>CM053606.1:88223827-88244572 GCA_028646535.1 Procyon lotor | reverse complement strand
TGGTGGGCGGTGGTGGTGGGCGGTGCGTTTAGCACTGCTGGACAATTTGCCCTTTTTTATAAAAGAAATCAAGAGAGGACACAAAGCAGTCACCTGAGAAAGAGTCCGGCAAATACCAAAGGATGCAGCTGGTTAACCAAGATTTTTAAAATAAGAGAAAATGGGCTTTTTCAAGAATGTTGACACCTGAGATTAGATTACCATCACCAAATTCTCTTTCAGGTTCAGGTGGACTGCAGTCCCTATTTTGGGGGTGGGGAGAGTACACAAACTTTAGAACAAAAGACCTAGCTTCTTTGAGCAAGAGTACAGAGTGCCAGGGAGTACTGATGTCTGCAGAATTAGGGCTGTACATTTCAGTGACTTCTTATTAATAAGACCCTGTGTTACTCAACAATATACAGTTGTCACCCCACCCTTGGCTATAGAACTTAGAATGCACACAAACTGGGGAGGGTGGGGAGCTGGAGCTCTGAGTAAGAGGAATCCAGGTGTCAACTTCCATTTATAATAAAGAATTCCTTTCTTGGCTTGAGTGGCAATGCAGACACCGGACAGGAAGGAAAACAGCCCCAGCAATCACCCAGAGTCCCCCAGAAGAGGACATTTCCCAGTTACTAAATTTCACTGCCTTGCCCTTGGAAGAGGTTAAGGCCTGCAACAGTCTTAAGTATTTCTGAACCTCATCTCTAGGACTCCTAAACAGAAAGACATTAAAATGCCTTCAATAAGAACTCAGAATAAAATAAACCAACCAACTTCCTATGCAGAATTTAAAAAGATGATTTAGAAGTGTTTTAACAGTGCTTGGCTCACTGAATAATAGCTTATGCTGTTATTTCAATATTAAAATAATGGGAATATTTTTAAATAATCTTAAATTATTTATTTTTAAATAATCTTAAAACTTTATGGGGCTCTGCACACTTAAGATTGTATTGTTCTCTTATTTCATCACCAAAACAAAATCTTAGTAGCTCCATCATGAGAGAAAAACAGTCCTTTGATCTTTGGGTTTGGGAGGCTACAGAGCTTTGCATATGTTATTTCACCTAAATATTCATGTTCTGGCCCTAAAACCAATTAGTAAAATAGACTTCCAAGTAAAACTCACTATAACTCCATTTTTGCCGGCCTCTAGCTATATGAACTTCAAAGTCAAAAGAAAGTAAACAATCATCTTTGAAATCTGTAGTGATCTATAGAGAGGCAAGGAGTTTCTGGACTCACCTACCAACAGACTGCCTGTCAGGACTATACCCTGATGTACCCTGTCTGGCATATAGTTCTAAAGAGCTAAAAGAACTCAAAGGTCCAGAAAAGTGCAAATTAGGACATTAATCAAGTCCTCATCCACAACTGTCAATGCAAGCGGCATTTTCTTGCTGGGGAAAAGGCTAATGAAACAAAGTGCTTTTCAGGAGCACATTAAATAATACTTTGTCGTATTCTCTATTCCTTAATAAGATTTCGCATCTAATTAATAGTCTCTAAACTTTAATGACAGTATATAGGTAGCTTGGTGTAGAAGTGCAAATCAGTATAAATGGAGAAAAGGTAGTTTATCATTGAATAGGTTTGCTAGATATAAGTAAAGATCAACGTACAAAGAGAGCTACACGTATCTGGGCTTCCAACAACTGATCGGAATAAATCAACAATCAAAGAAAATTTGAAGATAGCATTCTATTCACTCCTAGAAAATATATTTAAAAAACATTATTTTGAATGTGGATAGTAAACTATTATAGTAGGAGAACTGGTCCTAATATGATTATTTGGTATTATAGAATTTCATTTCAACTAAATATCATCCCAACTAAAAGATCACTAGTGTATAGATAACAAAACTGGAACATAAAAATTAAAAAAAAAAAAACAAAACGGGGGCGCCTGGATGGCTCAGTCAGTTAAATATCTCAGGTCATGGGGCACCTGGGTGGCTCAGTGGGTTAAAGCCTCTGCCTTAGGCTCAGGTCATGATCTCAGGGTCATGAGATTGAGCCACACTTGGGTCCCTGCTCAGCGGGGAGTCTGCTTCCTCCCTCTCTCTCCCTCTGCTCCCTCCCCTGCTCTTACACACACTCCCTCAACCTAAAATAAATAAATAAAACTTAAAAAAAAACAAACTTAGAAAAATCAGGTGATAATAAATTCAGAACTTCATGGTCCTTATCAATATCACCTTGGTCAAGATTTGTATTTAGTTAATACTGGCTACCTATGGGGAGTAAATTGGGGGTTGAATAGAAACATTTACTTTTTTTTATATATACTATGTGTCATTTGAATTTTTGAAAATAAATGTGTATTCATGTATCTTAAATTTTTTTTAAAAATTAGAAAATATTCAATAGTTAAAACTAAGACTGGTGCCAATTTAACACACTAATTAGAGTCTAAGTGGTAACAGTTGAACCTAAAATGAGAATTTTTTAATATATATGATAACTACATGTGTTATGTATGTGGACAACTTATATAAACAAAGATTCAAAGGGGATATACAAGTTAATAAATAGTGATTATGTCTGCAGAGTGGAATTATGAATACTTATTTTCTTCTTCCTTCATTTGTATTCTTTAATTTTCTATATTAAGCATGAATTGCTTTTGTGATAAGACAAATAACCGTTACTAAGAAATAGGTAAGATAAACATGTTTTGACATATTTATACAATACTGGTTGGCAGTAAAAAACAAAACAAAACAAAAAAAACCACTTGACACCCACAACATGAATGAATCTGAAAAGCATGTTAAGTTAAACAATCCATATACAAGTCATGTATATGTACATTCTATGTGATTCCTTTAAATTATGTCTAACAAGACAAATTGAATCCATAGTGATAGAAGTACAGAAAATGGTTATGATGGATGAGATAGGGTAAGAATTGATTGCAGAGGGGCACAGAGAAATTTTCTGGGGTGATGAAAACGTTCTATGTGATGGTTACATGGATGTGTACAATTCTCATAGTTCACTGAACTGAATGCTTTAGATCTGTAGATTTTATATATGTTAGAATAGTACAATAAAAAGTAACAAAGAGGAAATATAAAATCTGTATTACCCATAAGCTTTTAATCTGAGAGGTTTTTTTTTGTTAGTATAACTTTATCATAAGAATAGCTTTGAAAATTGGGAAGATAAAATATGGCCTAGAAAAATATTCTATAAAAATCCCAACTGCAAATTCAAAACTTTGTAATTCCTATGCACAGGAGCTTTGAAAAACATTTTATATGCACATGTACACCACACAAACATGATGAAAGCAAGGCACGCTGATAAGATAAGACTTGGGGCTTCTGAGATGATTTAGAATAAGATAATTACTTCTAAAACTTATCAAAGTTACATATTAAAGGAAAACTGGACTAAGAACAGGTTTCATATTATGATAAACTGTTATGAATTAAATTGTTAATTTTATATATCAACAGTTTGCCCTCAAAATGTATTGATAAATGCATTCACGGCACTTATTAGCTATATGTGCTAGTTAAATCATTTATATCTGGCCCTTAATTTCCTCATCTACAAAGTAAACATGTTGAACTTAAACAGTAGTTTTCAACCTTTGCCAGGCATCAGAAACCCTTGGAGGGCTTGATAAAACAGATTGCTGGGACCTACCTACTGGAGTTTCTGATTCAGTCTGCCTGGGGTGGAGCCCCAAAATTTGCATTCCTAACAAATTCCTAGATCCTGCTGAGCTGTGGTCTGGGAATTACACTTTGAAAACGACTGAATTAGAGCTATCCAAAACTGTATTCAAAAATCTTGACAAAAGATTAGAAGTTCTGCAGATAAATAGAAAAACCCATCAATGAAAAACAGATTGTCGAATTGAGAGAACTCTATTCTCATTTGAATCAAAATTCCTAAGTAGTATTATGGTAAAGATCTTTTGCACTATCTCTATTTTGACTTCCAGATTTTGGGGCCTGGGAAGTATCTCTTAGAACCATAGCCTCTTTCTTTCTTTCTTTCTTTCTTTGACAAAGAGAGAGAGATCACAAGTAGGCAGAGGCAGGCAGAGAGGAAGGGGGAAGCAGGCTCCCCACTGAACAGAGAGCCTTACTTGGGCTCGATCCCTGGACCCTGAGATCATGACCTAAGCTGAAGGCAGAGGTTTTAACCCAACTGAGCCACCCAGGTGCCCCATAGCCACTTTTATAACCACTATGTTATAGTGCTTCTAAGACCTAATTCTGGGCTGGTAAGGCTTCCAAGAGAACTAGAGAGATGGAAAATCCCCATGTCCCAAACAGTTGTGTTAGGTTTCACTGCCCTAGTTATGAAATAGCTGTTCTAATTACTAAAAACCATGCCCAAAAAAGTGATTTTGGCAGAGAAGCTAAAGCAGATGAGGGAAAGCAAGAACATCAAAGTAAAGCCAGTTAGGCTTTATGGAAATATAAGCATGTGCATGACTCCCCTGTGATGGTTGGAAATTTTTAAGAAGCCAGAAGCAATCATGCTTTGCATTAATTAATAACACACCACTTTGAAAGACTTGTTTTAAAACCAGGAGATTACCAGCTCAACTACAGATTGCAATATGGTCATCAGCAGAATCCATCTTAAAATAGTAGAGTCTTTCAAGTAAAGTTATAAAATACCTATAGCTGTTTAAGTGAATTTTTTTTTTTGTTTTTTTAAAGATTTATTTATTTATTTCAGAGAGAGCAGGAGGAGGGGCAGAAAGAGAGGGAGATAAGCAGACTCCTCACTGAACGGGGAATCCCATGCTGGGCTCCATCCCAGGACCTGAGATCATGACCTGATTCCGAAATCCAGAGTCTGAAGCTCAGTCGACTGAGCCACTCAGACGCCCCAAGTGAATTTTAAAGTACATGTTAATCAATCAACCAGAGAGCAAGAATTTGTACAAACTCAGTATGTCTTTTCTCTGTCTTTAGTGAACTTTCAGTTTAATTGAAGAGGAGAAAATGTGCATGCTAAAACTAGTGCAATTGATTGGTAAATGAAGTGATACTGATGAATTCAATATGAGTGCAGAAAAAATTGAGAAATACTTAAAGGCGATGAGAATGGCACTTGAGATGGGTCTTAGGATGGTGAAAACAAAGAAAGGGACTACAGAAAAAGAAAAGGGAAGGGCACCATCAATAGTCTTAGAAGTGGGTTGGATACAGTGCTAGCCTGTAGGTAAAGGGAAATATTGGGGATTTTGAGGAGCATCTGAATGGCCTGGTTCATCCTACTTTATACAACTTGTCCTCTATAATTGCTTATTCAGAGAGCATATATGAAGAGCCAGCTGTAAGCTAGACACTATGCTGTGGTGCTATGGAAACTTTGGCAGCTAGAATTTAATGTTCAGCAAAGGCAAAAGAATTTGGACTTAATGTTATGGACTTGAACAAAGAATGATATGATGAAAACTTCACCTTGGGAAGATTAGCCAGACGATAGGATCGATTGGAATTTCAGGGAGAGATTTTGGGACGGTTATGAAAAGACCTGCTAAAAAGTCATCGTAGTTATTCATATGTGGGATAATAAAAAAAAGTCAGTGGGAATGCAGGCTGGTACAGGCATTCTGGAAAACAATATGGAGATTCCTCAAAAAGTTGAAAATAGAGCTACCCTATGACCCAGCAATTGCACTATTGGGTATTTACCCCAAAGATACAAATGTAATGATCTGAAGGGGCACCGGCACCCCAATGTTTATTCTAATATGTGGAATTTAAGAAACAAGGCAGAGGATCATAGGGGAAGAGAGGAAAAAATGAAACAAGAAGAAACCAGAGAAGGAGACAAAGTGTAAAGACCCTTAATCAAAGGAAACAAACTGAGGGTTGCTAAAGAGGTGGGGGCATAGGAATGGGGTCACTGGGTGATGGACATCAGGGAGGGTATGTGTTGTAATGACCACTGGATATTATATAGGACTGATGAATCACAGACCTGTACCCCTGAGACAAATAATAGATTTTTTGTTAGTTAATTGAATTTAAGTAAAAAACAAAACAAAACAAAAACCCAGCAAGTCTGGTGTAGAAATAGAAAGTGGTAAATATGCTTATCACATTTTGAAGGAATGAACAGCAGAACTTGATGACATACGTAGGATGAAGGAAAAGAAGGGATTCAAGATGAAGATTAGGTTTTTGGTCTCATAGACTGGTTGAAAACATGGTCTAAAGGACCAGAAATGTGAGAGTTGTGAGAGTCCATTTGCAAAAAGATAATGAAAAATTTGATAAGGAACACGCTGAGTTTAGGTGACTGAGAAAACTAAGTGGAAAAAAAACCTAAGTGGGGCTCTTCTGCAATCAGAGCACAGGTGAGACGGGGACAGAGTTTCAAGAATGAGAGGGACAGTTAACAATGTCAAAAGCTAGGGAGAGATTAGCAGGAGAGATAAGGTCAGGCAAATCATTCTCTGTAAGTGGAACTTGTAAACTTGTAAGCTTCAGAGTTGTTACCTTTAACTCCTCAGAATCCTTCCCTATCAAGTTAAACACTAAATTTGGGATTCTTTTCCTGAATATCTCTAGCATGTTCAGAAATGTTGCTTCACATTTTCACGACATTTTCTATTTCAGGTTCTTGAAAACTAAAACCTGAACCATGTTACTAGGCTTAGAAACTTACCCCTCTAATCATCCTCCATACTATTTCCAAAATATTCATAGTAAAGATTCATTGTTGTACACTATGGGATGAAGTCCAAAACTTCATCAGCTTGGTATTTAAGTATCTCTACAGAGAGATCCCAATTTACTTTTCAGCTACATCTCAGACTCCTTCCCTAATCAAATGGCGTGATGACAGGATAGAAACTGCTTTATTATCTGTATACCCCGCCTTCCTCTTTTCTAATCTGATGGTCAGGCACTTAACTTGGGAATTTTTGCAGAGCAAAGAGCAGAGGCTGAAGTCAAATGCATTTCCTGACTTTAATAAAATTCTAAACCAAGTGAGAAGAGTAATTCAGGTGTCCCAATGGGGGAGAGGAGAAAGAGGTCTTTGAGGTCAACAGAAAAGGAAGGAGTTAGGGGTACCTGGGGGGCTCAGTCGATTAGGGGTCTGCCTTCAGCTCAGGTCATGATTCCAGGGTCAAGCCCCACCTCTGGCTCCCTGCTCAGCAGGGAATCTGCTTCTCCCTCTGCCCCTCCCCCTGCTCATGCTCTCCGATCTCTCTCTGTCAAATAAATAAAATCTTAAAAAGAAAAGGAGGGGGTTAGATTTCACTCAGATCAGAAAGAGACTGGGGATCAGAGAATAACAGGGAGCAACCTCCATTCCAAATTAGTGCCCCAGAGAAGCAGCAGGACCTAGGGGGAGAAGGCAGTGGGTGGCTTGGAGAGGCTGGACTCTATACCATGGGGTTCTGACTCCATAAAAGACTCTAATATAGCAAGCTGTTAGAGTTGGCAGAACCATGTGTGTTGGGGAAGGGGGTACTTCCAGGGTGGACCAACGGTAAGAGTAATCCCTTGATTCTTTGGCACCTGATAAAAACCTTCACTTTCATGTAACTGAGAGAATAGGGAGGAATATATGTACCAAATGGATGATACTGAACTTCCTGCTAGCCTGATTAGGATAGGGACTCAGGGTAACAATCAATTGATTGAAAGAAAGTAAAGAAATGTGGTATTTCCTGCACAACTGAATTTGTAAACTAAGAGTCATACCCACTGCAAACCTTCTGTAGGTGTTCACTGAGGCTCAGTCCTAGACCCTTTTCACCTCCCTATTTTTATTTTCTTTCAATATCAGCTTATCCTTTCCCATCTTAACACCAGCAACTTTCCATTTATAACTTTATTCCAGAGTTTACTCTGAGTTCAAATCGGAAATAGCCAACTACCTATTCATATCTGCATATGTGTCAGAGACATCTCAAAATTACAATCTTCCTCTTACCTATAGTACCCACACACTCGTTCCTAATTCTCTATTATGGGTCAGCAAACTATGAACTGTGGACTAAATTTGTCCCCCCACCTATTTTTGTAAATAAAGTTTTATTGGAACATACATGCTAACTCATTTATGTATTGCGTATGGCTATTTTTGTGCTACAATGGCAGAAACCTTATGACCTGCAAGGTCTAAATTATTTACCATTTCACCTTTTACAGAAACAGCTAATCCCTGCTCTTTGTTTTCTTCAAAGTACTTATTACAATTTGCAATTAGTTATTTGTTTGATCACTTGGCTATTTATCTTCCTTATTAGATACAAGCTCCTTAAAGGGAAAGGCTCTTGCCTTTCTTAAGTATTTTTAAAATATTTATGATTGAAATACAGTTGATTTGTAATATTATATTAGTTTCATAATAGGTGTATGACATAGTGAGTCAGCAATTCTATTCATTATTCAATTAATTATTCAATGTTCACAATAAGTATAGTTCCCATGTGTCACCACAGAATATTATTGACTATATTCTGACTTATTTCATGTAATATAAAATGCTCTAGGTCCAACCATGTTGTTGCATGGCAAGATTTCACCCTTATTATGGCTGAGTAATATTCCATTGTATATATATATACTGCATCCTCTTTACCCATTCATCTATCAATGTACACAAGGGTTGCTTCCATGTTTGGCCTTGTATAAATAATGCTACCGTAAACAAGTGATTTATCTTTTTGAATTAGTGTTTTTGATTTCTTTGAGTAAATACCCAGTAATGGAATTACTGGATCATATGGGAATTCTATTTTTAACTTTTCAAGGAACCTCCATACTATTTTCCACAGGGGCTGCCCAGCTTGCATTCCTACCAACAGTGCACAAGAGCTCCTTTATATCCACATTCTTGCTCACCAACCCTTGTTATTTCTTGTGTTTCTGATTTTAGACATTCTAACAAGTGTGAGGTGATATCTGATTGTGGTTTTTTGTGTTTTTTTTTTTAAGATTTTATTTATTTATTTGACAGAGAAAAAGAGATCACAAGTAGGCAGAGAGGCAGGCAGAGGGAGAGGGGGAAGCAGGCTCCCTGCTGAGCAGAGAGCCCGATTCTGGGCTCCATCCCAGGACCCTGACACCATGACCTGAGCCAAAAGGCAGAGGCTTCAACCCACTGAGCCACCCAGGCGCCTTGATTGTGGTTTGATTTTGATTTTTGATTTTGATCATCATTTCCCTGATGATCAGTGATATAGAGCATCTTTTCATCTGTCTATTGGCCATCTGTCTGTCTTCTTTGGAAAAAATCTCCATTCAGGTCTTCTATTTTTTAATTGGATTATTTGAGAGTTTTGGTGTTGAGTTGTATATGATCCTCATATATTTTAGATATTAACCCCTTATTAAATATATTATTTGCAAATATCTTCTCCCATTCAGTAGGTTGATATTTTTATTTTGTTGATGGTTTCTTCTGTTGTGCAAAAGCTTTTTATTTTGGTATAGTCCCAATAGTTTAATTTTGCTTTTGTTTTCTCTTGAGTAAGGAGACATATCTAGGAAAATGTTTCTAGGGCCAATGTCAAAGAGATAAGTGCCTATGTTTTCTTCTAGGATTTTTATGGTTTCAGGTCTCACATGTAAGTCTTTAATCCATTTTGTGCTTATTTTTGTGTATGGTATAACAAAGTGGTTCAGTTTCATTCTTTTGCATGTAGCTGTCCAGTTTTCCAAGCATCATTTACTGAAGAGACTCTTTTCTCCACTGTATATTCCTGCCTACTTTGTCACAGATTATCTGGACTCTCTATTCTGTTCCAATGACCTAGGTGTCTATTTTTGTGCCAGTATCATACTGTTTTGATGATTGCACCTTTGTAACATATCTTGAAATTTGTGATTGTGATCCTTCCAGCTCTGTTTTTCTTTTTTAAGTCTACTTTGGCGATTCAGGGTCTTTTGTGATTCCATAAAAATTTTAAGATTATTTGTTCTAGTTCTATGAAAAATGTTGGTATTTTTATATACACTACATTAAATGTGTAGATTGGTTTAGGTAGTATGGATATTTTAACAATATTGGTCCTTTCTCATGAAAGACTATGGACTCCAGGAAATAAACTGAGGGTTTTAGAAGGGGGAGGGATAGGGTGAGCCTAGTGATGAGTTTTAAGGAGGGCATGGATGAGCCTGACTCAGGGCTCAATCCCGAGGCCCCAACCCACTGAGCCACCTAGG
Organism: Procyon lotor; assembly: GCA_028646535.1. Taxonomy (NCBI): domain Eukaryota; kingdom Metazoa; phylum Chordata; class Mammalia; order Carnivora; family Procyonidae; genus Procyon; species Procyon lotor. The sequence goes on along the minus strand of CM053606.1, from coordinate 88,234,419 downwards.
CACCCCTAATATTGTTTTTCTTAATTTATTTATTTTTATTGTGTGTGTGGTTTTTTTTTTTAAAGATTTTATTTGACAGAGAGAAACACAGCGAGAGAGGGAACACAAGCAGAGGGAATGGTAGTGGGAGAGGCAGGCTTCCCACCGAGCAGGGAGTCCTATGCGGGGCTCGATCCCAGGACCCTGGGATCATGACCTGAGCCGAAGGCAGAGGCTTTAACCCACTGAGCCACCCAGGTGCCCTGATCATATGGTTTTTAATTCTTTTTCTTGTTAATGAGATGGATCGCATTGATTGATTTGCAAATATTAAACCACTCTTGCATCCTAGAATAAATTCCATTTGATGGTAGTGAATGATTTTTTTAATGTATTGTTGGGTTCTGGTTGCTAATATTTTGTCAAAGATTTCTGCATCTATTTTCATCAGAAATATTGGCCTATAGCTTTCTCTTTTTTTAGAGTTTTTTATCTGGTTTTACTATCAGGATAATGTTGGCCTCACAGAATAAATGGAAGTTTTCCTTCCTTTTCTATTTTTTGAGATAGTTTGAGGATAGGTATTAATTCTTCTTTAGTGTTCAGCAGAATTCACCTGTGAAGCCATCTGGTCCTGTACTTTTGTTTGTTGGGAAGTTTTTAGTTTTTGTATTTTTTTTTATTGCTCATTCAATTTCATTGCTAATAAATAATTGGTCTGTGCAAATTTTCTATTCCTGATTCAGTTTTGGAAGGTTATACGTTTCTAGGAATTCATCTATTTCTTATAGGTTGTCCAATTTGTTGGCATAAATTTTTCAATATTTTCTTATAATCTTTTGTATTTCTGTGGTATCGGTTGTTATTTCCCTTCTTCTTTTCTGATTTTATTTATTTGAGTCTTCTCTCTCTTCCTCTACCTCCCCAAACTCTTGCTCTTACTCTCTGTCTCTTCTTTTTCTTCTTTTTTTATGAGTCTGTCTCAGTGTTTATCAATTTTGTTTACCTTTTCAAAGAACCAGCTCCTGGTTTCATTGATCTATTATTTCTTTTGAGGTACTTTGGACAGTATGTTCCTATCTATTAATAAATAATCATTGAATGACTAAATGAATGAATCAATGCCTTTCCTCTTCATCCCTAATTAAAATCCTGCTCATTTCTTACAGATATAATCTTCGCTGCCTACCCCAGCTCATGACCTTTTGTTCTTCTTTCTCTCCTGCTTTATATTTTGTTTCCATCAGTAGCTTCCTTACCTTCCACTTAGAGTATCATCTTTAGAAGGCAGAGGCTAAACCTTAGGCATCTTTGTGTTCTTTTTTTCCTTCCTATAGTACTTGGTGCAATGTAAATGCTCAATAAATACTTTTCATGAAGCCGTAATGAAATCTCTTCTTTTTCCACCTCCTTTTTGCTGCTCTAAAGGGTCAGGACTACAATTACCTTAGATGATAAGGCCTTTTGCTGAGACATGTTACCAAGGAAGGTTATGTCTGGGACACAGTGAGGCTGAATGAGGGTTTATAAAAGATTCTCCACCTTCAATATTCATCAGCCTTAAGAAGAGGATACTGACAAGCTGCTCTGAAAAAGATCTCCTTATATGAAGTTGGCTGGAGCTGCCCGAGCTACTAATCCCTGCAAGGTTCTCAGTCTGTGCCTTGAGCATTTAGAGTGTGTTCTTGCCTTAACCTCCACGTCAGATCTCTCCATGGTAACGCTGGAATGTTTGCTATTTTAAGAAATACGCCGGACTGCATGCAGTGCTAGTTACATTAGGTTCCAAACAAGGCATAAACGCAATGGCTTGAGTGTCTGCTGATTTGTGTAAGTGGGAGTGTCCTGCTCGCTTACCGGATGTCTCACCCTAATTCTGTCATCCTGTTTCATTTTGTAAGGCAACCACAGTGAAATTACATGTTAATAAATATTATCCTGGGGGACAACTGGAGAAGAGAAAAATGAAATAAGACAAGAATTCTTCCAGACTTTCCTTTGCAAGTACATCGTTTCTCCTTCGCGTTCACATCCTCTAGGTCTGGTTTCATTTAAAAGGTTCTTTGAAACGAGCTTCTACTCTTCTGTGGAAGGGAATAATGTCAGTAACTGGAACTACCACGAGCTTTTCAGAGTGCAAGCCTTTCATCTGCGACTTTGTGAATATACTTACAAAGGAAGAGAAAAAATGCTTTGTAAAACTTCACTCTATCAGATTTTCTTTTTTACTAAAAAAGATGTGGACATGTTGCTTCAGCATGGCAGCTATACCCAAAAGCTCCTGAATACTCTGATCACAATGACATGCTCTTGATCTGAATGGACATGGGGGATTGGAAGCAAATGGAGTGATGTCAGTTGGTGGCATGTCAAGTTTATGGCTTTCTTTGTTGCTGTTTTATGTAGTTAATTATATGATAGAAGGTCATAATATTGCGTAAGTATGGCTACAATGAATGTACAATATTTTGGTGGAATGGAAAAGGAAAACAGCGCAAGGGATAGTAAAATCAATTAAATAATCTTGATCAAAACTGTCTCTTATTTGAGGGATAGAAGGCTCTGAAGTGAAACTTCCTGTACTCAGAGATTATACCCAGTCCAGACTTTTAGACCGAGATCACATGAGAAGTACTCATCTATGGGAAATGGCGTAAGAAGAGAGTTTTCACTTGGACAGCTCAAACCTAGACATGTAAGGTCTGTGAGCTCTCCTTCTAAAGCCCAACTGTGGTATTCTCAGCTGTGTGGGGTCAGGGGAGGTGGAGGAAGTGAATCAATCTCCAGAACTCTAGGGATGGCTTTGCTGGAGATGAAGGAATTCTTAAGTCTTTGCAGAGCAGGCCCAGAGCTTAGAAAATGAACTCGGGCCTTCCACGTTGTGGGGGTGTGGAAGGCACAAGTGGTGAGAGGTGCCATGGCAGACAAAGGTTGAAGATACGGCGGGAGTAAGATGCTGCTACTGTTGGCAGACAAGGATGGGCCCACAGTGAAGGCTTCAACTGTCACAGATAGCAAGACGTGTCACACATGACTATAGACAGAGGGGGGAGACAAAGTACTTTATAACTGGTTTTCTAATGTTCTTGGCCCCTATCTAATTCCAGAATGGATTAGATGAAGCTGTTAATAGCTGTGTCAAACCATGATTTGCTATCTCATGAAATGACATCAATTATCTGCTCAGTCAGTCCTCAGTCTTAAAGCCCCCAGGACTGCCTTTCTAAAATGCAAATCATATGCTTTTATTCCCCCTAGCTTAACTTTTTTTTTTTTAATTCTCTGTTTTTTAATTCTCTGTCCTTAGTTTGACACTTATGGGATGTCCCAGTTATGTCTTCTATCAGTCTCCAACACTTAGCATATATCTGATAATACCAATTTCTCCCAATTCCTTAACTATATACTGTTCCTGCCTATAATGCCCTTCTATTTTCTGCCTGGGGTACTCCACCCTTAAGGTCCAGGTCAAGAGTAACTTCCAGGTGAGGCTTCTTTGACTTTCAAAGGTAGAGTTAATCCCAGTCATCTGTGGATTCCTTTCGAAGTATGCATATATTTCTATCTCTTCATTTATCATCCTGTATTTTAGTTCTTTGTTTACATGCCAATCCCTTATTGGACTATAAACCCTTTGGAAGCTAAAACCCCCAGACTAGTGGTTCTTACTGAATGACTATACCATCTCCTAAACTGCATTTTGCAAATTCATGGGGTGTTTCTTGTTTTTATTGTCATCAGCATGATGACTGGAGCAATGGGTGCTATGTAACTTGCAATGAGCAGGGCAAAGCATTGTTCCAAATTCTAAAAGACATCTATCTATCTATCTATCTATCTATCTATCTATCTATCTATCTATCTATCTATCTATCTAATTCCAGCTTATATAAAATGCATAAAACAAGCATATTCAGTAAGGCAAATTCATTAATTCATCGTAACAGAGGTTATCAGGAACTGGGAAGGGGAAGAATGAGGAATTATTGCTTCATGGGTAGTTTCACTGAAAAGTTCCAGAAATTTTAATTAACTGATCTGAGAGCTGGTTTTGAATTTTGTCAATAGATCTCTTTTGGTCAGTGACCCACATGTACATTTGTGATACTGGCTCTTCAGAATAGCAGTGTGAATATGGGTGTGAACCCACATAAAACCTATGTTCAAATTCTGACCTCATCACTTACTGCCTTAGTAACTTGGGTTGTCACTTAATCTAAGTATTGGTTTCCCGGGAGCCTGAGTGGCTTAGTTGGTTAAGGGACTGCCTTCAGTTCAGGTCATGATCCTGGAGTCCCCGGATCAAGTCCCATTATCAGGCTCCCTGCTCGGCAGGGAGTCTGCTTCTCCCTTTGACCTCTCCTCTCTCATGGGAGAAGTCATAATAAGTAAAATAAATAAATAAACAAACAAACAAACAAATAAATAAATGTTGGTTTCCCTACTTGCAAAGGGAGCTTTATCCTACTTACTTCATGGATTGTAATGAGAGTTAGAAAACAATGGCATGGTCAGTCTTCCACACGGTGCTTGGAGCAGGATCAGCACTCAAAAATGGGTCCTTCCTCTTTCCCTTCACTAGCTAGCAGCATCACACTGTTTCATGGACACTCAATAAAAGCTGGGTCTCCAGGGACGCCTGGGTGGCTCAATCGGTTCAGCATCCACTTTGAGCTCAGGTCATGATCTCAGGGTCCGGAGATCAAGTCCCATGTCAAGCCCCACTTCCTGCTCCATGCTCAGTGGGGAGTCTGCTTCTCCCTCTCCCATGGCCCCTCCCCTACTCTTGCACGCACTTTCTCGCTTTCTCTGTTTCTCAAATGAATACAATCTTAAAAAAACATTATTTTCACTATAGGGGGTCCCTGGGTGACTCAGTGGGTTGAGCATCTGACTCTTGATTTCAGATCAGGTGATCTCAGGGTTGTGAGATGGAGCTCTGTGACCTGCTCATGCTGGATATGGAGCCTGCTTAAGATTCTCTCTCTCTCCCCATCTGCCTCCTTCCACCCCCACTTGCACACATGGATGCCCCTGCATTTTCGCTCTTAAAAATTATTTTTTGGGGGCACCTGGGTGGCTCAGTGGGTTAAAGCCTCTGCCTTCGGCTCAGGTCATGATCTCAGGGTCCTGGGATCGAGCCCTCATTGGGCTCTCTGCTCAGCAGGGAGCCTGATTCCCCTTCTCTCTCTCTACCTGCCTCTCTGCCTACTTGTGATCTCTCTCTGTCAAATAAATAAATAAAATCTTTAAAAAAATTATTTTTTTGCTTCCAATAAAATTACATTGCTTTCCATTGCCAACATGTTACCATTTTGATTGTAATATAAACAGTCTTAGTATTATTGGTAACTCTGTACGATTAAAATGTGAAGCTTTGTTCTGTGCTTTCATTATTGAATGACTTTGAAATGTTCCACGGGGCAGGTGAAGTAATACAACTTCCTATAATCCCCTGAACCTACAACTGAATTCTGCTGTATACGTCAACACAATGTTAATATACAGTGAGTTTTCCATGAATTGAACTGCTATGAAAATGAAGAGTTGATTTTTGTTTTGTTTGGAAATTTACCAAGAGTTTTTCACATTGGCATTGTCACCCTCATTTACTAAGGGCATTTCCCTTGCCGTTTTTGAATTGCCAATATAGCCTGACTATATCAGGCTACATCTGAAGCTATGAGAGTCACTTGATCTGCCAGATGGATACAAGCACCCGACTCTCTCTTTATGTCTATTAATATAATTGTGTTCATGAATGTATATATTAAAATAAACATCATTTTGTTATAAGTTATTGTTGTTATGTCTCATATGTCTCATATGTTAGGGGCTTACATCAACTTGAGTTGATATATAAGGTTGGTAGAGCAGCACCTGACCCACAGAAAATGCTACAATATGTGCTGAAGTGACTACTACTGAAAAGTTGTTCAATATTCATTCATAAATATTTTTAAATTGCACTTGGAATATGTATCTAAGAAATCCCGTGAATCTACTTCTAGGCTTCATATTACAATAATCTGAACCATTTGAGTGTAACAGAATGTTCCCAAGATGTTATAGAAACTGCTTCAAGATTTCTTTTGGTCTAAGAGATTAAAGTGAAATAGAACTCTCACTGTGACCCCTTTGCCCTGCACCATTCACACTCTGCTGGGGTCCTCCTGGGGAGCAATCACAGAAATTGACAACTTTGAGTTTAGTCTTTGCCTACAAAACAGTCTTTCTCAAAAGAGACAAACAAAAAAAGCACACTCTTAAATACAGAGAGCAAAGTTGCCCGAGCGGAGGTGGGTGGAGGTATGGGTGAAACAGGTAAAGAGGAATAAGAGTGCACTCATCTTGATGAGCACCGAGAAATCTATAGAACTGTTGAATCATTATTTTGTACACCTGAAACTAATATAACACTGTATGGTGATTAGCTTGAATAAAAGTCCCTTCAGAAACTTTCCTATATTTCTGTGTATCTTCTAAAAAGCCCATGAAATTTATTTTCCCCTCCTATCTGCCTAATCACATGTACACACCTCATTTCCTGAATTTACTAACCAGAGCTTTCTTTTTTAAATTTTTTTAATTTTTTTAAAAATTTTTATTAACATATAATGTATTATTTGCCTCAGGGTACAGGTCTGTGAATCGTCAGGCTTACACATTTCACAGCACTTACCATAGCACATACCCTCCCCAATGTCCATAACCCAGCCACCCTATCCCTACGCCCCCCCCCCACCTCCCAGCCACCTTTAGTTCGTTTCATGAGTCTAGGAGTCTCTTATTAACCACAGCTTTCTAACCAAAGTGAAGTCACAGTCCAAAAAGTTTACAAGTATAGCTGAGATAGTGATTTCTTCTGCCCTCATCGTGGCCCAAGCACTCAGACTGACGAACTCCAAGTAAGAAGCTCCATTCATTTACCACTATACCTTACAAATATTATCATTTTTTGTTTGTGCCATGACACAGGAAAGATGGGAGGCACTGCTTTAGGCTAATTCTTCTCCCCATCCCTTTTATCCTGACTCCAAGCTCTCTAGATGTGAAGCAAGAAGTTAAACCTCACAGCCTGCTTCATCACTGGTCTAAGACCTATAAGAATACCCAGTAATTTGTTCATGCTGCTTGGGCACAGATATATTCTAGGGTCCTTTTAGGAAATATCTTTTTAGAAAATTAAAAATTGAAGGGAAGAGGGGAATTTCCTCTGACATAACTTTCAAAGCAACAATATAGACTAACACGATTATTTATATACCATGGTAAGACTTTTTCAATATTAAAACAGCATTATGCACACCTGAAACTAATATAACATTGTTGGTTAATGATCCTGGAATTAAAATGATAAATAAATAAAACAACATTAACAGGAAGAAACCACATTATAAATAAATAAAAACAACATTAACTGAGAAAGAAACCACATTAAACATTCTATACAGTTATAAATCACTCAGGGTGGTGGGCAAAATTCTAACGGCCCCAGTGCTTCCCACCCCCTGGTAGCCACCACATCTTTGTGTAATCCCTACACCTTGAATGTGGGCAAGACCCGTAACTTGTTTTTAAGGAACAGAACATGGCAAAGATGAGGGAATATCACCACATAGGTATGCTATGTTACATGGCAACAGCAAATGGATTTTGCACATACAGTTAAGGTTCCTGCTCAGTCAATCTTCAGTTAACCAAAAGGGTTATAACTGTGGGTCTGACCTAATCAGGCAAACCTCTTATAGAGTATGTAGAGGTAGAGAAGCAACGGACCCCCTCTTTCTCTCCACTGCTGGCTGTGAAGAAGCAACCCCTACAGTCACCCAGAAATAAATTCTTCGACAACCTGAGGGGCCTTAAAACCCATACAGTCAATAAATTCTTCGACAACCTGAGGGGCCTTAAAAGCCGATCCTTCCCTAAGTGAAGCTCCGGATAGAAAGCAGCCTGCTGGGCACCTGGGTGGCTCAGTCGTTAAGCGTCTGCCTTTGGCCCAGGTCATGATCCCAGGGTCCTGGGATCGAGCCCCACATCGGGCTCTCCGCTCAGCGGGGAACCTGCTTCTCCCGCTACCATTCCCTCTGCTTGTGTTCCCTCTCTCGCTGTGTTTCTCTCTGTCAAATAAATAAAATCTTTAAAAAAAAAAAGAAAGAAAGCAGCCTGCTTACATCTTGATTTCAGACTTCCGAGACCCTGGTGAAGAGAACCCAGCAAAGCTATGCCTGGACCCCTGACCCACAGAAACTGTGGGACGATGAATGTATGTTGTTAAACCACTAAATCTGTAGTCATTTCTTATGCAGCAAGAGATAACAAACACAGAGGCAAACGGCTTGGGAAGCACCGCCCACACCTCACCTGCACGTCCATGCTGGTTGGCTCCTCCAACAGATGGAGCAGTTGTTGTTTCTCTTGAAACAGCTGTTCTACGAGCTTCTCCTGGGCAGCCAGGCTCTGATTCAGTTCTTCAATTCTTCTGGAGCAAAGAAAAAGTCAGAACAACATTTACGGTCCTGACACTATTATTGCCTTTATTTTTCGGCCCACTCCAAAGACAGCATGATGGCGTCCAGTCAGTTTTTCCCTTTATGGATCATTGAACTCTGATGCTTTTTCTCAGAAGGCCATGTATTCTCTGCCCTAGTCCCCTACTATGTACACAAATGACCTTCTGCTTACATATTCACCAGGTTCACAGACCTCCTGAAGCTGACCCATGTATCTATAGACCATAGGTATGTAAGTCTTGGAATAGGGCTCAGAAGTTATTCCCAGAAGTTGTGTTTCTGGTCGTTACTGTTCCACTCAAGAAATAATTCTTGGAGGGGCACCTGCGTGGCTCAGTTTTTAAGTGTCTGCCTTCGGCCCAGGTCAGATCCCAGGGACCTGGGATCGAGCCCCGCATCGGGCTCTCCGCTCTGGAGGAAGCCTGCTTCTCCAGCTACCATTCCCTCTGCTTGTGTTCCCTCTCTTGCTGTGTTTCTCTATGTCAAATAAATAAAATCTTTAAAAAAAAAAAAAAGAAATAATTCTTGGATAACCATTATGTACACTCAATACACTCTACCTGATACCTGGGAATATAAAGTTGGAAAGCACACAATCTCTGCTTTGTAGAAACATTTTTTTTTTTAAGATTTATTTATTTATTATTTTAGAAAGAGCAGGAGGGAGGAGCAGAGGAAGAGGGAGAGAGGGAGTTTCAAGCAGACTCCCAGCTGAGCACAGAGCCTGATGTGGGGCTTGATCCCACAACACTTGAGATCTCACAACCTGAGCCAAATCAAGAGTTGGACGCTCAACCAACTGAGCTGCCCAGACAACCCTCTGCTCTGTTGAAGTTTAAATTCTTTTGGTATGTATGTGTCATGTCAGAGGTTTGGGGATTGGGGAGACACAGCTATAAAACCAAACAAATAACAGGAATAGAATATAAGAAGTGCTACCACTACACAGGTGCCCACTGTAGAGTACACTGAGTGGTGCAGCGGAACCAGAGGAAGAAAGACAGAGTGAGTCATTCACTCACTTGGAACTTGGAACAGTCTGTGGGACATTCAGGAGACAAGATTCAGAACACTGGACTGTTGTCCAGGTATAGGGAGGAGCTTGAGCTAAGGAACGAAGTCATAAAGATACAAGATATTTTGGGGGAAGAGTCACTAGAACAAAGGCTGCAGTGGAGAGGTGAGGGCTAGAGAAGAGGCTGGAAATTCAGACTCCGATTTAGATTATCAGACCATGTGCGCTGCGCTGAAGCATACAAACCACAGCTTCCAGTCAATAGCTATTCCTCATCTGGTATGTGCAGGGTATATCTTGCTGTTTCTCTTAAGTCTTAGAGTACTAGAGATACCTGTCCTTGGAAAACACACCGCTACTAAATGAAATACTTCCAATTGTCATTATTATTCCTATGTAGGTATGTAAGGCAGGGATAATAGCTTGGGAGGGAAATAGTTGGGAGAAAGGTGAGGGGTACCAGAAAGTCAAGCAGGAAGCACATAGACAAATTATAAATTAACTTAAAATTTATAATTTATTTAAAATTTAAACTTTCTAAATCAATGTATATATTATAAATTAACTAAGACTTTGAGGATCAGCCAAGATTTGTGGATGAGAAAGAACTTTAAAAACTTAAAAACATCATGCAAATGCAAGCTGTAATAGTAATTATAATGATGAGGGGCATCTGGATGGCTCAGTCGGCTAAGGGCCTGACTCTTTTTTTTTTTAAAGATTTTGTTTGTTTGTTTGTTTATTTGACAGAGAGAGAGAGAGAGAGAGAGAGAGATCATAAGTAGGCAGAGAGAGAGGGGGAAGCAGGCTCCCCGCTGCGCAGAGAGCCCGATGTGGGGCTCGATCCCAGGACCCTGAGATCATGACCCGAGCCGAAGGCAGAGGCTTTAACCCACTGAGCCACCCAGGTGTAAGGGCCTGACTCTTGATTTTGGCTTAGGTCATGATCTCAAGGGTGAGATCAATCCCTGAGTCAGGGTCCATGCTGGGTATGGAGCCTGCTTAGGATTCCCTCTCTCCTTCTCCCTCTCTTCCTCCCTCCCCTCTACCTGCTTGTGCTCTCTCTCAAAAAAAAAAAAAAAAAA
>CM053606.1:88205425-88223327 GCA_028646535.1 Procyon lotor | reverse complement strand
GTGCCCCTTTCTCCACACCCTCTCCAACATTTGTTGTTTACTGTCCTGTTGATTTTGCCCATTCTGACTGGTGTAAGGTGGTATCTCCATGTGGTTTTGATTTGAATCTCCCTGATGGCTAAAGATGATGAATATTTTTTCATGTGTCTGTTAGCCATTTGTATGTCTTCTTTGGAGAAGTGTCTGTTCATGTTTTCTGCCCATTTTTTAATGTGATTATTGGTTTTGTGGGTGTTGAGTTTGAGGAGTTCTTTATAGATTTTAGATATCAGACCTTTGTCTGTAGTGTTATTTGCGAATATCTTCTCCCATTCTGTGGGTTGCCTGTTTGTTTTGTTGATTGTTTCCTTCGCTATGCAGAAGCTTTTTATCTTGATGAAGTCCCAAAAGTTCAATTTCGCTTTTGCTTCCTTTGCCTTTGGAGACATGTCCTAAATACAGGATTCTCTTGAACTGATTTCCACCCTGGTGTTTACTGCAGGGTTCAACACAGAACTGGGTTAAAAGCAACCAGTGGTAACCAATTACCTAACTCCTCTCCAAGGCTTCCATCTTAACTCTACAAATCGATCCACTGCTCATAACCTCATATTCATGTGTGTGTGTGTGTGTGTGTGTGTCTGTGTGTGTTTCAATTACTCTTCAAGCACCTTGAGAACAGCAACTATGTCTTATTTTACATCTCATAATTTGCTGCTAGGGTAAGAGCAGGCACTTAAAAAAAAAAAAAAAAAAAAAAAGCCTGACGGCATACAGTCATTGATAAAACCAGCAAGCAAAGTATGTGTTAGAGATTAAAAGTTGCTGGAACCAAAGTTCTTCCCATTGCAGTTCTTGACCTCGGAAAGTTCTCTGTGTCATAAAATGTGAATTGGGATTAGTGAATGAAGGAAATGGATATCACGTCTTTGCAAGACAGTAAGTTATATACCTGAGAGGAGCACAGCCTGCCATAGAAGAGTCCTCATTTGTGACAAAAATAAATATGGCCAGATCTCCCTTTAAATCAATTCTGTAAACTAAAATAATTCAAGAAGAAACAGGTTAGCAGGAAAAAGAGTCTCCAAATCTTATGAGCAGACCCTCTTATAATTTGTAATTCTTCAAAGTGAAAACTAACTCTAAGTGGGTGAGTTTTATTTTAAATTTTTTTCTTTTTAGGGGTGCCTGCGTGGCTCAGTGGGTTAAAGCCTCTGCCTTCGGCTCAGGTCATGATCTCAGGGTCCTGGGATCGAGCCCCACATCAGGCTCTCTGCTCAGCAGGGAGCCTGCTTCTCCCTCTCTCTCTGCCTGCCTCTCTGCCTACTTGTGATTTCTCTCTGTGTGTCAAATAAATAAATAAAATATTTAAAAAAATTTTTTTTTCTTTTTAAAATTGTATCCCTTCTAGGAAAAGTGTAGTTCATAAATACTTCTGCATACAGAGTAAATTTCTTTTCCGGACCTCTCTGATACCAAAGTATTAACTGTTTTCATAAGGGGTTCTATGTGTCCTGACCAAGGGACAAATGACTGGTCCCTACAAATCCCTAGAAACACATGTGAGTATATTCCAAGTTGAGTTATTTGTAGATGAAGTTGCTTTCCATTCACCCAGTTTTAAGGCAAAACCAGAACTCTAGGGATGCCTGGGTGGCTCAGTCAGTTAATCTGCTGCCTTCGGCTCAGGTCGTGATCCCAGGGTCTGGGATCAAGTCCCACATAGGGCTCCTTGCTCGGTGAGGAGCCTGCTTCTCCCTCTGCCTGCTCTGCATGCTGCTCCCCTTGCTTGTGCTCTCTCTCTGACAAATACATAAAATCTTTAAAAAGAAAGAAAGAAAGAAAGAAAGAAAGAAAGAAAGAAAGAAAGAAAGAAAGAAAGAGAAAGAAAGAAATCTTATGTTAAAAAAAACAAAAAACAAAAAAACCAACAACAGAACTCCAGTGGGTCTTGGGGTGCCTAAGTGGCTCAGACGTTAAGCATCTGCCTTCAGCCTGGGTCATGATCCCCGGGTCCTGGGATCAAGCCCTGCATAGGGCTCCCTGCTCAGCAGGAAGCCTGCTTCTCCCACTACCATTCCCTCTGTTTGTGTTCCCTCTCTTGCTGTGTTTCTCTCTGTCAAATAATAAAATCTTTAAAAAAAAAAAAAAAAAAAACTCCAGTGGGTCTAAATATTTGGTTCTGTCATTAACTGTGTGACCTTGAACTAGTTATCCCCCAAATTTTGTTTTTATACAATTAATTTAAATCAGAGCTTCCTCCTCTTGTCCATAAGAATTATAAAACAACTCCCATTGCTCATCTCAGTTGATGTGAGACACCTAGCCAGAATGTGTTCAAATGCAAAACATGAAGTCCTTAGATGCTAGAATAGAGGACAGACTTTATTCAGTCCCTGTTTTTCTGCTGTCATCTACCAGCACAGTGAAGCCCCATATTAGACACATAGGTTGCCTCAACATGTGACAATTGTCCTTCATTGTCAGGGAAAGGACAATAAGGCAGTGTCTTCAATGTCAGTAACTAGAAGACTATAAAACAAGGGCACTCGTCTGCCAAAGACTGCCTTAGCGTCCAATCCACCAAAGAGATGGAAAAAACCAAGTGGAAAAGTTTTGGCTTATACAATACAAAATACAAGGATCCACATTCAAATAACAAAACTCCTCTATTCAGGTCACTCTTTCAAGCCCTACCCTTGTCAGTCCTTAGCAGAGGCCTGAAAACAATACCATTTCCTTCCTAGCCCAGTTTACCTTGGTTAGACAAACACAGACTGAATCCACATGGAGGCCGTGGATGGGTTCTCAGGTGACTGGGCCTTTGGACAGATGCAGCCAGGGTTTGTGTGTGTGTGTGTGTGTGTGTGTGTGTGTGTGTGTGTGAGAGAGAGAGAGAGAGAGAGAGCGAGAGAGAGAGAGACAGAGAGAGAGAGAGAAAGGGTGTTCACTGGGAAGAGGACAGACAGGGTAGCTGACTTGTGAGATTTGTATTTTCCTCCAATTCTAGTACTCTAATAGGTACTAGAAAGAGCAAGTACTCTAATAGGTACACGGTCCTCAGGGAATTTGCAGCCTATAGGGGCCATAAACTAAATGATTATAATAGAGTGTGATAAGCAGAGGAGACCTAAGGGCACTGGGCTTGCTCATTCTGTGAAGCATGCAACACTTGATCTCAGGGTTGTGAGTTCGAGCCCCATGTTGGGTATAGAGCTCACTTAAAAGCAACATCTTAAAAAACAAAACAAAAAACAGAGGAGACCTAGCATCAGATAGCTGAATGGGAATGCACACAGGTGGGAGGTATAAATGGCAGCAGAGAGACAAATCCTGTAACTCCTAGCTTTAGCCTCCAAGGAAATACTCCTAGACTCAACTCAGGTACGTCCTAACTTGGGTTGCCCTTCCTCTCAGCTCCCTCATTCTAATCTTTCAGGGAGGAGGCCTACAAATCAGAAACTACAGAGCTGCCGAGGGAAATAAAGGGAGGTGGTACTCGGGGTGGGTAGGGTACAATGAATGCAGTGTCTGTGGAGGCCACTTGTAGGCAACACGCTCAAGGGATGGAATGTAGAAAGGACCCACAGGGACCCCCTGGCTGGATACAGACACGGCCCTCAGGGAACCCACCTCAACACAGCCATAGGCCCTCACTGACCAATGGGCTACTTACAACCAGGCACAGTTACCAAAAAAAGGGAAGATTCCATTCATGGCCATCCTTCCTCACCTCCCTTTAAATCAGCCCCTACCCATTGCATCCTTGCAGACAGTCTCTCCTCTGCTGGCCTGCCCGCTGCTCCCTTGAGGTGTATTCAATAAACTACGATCTCCTTTGTTCTGCCTCAAGTGAATTCTTTCACTGTCTGTGCCACCGGCTTCTGCCCAATCATTGCCCCACATTTGGGGGCCCCTGTCCAATCAAGAGACACCCATTAAGACACCACAGTTTAGACTTTAGAACTAAACTGTCCTGGGTTCAAATATGAACTCTCTCACATTCTATTAGGTTGAATCACATGAAAGTGCAAATATTCAGCCATTTTTTAAAGTCTCACATAGTTTTACATAGTTCATCCTCTGCACTCTAGAGGTAAAACATGTAACCTAAGTTTTCGCCGCTAACAGCACTATCTTTCAGAGATATTGAGAAATTAGAGGAAAAGATTTAAGTGAAAATACTTCACATATGGTAGGTGTTCAATAAACATTAGTTTCTCCAAAGGGAGTAAGATGCATGAATCATAGGAAACAGAGAGAGCTCTCTCTGGCCAACCCCCGAGTCTAGGAGCCCAAGAAAAGACAGATGAAAAAGATGTCTTGGCGTGCATGGGTGGCTCAGTTGGTTAAGCGTCAGGTCTTGATCTCAGAGTCATGAGTTCAAACCCCGGTCATGGACCCTACTTTAAAAAAAAGGTATCTTTGGATTTTGATGGTGCAGGAACCTGCAGGGGAGGGGAGAGGGAGAGTATATAAGAAACCATTGTACTTTCTGCTCGTTTTTTGCTCTGCACCTAAAACTGCACTAAGGGACAAAGTCTATTTAAAAATACGGGGGAATATAGGAGAGGTGTCTTGGGCTTGTTTTATTTAGACTCTGAGCTCAGAGATCCCGATATACACACTGCCTTGGTGTTCACACTGATCTGTAACTTAAACCCTTCTCAGCCACCCTTTAAAAATCTTGGTGGAGTCCCAGAAGCCTCTGTTGATCTGGCCCAACTGAGCTGGCAAGTGAGAAAACATACACATAAATACCAATGATCTCAGTGATTCTCTCCCCCTCCCAGCACATTCCTTAGCAGGACAAATCTCTCTCACTTTGGCTGGAGCCTCTCCGTTCACAAATAGGCTTGGCTGGGCTTAATTTAGCACAGTGCAGGCCTCCTTGTGAGAGCCAGGGGTGAGGCTAGAGCCCCTGCAATCCCCAGGATACCTTGTATAGAGATGGGAAACCAGCCCCACCGAAGGGGCTGAAAGAATTACCCAGAATGATCTGTGTCCCTCAGCTATTCAGGAATGGAGCTCGGGGGGACCATCCTGGGCTTTCTGTGACTTCTCTTTGGGCAGCAGGTATAGAATTGGGATAAGTAGGGGCGCTTGGGTGGCTCAGTCATTGAGCATCTGCCTTCGGCTCAGGTCATGATCCCAGCATCCTGAGATCGAGCCCCGTGTCGGGCTCCCTGCTCAGCAGAGAGCCTGCTTCGCTTCTCCCTCTCTCTCTGCCTGCTGCTTGTGTTCCCTCTCTCCCTGTTTCTCTCCCTGTCAAATAAATAAATAATAAAATCTAACAACAATAACAAAAAAGAATTGGGATAAGTAAAAATTTACTCTGGAGTTAAAGTATAAAATCTATATTAATTTTTCTATAGCTACACTGGTGCACAGGACACCAACGGCTTACTAAGTATTTTAAAGTTACCCATGGCATCTAATCTAACATGATCTGACATTCATGTTGAAATTCAGCTCTCAATTCTGGATTGACACTTGCTTCGATGTATTCTTCAAAAAGGATAAAGCCACTCATTGGTGTTCTGCAAAGTACAGGACGGAGTCCATTTCTCACCATGAAGCTCGCATTACAAACTGGAATCCAAGTTCTAATACCTGAGAGTCACTCCTCCAAAGCCTCGCTATGTCCTGAAGCCAGGTGCTGTGATCAGGCAACTCTTCTGAAGTTAGACCTCTGCTTGGGACCAGGGACAGTGCTTAGACTGTAGACTCCAAGCTGTGTGGTCCAGGACAGCCACCATGAGCCACATGGAGCTACAGACCCCTTAAAATGTGACTAGTCCAAACTGAGATGCGCCGTAAGGATTTCAAAGACATAGTACACACTGGGTTGCAAAAACTAACCACAACTAAAGCATATATAACAATCTCGGGGCACCTGGGTGGCTCAGTGGGTTAAAGCCTCTGCCTTTGGCTCAGGTCATGATCTCAGGGTCCTGGGATCGAGGCCCCACATCGGGCTCTCTGCTCAGCAGGGAGCCTGCTTCCCCCCCTCTCTCTGCCTGCCTCTCTGCTTACTTGTGATCTCTCTCTGTTGAATAAATAAATAAAATCTTTAAAAAAAAATGAATATATAACAATCTCAATAATTTTTAAATATGGACTTCATGTTAAAAGAATATTTTAAACATATTACTAATGTTCATTTCACATGTTTCTTTTTACTTGCTTTTGTAACATGGCCACTAGAAAAACTGGAGAGTACATCCGTGGCTCCCATTACATATCTGTTGGACCACGCTGCTCTGTAAGATGTTAGGTCAAAGGTGTACTAGTTTCAAGTACACTGCATGAAGACACGCTCTGACCTGCATTACGGTTAGCTCAGCGGTGTAAGAGCACCTTCCAGAGTTTCCATGGGCTTATGGCATTCATCAACCAACAAAATACAGAATTGACTCCAGCTAATTATAAGTGAAGCAAACCTACCTAGGGGAGTAATAAGAGGCGATACCAGGTGACTGAACAAAAGCCAGATCACGGGATGCCTGGGTGGCTCAGTTGGTCAAGCATCTGCCTTTGGCTCCAGTCATTATCCTAGGATCCTGGAATCCAGCTCTGAGTTGGGCTCCCTACTCAGTGGGGAGCCTGATTCTCCCTCCCCTTCTTCCTCTATTCCTTCCTCCTGTGCCCTTCCCCCTCTGCCCCCTACTTGTGCTCTCTCTATCTCTTTCTCTCTCGAATAAATAAATAAAACCTTAAAAAAAGGGGGGGGGGCAGATCTCAGTACTACCCAAACTATGTTCAGACAGTAAATAGCACATGTCAGGAAGGAGGGCCCCCTCTATCTTCTCACCATTGTGTCCCCATTGCTAGCACAATGCCCATGCACAGAAGATGATTATATATTTATCAAATGAAAAGATGTTCAAAAGAGAAATACAAGCTGGGGCACCTGGGTGGCTCAGTGGGTTAAGCATGACTCACAAATTCATGAAGCATTCCATAAAAAAAAAAAAAAAAGAACAGGGCGCCTGGTTGGCTCAGTCATTAAGCATCTGCCTTCGGCTCAGATCATGATCTCAGAGTCCTGGGATGGAGCCCCGCTTCGGGCTCTCTGCTCAGCAGGGAGCCTGCTTCCCCCTCTCCCTCTGCTTGCCTCTCTGCCCACTTGTGATCTCTTTCTCTCTGTCAAATAAATAAATAAAATCTTTTTAAAAAATAAAAAAAATAGAAATATAAGCCACTGAATTCTCGCTGTCAAGAATTTCCTTGTTACTTATACTTTTCTTTTCCCAGTTCATTGGCTTTCCACTTCTGCTAATCCTTGGAGAGACCGCTTAGTTCTAGGATATTCACCTGGAACACCAGCTTCTGGATCTCTCAGGTGGAGGAAACAGCAAAGGCGGTCCCCTTTCCACCTTTTCTGTACAGAGGGGATGGGCCTCACCAGCAACTTCTGGGCATTTGTGATTGATCAACAAATTTACTAAGTTTCCACGATGGACTCAACACTGTTGAAGATTATGTTTGAGCTACAGAGGAAGTTTGAGACCAATCCAACCCACAGAGTGTTTCTAATCTAGAAGGAGATAAGAAATGCATACATGGAAAGATGATTGCCAACCAGGGACTAAATAACAGGTGCCAAATAAAGCATCTGAACTGTGACTGGGCAAAGAGCAGAGAGAGAGAAAGATGATTTAAGGCAGTAGTGATGAGGAAAGGCCCACCTGAGCAGATGCAATCTGAGTTGGACTCTGAAACCCGAGCAGGGAATGAGCACACGTGAGGGGAAGTGACTCTCTCCAGGAACATGTTTGCAAATACACAGTGTGAGACTAAAGCCTGCTTCCCACTTCATTAAGAATATTGAAATAACTGGAGGAAAACTGACAGTCTCCTACCACATCAATCCACCCACCAGCATCAGTGCTCACACACTCTGCTTGTGACCACAGATCAACTGTCCATTCTCCTGTCTAAAGGAGAATGTCCCTCCTACGCACTAGGTCTCATTCTCTCTACTGCTCAAAAATAATGTCCAGAGAGTGTCCCCTCTCTCCTCTACTAACATTTCACTTTCTACTGGAAAATTCTGTTGGCATATAAATGTGCTATCATTCATCTATCTTTTAAAAAAATCTTCTATGGACTGTACGTTGTCACTAGTTACTTTCCTGTTTCTCTGCTCTCTTTTGCAACGCAAGTCCTCAACATACTGGGTCATACTCACTGATTCAATTCCTCTTCCTGTTTGTTGTTAAACTAATGTAATCAGGCTTTTGCCTCTGCCAGTCCACCAAAATGACTCTAATAAAGATCACGAAGGGCATTTGTGCTGTTAAATCCAAAGGTCAGTACTTAGTCACATTACTTGACTATGATCGGCATTTCAAAAGGTTGATCTCCCCGCCCCTCCTCCCCCCTCCATTACACATTTCCTTCACTGAGCTTCCCAACTCCAGACTCTCTGGGTTTTCCACTCATTTCATTGGTTGCATTAATCTCTTTCTCCTTTGCTGGTTCTCCCTCCTTTCCCCCAACTGTTAATGTTAGAATGACCCAGAGCTTAGCCTTTGGTCCATTTCTCCTCCCCCTTCGTAGGTCAAACTCCCTTGGTGATCTCATCCAGTCTCACGGCTTTAAATACCAACTATATGCTGATACCTTCAATATTTTTATCTCCAGCACAACCTTTTTCCAGAACTCCAGACTTACATACTCAATTGCTTGATATTGCCACGGGCAATGTTTAACAAATATCTCAGATACAAAATGTCCCAAATTAACTCCCACTCTCCACTCTGAAACCTATTCTATACATAGCCTTCTCCATCTCAATTATGGCAAGTCCATCCTTCCATCTTCTTAAGCCAAAAGCCCTGGGTCTTCCTTGATTCCTTTCCTTCTCTCATTGGCTCCTCTCGCAGCCAGTCCCTCAGCAATTTCTTTGGTGTTCCCGTCACTGCTTATCCCAGTGGCGTTGACTGCTATGACCATAGTCTAATCACCACCTGCTGTGACGCTAGTCTGATCACCACCATCTCCTATGTTAATTACTGCACTGGCTTCCTAATCACTATCCTGGGCTGTACTCTTGTACTTCTACAGCCTATTCTTTTTTTTTTTTTTTTTTTTTTTTTTGACAGAAGGGGGAGAGATCACAAGTAGGCAGAGAGGTAGGCGGGG
Source organism: Procyon lotor (assembly GCA_028646535.1). Lineage (NCBI taxonomy): Eukaryota > Metazoa > Chordata > Mammalia > Carnivora > Procyonidae > Procyon > Procyon lotor. The sequence continues at coordinate 88,214,198 of CM053606.1, read as the reverse complement.
GCCGGGAGCAGGCTCCCTGCTGAGCAGAGAGCCCAATGCGGGGCTCCATGCCAGGACTCAGAGATCATGACCTGAGCCAAAGGCAGAGGCTTTAACCCACTGAGCCACCCAGGCACCCCTCTATAGACTATTCTTTTTTTTTTTTTTTAAAGATTTTATTTCTTTATTCGACATAGAGAGAGAGATCACAAGTACGCAGAGAGGCAGGCAGAGAGAGAGGGGGAAGTAGACTCCCTGCTGAGCAGAGAGCCCGATCGGGGGCTCGATCCCAGGACCCTGAGATCATGACCCGAGCCAAAGGCAGAGGCTTTAATCCGCTGAGCCACCCAGGTGGCTTTCCTTTCATTTGGAGTAAAAACTGAAGTCCCTAAAATGATCTACAAGGGCCATTCTGATCTATACCAGCCCCTTTACCTTTGAGGCCTCACCTCCCAACATTCTCATCCTTTCTCATATTGCTTTGGCCACAATGGTTTTCCTGTAATTTCTCTGCATAGAATGTTCTTTCCCTCGTTATCTGTTTGGCTAACTTCCTCATTTCCTTCAAGTCATTGCTTAAAAATCATTTTCTATGGCATAGCTACTTTGGAAAACAGTTTGGCAGTATCCTCTAAGTTGAAATACATGCTTATTTTTTGACCTAACAATTCCACTGCTGGGTATTTACCCAGGAGAGATAAAGGAAAGACTTGGACATGAAAATTCACAGCAGCTTAATTCATAATAGCCAATCACTGGACACAACCCACATGCTCATCAACAGATGAACGGAAAAACAAATTGCATTATATTCCTATGATGGAATACTATTCAGCAATAAAAAGGGATGAACTACTGACCCAACAACATGGATAAACCTCAAAATTACAGTAAGTGAAAGAAGTCCAATACCAGAATCTACACCATATTACTCCATTTACATGAAATTCTAGAATAGGAAAACTAAGCTATAGACAGAAAGTAGATCAGTGGTTTCCTGCAGCCAGTGGTGTGAGAGAATTGGCACCAATGGGACATACAGCAACTTTTTCGGGTGATGGAAATGTTTTACATGTCAATTGTGTGGCGGTTGTGGCACCGTTATATACATTTGTTCAAATTCACGGAATTGTACACTTAATACATTCAGTTTAAACAAAAAGATCAAAGGAAAACAGAAATGATAAAGAAAGTGGCAATGCAAACAACCAAGTGCAAATGGTAAGTAAGGAGCTCAGCAAAAAGATCACCAATCTGGGATGCCTTCAGTGTCAGGTCAGCCTTGAGGACTATAAATATTGTGAGGGTAATATCCAGTAACCAGTCTTCCTCTGTTGGCCACTAACTTTCCTTTCCATCTCCTTTATGCAAAATAAGTGGGAAGATTGGACAGACTCTAACATGGTTCCCCATGATCCTTGCCTCCCAGTGTTCACGACTTTGTGTAATCCCTTCCCCTTGAGAATGAGCAGAATGCATAACTTCTTTCTTTTTTTTTTTTTTTAAGATTTTATTTATTTATTTGACAGAGAGAGACACAGTAAGAGAGGAAACACAAGCAGGGACAGTGGGAGAGGAAGAAGCGGGCTACCTGCTGAGCAGGGAGCCCGATGGGGGGCTGGATCCAAGGACCTTGGGATCATGACCTGAGCCAAAGGCAGATGCTTAACTGACTGCGCCACCCACGTGCCCCTGCATAACTTACTTCTAAACAACAGAACATGGTAAAGGTGACAGAACCTCACTCCTATGATTATGTTAAGTTTTAAGACTGTTTTGCTAGCAGACTCCCTCTAGTGCCTGCTGACTTAATGAGATAAATAGCCATATGGGGCAAGCTCACACAGCAAGGAACACAGGTGGATTCAAGGAACTGTGGGCAGCCTCTAGCTAACACCCAGCAAGAAGCCAGGACCCCTTGTCCTACTACCACAAGAAAATGAATTCTGCCAACAACCCACATGAGTTCAGAAGTTGATTCTTTCCTAGTCAAGCCTTCAGATGAGAATTCAGCCTGGCCAATATTTTGGTTGTAGCCTAGTGAAACTCTGAGCATAGAACTCAGTGAAGTCCTGCCTTTACTGCTCACACATGAATAATAATAAATACATATAATAAATATGTATGTGTTTTTAAAATCACTTTTTAAAAATGGCCTCCCTTGATCACTTTTTTTTTGATCACTTTTTTTTAAAGATTTTATTTATTTATTTGAGAGAGAGAGAGCGTAAGCGGGGTGGCAGGGGAGGGGCAGAGGGAGAAGCAAGCTCCCCACTGAGCAGGGAACCAGATGTGGAGCTTAATCCACATTCAAGATCTGAGCCAAAAGCAGATGCTTAACCGACTGAGTCACCCAGGCAACCCCTTGACCACTTTTTAATACTGCAAACTTCCCTCTACTCTTACGCTTTTTGACCCCCTTACCCTGGTCTTTTTCTCTCTTCCCCAAGAGGGCTTATTACTTTCCAATATTGCACATATTTATTTATAATATTTACTCTTCATTGTCTGTTTGCTCATGCCAGAATACAAAGTCCATGAGGGTAGGAATGCTAGTCTGTTCTGCTCATTGATGTATAATCCAACCACGTCCAATAGCATCTGGAACATAGTATGTGTTCAATAAATAGTTTTAAATGAATGAGGCCTTATGCTTAGGTTTCAACTAGGATCATTCTATTCTAATTGTCAGCAGAAACAGAGCACAACTAATCACCATCTGTCACAAACAGAGACATCTCAAATCTATTGTTAGGTCACCTCTGAGTCTGTTCTTCCCCAAATTAAAAAATCCAATTCCATTGCCTTTTTCTCATAAGCCTCCTTTTTCTGATTTTTAGGCTTCATTCTTCTGATTTCCTCTGAAACCCTGGAGTCCCCTGCCAGACTCTGCATAACTCTGACAGGGCAGTATGCAGGCATAAGGACAGTCTGGTTTCCATTACGTTCCACATGGCAATTTGCACCTGTTTCACAAGTAAAAATGAGGTCAATGCCGCCTCTCAGTGTAGATATACCAATGAGACAATGCCACCTCTTCCTGCCACAATCTTGGGGAAAACCCCTATGAAAGTAGATAGCATTTTACTGGAGCTCGTCTTTTCTTGTCAGTCAGTCCTTAATACAATGTAGAGCTCTTCACTAAAAGGCATCATTTGCATCTGAAAGAGCGACTAACTTTAAATTCTAAAGAATGTGCCAAGGCCTTGCTAATTAACTGAGGAATCAGGCCATGGAGCTGCTGGGCTACCAGGTACACGCCCTGAGGCTATTCGTGGCACATCTGGTCCTGTGAAACACAGGGACAAGACACCAACGTCCTAGAGCTATAATACAGCTGAGATTAAAATATGTGTAAAATGCAGAGAATGGTGACCGGCATGTAGTAAACACTAAATGGACATCCTCCTCCCTTGGGCTGAAATGGGAGGCATTTAGCATTTACTTTCCATGTGTCTGTGTGAGTTTGGGGACAGGGGAGAGAGGATATGGGACAAAGAAGGACAGAAAGGGCCTACACATGGAGAAAACACTGACACCAGAGACAGGACCAGACCAGGGTCTAGAAACTCTTTTCTAGAAAGAGATAGAGGAGGAGTCCTCAGGCTGTTTTTCTCATGACCACTTATTTTCCTCCAGTTTGTATCAAGACCCCTTAGGCCCTGGGGACATACTCTGGCACCTTGAAGAAGTAGGGGAAACAGAGAAAAGAGGGGAGAGGGAAAGTAGGAAGCTAGCAGTTGAGGATAGAGAACGCCTCAGGTGGAGTTCCAGTTCAATCACTAAATGTAGCCATTCACACCACCCCCCCCCCCCCCCCCCCCCCCCCCCCCCCCCCCCCCCCCCGTGTGGCCCCTGCCATGGCCAACCTTTCTCCAGCTGAAGGAACTGCTCTGCTCTCACCCCAGTTACTACTATCCCGACTCTGCCTGGGTCCTCTGAGGCTCTAAAGGGCTTGGCGGCAAGCTGGGCTTCTCCACAGTCCCACAGCCTGGAAGGGATGGGCGAGAAAGAACACTTTGAAAGGACACTGCTCCCCACCTTTAAGAGGTCCGCTCCTCTGAGCTCCTGAGGTCCACTACCTTCCTTTGATTTCGATATGAGAACGTCATTCCTGACTTCAGAGCGGACTGCCGGCCAACGCCTTGCGCAGGTAGGCAGGGCAAGACTGCTGGTATCGAGCGTATACTCAGCTTGACTAGGGAGATCTGCACAGGCAGGCCTGTGGTCCTACCTCTGAGAGGGGCAGCCTCAGAGAGAAGCTCTGAAACCTGTCCAGAAAAGCGCCCTAGAAGGCTTTGCTTACTTCTGGCCCTCAGCCAGGACCTAGACTCTCCTTTTGCAGCTCCAGGCCGTGCTACCCCTTCTGGAAACCTCCTTCCACTTCCCCAGGGGCTTGGAGGAGGGCTTCCCCCTCAGGCCTCTGCGCAGGTTTTCTACCTGCCCTTTGTGGCAGCAGGGCCTTGCATGAGGTCGGGAGATGAAAAGCTGGCATTACAAGGCAGCCAGTGCCTTTCATTTGCTCCCAACCTCTTCAAGCCAAGTTTCCGAGTAACAGGGATGGTAATGGCCCAGTGCAGCCCAAAGTCCGTTCTCAAGCTGCTTGGCAAAGGGCCACCTGACTATTACTAGCTTTCCACAGAACGGCATGTACCAAGTTGGAGCACCGTCTTTTGGTGTGTGGGTGGATTAGCTGCTATTTAACATGATAGGGCGGGCTCCTTTCCAGTTTGCACCAGCCCCCACTACGCGCCTTCTCTATGTATAACAGAGCCGCATTTCTCTGTGAGGTTGAACTTGCTCACCTGAGACAGCAAAGGCCAAGGGCAGGAAGCGGGGTTGGGGGGGGGGGGGCTCAAAATGGCTTATGGAAAGGAAATAAACGAAACTCCTGGAGAAGGGGTATGTAGGCTGAGAAAATAAATATTTTCTTTTGGAAGCACACACAGAGTAGAGAATCACTTATCTGGGAGTTGCTCTAGCTCCTGCTGTGTAATATTCTATTTTAGCTCAGTAGTGCAAAGGGGAAGAAAGTCTAAATGTCTGCAAGTATACAAATCCCTTGAACCTCTGTTGAAGACCAAAGGAGTCACTGCAAATACATGGACAGGTAGCAAGGCCTCCTGGATTCTAGACTCAACTTGACCATTAGCATGTTCTGTGACCTTAGGCAAGTAACTTTACTATTCTGGACCTCAGTTTCCTTATCTTGAAAATAAATTAGGGAACAGCTAAGTGAATGGTATATAGAAACTATATTATTTTTGCAACTTTTCTGTGCACCTATAATTATTTTATTTTTTAAAGATTTTATTCATTTATTTGACAAAGAGAGAGAGAGATCACAAACAGACAGAGAGAGGGGAGGAAGCAGGCTCCCCGCTGAGCAGAGAGCTCAGTGCAGGGCCCAATCCCAGGACCCTGAGATCAGGGCCTGAGCTGAAGGCAGAGGCTTTAACCCACTGAACCACCTAGGTGTCCCTACAATTATTTTAAAATAAAATCTTTCCTAAAAAGTAAAGGGGTTGGGGTGCCTGGGTGGCTCAGTTGTTAAGCGTCTGCCTTCGGCCCAGGTCAGATCCCAGGGGCCTCGGATCGAGCCCCGCATCGGGCTCTCTGCTCTGCGGGAAGCCTGCTTCTCCCGCTACCATTCCCTCTGCTTGTGTTCCCTCTCTCGCTGTGTTTCTCTCTGTCAAATAAATAAAATCTTTAAAAAAAAAAAAAAAGTAAAGGGGTTACCATGTGATCCAATAATTCCACCACTGGGTGTTTACCCAAAGAAAATGAAAACACTAATTCAAAAAGATATATGCATTCCTATGTTTACTTATTGCAGCATTATTTACAATAGCTAAGATATGGAAGCAGCCCAAATATTCATCTATAGATGAATAGATAAAAAGATACAGTGCATACACACACACACACACACAGAGAAATATTACTCAGCCATAAAAAAGAATGAAATCGTGCCATTTGCAACAATATAGATGGATCTAAAGGATATAATACTACATGAAGTAAGTAAATCAGAGAAAGACAAATACCATATGACTTCACTTATACATGGAATTTAAGAAATAAAATAAAGAAAGAAAAAAAGAGATAAAAACAAACTCTTAAATACAGAGGACAAATGTGATTGCCAGAGGAGAGGTAGGTGGAGGAATAGGGCAAACAGATAAAGGGGATTAAGAATACATTTATCATGATAAGCACTGAGAAATGCATAGATCAAGCATCATATTGTACATCTAAAAGTAATATAACATTGTATGTTAGTTACACTTGAGTAAAAAAATTATTCTTGGCATTACATTGAATTTTCAGATAAATCTATCTGGGGAGATGTATCACAGGATCCAAAAATTTTTGATTACTCATACTACTTTTAGTTTCTAAGTACAGAATAATCCATTTTCGGTATTAAAAATAATTCTTATCAACAAATGTTTTGTGATTATTTATGCTGATAATCCTCTAACTTTTCTGTAATTTCTTACATACATCGTCTCATCCAGAGTAGCAATTGAAAAACTACCCTAAGAGGCCACGGGGGAGGGAATAAAAAACAAAAAAGAAAAACAAAAAAGAAAAACTGAAAACTGCTCTCTAGTATGTTACATGCCAATAAGCTTTCTCTATTATATATAGATTAGCTATTTGTTAATTTTGGTTTTGTTGAAGAAGTGATTTAATTTTATAAAGTATAAATGGATTTTTTGGTTCTCTAACAAATAAAATAATTGAAAAAAAAGTAAAAGGGTTATATAAATTATCTCCAAGATCTTCTCTAGCTCCAAACTGTGATTCTTTGTTCTTGTACCTCCACTCAGGTGAAAGTAAGTCTTTTCCCAGCTATCCAAATATATTTGTGCCCACTCTTCCTACCGCAGATAAGACGTTGATCAGTCCCAGCTCAAACCTATTTTTTTGCTTTTAACATATCCCATAGTCTAGGCAAAAACTGAACTCTCCAAAAGCACATTAAAAACACTCCATCCATATCCACTTTGTTCCTGTAACCAAGCAAACTCATCGAGTAGGGAAAAGCTGTTTCTGGCAGTCCACACTTACAGAATCTCAGTTTTTCCCTAGCAACTGAGCTAATTATAACTCCAGCTACCTGGTAACAGCACTGGATTTCCCTGACGTTGGCTGGCAGTTTTAAAGCCGTCTCAGCTCTGTTGGCACCTCCTTTACTGAGAAGGCATCAGAGGAGCTGAGAGACGGAGAGACCTATGCCAGGTGAGAGACGGAGAGATCTATGCCAGGTGAGAGTGCGCAGAGAGGCTGTCAAAAGCACAGAACCTCAGTGCCTGGAGGGACGCTAGTGACCATCCTGGTCCAGCCCTTTCATTTTATACATAAGTAACCAGAGGCCCAGAAAAAGTGATTTGTCTTAGCCAGGAACCTAGCAGTCTTCTTGATGTCTTTCTCTTAATCTTCCATCAGCCAGTCCTACCGGTATCTTACCTATGTATTTCACAGATCAGTTGCCTCCCCTCTATTCCTATTCCCGCCCTGCCATCTCTGGCCTGGCCAGTCCGGCTGACTTCCTGCCTTATCTTCCTTGAGTCTATCCTCCGCACCCACCAGAGGGATCTAGCGCATTCCCTGCTGCTTAAAGCCCACCCGTGGCTCCTTATCACCCTCCAGATAAAGTCGACAGTTTTTTAAAATGACACAAAGAATTACGGCCGCATACTCTTCAGCCTCATTCTGTGTCTAGCACTTAAATTTAGCAACACAAAGCCACTTACAATTCTCCACGCATTCCATGTGGTTTCTTGCCTTTGGCATTTGCTTCTGGCAAAAGCCCTTTCTTTCCACCTCACACTGACTGACTAATGATTACTCTCCTTTCAAGACAAAACTCAGGCAGCATCTCCTCAAAGAATCCTCTGTAGATTTTCCTTCCATCTAGTCCATTCAGTTGGGTTAGAGTTGCCGCAATTGAGTTTGCTTATACTCTGAACACATCTTTTTTACTTTTTTTACCGCTTTTTACCACACTCTGTCCCTCGTGCTTTACTCATCTTTGAAGCCCCAACTTCCAGCACAGTACTCAGAAAACAGTAGGCACCCAATTAATGTTGACGAATGAGCAAATGGATAAATCCAAAGCCCTCCTTAATCTATCCCCTGCTTATCTTTCCAATCCCAGCTTCTGGCTGCCACAAGCCCCTGAGACTGTGTTCTAACCCCACAGAATGACTCAAAGCGTGCCAAACACAACATGCTTTTTCATGACTTTGTGCCCTTGTATACACTGTTTCTACTAAGATGCTCTCCTGTTCCTTGTTCTATCCTTTTAAGATTCAGTTCGAACTTCACTCACTTGCAAAGCCTTTCCTGGTGGATTTTGTCATTCAGGACTTTAGAGCAATCTTACATGTCTTTTTTTTTTTTTTTTTAAAGATTTTTTTTACTTACTTGAGAAAGAGAGCACACAAGTGGGGATGGAGGGAAAAGAGACAGAGGGAGAGGGAGAAGCAGATGGGGCTGGATCCCAGGACCCCCACCCAGATCATGACCTGAGCCAAAGGCAGATGCTTAACCAGCTGAGCCACCCAGGTGCCCCTATGGTAGCCTTTATTATACCATTTTTATTTATTTGATATCTTTCTCCACCAGCATCTGGCACAGTCTCTGGTGTATAGCAGATGGTCAATAGCTGCTTGAATGAATGAATGCATGTGTGCAGACCTGGGTAACCGAATGGTCAAGGTGATAATGCAAACAAGGGAAATATTTGAGACAGGAATTTAGAATGCATATTCTTTCTTTCTTT
>CM053606.1:88182368-88204925 GCA_028646535.1 Procyon lotor | reverse complement strand
TTTTTTTTTTTTTTTTAAGATTTGATTTATTTATTTGACAGAGAGAGACAGCAAGAGAGGGAACACAAGCAGGGGGAGTGGGAGAGGGAGAAGCAGGCTCCCCATTGAGCTGAAAGCCCAATGCGGGGCTTGATCCCAGGAGATCCCACAAGCCTGGGATCATGACCCCGAGCCAAAGGCAGACGCTTAACGACTGAGCCACCCAGGCGCCCCCTTCATTGACATTCTTTTTAAATATAATACTTCTGCAACAAACTCTGTTAGTTTGGTATCTATAATTCATATCTGCATTTCAAGAAAATAAAATTATTCTTAAGTAACTTAATATGGCAAAGAGAGGAGCAGGAGCAGTGTTTTCAGTAATCCTTAACAAAATAGATAATAAATATTATCATTATTATGCATAGTTATCCAGATGGGATAGCATGGCATTATGGAAAGAGCAATAGATTTTGAACTAAAGAGATCTAGGTTCAAATCCCAGTTCTGCTATTTTTTAATTGTGTAACTCTGGGAAAGATACTTTTTTTTTTTTTTTAAGATTTTATTTATTTATTTGACACACAGAGAGAGAAATCACAAGTAGGCAGAGAGGCAGACAGAGAGAGAAGGGAAGCAGGCTCTCCGCTGAGGAGAGAGGATCCTGAGATCATGACCTGAGCTGAAGGTAGAGGCTTTAACACACTGAGCCACCCAGGTGCCCTGGGAAAGATATTTAATAGTAATTAAGCCAGGAGACTGGGATCTGGGTAGGCCGCTAAGAGGGTTACAAATGTATTTGTTTTTTAATCTGAGACAAATAGAGTGAAAATAGTGTCTGTTAAAATTTAGATATGAGGGGGTGCACCTGGGTGGCTCAGTCAATTAGGCTTCCAACTTTTGGTTTCCACTGATCATGAGATCAGGTCATGATCTCATGGGTGGTGAGATGGGGCTCTGCGCTCAGTGGGGAGTCTACTTGAGAGTCTCTCTCTCTGCCCCTCTCCCCACTCATGTTTTCCCTACCTCTCTCTAAAGTAAGTAAATGACTCTTTAAAAACCTTTTAGATACTAGGTGCATGGATAAGTATTTTAGTGTTCTTTGTATATTCCTGTTGTTTGTGAAATAGGTAATAATTTTTAAAAACTATTTCAAAAGGAATGAAACTAGGAATTACAGAGAGGCAGCTATGAATTAGAAGCATAAATTCTCTAGTAGAGTTGGATGTAATGAACTTATTGCCACACTCCCATTCATCAAATATTTACTGAGCACTTACAGTATAAGGGACAGTATATCTACCGTCACAAAAGGGACACAACTGAAATTAAAGGACCACTTGTCAGAGATTTTGTTAAAAGTCTTCACACATCAATTAGGAGTGAGCTCTAGAGAACTTTAAGGATCCTTACTTATCCTGAAATTCCATGTATGAAGCATATTTTCTCACAAAACTACCAAAGGTAGCACTAGTGAGAAAGCTATGACTTTTTTTTTTAAATTTATTTGACAGAGAGAGACACAGCAAGAGAAGGAACATAAGCAGGGGGAGCCGAAGAGGGAGACGCAGGTTTCCTGCCAAGCAAGGAGCCCGATGCGGGGCTCCATCTCAGGATCGTGACCTTAGCAGAAGGCAGACGCTTAATGACTGAGCCACCGAGGTGGCCCTCACTTTCACTTCTGCACAAGGTTTCTGCCTAGTCTTCTAGAAGTTAACTATTCGTGCCTGCCTCAGGGAGTGGACTGCAAATGCTACAGAGACCTAGCTTTTTTTTTTCTTTTGGGTTCCATAATAACCAAATCTTTCTTCCAAACTCTGTTTCTAAAATTTCAACCTGGGGCGCCTGGGTAGCTCAATGTGTTAGAGCCTCTGCCTTGGGCTCAGGTCAGATCTCAGGGAGATCTCAGGGTCTCAGGGACAAAGCCCCATATAGGGCTTTCTGCTCAGCAGGGAGCCTGCTTCCCCCTCCTCTCTCTGCCTGCCTCTCTGCCTACTTGTGATCTCTTTCTCTCTGTCAAGTAAATAAACAAAATCTTTTTTAAAAAAAATAAATAAAAAATAAATAAAATTTCAACCTAATTCCTGAAGTTTGTGAGTCTTCTAAATGCTAAAATATTAATAACATCATTCCATTTTCTCCCCTAAAATTCAGAAACATACTGAGACCCACCATCCACACAGCCTCTTCTTGATATAACTGACGTGACGGCAGGAGAGCTGACATCAGAGTCACTACATCAGGTTAATAAATAAACCCTGTCTTGGGCAGCAGCTGCATGTGGGTAAAGGACAAGGATTCAGATGATGTTCCTGCTGTCTTCCCCCACCATAGATACACACCCACACAACCCCCGATCCTAGAACAACAAGGTGTCACGGTCCCCATCACATTAGAGCACTGTGAACTATATAAAACCCAAACAAAACAAATAACAACTCCCCTGGAGACCAAAAATAAATGCACTGGCCAGAAATAGTGCTGTCAGAGACACTGAAATGAGCTCCACTGCAGAAAGCACAGCTGAACTACACTGATGCTGGGGGATCCCAAGGACTCCTATGCTCCAGACTCGCCCCTCTATCCATTTGGCCCAACCAACACCACGGGGCCTCGGTCTGTGTGTTCACAACTGGTTCAACTCAGACGGATTACTTGCTGAGCTCCTAGGATTCAGGGGGTGACATATCAATTTATGGCCTCAAGTCTTTCTCTAGCTTTTCAATAATCCTTCCTCCATTCTTCTCCAGGAAAGATGGTGATTTCAAAGGCATAAGAGCTAAGAGTTTACAGTGATACCATGAACGATCACAGCTGGAACAAGAAGGCTTTGACCATGAGGAAGGGTGGGTGGGGGGAGACACAGCCAACTTGGATGTCAATCCAACACTCTAGTGCTCCAGCCATGACAAAAAGCCTATTTCTGAACTCACTATGCTCTCGGCTGCCTCCGGGATCTTTGCTGAGTGGCAGCATTAGCCTGGAATGTCATTGCTCTTCAGACCTACTACCCAGCTCTGACTCAACTATCTCCTACTTGCCCTTGGGACTTGACTTAGATATCACCTAGTAAAGGAAGCCTATCTGACCCAAAGCCTGGGTGAGGGCCCCCTCCCAAATGCTTCCACAGCATATTGGGGACCACCTCTTATTATTGGAATTATCTGTTTGACGGTCTTGCCAATTAGAGTCAGAATTTTTCAAGAACAGGAAGGATCTCCTTATTTTTTTTTCCAAAAATGAAAATCGCCTTACTGGTTTTTGTGGTTTTTGTTGCTGTTTTAGTAATCATACAAGTACTTCATGTGCTTACTCCAGTAGCTCCTTTTCTCCAAGGAAGGCATCACCCAGAAGTTGCCCAAGCAAGAAAGTCTGGCCTTGTTCATTCATTCAAAACATAACAAAAAAGAAAAAGGCAAAAAAAAAAAAAAAAAAAGGAAAGAAAGAAAAAAGGCATATCTACTCCATACCAGCCACTACACTAATCACTACATGTAGTAGTGAATAAGACAACCTTGACCCTGCTATCATGGAGCTCAGATTCTAAAGAAAAGACAGCCCTTGAACAAAGAACTCATAATGTTAGAGGGAAAAGTGCAAGGTGGTGGGAAGTTCACAAGAGTGACAGCCTCGCTGGGATGGGAATGGAGAGAAGCGTTGGTGGTAGGTCATCTTCGGGCTTCTTCTCCCTCCCTGGCTCTGTATCCAGTCAACAGCTTAGCCCTGTCACTTCTGCTTCTGAAATCGCCTTCTCCCTTTCATCTGTCCATCTCTTCCACTCCTACACTGTCAGCACCACCGGCTGCCCAGAATACTGCCACAGCCTCCCGACTGCCTTCTCTGCCTTAGACTTCCCTCCTCCAATCCAGAGACTGCGCAGAAGCCAAAGGGAATTTTCTAAGAGGAAAATCTGATGGTGTCATCTTCCTGCTCACAAACGTTTGGCAGTTCCCCACCGAGCTTTGTTAACATTTAAAAACCTTTACACAATTTGTAAGGCCTTTCATGCTGGCTTCTCTCTTTCTCCAGTCTTGACACTTCTCTGCATTCCCTGAGTCCACTCCCTAAGGCGCATTAACTTAGTGAGGTTCTTTCTGATCTGCATCAGGGCACCTGGCTGGCTGGCTCAGACCATAGAGCCTGTGTCTCCTGACCTCGAGGTTGTGAGTTTGACCCCCAAACTGGGTATAGAGATTATTTAAAAATAAAATCTTTAAAAAACAGAAGAAAGGGCACCTGGGTGGCTCAGTTGGTTAAGTGTCTGCTTTTGGCTCAGGTCATGATCCCAGGGTGCTGGGATCCAGCCCTGTGTCAGGCTCCCTGCTCAGTGGGGAGTCGGCTTCTCCCTCACTTTTTCACTGCCTGCCACTCCCCCTGATGTGTTCTGTCAAATCAATCAATCAACCAATCAATCAATGAATCTTTAAGAAGAAAAGAGAAAAAGAGGGGCGCCTGGGTGGCTCAGTCGATTAAGCCTCCAGCGCAGGTCATGATCTCAGGGTCAGGAGACGGAGCCCTGTATGCGGCTCCTTGAGGCGTGTGGAGCCTGCTTAAGATTTTCTTTCTCCCTCTCCCTCTGCCCATCCTGTCTCCAGTTCAAGGGCTTGGGCACGCGCTCTCTTTCTCAAATAAATAAGTAATGAAAAGGAAAAAAACATTCTGTGCTTATGACTGCTCAGAGTTCCGGACTGCCCCTGCCTTTCCTTGTTCATCTAACAACTTTTGAATGTCTCAAGACACCAGGGAAAACAAAACCTGTATGCTTGGGGTACTGTGGTTTGGGGGAGCATAGATGTCCTTTTTTCCTTTTCTTTTCTTTTTAAATGAGAGCGTACTTCACCAGGAGCATTCCTTTTTCAAGGCTGTAAGGACACAGAAACACTGCAGAAGTTCTGGCAATGACTGGACCTAAAGGCGGCCATGACCCGGCCCAGATTCACCTCATCTAGGCTAGGAAACCCAGACTGCAATAACTCAGAGCCCCAGAAAGGCAGAAAAACCCCTTTTAGGGCTCCCCCCGCCCCGGCCCTCCCCACAGACTTCAAGATCCAAGTGGAAAAATTTGCCAGCTTGGGTGGGGCCTCAAGTGGCTGAATCACTCTGGCTGGGCTGAGATTAACCAAGAGAGCGGGCTTCAGACTGTCACTAGGCAAACACTGCAGCTGGGTTTGCTCGCATTTTCGCGTTCTAGACGACATTAGTAGAAAACACGCAGACAGGAGAAGGCGGTGGAGACCCCTCTAGAACTTGCAGCCACACACCCGCCCCCATGGATTTTGTGTAGGACCTGCCATTTTGATTCTGTCTATAAAACCAAACCGTAAACACTCCACCAATGTAACCTCTCCTTCTCTGAATGGTCCTTTCATTTCCCAAGAACCTTGGGAATCCCGGGAGTTATTCTGGCTGCCATGTTCTAGCTGCACAGCTTTATACAAGTTATTTGAGGCTTGGCCTCCTCACAGGCCTAATGAATATAATAATACCCATCTCATCGGTTAGGAGAAGGAACTGAAAAACAGCTGAACTAAAGTATGTTAAGCGTGTAAAAGGGTGTCTAGTATGTAATAAACACCGGGTAAATGTTATTTATTATTATTAGCCATTACTATGATCCTAATAAGTCTGGTCAAATATTAGAAAAGGTCTTTTACTTTACATTTATAATTTTATCATCCCAGTTTAGGTGAAAAACTATCTTCTTTTAAACTCATCGTTAAAAACAAACATGCTGGGGCACCTAGATGGCTCAGTGGGTTGAAGCCTCTGCCTTCGGCTCAGGCCATGATCTCAGGGTCCTGGGATCGAGCTCCCCATCGGGCTCTCTGCTCAGCGGGGAGCCTGCTTCCCCCTCTGTCTCTGCCTGCCTCTCTGCCTACTTGTGACCTCTCTGTCAAATAAATGAATAAAATCTTAAAAAAAAAAAAAAAACCACACAAACATGCTTTTCTTAGGGCGCCTGGGTGGCTCAGTCGTTAAGCGTCTGCCTTCGGCTCAGGTCATGATCTCAGGGTCCTGGGATCGAGCCCCGCATCGGGCTCCTTGTTCAGCAGGGAGCCTGCTTCTCCCACTACCATTCCCTCTGCTTGTGTTCCCTCCCTCGCTGTTTTTCTCTCTGTCAAATAAATAAAATCTTTAAACAAACAAAACAAAACAAAACAAAACAAAACAAAAAAACATGCTTTTCTTGACTTCTCAGTTTCCGATAACTGTTTCCGATAACTTCTATAACTTCTCGTAACCGACCAGTTAATACACCAATAGCCTCCCCAGAACCATTCAGTTTACTGTGAATACATCCAGTGACTACTGAGTGAAGGCTGGGGGAAACACAAATTCACTAGAATCGGCTGGAGGAAAATAGGGCAGGGGAAATCCAAATCCAGATCCAACAAGTTTAGTTTAGTTGATGAGCATTGACTGAGCACTTACTACATACTGACATTACACTAAATGCTAGAAACTAGAAAAGCACGAACAAGTGGTGTTTTCTGCCCTTAAAGAGCTTATAGTCAGGGTCATATTTTGAGACTGGAGAATCAGGGAAGGCACCCTAAAAAGAAAGGAAATGGTACTTGAAGGATGAGTAGGCTGGCAGGTAGGGAATAGGAGAGGAAGGGCATTCTACGCAGAGGGAACCACCAGAACAAAAAATCAGAAGGATAAAACAGCTTCAAATTACAAGCAGTTCAGAATTAATGGAGCAAAAAGCATGTGATGGAAAATATTGGGAAATAAAGGAGATTAACAGTTTACTTAGAGAAGACAGTACCACACGCTGCTCAGCTAAGTAGGAGGAGCTAATGTTCCAGTCCCGTTGCCACCACACTTTTACCAGGGGAGCTCCCCAGCCTAGAAAGTATTCACTCTTTTAGGTCACAAAAATAAGGAGTTTTTTTAGGCTCACGTTAGGGGACATTGGGTAAGTTCCTTGTTACTCTTTGTGGCTTTATTTCCTCACTTGTAAATTGGGATGGTAGTTATGTCTCTTCACAGGGTTGTGAAGGGCTGTGGTGACCATTACATGAGATACAAAGTGCCTGGTATATGCAGAGCTCGTCTCATCCATGTGCTGCTCTGGTCTCGCTCATCCCAGGTATGCTGGGGGGAGGGGTGCTGGGGGGGCTTGCGGGGACGCATGAGAAAGCACATGGCAAGGAGTCTGTATGTGAAAATCATTCTGACCCAATAGCCTGTCAGGGTTTATGACCATGATACATAAAGTCTATGACACTAAAAGAGTCACAATTTCTATGAGCCCTGGCAACCACCTTTCTCACAAAAAAGTGTGTGGTCACCTCATTGTTATTTATCTATTACCTGACACAAGGGGGGAGAAATGTGAAATATCCCCTACTGGCCTTTTCTCTGCGTCCTCTCTTGGTTGCTGTCAGTGGTTTCTGGCCCTAGGAAGTGAGGACCAATCTGCGATCTTAGACCAGGCTGCGGAGAGGAAAGACTTGGAAGGCCACACCTGAGAAGTCAGAGGACCTCTGCTTGGGGCCCAACTCAACCTGTTCATTTTCCTCTGCCCATGGCCTCAGGCCACTCATTTTTTTTTTTTTTAAGAGTTTATTTATTTGTCAGAAAGCGAGAGAGCCCAAGCAGGGGGAGTGGCAGGCAGAGGGAGAAGCAGGCTCCCTGATGAGCAAGGAGCCCAATGTGGGGCTCCATCTCAGGACCCTGGGATTGTGTCCTGAGCCAAAGGCACTCTCTTAACCAGCTGAGCCACCCAGGCGCCCCGGCCACTTATTCTATTGGCGGCGGTGAGTCAACTCACTTCTCTGTTACAAATCACCTCTTGACCAAAAGGAGCACATGTGCAGACTGTCTTTCAAGGAGCACCCCACACCGCACAGAGGAGCACTGCAGCTCTGCTCACCTGTTCTGCAGGGCAGCAGATGCAAAGGTGAAAAAAAGAGGAGGGGTTGTTAGCACCCCTCTTCCAACCACCAGCAATACACAGCTGTTCAGAGGTTTAGTCTTCAAAACCACTTAATACTCCTGCAAGCTCTCTGTGTCTTAAAAAAAGAGAAGGGGAAAAAAAAAAAAAAACCACCCACAACAGTATCCATGACAACTCCGAGTAAAAAAAAAAAAGGACCACCAAGAGTAGGCTGTTTAATTCTCAGCCATGGTTTATACAGAGCATGTTTTTTGTCCATAAGACCATCTGATAGGAAATACATTAGGTCCATGTGAAACATTTCTAGTCACGAATTGAGGGAAGACGGGGTAAGCCCATGTCAACACTGCTTTATTCATCCTTTTTTGGACATGGAATTTCATTCTTTTATGTCAAAAGCTATCAATCCAAGAACGAAAGAATGGCACATATCTGAGGGCATATTTACACAGTATTCATGTGTGGCCTGATATGTGGGCAACCCCCAGGGGGCATCAAAGAGCCCTTTCTTTTTTTAGCACACTGGATGTAAGCAATCCTGGGTGCTCTTTCCAGGCCATATAAATCCCAGTAGACAGGTTCTATTGTGCAGACTTCCTGGGATCAATCCAGGGCACAGGGAGGTGGGGACTGGTATTACATTATCAGTAATTTGGCTCTTGGCCAAATCTAAGGATAAACCTATCAAGACACAGAGTACAGAGTACTTCGAGGGTTCAATCAGTTTTCAAGCAACAATGCCAGATTCTTTTTGAGAAGCAAATGGTTGTGGCTAAGGCCACTTTATATTGCAGACAGTACCCAGATCTCTAGAGTGGTCCAAGCCAGCCACTCAGAATATAATGCCTAGGTCTCCTGGGCCTAGTACGGTCCAGTTATATATTCTCAGGGTGCCATTTAAAATTCCTAATTTGGGCGCCTGAGTGGCTCAGCTGGTTAAGTGTCCAACTCGGGATTTCAGCTCAGGTCATGATCTCCGGGTCATGAGACCGAGCCCTGCATTGGGCTCTATGCTGGCCATGGAGCCTGCTTAAGATTTTTCTCTCTCCCTCTGCACCCACCCTCCCACCCTCGCTAAAATAACAACACTTCCTAATTTATTCAAGAAGTAAACCAGGGGTAAAAATGGAAAGATAGAATCAACCAGACCGCTCAGCGTATATACATTTATTAGGACTAAAACTCTTAAAAGAGACATCATTATGGTAAAATTCCCACAATCCAAACTAAGCCACGAGTCATATTTTTGTTGAGACATCACTATCCCTTGGTGCTCCTTCTAATCAGCATAACAAATATCCATCCACATGACTTACCTTCTCAAAGTCTCGAAGAGCCTGAGTTTGTACCTGACGGGGTTTCTCAAATGCTATAAAGGAAGGCGTCTGTTCAAAGAGGGTCTTTTCCCCACTTCTCCAGATCTGTGATTGCACTGGAGGGCCTCGATCTTTAGTGTCACTAAGAAAAGCTGCCAGAAAAAGAGAACAAAAAAACATTTTCTATAACAGTAGCACTATAATCATTCTAATTGGAACAGTCCAGCAGAATTTGGTTTCTGTAAAATACAGATAAATTCTGGGCCACATGGAAACAGTTCGCATAAAGTAGCCTTTGGTTGATCATATTAATGATGTTCCCCAGTGGGGCTCCTGAGTGGCTCAGTCAGTTAAGCATTTGCCTTTGGCTCAGGTCATGATCCCAGGGTCCTGGGATCAAGCCCCATGTCAGGCTCCCCACTGAGGGAGTTTGCTTCTCTGCCTCTGCCTGCCACTCCCCCTGCTTGTGCTCTCCCGCGCTCTCTCTCCATCAAAGAAATAAAATCTTTAAAAAATAAGAATAATGGTCTCCAGCGAAATGCACTGGTTTATGCCTGTGCCGGTTTGTGATTTGATGCTCTTGCTCCTTGACCAAGAAGTAGAGTCTCTTTCTCTAGCCTTTGGAGACATCCCACTGCGGTGGGCTTAGGGTTGTAGATTCAGGTAGAAGACGTAGAAAAATACACCTTTTCTTGGCTGACAGAGGAATCAATGACCCTGTATTACTGTGCATTTTTCTTTAAGTCAGAAAGAATGAAAGCCATTGCAATCCACTGAGCTCCACTGACGGCATCAGCGTAAGAAGAGCAAAAGGGGCTCTGGGTCACTGTGCCTCACGGAGGAAAAATTAACTCGACATGCGCTTATGAAAAAAGGAACCAAGAGGCAACATGTCATCATATGCTTTTTCTATCTTTTCCCTTTTTTTTTCTCTTTTATCTTTCCTTCCTTCCTTGTACATCACAGTCTCCTTTGTCAAAACTTAATTGACCGTATATGAACAGGGACCAGAAGCAAAGGCACCAAGAGCAAAAATAAACAAGTGGGGCTACATCACACTAAAAAGCTTCTGTTCACAAAGGAAACCATTAAGAATGAAAAGGCAAGCCACAGGATGGGAGCAAACATCCCCCCTTCCCGCCTTCCTTTTCTTTCGGCAAACTTGCCAGAAGGAGCACAAGCAGTCTCTAGATACCTCAATCAACTTAGACTTTTTTCTCTGTCAAGAAAAGGAAGAAAAAGAGGAGGAAGACAAAAAGGATCAGGAAGATGATGGTAATGAGAAAAATGCAGAATCTAATACATGATGAAGAAGGAAATAATCCTGAGAAATAGGATGATTCCAATGTAGCTTTTTAAATTTCTTCTCTAAACGCATTTAACTCTCCATTACACCACCGATTTTAAAGAAAAAAACAGCGAAATGTAAGGTCGTATGATTTGTTTTTAAACTGCACATCATATAGTGTCTTCATTTGTGTAAAATTAACATAGTATCAGGTGTGTCTTTTCATAGCCCTGTCCTTAATGGTATTTTCAGAAGCCACAGCCCTTGCTTAGTAGAAGATAGGGATTTAAATTAGAACAGAAATTTAAAGCAGGTTTTATTGGTGCACAGCACGAATTAGTTATGGATAGTGGTGGTATTGTTTTCCATATTCAGTTGTCTTTGCTTCAGCTTGTACAAAATAATTGTTGTTAATTATATACCACTCTGTGATTGCAAATTAATAATAATTACAGTAATGTTGCACCTGTTTTGTTGATATTCTGATTATTTCTAAGTAAATGTAAATGCTTTACTAAGGAGAAATTGGAAAGAATTATTTCTCCCACATTTTGGTGAAATTAAACAGGCTATTGAATGGAAGGTGATTTGATGAAACAGAACAATACATTATAGTTAGATTAGTGGACTGTGACAGAAGAAGAGCCTTTGAAGCTTGGATATGAATCCCGACGACTTGAAATTTTGGGAATTTAGGCAAATCTCTCTCTTTTTTAAAAAAATCTCTCTTACTAAAAAAAAAATTATTTATTTATTTATTTGTTTGAGTGAGAGACAGAGAGACAGAGATAGCGAGAGAGACCCTGAGTAGAGAGGAGAGGGAGAAAGAAGCAGGCTCCTCACTGAGTAGCGGATGGGTGGGGGCCTCCATCCCAGAACCCCAGAGATCAGGACCTGAGTCAAAGGCAGAGGTTTTAAGGGACTGAGCCACGGAGGCACCCAAGGCAATCTCTTAATTTGGCTGAGCCTCACTGCCTCAGTAAAAATGGGAATGACAATACTTACCTTACAGAGATTGTACTTGAATGAAAGAAAATAAAAAATGAAAGTACTCAACATCTTGCTTGTAGTAGGTATCATCCCTACCCTTCCATTTTTGCCCTATTGATTCTTACCTCACAATAGAGGATGTTGATGTTCAGAATAAGTATGGTAGACACTTGGAATTTGTAGACTTTACACAATTACAAATGCTAATTTTAAGTGACTCTGAAATCCTTAACACATTCAAATTAAAACCTTTTTCCTTGTTGTGCATATGAACCATCTGTGCTTCAGGGCTGGTATGAAAAAGGCAAATCACTTAGCAAAGTAAGTAGAACCCTTAAGTGATTAAAAGTTTTTGTGAAAAACGCTTCCCAAAAGAGATCTTCACTTTGGTTTCATAATTCAGGTAGATCCCTGACTAATGTTAGTTCAGTAATGATATGATAATATTATAAATACAATATTGTTATTATTATGTTATAAATACAGTGTTAATAATGTTAATAATAACAATATTATGTGTATGTACTGGGTGCTCATTCCTCAACAAACTGTACCAAGAGCTTCTCTCACTTAATCTCACTTATGAGGTTGACACTATTATTGTACCCATTTTAATGGTAATGAGTAGAGATTTCATTTTAATGGTAGAATCTATTTTAATCCCTTTTACAAGTAACTTTAACCTTACAACTACAGAATCTTAAAAGCATGAATAATTCACATAAGTATTTCAATTATGATTTACTGCACTATGCTAGAAAGGTGCTACAGTGGTATGTGCAAGTCTGTAAATTCACAGAACGTTGGAGAATATTGCCATGATGATTTTAAAGGGTCCTTAATTTAAGAGAATTATGACCAGCAAGCACTCAAGAATTTATCAAGGTAAGGCCCATGGCCTCCTTACCTGCTGCATGACTTGTTCTAGGTACCATCTCCCCTTCATCCTCTGCAAAATAATCTCTGTGGAAAGAAACATATTGTTAATTATGGAGATACCACCTCACATGGCCCCCCCATCCCTGGAGCAGCAAGACACCCATATTCTAACTTGGAGGACATTAGGAGAAGGAAAGGAAAAGTGAATTGGGGGAAATCAGAGGGGGAGATGAACCATGAGAGACTATGGACTCTGAGAAATAAACTGAGGGTTTTAGAGGGGAGTCGGGTGGGGGGATGGGTGAGCCTGGTGATGGGTATTAAGGAGGGCACTTATTGCATGGAGCACTGGGTGTAGTACATAAACAATGAATCTTGGGACTACTGCATCAAAAACTAATGATATAGTTTATGGCGACTAACATAACACAATTTAAAAAAAAAAGACACCCATATTCTGTTTTCTTTCATTTCTCCACAAGTATTCATTAAGCTCCTATTATGTATCAAGGACAGTGTTAAGTGTGGGAGAGACAAACACCACAGGAAGGGTTCTCATCCTCAGTAAGTACATGTAAAGATAGCCATTGAACAAACAAACAATTCCATCATGAGGGAACAGCAAAGACCCTGAGTCGGGGAGGAAGTTAATCTGTTAGAAGAACAGAGAAAACCAAGTGTTGCCAATCGACTATGCAGGACCTTGTGGGATGGGGTATGGAGACTGAGTTTTATGTGGAGGGCAGTGGGAAACTACTGAAGGATTTAAAATGAGGGAGTGAATGGTAAATGACCAGATTAGATGTTAATAGATAATTCCAGCCGCTGAGTGAGACTGTGTGGAGGCGAGTACAAGTGAATGAGAAAAGCAAGAAGTTGTGATGGTTTTAACTAAGAGAAAAGACAGTGGAGATAGAGATAAGCAAAAAAGTTCAAGATATGTGTAGGAAGCAGAAATGACTCAGAAAACATGGAAACCAGATAAAGTCTATTAACGGTAATGTTAAAAATACCACGGTTCAGTAGCAAGAGGTATGTTTGTCCAGCACAATGAAAGTCACCATCCTTAGCACAGAAGGGAAAAAATTTCCAAAATGTATTCAACAAATACTTGTCAAGCCCTTACTATGTTTTTAGGCATTGTTTTAAGCACCACAAATATAGCAGTGAATAAAACAGAAATGCCTACGCACATGGAACTTACAGAAAGAGGAAACAAATAAGTAAACAAGTACTATAAAAAAATCAACGTAGGGAATGAGGAGAGGGTGTGCTGGAGGTATGTGGAGGAAGAAGGGATTGCAATTTTAATATCATGGGGGTATCTGGGGAAAGAGTCTTCTAAAGCAGAGAACATCAAATACAAAGGCTCACCGGAGGGAGCATGTCAGAGTGTTTGGGAGCAGAAAGGAGGCCAGTATGCTGGGCAGAGAGAGTGGGCACATGGCGAGGAAGTAGTAGGAGGTAAGGTCAAGGAAGTAATGGGAAGGCTGCGCAGGGGGTCAGATCATATAAGGCCTTTCGGCCCGTTGAGAAGAATTTAGCCACTGGAATCTTGTGAGTCAAAGAGAGGGTTGAACTGAGTGACGAATCTTTTAAAAGGGCTGGCTACAGTTTTGACAACGGACTGTCTGGGTGGGGAAGGCAACACAGAGAGCAGACTGCATTAAGCCTACAGAGGGATGCTTTCAACATTTAGTTTATTCCTTAAACTCTTGGGTACACCCGGTTCACTGTTCCAAAAAGGATTCTGTAGTCAGAGATTTAGAGGGCTTCTCTTTTTAAAAGCCAGAACACATTCACAGGGAGGCGGAAGAGAGAATGGCATTTGTTTAGAAATTGTTGTTCTTCCTTCTGGGCTTCAGGGCTGGATACTGGCATGAATCTTCACTTTGTTAAGTTCCAGATGGACATCAAAGTACCAGACGAGGCACATTGGACTACACACACCACCTGGTGGTTTTTTGTTATTCAAAAGCAGATCACCAGCTTGTGCTTCTTCCAGGTCATCTGCCTCTTTCTCTCCTCTACTTCCCGTTAACAATGTTCCCTGAGAGTAGAACAATTAAAGAGATGAAGGTAGCACTCACGGGTCCCCCTCTGCTGAGCTAAAGTAGGGGAAGGATGTTGAAGCCAACAGCAAGGCCAATGTGTTGAAAGATTTGTGGGGAGAAAACTTACACTAAGCTGCCGCTATTCAGCCATTGGATGGATTCCCTTTTACTCAGCCTGCAGACTTGGGTAGGTAACTGTGTATCTGCCGTCAGCAACACGGTCACTCCTTAGACCAAATCCAGCCCAGCCAACACGTTTTCATTTGCTCCGCACAAGGCTGACCCACTTCTAACTTCTCTTAGAAAATGAATGGGTCTAGCAATGCTGGGTCTGCCTTTCCACCTAGGGGGATAACCTGCCCCCTTTCAACAGAACAAACACGTGAATTCACAGTCCCTATCCTCCCCATCTTTGTAATCTCAGTTCACACACACTTATGATACCCGCCTGGCTCTGTGTAGGTCTCTGAGGCTGTCCCCCTGGTATAGATCAAGGACAGACCAAATTTCCTTTCTGTTTTAACGCATAGTCTTGAGAATGGATAAGGAAGATGTGGTATATATACACAACGGAATATTATGTAGCCATAAAAGGATGAGATCGTATCATTTGAGACAACAGGTATGGACCTAGAGGATACCATGTCAGTGAAATAAGACAGACTGGGAAAGACAAATATACCACATGACTGCACTCATATGTGCAATCTAAAAAAAAAAAAGTCCCAAATGAATAGAGAAACAAAATGTAGAATCAGACCTATGAATACATAGAACAAACTGAGGGGGGAAGGTTGGGCAAAATGAGTGGAAAGGAGTGGCAGACCCAGGCTTCCAGCTACAGAATGAATAAGTCATGGAGAGAAAAGGTACAGCTTTTCCGTCATGACAATAGGGAATATCGTCAATGATATTATAACAGTGATGTATGGTGAAGACAGTAGCTACACTTGTGAAAAACACAGCATAACACCTAAACTTGTGGAATCGCTGTTGTATACCTGAAGCTAATGTAACACTGTGTGTCAACCACACTCAAATAAAAGAAAAAAACAAAAACAAAAAAAACCACAGTCTTGAGTCATCTAATTGCTTCAGCATGCAATTCACTAATCTATCATGATAAACTACTAAAAATGGTTCATAAATCACTTTTACCTCTTGGGCTTCAGTTTCCTTAAATATTTGTAAAGGAAGTACACAGATCAGATTTTTCTAAGGTCCCTCACAGTAACTGTGCAATTCTATTCAGACACTTAACCATAAAACCCATTTTAATACTTTCCAAGGATCTGGGGAACTTTCCAGACATGATCTCATTCAATCCTCTTTGCTCTGAAGACTCCACAATATAGATCAGGAGCAGGTTACAAAAATGCAGTGCATATACGCCCCATGAGATACTTCACCTTGTCCAGCCCACCCACACCCACGCTGAGCTAGCTGTCTGCCCACTAAGAATCAATAAATGGAAGCATAGAGAGGTCATGTTGGATGAGTACTAAGTTAATGGACATACTTATATAGTCTCAGGAGATTTTTTAAAAATCACTTTAACTCTATTAACAGCTCAAGTTCCCTCCCTTATTGCCCAAGAGAGGGGCTCATCATCTGCTCCAAAAGATTGGAAAGGAATCTGATGCTCCCCCAGGGAAAGGGCTCATAGTGAAGAAACAGAGTATATGTCTAGGGGATTGCAATTTGCAACATCTGATAAACCAAAGTGCAAAGAGAATTGAGGTATACGAGAGACAAGATTCCAAGCTAGGCCCTACACACACACGCGCGCGCGCGCACACATGCACATGCACACAGCTTTGTGAAGCAGTAATACAGGTTGGTAAATTCTTTCATATCCCTCAAGACCAGAAAACACTGGTATGACCTTGTCCTAGTTTCTTAAACTGAAGTGTTTGTAGATCTATTTATTTATTTATTTTTAAGATTTTATTTATTTATTTGACAGAGAGAGATCACAAGTAGGCAGAGAGGCAGGCAGAGAAAGTGGGAAGCAGGCTCTCTGTGGAGCAGAGAGCCGGATGTGGGGCTTGATTCCAGGACCCTGAGATCATGACCTGAGCCGAAGGCAGAGGCTTAACCCACTGAGCCACCCAGGTGCCCCTAGATTTATTTTTTAACATCAGTCCATGAATGATGCATGCTCGGCTAGCATATGGTTCACCAGGGCAGTCAACAGCTCCCCCACTAGATGTATATATAATCTTTCTCCCAAGATACTTTTACCTTAAACGGTGCTTTTCCTGTATAAATGAACTATACCTCAATGAGCCTTATCCTTTTTCTCTCAGCCTCATCAATCTGTCAATACTGATACCACTTCCACTAAAGATTTACTTATTAAATTTTGCCAAGCCACTCTCTGGCTTAATTTGAAGAAGTACAATCCACCCACAAGCTGTTCACCCACTTATTGCTGCATGATATCTTGCCCACGCTTTCTTGATTTGCTGTTAAGTAGCAAAGAAGATATTGGACTCAACACATCACCATTCAATATCCCATATCACTAGCTTTTCCTACAGTTTTCCAGGGTGAATAGGTTGAGACTAATCAGAAAATAATTGACTCCCCCAAAGCCATCTGCTACACTCTGATACTCTGCTGCTGTCAAACTGTGCTCCAATGATTTTTTCCAGTAATTTCCTAACAATAGTAGTTTCAATTATGTCAGGAATATCCAAGCACTCAATTTTGATTTGCTTGAAAATGGCCACACTGACATAGTTCTTTTCCAAAATGTAATCAGCTCAGTGGTGCCACTTGTCTATTTTCTCCTAACATTGTGCAGAGGGGGTAGAAACCTTCTTCCTTACCAAAGGGCAACACTATGATGGAGCTTGTAAAGAGTTTCTACAGGGAAGCCATTGGCCTTCCTTTGCAAACTGCACATTTGGTGTTACTGCTTTGTATTTTGATCTGTTTAATTTGTAGACTGAGAAGAGCAAGGGATCATGTTATCAGACCATATTATTCAGGAGCAATGGCAATATGGCAACCACACAACTTTACATTACAAAGCAGATTGTGCAACAAGTCTTTGAACAGTATGAGATGGTGGCATTCCAGGACCGAAGTCATCCCTAAAGTATATTTTTTTAAGATTTTATTTATTCGGGGAGCCTGGGTGGCTCAATGGGTTAAAGCCTCTACCCTTGGCTCAGGTCATGATCTCAAGGTCCTGAGATGGAGCCCCACATCTGGCTTTCTGCTCAGCAGGGAGCCTGCTTCCCTCTCTCTCTCTGCCTGCCTCTGCCTACTTGTGATCTCTCTCTCTCTCTCTGTCTCTGTAAAATAAATAAATAAAATCTTAAAAAAAAGATTTTAAGATTGACGGAGAGAGAGCACAAGCAGAGAGTGACAAACAGAGGGCGAAGGAAAGGGAGAAGTAGCCTCCCCACTGGGCAGGGAGCCAATTCGGGGCTTAATCCCAGGACCTTCAGATCATGACCTGAGAGGAAGACAGATGCTTAACCAAATGAGCCACCCACCTAAGTAGCTGATGTCCGCTCAGTCCCCAGTACTTTCTTCTCCTCGGTTTCACCTATTAAAAATTTTAACGGAGGGCTATTTCTACCCATATGAGTGTCCAAACTCCCAAAGGGATAGTTATTTGCAGGTCCTCTCCCCAGGGCAATCACATCCACTTAGGTTGTTGGACACCAAACAGTCTGGGCCCCCTCCTTCATACCTACCACCACTCCTTTTTTTTTTTTTTTTTAAGATTTTATTTATTTATTTGACAGAGAAAGAACCAGTGAGAGAGGGAACACAAGCAGAGGGAATGGTAGTGGGAGAAGCAGGCTCCCCGCTGAGCAGGGAGCCCAATGCGGGGCTCCATCCCAGGAACCCGGGATCATGAGCTGAGCCGAAGGCAGACGCCCAACGACTGAGCCACCCAGGCGCCCCCACCACCACTTTTGCTGAAGGTCTCTAAGCCTGTGGACAAAGGCCATCTCTTGGAGGCATTTTCTATCTTTGAGACTTCTTTTTATATAATTTTTTTGTTCATAAACAAAAACTGAGAAGGCGGAGAAAAACAATCTGCAATACCAGTACTTAGAGCAAAAACCTGGGCCATGATTGACGTTTTTAGGTTTTTCCATTCCTTTTCATAAACATTTATTGAGAAGTGGCTTATACGGCAAGCCCTGGAAACATAAAGATGAAAAATAAATACACTCTATCATCAAGGTGCTCAGATCTACTGGGGAAGGCAGCTAGCATTCAGTGAGATAATTATAAGAATAATGAGATTTAAAACAGGGAGAGAGAACAGAATTCAAGCGCTTTTACAACTTGAAAAAAAAACCACAGAGATTTCAGAACATAAATGTGATAGCAATTATTTTTGTCCACCTTAGTAAGCATAAACTGCCCCCATCACCCCCACCTTAACCCCTGGCAACGTTTTCACCTTCCCCTCTCCTCAAACTTTCCTTCTTCAAGCTCTAACCCTCAGGTAGGAGTCTCAAGGGAAGTCAAGGGTGGAAACTGGTTCTTCATTTGCATTTCCTTCCTCAAACACATTAGCTTTATCTTACTACTTAGAACTCCCAAAGATGATTTAAAATGTCAAACAAGGAAGGATTAGGATTAAGATTTGTACTATAGGGGCACCTGGGTGGCTCAGTGGGTTAAAGCCTCTGCCTTCAGCTCAGGTCATGATCTCAGGGTCCTGGGATCGAGCCCCACATCGGGCTGTCTGCTCAGCGGGGAGCCTGCTTCCCCCTCTCTCTCTGCCTGCCTCTCTGCCTACTTGTGATCTCTCTCCTCTCTGTAAAATAAATAAATCTTGAAAAAAAATAAAAAAAAAAGATTTGTACTATAGTAAAAATGCCTATAGATATGGACTAGAAGAGAATCTGCATAAGAGATAAGGCTAGAGGTGGAAAATACACGTGAATATTTGCCTTTTTTCTTTTTTTACTATTTTATACTAAAAGGTTAATTCTTTTTTTTTTTTTTTAAACTAGGCTCCACGCCTAGCATGGAGCCTAACGCAAGGCTTGAACTCATGACCCCAAGATCAAGACCTAAGCTGAGATCAAGATCACTTAACCAACTGAGCCACCCAAGCGCCCCTAAAGGTTAATTCTTATTTTTAAAAAATACAATGTATTTTGATCCAATTTATACTGCCCTTCTAATGAAGCCCTCAACAAAAGATAATGTAAGAGATCAGGCTCAGTCTGACCTCCTCAAACAGTGGGGATTATGTGGTGTGAGAGGAAGATTGTGGGAAGTTTGCTCAGCACTAGACACTGAACCAAACACACATTCCATTCTAATTCATATATATGTATACATATATATATATTTAAGATTTCATTTATTTATTTGAGAGAGAGAGAGAGAGAGATAGCGAGAGAAAGCACGAGCAGGGGGTTGGAGGGCGTGGAGAGAGAAGTAGGCTCCCTGCTGAGCAGGGAGTCCATTGTGGGGCTCGATCCCAGGACCCCAGGATCATGACCTGAGCGGAAGGCAGGGGCTTAACCGACTGAGTCACCCAGGCGCCCCTAATTCCTATATTCTTAAAGCACATTTGACATAAGGAAGTAAATTCTGGTTCAAATAAAAACAATCTTTCTGATGTTCAGAGATCAACTTTTTATATTTTTTATTTGTATCCATATTCAACGCTTGCAAATAGAAAAGGCTTGGAAGGAGAACTGTGGCCTACTTTCTCTAACGTGTGAAGCTCTGGCTCTGAGAACTTTTCAATGGTAGTTTCACAAGGAGTGGCAGCCTAGGAACAGAGACATCTACAGGTGACCGTCTCTGGACTGCCTGTGCCTGACTTTCCAGTTCGACACGTTCTCTTCCAGTGGTATTCTCCTCAGCACGAATCTTGCATTAAAGATCCATCATCACCGTGGACGACACCACCAGCCACCACCAAGGCCGCCATAATTCATTAAGTGCCCAATGCCTGCCAGGCAGCATCTCATTCAGTCCTCACAAAATCCTGTTCAGTAGGTCCCATATCACAGATGAGGAAACAGGGGGCCTAGAAGGATGAAGTGACTTGCCCAAGATCGTAACAGCTAGTTGGTGTCAAGCCTGAACTTGAAAATGGCGCTTGACCCCAAACCTATACTCTTTCCACCTATGCCTTTACCGGAGGCTTCCTCTGTATCTGGCTTGACTCCAGGGAAGTGACCCCTGAGAACCTGAGGGGTGAGGAAGGGTGGACAATGATGCTGTATCAAGACTGGATTTAGACTCAAATCCAGATACAAATTTGTTCTTTGAGATGCCAACTCATCCCCACTGGACACAGCTCACACTTGAGTATTTGAATACTGGTGTAATAGAAGCCATGTGACAGATGAATTAAAATCCGAAAAGGGAAGTGGCTGGTACGACTTTTTTTTTAAAGGTTCTATCCTGAAAAGTGAGTCATCCATAATTTTACACTTCCCTATCTCTACCCAAATCTAAATGTTCAAACCTTCCCTGAACATCTTTGGTGCTAACCCTTACCACCATCCCTAACAGATAAAGGGAAGAAACTAAAAAGCAGAAGTGATGGGACAGACACAAAACAGGACAAGGCCAATAATGAACAAGCTCTGAGACTTCTCCTCAGATGTTTTTTTTCTCTTGCCAACAGAGACATCGAGTGTGTGGTCTATGTTCCACATGTTGCCAAATCCCACCCCCACTCAGCACCAGAACTGCAAAAACATATTTGAATGCAAATAGGGTAGAAGTCACAGATGCAGAGCACGAATGCGGGGAGATTATCATTTTTTTCTCATCTCAAGACCTATCATTATAACCTCTGCAAGCTAGGATGCTTAATTGGCAAAGCCCCCTCAGAACAGGAAGAGCCTGGCCCGTGAGGCTCCCTCTGTATGTCGACTAAGTGTGGGCTGACTTGGCACTGATTCAGCAACATCTACTTTTCTCCAATACAACCTGCAATTACACCCTTCACTCAACAGACTCTATTGACTGCGAATGACCACGGCCAAATGGAACTCTGGGAGACAGTTTTCTGTGGTGCTACCAAGTCCTCGGCAGCTACAGGGGGCTACAGACATCACTGTGCACCCGTGACAACCGAGCCACGGTTTATGACCTTTCTCGCCCTTGTACTAAGTCTTTGGCTTAAAAGGAACGATCATTATATTTCTTGCTCTCATCCATCAAGGCTCGGAGAAAACCACTTCATGCCATAAAAAGGTAAAGGAAGTTCAAGTAATTCTTTTTCTCACTTTGCCCCATGAGCTTATTGGACACCCAAAGAGCTAATAAATTCTCTTCCCTATGCCCTGAATCAGCTAAGACACTGATCTCATTCTTTCAAAAGAGACATGAAAAATGATCTGCTTCATATTCAGTCACATCACTGGGGGATGGCGTATGGTGTCTCCACCCACTTCTCAAACTTAGCTTGTGCTTTCCACTTTTGGTCCTGGCAATGCATTCTGTAGTCCTCAGTCCGCATTAAGAACCACGACTCACAAGGTACTGACGGTACGCCAAGGGAGTTGGCACACAGTCCATCTCGGAGCCCTAGCCCAAGCATCAAGGGATCGATATTTTTTTTTCCTGTCTCTACCCACCTTTTTATTCACATAATCCTTTGTGGTTTCCTTTCTTTACTGCATCAATTTTTAATGATTTAAAAAGAATGACATGCTCCTTCTAGAAAATTGTGGAAAGGAGAAAAATGTATACAGAAAAGTAATAAAAAGTGCTACCACTTAAAGGCAACATCCACAAAGATTTTCAGTGTATTTACTTTCAGTTGTTCTTTAGTTCATATGCTAGTGAGAATTCTACAAAATAGAAATAATACAGCATGTGTAACTTTGTATCTTGATTTTATTTATATTATTGAAATCAAAGGTTTTGAGGAATGCATTTTTAGGGGAACAGTCAGGGGAGGAGAGAGGAGGAGGCATATAAGAGGAGGAGAAGGATAATTTCTTAATATTATAGATCTGCTTGAAATAAAAAGAATGAATCTAGGGTCTTCTTTTTCAGTATGGTTCTATAATGTATTAAAAAAAAAAAAAAAAGCTTATAGGGGCACCTGGGTGGCTCAGTGGGTTAAAGCCTCTGCCTTCGGCTCAGGTCATGATCTCAGGGTCCTCGGATCGAGCCCCACATCGG
>CM053606.1:88161496-88181868 GCA_028646535.1 Procyon lotor | reverse complement strand
GATGATGACAATGATGATGAATAGTCTATGAATAAAAA
This sequence comes from Procyon lotor, assembly GCA_028646535.1. Lineage (NCBI taxonomy): Eukaryota > Metazoa > Chordata > Mammalia > Carnivora > Procyonidae > Procyon > Procyon lotor. The sequence goes on along the minus strand of CM053606.1, from coordinate 88,181,830 downwards.
AGTGCTTTGGCTATGAGAAAAAAAATTCAGATCATGCTTGTCTTATTGACCACAGAACTCAGAAGGTGTTCTGAGACTGAGGAAAACAAGTCCTCGGTATATTTGAATGTTTTAAAATAGAATTGGAGAGAGCCACCTTGGGTCATCATGACATCTCTTTTATTCTGGACTTTCTTCTAACTTTAAACACTACTTGAATTTTTGCCAGAGACAACTTGTGGAATGTTCTGAGCTTATTTTGGAATTTTATTTATAAAATAGGGTCAATTTCAACAGGAGTAGTGTCCCAGGGCATGCACTGAATGGATGGATGGTCTACACAGCTTTGTAAAAAGTATCCCTCAGCCATCTAGAATGGAGAGGGCACAATGATGAGAGTCACCCAATTTATCCTTTCAAAGACAAAATGACCCTTCCCAGTCTTCCTGTATTTGAAATCCACCCTTAGCATGTAAGCTTAAAGAAGCACGGGGGCAGGGGTATCTAGTCTGATCTAGTACACTGGAAATAAGCACGTGGGAATGAAAGTACTGATTGAGATAAATTCCTCAAGGCAAAATCCAAGTAAGGGCCTATTTAAAAGCAGCTCAGAGTTTCAAAGGCAGAGATTTTTCCTTCCCCAAATGAAGAAAATTAATTGCTAAAAAGTGCTGAATGTTAAAGGGAAATTCAAATACCAAAGATCTTTCAGTAATAGAATTATGAGAAAGAGCATTTTCCTAATTTAAAAAAGCGCTATATGCAAAGCAGCAGCAGCACACTGGGCATAGGTACTGGAATGAACCAGATCTTCATGCTCTAATGCTTAGTTAAGCTCTCTGGCCTCAACTGCCTCATCTATAAAATGGAGAGAAATTAGATTTCTGGTTGTAACTATGCATTAGTAAATGGGACTCTGCCAACTTACCATGAATTCAAAGAGAAATAAATGTCTCTGCTTCCTCTACAGTTAAGAAGGAGTGACTGTAGAGTTAAGCTGAGAGTTAATATAGAGCAGAATAAATGCAAATAAGCTATCAATGGGGATCATTTAAGCGCAATATAACCATGGTAAATGGGTTTCTTGTCTTACTTGAAGGCTTCACTTTATGTAGAGAAGAAACAAAATCAAATTTTTGAATTTTGAGACTGAACCACTATTTTTCTTGGATGTTACTTCCCTTCTCCAAGTTTGCATAGCCACAGCAGGCAAATACAATCAATACTTGCATTGTGTTAAACTAAATCATAAGGTTACATAAAACAAAACAAAACATACTATTTAAATTCCTTTCCTAAGCTTCGATCTTATAGGTAGCCCTTACATAGTTCAAGTTCACTATTCCTTGAATTATTTGTTTAGGGAAGTTGACTAAGGTTCACGTATGATTTGCCTGACTTTTGCTCAGCTTTTTCATATGCTACAAACAAGAGCATTCCCACCCAAAAGGGGAAGAGAATTAGTAATGACTTTTCCAGCATTTCATAGTGTAGTAGACTGGATAATGGCCGTCCAAAAAGTCCACATTCCTAATTTCCAGAACCTGTCAAAGTGCCACTTTACATGGCAAAAGGGATTTTCGGAGGTGATTAAGGATTTTGAGATAGTGGGATTATCCCAGATTATCCAGTTGGGCGCAAGGTAATTACGAGGGTCCTTGTAAGAGATACACCCGAGAGAGTCAGAATTAGAAGAGGAGATAAAAGTAAGGGGGCAGAGACTGGAGTGCTGCCATTACTGGAAAGGGGCCAAGAATCAAGCAATATGGACAGCCCCTAGAGCCAGAAAAGCCAAGGACTACTAGATTCTTCCCTAGAGCCTCCAGGAGGAACACACTCCTGCAGACATCTTCACCCTAGCCTAGAAGACCAATTTCCAGACTTCTGACCTCCAGGACTGCAAGATAATAAATTTGTGTTGTTTTCAGCCACTAAATTCGTGGTAATTTGTTTCAGCAGCAAAAAGAAACTAATACAATTTAAGGGATCTGAAATACATACTCTTCAGGGAGTTACTAGTCCAGATAAGGAATTTGAAATACGCACCTTTCTTTAGGGAGTTGCTAGTTCCCATAAGTGAACACTAAAAATTAAGACCTGTAGAAGTTGTTTGCCTGATAGATGCGAGACTTATAAGGTGAGCAAAATTATCCTCATCATCTCCACGAGCTTATTCCCTTGATAACTCTTACCTTATCATGGCTACTAGCTTGATTAGTGACAAAACCAGCTTTGTAAGGCCAGCGTATTCACAGGAAATTTGCTATTCCAGAACCAACAATGTCCTCCCCAAATGATTTAACCAAAGTCTTGGCAATAGGCCACATCCTTGGGGAAAACATTCCTGTTGACCTTTAGCAGGGCAGATGGTGCCCAGTTAGCAGTAGGGGGTATTTTGCTTTGAAAACTCAAATACTCCGCACCCTGTTCTTTGTGGATAGACTGAGCAAGATAAAGGGTATGGAGGCTCATGTGAAGAACCTTTCAGAGAGGAGGCTTTCCAGAGCTGCCAAGAATGAAACTTGGGAGTAGAATCAGTCTTAAACTTATTCATAAGCCCGAGTTGTCAGGATAAGGAGGCAGCTCCAGAACCCACTCAGAAACTGAATCACCAGGCAAACGCAACTCCAGGCTGTATTTTTTTCCTCCGCCGTGTGTGTTCCCTGGGCACATTATTTAATCTCTCTGAAGTTCAATTTTTCTTATCTTAAAAAGGATGACTGTAATAACATTTCCTTCGTATCTCAAAGAGTTGTGAGGATTCATTGAAATGAAGTCTGTGAAGGGGCTGGCACACTAGTTAATGGACGCAAGCCTAATAAACAGTTGCTTTATAGTTAATTTTTACTCTTTGGATTTCTCAAGTTGTGCTTCTCCCCTGGGCTCTCGCGAATATGTCTGCCTTAGCCTCTCTTAGAATTACAGGCAATGAGAAAGTACAATGCTTGCAGGCAGAAACTCAGTCCCATTCACAGTTTCACCCTTAGCATTTAGCACAGTGCTTCGCCCGTACTGGGCTCTCACATTTAAAATAAATGGTTATGACTGAACTATGAGTTAGGAAACATCTGAGACATCAGTTATGATATATGATTATAGGATTTTTCCATCTGTGATGCACCAGGTGGTGAAATAAATTGAGTCACACCTGCATTTTCTCTTTTTTGAAGAAAAGGAGTAGGGCAGAAAAGATCAGAGTACAAAACACACAGTAAGGTGAAGCTCTTGTTTCAGTTATGTATGGGAGCATGCCTAGTTGTAATGTAAGTACATTCCTCACTGGGAGCAAGAGCAAAAAAACTAAAACCAAAACCAAACCAAACAAAAATGAATATCCGATTCTTCCGACTTACCAACATTTGGTATTTTCTGCCTTTTTCATTTCAGCTATTCCAATAGGTATATAGTGTATGGTATTTGCATTTCCCTGATGACTAGTGACGTGGAGCACTTTTTCACTGTATCTCAGCCCATTGTCTCTCCTCTTTATAACCACTTTAGAAAACTATTTGGCAGTATCTACTGAAGCTGAACATGCATTTCCTGTGTCACAGAAATTCTACGTTTACGCGTTTACCCAACAGCAAGATGTACATATGTTCACCAAAAGACATGCCCAAGAATGTTCACAGATAAAAACCTATTCGTAATAGCCCCAAACCAGAAATTGCCCAAAGGCTCATTAACAATAGAATGGATAAATAAATGTGATATATTTACACACAATGGAATCCCATACAGAAGCAAGAATGAATGAACTACAACTACACACAACAATGTGGCAGAATCCCACAAGTATCAGACGCGATGAAAGAAGCCAGATATAAAAGAGTATAAAAGTGGATAATTTCACTGACATGAGGGGTCAAAGCCAGGCAAAACTGATCTATCGTGTGAGAAATTAGGATAATGGTTAGTCTTGGGTCACGAGGGCCTCAGGGGTGCTGGTTATGTCCTCTTTTTGATCTGAATGCCTATAAATATGGATATACTCAGTTTGTGATATTAATAGAACTATAAACATATTATTTGTGGTTTTCTAAATTATTTCTGAATTTATCTGAAATCTAAATATACATCTAAATATAAAGGTCAAAAAAATTTAATATCTTTTTTTTTTAAGTGTGAACAATACTGATAGAGAGCAAGAATCCCTGATATGCAAACTCTCATTACCATCAAGTCATCTAGCCTCTGCTCAAATAATGTCAGGGTCCGGAATCTACTCACTATCCAGGGAGGTCACTTCTTAGAAAGCTTTTCCCTTACACGAAGCCATAACTTGCCTCCTCACAATGCGTTCTATCCTCCTAAGAGATTCCAAATCCATCGAGTCCAAATCCACTCCCACCAACTGCTCTTCAAATATTTGAAGGAAGCCACAAAATCCACCCCCACCCCAGCCCCATCTTCACTTCCCCAGACTAAAGAACCCCAGATCCTTTGGTCAACCTCAAGGTATGGTTTTCAGTTCCCTGGTGTCTCTTGATTGCACTCCTCCTATCTAGCGATGCCCACAACAGAACCCTGCCCTCTAGGAGAGGCCTCAGAAGAGCAGAAAAGAGCAAAAAGTAGAATCATTACCTGTAAAACTAGATAGCATGTGTCTACCAACACACTCGAAGCTTCTATTTCCTAAAAACTGACACCATATAGATCACTCCTGTTGAACAATCAGCTAAAGTCCCCCAGATCTTTTTCACACCTCCTATGAAGCCCCCAATTTCCCTTCTCTGTATAGTCTGCTTTCTCTTAGGAGTCCACCCACACATTTGGCCTCACCCCAATCTCCAAAGCTAAATCCTGGAGATGGAGCAATATCGATCTTGGAAACACCTCTGGAATCCAGCCTCTCCATCCGCCCTCCCACTGACAAAAGTGAAGCCTTTGTCCCAACACATTATCTTTTATCCCTGAGTAGGTCTGTTTTGAAGTACACTGAGGGGAAGGAGTAGGGGAAGGAGAAAACACAATTCCATCGGGCATCTCCAAAATCTGACCTAAAACCTCACTGGGCACCCTGGTCTAATTTCTTCCTTCTTTCCTCTTCCAAAGTCACTCCAGCTGGAGGCTGGAGATGAGCAATAGCTCTGCTCACTCAATGCTTTGCCTTTTGTGTGACTGGTGGAGGATGAGGCTTGAGAAGGAAAACGTGGCAGGGTGAGAAGGAGGAATCTGATCTTTCTCAAGGTATCTGAAATTCAAAGTACCTCTAAAGAATGACCTACGCCAATCCCTCTCATCCGTGGAACAGCGAAAAGACAGAGAACCATTTCTAGTAAAACTTTCAGGTAAGCCTCACTAGGTGGAAGGGAGATCCATTCTGCGAGGAAAATGCCAGAGAACAGAACACGCTCGGAAGGATCAAGAGAAGTGGGAATTCGAGAGACATTAAAAAAGAGAGAGAGAGAGAGAGAAGATACCTAAGGCTCTTGGTGAGGGGCGACTTCTCCTTAAGGGCGCGGGGATGAGGGCGCACCGAATCCGGAATGCGGGGAGAAAGCAGCAGCTCACCTACCTCGTCCACGTCTGCTCCATTTTCCAGGCGCTTCCCTCACTCTCAGGGCGCTCCTCACCCGGGAGTGGAAGCAGCCTGGGAAAACGAGAACCCTTGCCCACGAAGCTCCAGTGCAAAGAGCGGCAGCTTTTCCCTCCCCAGCTCCTTCTTTCTGTGTTGGCGAAGCGAGAGCTCGGCTCCCTGTTTTTTGAGAAAACCGATTTGACGTGGCCGAACCTCCCTCCAGCTAACGGGGCGACGGGCAACAAGGGAGGGACTGTTCTCAGGAGGAAGCGGGACGTGGAGCGGAGCGGCGCCCGGAGCTGTTTGGGAAACCGCGGCCCGAGGCGGCCCGGCGCGGCGCGCACACGCTCCCAGGCTGAGACACAACTGGCTGGCACGAGTTGCTCCGCACCAGCTGAGCTGTCAACCGCGAGCGGAGGCGGGGCTCCCGGCAGCCAGTGTGCTGGGGCCCAGCCAGCCCAGGTGACACGCCTCCGCGCGCGGGTGATGGTGGCGGAGGGGCAGAGGGCTCGGAGGGCGCCGGACCGAGCCCCTCTGTTCCTCCCCCGTCCCACTGAGGGGCGCTGTAAAAACAAAAACAAAACAAAACAAAACAAAAAACAACTAACAGTCGGCAGGATTTGGAGAGAAGATCCTCTTGGATGCTTGCATGACCCCACCCACAGGCAAACCGGGAACCAGAGCTGGGCTCTAGGAGGGACGGAGGTGCAGCCCTGGCTGAGAGCAGATGCACAACACTAAATGGTCATCGGCCATGTTATTTTCCTAGAGATCTGACATGTCAGTCTCACCAATAATCGGGGGACAGGAACCTTCCTCGGGAAGGGAAGCAGCATCCCAACGAAACCTTGCAGCCTTATTAGCTGCCTCCATCTCGGCCCGCCCCTGATTTTATACTGTTCTACCTCTTCCGCCTTCCGTTTCCCAAGCACAGAAGCAACTGGGCTCTAGGACCAGTTTCAAAGGGGGCAGAGGGTTCCTGAACTTCCCAGAACTCTAGAAAAGCTTCGAGACGGCAGATAGGTTTAGAATATCCTCCTTAATTACTCTAGGATCATGGTAAAGGGCCCTTTGGTGACGGCACTGCCTGAGACTCTGTACCATCTATTTATGTGATGAGGTTTAAACAAGTCAGACATGCTATAATTAAAGTGCTTACAGCCCCAAGCTCCTTTTTAGTTCTAAAATAAAACCTTTTTATTAAGTGACATGATCACCGTTATTATTAGTGTTACCAATGACCTTTTTTAATTTGCAGAGAGCTTTATAGTGCCCACATGTGGCAATGTTGATTTAGTTATACTTACTTCACAGATGATAGAATTGAGATCCCAAAAAACTCAAAGTCTCTGCTAAGGCTCTAATACAGGTTATCTTCTCCATGGTGTGACCCCAGAGAGTTACTCTCTAAATTTCTGAAAATAAGGCCAACAAGATGTCTCTACAGTGAATTGATTCTTTTAGGTATCCTAGGATACCCAGGATTAACTCAGGAAGGCCCCCAGCATGCCTGAGAATTGGCGTAACTGTGGGGAGCCCATATGCTTGGAGCTGTCATCCAGCCTACTGTGTTTTGGATGAGTTCCTCTATCAGCATAGAATAGGGGTGGGGAGGGCAGGGTAATAATAAAACATCTGAGGGTTCAGAGGAACCATCTAATAGGCCCCTAATCTAGAATCTCCAAACCCCAACACTTAGCTTAGATTTAAGGCCACACTGCTCCTGAGCTTAGAATGTTTCCAGGAAACATTTTAAGGCCCAGTTTGACCCAAGACAAGGCTTACAGGCCACCTGTCTTGAAAAGAATCTCCTGCTGCAAACAAACAAGCAAAAAAGGATGAGGAGAGTCAGATTTCTATCCTTCATACCAAAGTTGGTGCTATATTTAGTTTTGTCTCAAATCAAATTATGGGCTACTGAGTTTGGAGAAGAACTGTATTTACAGCAAGACATATGCTGCATCCAAGAAGTGATAGCATTAGCTGGATGAACTATGGGGTCTCAGAAGTGAGGCAAGAAAATATGCCAGTTTATTTTAAATAAGGTTTTTACAAAGCTCATAGTACATTCATTGTAAACAGTTGGAAAATACCAAAAGAAGTATATAGAAAGTAAACTACCCATAATACTGAGAGACAATCAATGTTAAACATTTGTTGAAATTTCCGGTCTCTTTTTAAAATGTATCTTTTAACACAAAACACTGACTCTCTCTTACACATCCAAGAGTATATTCTTTTTTTTAAATTGTTTTAAAAAGATTTTATTTACTTATTTGATACAGAGAGAGAGAGAGATCTCAAGTAGGTAGAGAAGCAGGCAGAGAGAGAGGGGGAAGCAGGCTCCCTGCTGAGCAGAGAGCCCAACAATGACGCGGGGGCTCGATCCCAGGACCCTGAGATCATGACCTGAGCCGAAGGCAGAGGCTTTAACCCACTGAGTCACCCAGGCGCCCCCCCCCCCCAGAGTGTATTCTTGAAAAGGGATTTCATTGTTGTTTTCTGGATTACATTTATTGTCAAAAGAATGAAGTTTTTATGTTAGATTGTCAAAAAAATATCCATTTATATATCCAATCTGCCAACACAACTTTATATTTCTCTACATTCCATCTTGTCATTATCTGCACATATCTATTTCTACAACTATAATTACAGCCTAGATATAAGTTTATGCCCTCCTTTTCTCATTATTAGATATCTGTCCATGTTGTTAGAGAGTATTTATATATTTATTATTCGAATGATTGTATAATGCTATATAATATTAATAAAACTATAGTTTACTTAGTATTGTTACTGCATAGTTATACTATTTCTAATATTAGACTCATAAACAATGCCTCCTTTATTTTATTCTTTTGAATTGTTTCCCTAGGATAACTTCTTAAGGCATAGGAATGTGAGGATAAAAGCACTTTCCAGGGATGCCTGGCTGGTTCAGTGAGTCAAGTGTGTAACTCTTGATCTTGGGGTTGTATGTTCAAGCCCTGCATTGGGTATAGAAATCATTTAAAAAATTAAATCTTTAGGGCTCGTGGATGGCTCAGTTGGTTGAGCCTCTACGCTTGGTTTCAGCATGGGTCATGATCTCAGGGTCGTAGGATAGAGGGTTGTAGGTAGACTCCCCCACAACTCCCCATGCTTGGTGGGGTGTCTGCTTAGGATTTTCTCCCTCTCCCTCTCCCCTTCTCCCCTGCTCTCTCTTTCCCTCTCTCTAAACTAAATAAATACATCTTTAAAAAATAGAGTAAAATCTTCAAAAAGAAAGGACTTTCTAAATTTATCATCTTGCACAGACTGAATAACAGTAGGATTTATCATTTTAACTGTTCTCTTTAATAGGTAAGAAATTATTTAATAGTTATATATATATGTATCTATGCTTGTCTATCTATATAGTATATAAATAATTAAACATCATCTCATTTTACTTTATATTTCTTAGAATACTAACTAGTAAAATCCTATTTCATAGGCTTTCTTTTTTTTTTTTTTAAGTAGGTTCCATGGCCAGAGTGGAGCCCAACAAAATCCTTGAACTCATGACCCTGAGATCAAGACCTGAGTCCTGAGTCCTTGAACTCATGACCCTGAGATCAAGAGTCAGATGCTCAACTGAGCCCCCCAGATGCTTAACTGACTGAGCCCCCAGTAGAGCCCCTTTCATAGGCTTTCTTGCAAACCATTATGTCTAGTAGCCAGTCATCCTAAAATCCTGTTGTATTGTCACTGTATTAGTCATTTTTGTTGTTGTTGTTGTTGTTGCAACAATGCTGTTTAACAAAGAACTCTTAAATCTCCATATCATACCACGAACATCCACTCCCTACTCAAGGATCTGGGCTTCAGGTATGGATTAACTGAGCATGGGTTCAAGACTATTCCAAGTAGCTCTCATTTCAGGACCTACACCTGAATAAGCAGTGGCTACCTGGGAACATTCTTTTCATGGTAGGTTGCAGGAGTATAGGAGAGTTGGTACAAACTCTTAAAGTCTGTGCTCAGAACAGGCACTTTGCCCTTTCTGCAGTATTTCATTCCCCAAAGTAAGTTACTTGGCCAAATCCAAAGTCATTGGTGCAGAAAAGGGCACTCTGCCCACAGACTGCAGGAGGGGTGAGTAGGTGTAGAACAACGATGCAATTTACAATCTACCAGTCCCTGTATGCTGTGCTTTCTGGCTTTTTGTTCAACTTTTCTCCTGGTGGGTGCATGGTCACTTCCCCTTCCCCACCCCATTTAAAGTTAGGTGTGGCTTTTGGTCAATGAAATGTAACTTGTTTTGGTCACTGAAATGTGAAAGGAAGTCTCATGTGTCCACTTCTAGGTATAATGTAGAAGTTTTTAAGAGTCAGTACACAATCAGCAACTGTCAGTTTCCACGGTTGTATTGATCTTTGAAGATCAATAGGGGTCAAGATGAAGCTTTCATCCACTTGGGTCTCTGAGTGACTCTAATGATCAAAGTGTTCCGACTGGCCCAAACTGAACATGTGGACTGACAAAGAAATACATTTTTGTTGTATTAAGTTACTGAGATTTGGAAATTAGTTATTACTGCAGTGTAGCCTTGCCTACCTTCACACATTTCTTACTCCCGTTTTGAGTTAGAGAAGACTGTGGATCCCATGAATTATCATGTAGAAAGTTACACGTCTTCCTCCTTGTGTATCTCTCCCAGGTTTCTGATTTAGAACTCAAAGAATCTGGGTAGATAATGTCAATAAATGAAAGTAGTTGTAAATTAAATTACTTGTGTTATTCTTGAGTACATTGCTCTTGAAGTAGTCAATGGATTGTGCTTCAGGAAATGTTTGCCTTGATGAGAAAAGACAAAAAAATAGGAAGGTATGTCTTTTTTTAAATATACTTAGCTCAGAATACTCTAATGGTACTTTTAACTTCCATTCATTTTTTTTTTTTTTTTATTCCTTTCCCCTTTCTTCTCCTCCTCAGCTTGATGCTGGGTAAAAAGGACTATTGATTTTGATGTAAATTACTGCATGAAGTATAAGGCAACAATAAAAATAAACACGTCTAACATACTTTTGCCAGATTCTCTTCTAAGAGTGCTATAGGTACTGACTCCTCCCAAAACCTGATGAGCTGAGCTCTAGTTATCTTTTTTGTAAATGACTAACACAGGGAAAGGGAGGTGAAGTGTACAGCCTAAGTTCACAAAACTGAGATGTAAAATAACTTAGCTCCAGAAGGTCACACCTACCCCCATGCATGCTGCTTCCCTAATTCTGACACCCAGCGGTCACCGAGCTTAGATAAGAGGACACTCTGTCTGTGACTGTTTCACTCCACTCATCACTGCAGTTGATTCAGCTGACTTGGTCAGTCAGCAGATGTCCCTTCTGTCCCTCACCACATCACCGTCCATCTCTCTAACCTTGGGGTTTTTTGGTTTTGTTTTGTTTTTAAATGTCCTTTCCAGACAGAGAGGAATCATTCCACAATCAAGGATAAGAGTGTCTGGCACTTAAAGATGGCCATGAATTCTTTCCTTCTTCTTCCATTGAGAGATGGGATCTAATTTTCCTCCCTTTTTAATCTGGGTCTGCCTTGGAGACTTACTTGACTGATAGGATGTAGCAGCAAGAGATGTTCCTGGACTGTCAAGGCTAAGTCATTAAGAAGCCTTGCAGGCGTCCCGCCTGACTTAAGAGATAAGTTGGGGGATGCGTGGGTGGATCAGTCAGTTAAGCATCTGCCTTTGGCTCAGGTCATGATCCCAGGGTCGTGGAATGGAGTCCTACATCCGGCTCGCCACTCAGTGGGAAGCCTGCTTCTCCCTTTGCCTACCTCTCCTCCAGCTTGTGCTTGCTCTCTCTCTTTTTCTCTCTCTGACAAATAAATAAATAAAATCTTTTTAAAAAGAGAGAGACAAGCTGGTAAGAAGAGCCCAACCAATTAGAAAATACAAACTCAGGTCAGAAAGGAAGTAGATGATGTCTTCTTTCAAAACCCTGTGGAGAGAGGCCCCGAGCCTACACAGAGAGAGGGAGATGCCTAACTGAGCCCACCACCTGGCAGTTACCATAAAGGTGCCAGGCACGTGAACGAAGTGTTGGAGCTTCGAGATCAGCCCCATCATCTGCTGGCCCTAACTGGGCAGTGCCAGTTCTAGCTACATGGAGTAGATTTGCCCTGCAGAGTCATGCTAGGATTACTGATCCCCAAATCATGAGATATAAATAGGTGATTTTCGGGACGCCTGGGTGCCTCAGTTGGTTAAGCAACTGCCTTTGGCTCAGGTCATGATTCCAGGGACGTGGGATCGAGTCCCACATCGGGCTCCCTGCTCACCGTGGAGCCTGCTTCTCTCTCTCCCTCTGCCCTCTGTGTGCGTGCAATCTCTCTCTAGCTCTTACTCCCTCTCAAATAAATAAATAAAATCTTAAAAAAAAAACAAAAACCGTGATTTTCTTTCTGTGTTAAGCCATAAGTTTTGGAGTCGTTTACTAATTTGCATAGGTAACCGAGGCAGTTTGGTACCTGTAAATGGGGTGGTGCTATAACAAAAACCTAAAACAAGTGGCAATGACTTTGAGACCTGGATGCAGCAGAACCTGGAAAGGCCTCAGACTTAGTGAAAGCTGGAAGGGCACCAAGGGAACTACTAGGGAGACTAAAGACAGTGAAAAAAATATTATTAGGGGCTGAATAAAAATGCCCTGTGTTACATCGTGGCAGAAATGTACCCAAACCATTACCTGTGCGAATGTGGAAAAGAGAAAATATTCCTAATGAATTTTGGCGGGTCTGGCCAAGGAAATTTCTACACAGAATTTCAAAAGTGCTAACTGGCTTTTTTTAACCACATATGACAAGGTATGGATAGAAAAAGCTGGGTTAGAAAGAAAAAGAAGAAAAAAAAAAAGGAACCGTGCAGTTTTTAAGCAGACTTTAGGGGAAATATAGAGTGAGGACTTGCTAGGTTCAAAAATTAAGCTGCCTCTCATCTGAATCTTTCCAGAAAGCAAAAGTTTTCAAAATAAGAAGTAGTTTCGGGACAAAAATCAAATCAAGATGTGACTGTTAGACCCACGGTTAATACCTCAAAATATTTAAGGTGGTGCCTCGTAAACCATTTCAGTTAAACAAATAGGCCTAGAAGAATCTCCAGGGTGTGCCTCTCTACTAGACAAAGAAGCTTCTAAGAATCTGAAGGGCCCTGTCTCACAGCAGCCTCACAGCAGCCCTAGGTAGAGAAGAGCTTGTTCTAGAAGGAAATGTGGGCCTAGCTTTTGTCTAGAGGAGTTGATTATAATTAGTACAAAAGATGCTTTCAATGTTTTTAAGCAAATTATACCAGCATGGACTGAAAGGGATTAAAACAGGACAGAATGAAAAGATGCTTTTGGACCCTCAATCTGCCAACCAGAGCAAACAAGTTGAGAAAGTTACCCAACTGCAAACAAGGACTATTTCTTATGGGAAAAGAAGAATAACTCAAAGAATTGAAACCAAAAGCCCAGAAAGCAGGCCGAGAGGTCTTCAGATCAAGAGGAACCGAACCCCAGGAGCCTCATCTTCGCCTGAACTTGATTTACATGGTAAGAGTCTGGATTTCTGAGTGATACAGTAAATGTTATGAAATTTGGGGGAGCTTTGGGAGGGAAGGAGTTATGCATATGGTAACATTTGTGACCAATAAGTGCAGGACTGTGGTGGATTAAGGATAGTAGAAAATTCTTTGCTACAGCGTGGGGTCTAATTCTCCTCCCCCTGAATCTGGGATGGTTTTAGTGAATGACTTGACCAAGAGAATGCAGTTCTAGGCCATAAATTCTGAGGTTGGGTAATAAGTCTTGCAGCTTCCACCTGGACCTCTTGAGGTCCTGAGCTGCCATGAAAGAAATCGGACTACCCTGAGATGGGGCCCCAAGATCACACGTGCAACATCACCCAGGAGCCCCCGAGAAGGCAGCAGGTGTCACTCACACACTATGCCTGAGGTTAGTGACATTGTTCTGGGACCCCCAGAGCAGCTTTTAGCCAAATAACACCAAGTGACCCAGTCCATACCCCATGGTACAGATAAATTTGCCCAGCGAAGACTTATTCAAATTCCCAACCCACAAAATCACAAGGTATAATAAAACGGTGGTTGTTGTAAAAGCCACGAAGTTCTGATGTACCTCGTTATGCAGAAATCGACAATTAGAGCACTGCCTTAAAATGTGCATAATAATTCTGATACATTATTCATTCATTCATTCAAAAAACAAAAAACACTGAGAACCACGGTGTGTCAGACACTATTCTATAGACGAAGGACACAGCAGTAAAACAAACATACAAATAAACAGAAAAGACCCTGTTTTCATGGAGTTTACAGTCTAGTGGCATAGACAGACAATAAACAAAGAATTATCTACAGTAAGCCAGATGGCGGTAAGTGTGATGAGAAGCCAAGCAGGGGTTAAGAGAGCACCCCAGCAAGCCAACCTTCTTTTATAAAGGAGGAAGTGGGGCCTTAGAGGGACTGACAGGCTGATCAGAAGCAGGTTCCCAGGTATAATAAAACTGTGGAGTTTCATGTGGTGAAAAACCGTCCAAGTGAGTTCACAAATTCAAATCTCGTATCTATTATGAGCGAAACACAGCAACCTAAACGGGCAGAGCTGAGGTGGGGATGGATGTGCCTGGTTTCCCGGCCCATGCAGGTAACCTGGAGAAAAAAGGTTGCATGTGTATGAACTGGAAGATGTGCCCTTCTGTTGCCAGAGTGGGGTGGGGGCCAGGGGGGTGTGTGATTCTAGGACTATGCATAGTAGGCAAAGCCGCGGCTCTCCCTCAGAGCATCAGGGACCAGAGCCAGGAGGGGTTTATGAGACTGGAAAACAACCCCTGGGATAAGCAGAAATACTTAGGTGCGGTAGGGGGACTCTGAGCAAGACTTCATTTCCTGAAGGAACAGGTGGGAGTTCAAAGGTAGCTGATGCTCGTGGGGCTTAATTTACTCCACAGGCCGACAAAACTGGGGGGCAATTTGGTTACTTTAGTTCATTCGATTCAACATTATTACTTCAGCAAACATGTACAGAGCACATGCTCGGCATTGTGCTATGTGTTTAAAACCTAGTGTGGGAAGTTAGGCAGGCATTCATCAAACAATAATACAAAATCAGATTGTCCAAAGTGCTATAGTAACAGTACAAAGAGGAACTTAAAGTATGATTAATTAAATCTGACTAGAGGTTTCATAAGAGACGTAGCATCTGAGTCGAGTCCTGACGGATGCTAGTAATTTAAAACTTTATACCATATATTAGGATTGCAAAATATAGCGCTTTTACTTAAAAATTTAAATTTTCACTGGTAGGGGCGCCTGGGTGGCTCCATCAGTTAAGCGTCTGCCTTCAGCTCAGGTCATGATCTCAGGGTCCTGGGATCAAGAGCCCCTCGTCCCTGTTCAGTGGGGAGCCCACTTCTCCCTTTCACTCTGCCCCTCCCCTGCCTCATACTTGCACACGTGCACTCGCTCTCTCTCTCTCCCCCTCAAATAAATAAATAAAATATTTTTTAAATAATAAATTTTCATTGGTATAAGAAGTAGTCCCAGCCTCCCCTGACTGGCTACTTGGGGTCCCCTTCATCTGGAGGAGCCCTATAGCATCGCGGTTGTCACTGACAGGCATCACAACAGAGTACTTTAGATTCCTGACTCTAGAATCAGGGAGATTTGAAAATCTCCCCTCCCCCATCAATTTCCAGCCCTGTGACTTTGACAAGTCAAATTCTGTGCTTTAGCTTCCTCGTTTGTAAAATAAGGCTAATGATAATAACTACCTAATAGGGTAGTTGTGAGAACGAAGTGAGATAATATATGACAAGTGTTTAATTCATCGCCCAGCACATTTTAAGCATTCAATAAATCATAGCTATTTTTTTATTAATGTTTGCATACCAGGCAAGATTCCAATCCCCCATAGAGGTTGTGAATTTTAATTTCAGTTCTGCTCCAAATTGCACTCTAGGGTGAGGCCAGTGACCCAGATTTTCCATTTCTCAGCTCTCTGGTTTATCATATGAGACCAAAGCACTGACAAGGAAGCTGGAAATGCTGCTTCCTTCACTTCCTGACTGGGGTTCTGGGGGGGTGTGGGGAGTGGAGATTTCCTCCATCATGTATTCTTCCCTTTGTCTCCTAACCTTCTCCCCCTGTCTTGAGGAATGTGTGTGTGTGTGTGTGTTTATTCAGATCCGTCTCCGTCACTAGCTAGCCTTGTCTGTCAGCTGTAACAAAAACCACAAGGAAAGAAATTATGACCAAGCCTTCAGACAGCTGGTGGTAATTTACTCCTACAATCCCCCTCATTCTTTCAACACCCACTATTTATGTGTATCTGATGCTGGGGGAGGGGGAATCGTGCAAGAAATGTGGTATGCAAATTTCTAGGAAGGGGGGTTGGAACAGTGAGGAGGGACGTCTGTGAATTACATGGATAACTCTTCTTGCTTTGAACATAGATATTGGGCCTTAGAAATTAAAGCAATTGATGTGAGGGTTAATAAATAAATCTCTAGGACTAGAAACAGTACTAGAATAAATTGACAAATAGCTTCCGGGTCACTTATGACAATTGGACCATCACTAAAACTTGAGTCATTTTCTAGCAAAGGGACATGCGCTTCCAGTCTGAGCCCAGGGAGCATGTGCCAGGCAATCCAGACCTCTCGAAAGACCCACAGAGATGATAACTAAGCCAGCTCGTGATCCTGGCTTAGCGCTCGGGTTAGAGTCTGAATTAGAAAATGTATTGCTTAGGAGAAGGCAGTCAGACAGCTATGGTCTCCACTTTTGTTTCTTGTATCATGCCACCTACTAGCTTGTTCTCAGATCGACCAAGATGGGTTTCTCCGGATTTAAAATTCTGGCAGACACTGGGAATCCCTGGTATTCTGTTCCCTCTACAGATTGGATATACAGCTATATAAGGATATATAGCTATTATACATAAAGTTTAAAAAAGTCGGTGTTATGCTTCATATATGTGTATATATTTTTTCATTTATATATATAAGTATATGTATATTTATTTATTTAGAACATAAATCAGTTTTTAAAACTTGCCATCTTGAAAAAAATGTAAAAATTCTATTTATAAAGATTCTATTTATTTATTTATAAAGATTTTATTTATTTATTTGACAGAGAGAAAGAGATCACAAGTAGGCAGAGAGGCAGGCAGAGAGAGAGGGGGAAGCAGGCTTCCTGCTGAGCAGAGAGCCCAACGTGGGGCTCGATCCCAGGACCCTGAGATCATGACCTGAGCCGAAGGCAGAGGCTTTAACCCGCTGAGCCACCCAGGTGCCCCTTCGTTTATTTATTTTTAAAGATTTTATTTATTTATTTGTCAGAGAGAGAAAGAGAGAGGGCACAGCTGGGGAAGCGGCAGGCAGAGGGAGAAGCAGACTCCCCCAATGGGCAAGGAGCCCGATGTGGGGCTCAATCCCAGAACCCTGGGATCATGACCTGAGCTGAAGGCAGATGCTTAACTGACTGAGCCACCCAGGCATCCCAAAAATGTAAAAATTTTATACATATGGAAAAGCTGCAAAAATAGTACAATGAAGTCCTATAAATTCTTCAGATGATTCCCTGGTAACCATTTTACCACATTTGTTTCCCTCTCTCTCTCTCTCTACACACACACACACACACACACACACACTTATTGATGAGCCATTTGAAGGTAAGATGCACACCCCTTTATTTCAGTGTGCATTGCCTATGAATAATTAAAATTATGAAACTATTGTGATTATGTAAAAGAATATATCACCTCTCCCAGGTCCACTTTTCTCACTATTAAATAGAATCTGAAGTATTTGCACTGAATTACTTACCTAATATCAGGAGCTCTCCTTGGTAGATTTTTGGCTCAAATCTGCACAACTAATGGGGCTCATCAAAATAATCACTCCCAGGACAAAGGTAAATATACAAGAAAGATAAATTCCCTCTCCTACACTTAGAATTACTGGAGGCCAATTTCTCGTCAGTTTCGAACAGCTGTTTTGTCCTGTCTTCCAGCTGGCAAGGATTCATGCATACTGACATGTAGCCTCAGAAAGACTCACACAATCAAGAAAAAATTTTAATGAGAAAAACTCCACATGTGCGTATTCACTTTTGTCTTAATTTCTATTTTAGCATATAAGAAGCCAAAATACTGAGCTGTGGATTTCGGTATCAAACATCTGGCAATCCTAGACAAAAAAATTAACATACTTCAATAGCCTTTCACCCTTGCACAGTCTCACACTTGCATGGTTCAACCACTATGATTCATTTTAACTAAAATAATCTTTCATGAGATGAAAGTATCCCCATTTTAGGCTAGGTTTGTGATACAGCAACAGATACATAAATACTAGTTGGCTCTAAATTGGAAGTTGTGATATACAGAAAAGAATAATTGCATCCTATATTTATTGGCTTTGGTAAGGTCTCAGGAGATGGAGGGAAAAATCAAGGCCAGATGATCCTGGTGCTGATTCAAACTTTTTTTTTTTTTTTAAGATTATTTTATTTTATTTTATTTTAGAGAGAGACAGAGAGAGCAGAAGTGAGGAGAGGGCAGAGGGAGAGAGAGGGAATCTCAGGCAGACTCCCTGCAGAGCACAGAGCCCAACAGTGGGGCTTGATCCCAGGACCCTGAGATCATGACCTGAGCTGAAATCAAGAGTCAGATGCTTAACTGACTGAGTCACCCAGGCGCTCCATCAAGCTTTTGGTGAAGGTGTTCAAGACTGGACCCCAGGTAAGGGGAGAAGAGCACCACCCTACCTGTGGTGCAAAATTTGAGAGACACCAAAGATTCAGTAATCAAGATAACTGATATGATACTGCAATATTTTTCAAAAACAAAATTATTGCAAAAAATCCACGATGAACAAAATATCAAAATTTTAAATAGAGGCAGGATCTGTCTCTGCACCTGCAAGACCTTGGCAGTGAGTGCTTTATTTGCCCACTGGTCAAGGCCCTGGTTGTTCATCCCGGATGGTGTGACAAGAGCCAAACCTTTAGATGCATCCACTGGTATTCTCTAGTGCCATGTTCTGCTGACCTTGTTGGCAACAGCTCTGTGTATCATGAACTGTCACATATCAGGTGGCACCTTTAAGATACCACAAGACAAGAGTGACTATCCAGCCTCCTCCCAACCTCCTTCCCAAATAGCTTCAGGGCTCAAAGGCAAATTCCTGTGACTTACAGGGCATTGGGGAGATGGTGGAACAGGGTGGGAAGGGGAGATGGTAGGAGAGGGTAAAAAAACAATTTATCTTATGAATTGCTGCTAAGGCAATTACACCAGAATGCAAATTTTCAAGAACCTGCCTTTTTAAGAAAACCCTGAGCCCCAACTCAGTTTGAGGCACCTACCCATTCAACTCAAAGGTAAAATCCACTTCACCGTTAGCCTTCCCATTACTTGGGCTACACTTGGCTCTGGAAATCAAAGTAGTTGGTTATATCCTCCATGCAGGTTCTACTGTATTCTGCTGCTTAGGAAATTTCATCAGAATGGAGCCTCTCCTTTGGCAAGAGCTGCCTAACCACCAGACCATGAACCTGATATTGTGCTAGTGCAAACCATCTAGAGGTGCCCTTTGCTGGCAGGTTCTATCTTACAGAATTGTGCTCATAGATGTAGGTTGGCCCTTAGATGGGTTATCCCCGCTCCAGGTACTCACAGTCACCAACGCGACCCCCTATGGTCTTACACCTGACCCACTTCACTCATTTATGTTACCAACCAGGTTGTCTGCAGGCCCCAGGCATTTGCATATCCCTTCAGGACCTGCCTGGTTCCTAGTGGTGGGGCACTCGAGGCCTGTCTTCTGCCTCTGTACCTAAATCTCTCTTAGAGAGACCAGTCCGCCTCTCTAATCTCGAGTCCTTTGTTCCACCTTTTTATAAATCTGCCTTCTGGACAGGATGGGGGATCATAGCTCAGAACCTCAGCCTGAAGAGCTGACCCATTTGCCAGGTGACAGTCCCTTCACCTTAGGCCAGACTCAGCATCCCATTTTCTCTTACTGAAGTATAACCCAGTATACTGTTACAAGGACCCAGTCCAACGGAAAAGCAGGGCCCCAGGTGTCTACCTGACAGTTTCTGACATCTTTTTTCGGGAACTGGGCCCTCATCCTGGTCTTCCATGACATCCAATTTCTGCCTGGGAGACGAGAACAGACCAAGCCCTGAGAAGACAGGGTAAAGGGAAAGGAAGTCCCGGGGGTCAGCTGGGAGACAGAAGGGAGGTAAGATACACAAAAGTCTTAAAAGACGCAAAAGGCTTTTATGGTTTCCCTGAAACAAGGAAGAGAGGAAAAAAAGTTGCAGCCATTGAAAAACTCAAGTTGAAGGCTGAGAAAAACTAGCTTCTGTGTCAAACTAGAAGAGTAAAAAGGGTAAAAAATTGAGAGATGTGCCAAAGTTCAGCATTGCCAATGAGCCACAATCTGCCAGCTGGCTTCAGTTTTAGAAAACCCAATAGCTGAATGCTGACTTCATGTGGTTTCTTGCATCCTCGAACTTGGGTTTACATAGGACCATGATATCTGGCAAGCATACCATCCGTGATGCAAGGAGAGTGTGCCACTGAGACCTGGGTTACCATCGGAACACTCACCTTCAAATCCAGGCAAGTTTTCTAGGTATAATTTGGAGTGAAAAATCTCATACGTTTTAAACATGGAAATTCTGTCAATCTTTCAAAAGATAAATGTTTAAGTATTACCTCAAGAGTGAAATGATGCTGCACCCGAATGTTTATAGCAGCCATGTCCACAATAGCCAAACC
>CM053606.1:88136413-88153417 GCA_028646535.1 Procyon lotor | reverse complement strand
AGTTGTAGGAGCCAACCTTCTGGAAGAATGCGGTACTACAGACTGAAATCCAAAACTGGGTGGTGCCCTAGTTGTTTGCCACAATGTATAACAAGGAGACCAGTTAATCTAGAAATAGATTAACTCTGCCTCTAGCACAATATTGGGATGTGTTTATTAAAAAACTTTTTGTGCTTTAGGAATGCCAAAACCACCTACTTTGACTCTTCTGGTTATATTTTAATTTCAAAGTGGAAATATAATGGGCTAACAAAAATCTATTTGCTCTACAACAGTTAAGATTTTAATGTTCTTGGGACCCCTGGGTGGCTCAGTCAGTTAAGCAGCTGCCTTCGGCTCAGGTCATGATCCCAGGATCCTGGGATCAAGTCCTGCATCGGCCTCCTTGCTCAGTGGGGAGCCTGCTTCTCTCTCTGCCTCTGCCTGCTTGTATTCTCTCACACTCTCTGACAGATAAATAAATAAAAATAAAATAAAATAAAAGATTTTAATGTTCTTATAAAAGCAGTTCCTTTCAGATATTTCAATTAACATTTGAGTGACATAAAAAAAGTTTCAGCATTTTTTTTGTGAGTAAAGCGATAAAAGTTTATTAAATGATGATACAAAAAAAGCTCTCAAGAGTGAGAAGGGTCCCAACAGTGTTGCCGAAGTTCCAGCATTCTTAAATACTAATATTTCACACAACTTAAGATAAAGCCACTGAGTTTAGCATTTTAAAGAAAAAAATTAAAGTAAAAAAGCAGAGTGGCACCTAGGTACCTGGCTCAGACAGTTAAGTGGCTGCCTTCTGCTCAGGAACTGATCCCAGGGTCCTCGGATGGAGTCCCCCATCAAGCTCCCTGCTCAAAGGGAATCCTACTTCTCCCTCTCACAGTCCCCTTGCTTGTGTTCTTTTTCTCACTCTCACTGTCTCTCTCTCTCTCTCTGTCAAATAAATAAAATCTCTTTTTTTTTAAGGATTTTATTTATTTGATAGAGAGAAACACATCGAGAGAGGGAACACAAGCAGAGGAAATGGTAGCAGGAGAAGCAGGCTCCCCGCCGCGCAGAGAGCCAGATGCGGGGCTCGATTCCAGGACCCCGGGATCATGACCTGAGCCCAAGGCAGACGCTTAACAACTGAGCCACCCAGGCGCCCCGAAATAAATAAAATCTTTAAAGAAATAAACAAATAAAAAATAAAAAAAGAGAATAGTAACTCACTGAGAAGCTACATAAAGCTCACTTTACACAACCTAGTAAAGCTCACTTCACACAAGAAGCAAAAGACATGAATCAAAGAGGGGCACTTGGGTGGTTCAGTGGGTTAAAGCCTCTGCCTTCGGCTCAGGTCATGATCTCAGGGTCCTGGGATCAAGCCTCTAATCTGCCTGCCTCTCTGCCTACTTGTGATCTCTCTCTCTGTCAAATAAATAAATAAAGTCTTTAAAAAAAAAAAGACATGAATCAAAGAGAAATAAGTTCAAAATTTATATTAATGAATTTCAATATACCTCAATAATTGATACAAAAAAATAGACAAGATATGGAAAACTTGAACAACGTAATGAATCAACTTGATCTAACTGATCTTTATAAAACACACCCCTCAACAACAGCAGGATACATACTCTTTTCCAGTGCACATGGAACATTTACCAAGACATATCATAATCTGGGCCATAAAACAATTCTCAACAAATTTAAAAGAATTCAAATCATACAAGACCACAATAGAATTAAATTAGAAATCAACAGCAGGAAGAAGTCTGAAAAATCTTCAATTTATGTCTTAAAACTAAACACACTCTTCTAACCCACAGAACAAAGAAGAAACAAAATGAAATGGGAAAGTATTTTAAACTAAACGAAGATGAATTCATAAGATATCAAAATTTGTGGGATAGAGTTAATGCAGTACTTAGAATAAAATCTATAGCACAAAAACACTTGTATTAGAAAAGAAAGTTCTTAAATCAATGATCTAAGCATCTACTTTAAGAAACTGGAAAAGGAGGAGCAAATGAAATTCAAGGTAAGTAAAAGAAAGGAAACAATAAGGATCAGAGGTAAAGCAAATAAATTAAAAACAGAAAAACAATAAAGAAAATTAAAGCCAAGCCGGTTTTCTGAAAAGATAAATAAAACTAATAAAATTCTAGTTAAGTTTATCGAAACAAAAAGAGAAGACACAAATAAAGACTACTGGGAATGAGAAAGATGATATCACTATCAAGTCTAAAAATATCAAAGGACTAATAAGAAAATTGTATTTCTGGGGTACCTTGGTGGCTCAGTCATTTAAGTGTCTGCCTTCCATTCAGGTCACGATCCCAGGGTCCTGGGAAGGAGCCCCTGTGACATTGGGCTCCCTGTTCAGCAGGGAGTCTGCTTCTCCCTCTCCCTTTGTTCCTCTCCTTCCACTTGTGCTCTGTCTCTCCATTTGTCTCTCAAATAAATAAATAAAATCTTTTAAAAAACATAAAATCCTATCTCAGTTTTCAAGACTGAAACGTTTATGGCAATAAAGTTGACGACTTAGATAAAATGAACAAATTTCAGGGTACCTCATCCAATTCTTGGTTTCAGCCCAGGTCATGATCTCAGAGTCCTGGGACTGAGCCCCAAGTTGGGCTCCATGCTCAGCAGAGAGTCTGCTCCCCCATCCTCCACCCCTTACCCCACTCAAGTACTCTCTCTCTCTAAAATAAATAAATCTTTTTTTTTTTTAAATGAACAACTTTCTTGGACTACACAAATTAACAAAACTTTCCCCAGAAGAAACAGATAAACCAGATAGTCCTATATTTATTAAGGAAATTGAATTTGGGGATGCCTGGGTGGCTCAGTGGGTTAAAGCCTCTGCCTTCGGCTCAGGTCATGATCCCAGGGTCCTGGGATGGAGCCAGGCATGGGGCTCCTTGCTCAGCAGGGAGCCTGTTTCTTCCTGTCTCTCATTCCCCCTGCTTGTGCTCTCTCTGACAAAAAATAAGTAAATAAGTAAATAAAAAGGAAACTAAATTTGTAGTTTAAAACCTTCACACAAAGAAAAACTAGGCTTAAAAGTCTTTACTAGTGAATATAATCAAAGATTTAAGGAAGGAATAATGCAATTTCCACCCAAACCCTCTCCCAATATTGAAAGGATGAGAATACTTCCCAACTCATCTTTGGAGGCCAATATTATCCTTTTACAAAATTCAGACAAAGATATTTATAAATGAAGAATACAAACCAATATAACTCATGAACACAGATGTAAAAATTCTTAACAAAACTTTAGCAGATATAATCCAACAATATATAGAAAGTATAGTATATCATAACTAAGTGGGATTTATCCCAGGTGTCCAATGTTGATTTTAACATTCTTAAATCAATTAGTGTAATTCACCAAATTAACAATATAAACAAAGAAAAATGATACTGTAATCTCAATAGATATATAATTAGACATCCATTCCTAATGAAAACTCTCAGAAAACAAGAAATAGAAGGGAATTTCCTCAATCTGATAGAAGGTACCTATGAAAAACTTACAGGTAACATCATACATAATGCTAAAAGACTGAATGTCTCCTTCCTAAGATCAGGAAGAAGGCGAAGACGTTTACTGTCACTATTACAATTTAACTTTATGCTGGGGATTCTAGCTAGTGTGATAAGGCAAAAATAAACAAATAAATGACAGGCAGACATAAAGATTGGAAAGAGGTGTAAGATTTTTTTCTTTTCTGTGGGGATGATATCATCATACAGAAAATTCTATAGATCTATAAAAAAATCTATTAGAACTAAACAGTGAGGGCGCCTGGGTGGCTCAGTGGGTTAAAGCCTCTGCCTTCGGCTCAGGTCATGATCTCAGGGTCCTGGAATCAAGCCTCACATTGGGCTCTCTGCTCAGCAGGGAGCCTGCTTCCCCCTCTTTCTCTGCCTGCCTCTCTACCTACTTGTGATCTCTCTCTCTCTCTCTGTCAAATAAATAATTAAATCTTTTAAAAAAAAAGAACTAAACAGTGAATTTAACAAAGCTAAAAAATACAAAATCAATATACAAAGATCAATATAAAGTAGCAATGAACAATCAGAAATGGAAATTTTTAAGATGTTATCATTTATAATAGAATTAAAGACATGAAGAATTTATGCATAAGTGTCTCTAAGATACATAAATAGCGTACACTAAAAACGTAAAACACTGGTGAGAGAAATTAAAGGCATTATTATTGGTATTATTTTGGACTGGATACTTCTTCATTGCAGGGACTGTTATTGTGCATCGTAGAATGTTTACCAGCATTCCTTACCTCCATCTGCTAGATGCCCATATCACTCTTGCCCTGAGTTACAATAAACAAAAATGTATCCAGATACTGTCATATGTCCCTTGTGAGGCACAGTTGAGAACCACTAACCTAAATAAGTGGAGCTATGTACTATGTTTATGGATCAGGAGACTCAATATTGTTAAAATATCAATTCTCTTCAATTTAACCTATAGGCTCAATGTGATCCCACTCAAACTACCAGCAGGATTTTTGTCTATATTGATGAGTGGATTCTAAAATGTATATGATAATACAAAGGACCTAGAAGAGCCAAAATGATTTTAAATAAGAAGGACAAAACTGGAGGACTTACACTACATGATCTTAAAACTTATAAAGAACTGCTGTAAATCAAGCCAGAGTGGAGTGGGACGAGGTATCGGTGGGAGTGGTCGGGCGGCAGGAGGAGCCATACAGAATCGGGAGCTGCCAATTAAGCTGATCAAGATAACAACCTCCCCATAGCACTGAGACTTCGTGGGAGAGCCCACAGGGGAAAAGCTGGTGGGGAGCCTGGCCAGGATTGGTGAAGTTCTGGGCAAGAAGCTGGAGGAAAGGAGCTTTGACAAGGCTCAGGTTGTCCATGGCCAGTTTTGGATGCTAAAGAAAGATGAAGATCTCTTCTGGGAACGATGAAGGACACATGCGGTACCAACGCCAAGCAGTCTGGGAACTGCTTCTAAGGCCTTTGAGAGTGTTGCAAGGCTTTCTCATGAGACTCTCTGGATGGGCCCCCAATCCCTAACCCCAGCATTGAGTCTCAGGGGTTCACAGTGCATGTCCCCTCTCCCGTCCTCTGCAAAGGACGAGACTGTGGTTGTCACATTCACCTGTGATGTACTTCAAGGTCTTTGGGAGTTCTCTCCCCTCACCATTTCAGTTTTTTGGGGGGGCGGGGGTTGTTGTTGTTGTTGTTGTTGTTTTGAATTCTCACTCTTGCATACATCTCCCTTTTCCTTCCCCTGCCAGTTTCAAGTCAACAATTATCCGCTTTTCCAAGTGGATTCCTGGCCCTTCCCTCACCTCCACTTCCATCTCTGGTCTGTCTTATGCTCCTTTTTTGGCACAACAGGCTATTGTCCTTGTAAAGTTTTTTCAAATCAAGAAAGTCAGTGGCTTTCCAAAAAGTTATGGCTTTTCCATGGTATTGGTCTTAAAATAGACAAACAGATCAATGGAACAGAATAGAAAATTCTGACATAGACCCACATATATTTGATGCACAGATTTCAATGAAAGTGTCAAGGCAATTGAATGGAGAAAGAATAGAGTTCTCAACAAATAGTACTTGAACAAGAGGATATCTATATGCAAAGAATGAACCTTGATCAATACTTTGTACCACATACAAAAGTTAACTCAAAATGAATCATTGACCAAACATAAAATGTAAAACTATAACATTTCTAGAGGAACACATAGGAGAGTATTTTTGTGACCTCGGGTTGAATGGTAGTTTCTTAGCTATGACATTAAAAGCAAAATCAATAAAAGAAAAATTTGGTAGTTTGGACTTACTTTGGCAAAATTTAAATTTTTCTGGTCTTCAAAAGACACTTATTAAAATGGAAAGACAAGATACAGATTGAGAGAACATGTTTGCAAAGTACCTTTATAATAAAGACTTCTATTTCAATATGTAGGGAGCTCCCAAATTTAACCATTAAAAAGCAAACAATTCGCTAAAATATGGACAAAAGATTTCGACAGTTCAAAAGTATACAGATGGTAATTAAGCACATAAAAAGGTGTTCAACATCAGTAGTCATTAGGGCACCAGAAATTAAAATCCTAAGATACAATTTTGCACACACTAGAATATCTCTAATAAAAAAAGACAATAATAAGTGTTGATAAAATGTGGAGAAATGGGGGCACCTGGGTGCTCAGTTGGTTAAGTGTCTGCATTCGGCTCAGGTCATGATCCCAGGGTCCTGGGATGGAGCCTCATGTCAAGCTCCTTGCTCAGTGGGAAGTCTTTTTCTCCCTCTCCCTCTGCCTCGGTCCCCTGCTTGTGCTCGCTCGCTCTCTCTCAAATAAATAATAATAAATAAATAATATAAATAATAAATAATAATAAGTAAATAATCTTTAAAAAAAGAAAGAAGAAAAGAAATTTACCTAAGAGAAATGAAGTCCTGTGTCTCCACAAAGACTTGTACATGAATGTTCATAACATTGTTATTTGTCACAGCTATTTTCCAAAAGCTGGAAACAAGACAGGTGGTGAATAAATTGTAGCAGATTCATACAAGGGAATACTACTCAGCAACAAAAGAAAATGAACTACTGACACCCATGACATCATGGATAGATCTCAAAATAATTATACTGAGTGAAAGAAGCTAGACAAAAACAAAGACTACCTACTATATGATTTCATTTACATAAATTTCTAGAAAATGCAAAGTAATATATAGTGACAGAAAGCAGTTCAGTGGTTGATTGCCTGTGTGTTAGTGGGGGCAAGAAGAGCCAGGAGGGAGGATTATAAAAGGGAAGAAGGAAACTTTGGGGGATGATGAGCATGTGATAATTTCACAGATAGAGACATATGTAAAAAAATTTCTAATTGCACACTATAAATTTGCCCGGTTTGTTTTATGTTAACTATATCTTAATAAAGCAGTAAAAAAATAATAATGACAAAAAGAGAGATGGCTAAAGACATACTGGTTGAAGTTTGATGTTAGAAATGTAACCTTCTCTGACATCATTCCTCCCCACAGCTGTCTGCTGGCTCTAGACTATCCACCTAGAACAAGAAATCTGCTAGGGTTCAAAAATGCACCCTGACGCCGATTGCCATCAGCTAGCAACTCACTTAATTCCTTCTTTTAAACAATTGCATACTTAAAAGGGGATCACTTTTGAATTAAATCCTCATTGAAAAGTTCTATCACAACGTGGGTCTCATTTCAAGAAAGCATTTTCCCAGGGCCTTACGTTTGTTTTTATTCCCCTGCTAAAATTTGCCTCCCATACAACCCTGGCTTCATTATTTCGTTGGGCCAAATAGAATTCACCTCTTGTGTATATGTGAAGCCCTCTCTGGTCCTCTGCTTCTTAATATCACATTTAGTAGCCATTAATCACCTGGCTCATTGCCAGCACGTAGGGACTCTACAAAATGCTTGCCCCACTTCCCTACCCCATCATGAATGTTACCTAAAGGAAAGTGAGCTTTGACGTCTGAGATGTAAATTTTACAATTAAGACAAACTGGTTCAGAGAAAACATGTGCCAATACTTGAAATGGACACAAGGATTCCCAGGCCAAACAGATTACTACTTAATTGAAAATATTAGCATGTCAGAAATAGAAAAAAAGAAGTACATAAGAAGAGAGGTTGATCATGAATGACAATCACCATCCAGGGAAGAAAGAACCTGTTTGTAACCCCTGTTAACTCTGTTTAAAGATTAAGTTTTTTAAAATCTGGATACACTGATTACTCTCCTTTGTTCTAAATTCACTTCACAACCTTTTGCTTATAATTTGTTTTTCAAACACAGCAAATATGCCAAGAGACATCACTAAGTGACAGAAGAGGGTCTAGCTCTCTGAGATGTGAGAATCCTCACTTGAACTTTTGTTAATAAATCTTCATTATAATAATTTGTTATTCTGGATTTATATAGAAGTCTTGTGGATTTAATACCAGCCTGAGAAACAGACTCAACAAGGTAAAGACCAGATTCTAACATACTTTCCAAGATAACGTCACTTTGTATGACCTCTTGGGACACAGTCTGCTTTGCCTGAAGTCTGCTTTCTTTTCATTTATTTGCTTATTTATTTATCATTTCCACCGTTCCTCTTTCTGCTACAGCATTTACTCCACACTATAGTTAGATGAGCACAGTTTGCGAGTTATAGATTCTGAGCTACCTGACGGTAGTTTTGCATCCAGTTTTGTACTGGCCTCCACCATTGTTGTTCAATCAATTACAGAATTAATTGAATCCGGATAATGTGCAGGGGTTTTTTCTCCCATTTTTTAGTTGATATGATAGTTAGAAAACTGGACACCAAAAACACCCCTTCCCAAGTACAAGCCTGTTAGATTCATAAACCTCTAATACTATAGATAAGACAGGTATGTTTTTGAAAGCTTTAAGAGGGTGCCCTGCTGGCACAGTTGGTAGAGCATGCAACTCTTGATCTCAAGCCCCACTTTAAGTGGGTGTGGAGCCTATTTATAAATAGATAGATGATAGATAGATAGATAGATAGATAGATAGATAGATAGATAGATAGATAGATGGGTTGGTGGATGCAACATGGAGCTGACACAGGGCTCAAACTCAAGACCCTGGGATCATGACCTGAGCCGAAATCATGAGTCCGATGCTTAACCAACTGAGCCACCCAGAAGCCCCCTAAGAACTTATTTTAAATGAGAGTCGGATTAGCACCAACCTCAATGAAGTTCCTGACACTGTTTCTATTTGGGAATTCCTAAAATGTTTAAAAACATTTCAAGGCTTGTCATTACTTCAACTAAGATGAATGTAGAGGTTTGTCAGATGAATAACCATTAAGGAAATAATGAAAGTGTGCTAAGTATTTTAACACTTAAACCACAATGTAGAGAACCAAATGCTAACCCTATAAACTTTTTGTTACCAAGGACAGTATGAAAAATCACATCTTTATAAAGAGAGTCATGATCCATTTTAAATTTTGCAATAGCAACGCTCCTTTTGATGAAAAGAATTCACTCTAGTGCATATAAAAGTTAAGACTTTACATTATAAATTCATATGCAGATGAAATGTTTTGTTTCAAGCTTTAAAAAAAAAAATCCAAAGTAGTCGGTGGAAAATATTCAATACCACAGAGGTACACATGTTTAAAAAAAGTAATTGTTTGGGCTAAAATTCCACATTATAAAAAAATCAAATAGTGAATACTTCTTGCCTCATTCCTTCTTTTTTTGTTTTTTTTTTAAAGATTAAAAAACATTTTTTAGGGGCACCTAAATAAAAAATATTGACAAAAATTCTTAATAAATAATAAAAAATATTAAACATTTTTTAAAAATAAAAAATAAAAAACATTTTTTTAGTGGCTCAGTTGTTAGGTATCTGCCTTTGGCTCAGGTCATGATCTGGGGGTGCTGGGATCAAGTCCCACATCAGGCTCCCTGCTCAGCGGAAGGCCTGCTTCTCCCTCTCCCATTCCTCCTGGTTGTGTTCCCTCTCTAGCCGTCTTTCTGTCAATTAAATAAATAAAATCTTAAAAAAACAACAATGTTTTTAAAAAAAGACTTTATTTATTTGAGAGACAGAATGTGTGAGAGAGAAAGCACAAGCAAGGGGAGCTGCAGAGGGAGAAGGAGAAGCAGGCTGCCCACTGAGCAGGGAACCCGATGTGGGGCAAGATCCCAGGACCTCAAGATCTTGATCTGAGCCAAAAGCAGCCGCTTAACCAACTGAGCCACCCAGGTGCCCCAGTTGTTTTGTTTGTTTGTTTGTTTTTGAGACTTTATTTATTTGAGAGAGAGAGAAAGCTTGAGCATAAGCATGAACATGGGGAAAGGGAAGAGGGAGAGGGACAAGCAGACTCCCCGCTGAGCAGGGAGCCTGACATGGACCTCCAACCCAGGACCCTGGGATCATGACCCCAGCCTAAGGCAGATGCTCAACAACTGAGGCACCCAGGGCACCCCCCTTTTTTAAAAAATTTTATTTATTTGACAGAGAGAGAAATGGTGAGAGAGGGAACACAAGCAGGGGGAGTGGGAGAAGCAGGCTTCCCACAGAGCAGGGAGCCCAATGTGGGGCTCACTCCCAGACCCTGGGATCAGGACCTGAGCCAAAATCATGAGTTCGATGCTTAACAACTGAGCCACTCAGGCACCCCCAGTCACCCCCCTTTTTTTAAGTTTTAATTTTAATTTTGGTTATTTAACAGACAATGTTACATTAGTTTTAGGTGTTGCCTCAATTCCTTCTTAAAAGCAGTACTTTTTTTTATGGGTTTCTTAATAGAAATGTGATTTCTTTAAGCACTGTTAACAGAATGACTTTGACTCAGTTTTCTCAAAGTGGCCAGTGTGATGAATAAATACAATTAAGTGTAAATAAACTAGTTTCCTAGCTCACAAATAAAGCAGATTCCTAAACACAGAGAAGAATTTTCACTAATATTTAGTTCTATAATTAATCCTCAAAAGATTGTGATTTTTAGGGGTGCCTGAGTGGCTCAGTCAGTTAAGCATCTGCCTTTGGCTCAGGTCATGATCCTAGGGTCCTGGAAGGGAGCCCTGCATCTGCATCCAGCTCCCTGCTCAGTGAGAAGCCTGCTTCTCCCTCTCCCACTCCCTTTGCTTGTGTTCCCTCTCTCACTGTTCTCTCTGTCAAATAAATAAAAAAACAAAAAAAACCGCAAGTTTTTTTGTCTTAAAAACAAAAAAAAAAAAGATTGTGATTTTATGCATAGGAAACTGAGGCCTAGAGAAATGAAGTTACTTTTTTCACATCCCAGTTGGTTTATGGCAGCTTAGAGACTGAAGACATCATTGCCTTGTAGCATGATTTATGAGTACTGGGTTCTCATAAAAGAGTAAGCTGAAAATGCTAAGGCAAGAAATGCTTATTTCAAAAAAGGCAGTAGCACAATCTGTCTCTTCTCCGAAAAATCATTCGCACGGCAGATTTTGTCTTGCTGATGCTACATGAAGAAAATGCAGGCCTAATCTGTCCAGTCTTCCATCTCTGCGCAAAGGGAGGGGCTGGGTTTAAGTGGAGCTTGGTCCTGCACGGCCTCATTCGGCCAACAGGCATGGCTCCAGCTCCGCAGGACAAGAGAGGTAGCCTAGGAAGAAAGAACCATAACGCCCCCCCTCCCCCAAGGTCTGTATCTTAGATAAATAAAAGCTATATGCATAAAAAGGGGGGGTTGTAAGAGAAAGCCGTGGGTACTCCTTCAACTGGACACCCGCGCGCATTTCCTGATCCTCTATCTTCCGCTCTCCCTAATGCTTCCACCCTGGCATGGCCTTCTGCACCATGTGTTCATCTCTCTTTTGACTCGACCCAACAGGCATGGCCTCAACCTCATCTGCACCAACAAAGCAGGTGTTTACACACATCAAGCAAAGACCTTGGGAGAGAGACGCGTTTCCCAAGCCTTGGTCTGGTACAATCCAGCGCCACACCTTTATTTCTAGGCAAGTCCCCCCACTGGCTCTTTCCCCTCTCTCCCCCGCCACTAGCCGCGTCAGCCCCCGCAAACCTTCTCCCCGGTGCCCTCCAAACCTCTGCAAGCTAAGGCCACTGGGCGCCAACCCTCCCAGGCGCCCGGGGCTCCAGGCCCCCTAGGTCCCAGCCCCCGGAACGGTGGTCCTGCCCAGCGCACCGCGCGCCGCCACTCCCGGCGCAGACTGCAGCCTCCCCGGCTCCCGCAGTGCTCCTGCGGTGCTCTTACCTCATCCAGGGTGCGGCGGCCGCGGCTGCCTCTTCCTCTTCGGCCGCCTCTGCCCAGCTCCTGGCCGGCTCGGGCTGCCGTCGCTCCCGGCCAGGAGACTGCAGCGAGGGCGGTGGGGCTCGCGCCGCGTCCCCGGACCAGTAAGGCGCGTGGTGCGCTCGGCGGGATGTGCGGCAGCAGCAGCTGCAGTCGCAGCGGCGGTGGCAGCAGGACCCGCTGTCGGTCCTCTTCATGGATTTCCAGGGCCAGGCCACACCAGTCCGGGTTACCGTCCCTGCGTGGCTTTCCTACGGTCTTCCTGCACTGCCAGGGCGCATCCTCCGGGCATGGATGGTGGCGGAAACCTGGAAGGACCAGGCCTCCTCCGCGGCTGCTTCTGCCACCTGCTCCGCCCAGATTGCTTCTGTCCCTCGCCCACAGACACCCCGCCGCTGCCTCCTCACCCTCTCCTCAACCCATTCTCTCTCTACCCACTACCTCAACCTGGAATCCTTGTCATTCTCAGACGGCATCTTTTTTTGTCTTCCTAGCCGCTCCATTGTCACTGTCCTCAGTTTCCAACCTTAAGAAGTTTCTCCTTTTCTCACTCCCTTCTCCCGTATTTTCCTGGGTTTTGTCTTCCTTCTCCCTCCAACTCAACCATCCTCTTTTTTACATTATTCTTTGCTCAGAATCACTACTACTCCAGGCCCCTGCCTAACCCTGGGTCTCCCTCTTTCCCACTTAAAATCTTTTCCCCTCCTCTCAATTTTCCCTTTAGTTGTAAAAACAAAACAAAACAAAACTTTCTCCTAAATAACCTCAGTTTTCCTTTCCGTTGAGACAATGATTTCCATTTTTCATGAAGAATTCCTGGTTAAAAAAAAAAAAAGATTTCATAGTAAAGTATATATAGCTTAGTATCCAATATCAAGTAAAGGGGATGAATTCAAGGTTAAAAAAAAAGTTCATAGGTCAAATAAATCCTCCACTTAATGCTCATTCTGAAAAGCCTTTGCTTATATTCCACGTGTCCTCTAAGAAGGGAAGCTAGTCAGGGTCCAGCAAAGCAGAATGGTTCTGCTACACTATAGACACAAGGCTTGCAGTAGAAGCTCATCTTTGTAGTAGGCACTATATGGATCCCAAAGTTTATAGGCAAAGGTCAAAATGGACTATGGATGGATTCACTGTAAACAAAGAAAGTTACCTTAACATGTTTCCTCCCAAGTCTGCTGTTTAGTCCTCAGCTTTTTTTTTTTTTTTTTTTTAACACAACACCATCATCCAGCCAGTTGACCAAGCCCCAAACCTGGGAGTGTGGTCAGACTGATCTCTCTCATTCACCTCATCCAATCTTTAATTCTACTTCTTTACTATTTCTTTATCTTAAGTGCCCCTTCTTATCATGATTCAAAACGGCGCCATAAATATGACACTATCAGATATGATTCAAAATGTTGCCATAAAATGACACTATCATTCTTTCTTTCAAACCTTAATCTATATCTTTATGTCTGTTTTCCCTCTAGTATATTTTATAGGGACAATTTACCCTACCACTCCCATCTCTTCTAGAGATTCTTAATTATCTTTCATTGTCTTTATATCTTTGGCCTAACCTTCTCCTTTTGGTCAGTGCCCTCTTTTTTTTTTTTTTTTTAAGATTTTATTTATTTATAAATAAAAGAGAGAGAGCAAGAACCAGAGAGAGAGCATGAGCAGTGAGGAGGGGCAGAGGGAGAGGGAGAAGCAAGCCCTCCACCGAGCAGGGAGCCCAACAAGGGGCTCGATCCCAGGACCCTGGGATCATGACCTGAGCCAAAGACATATCCTTAACTGACAGAGCCACCCAGGTGCCCCATGACCCACCCCACCTCTTATAAACATGCTCAAGTCTCCTCATCTCAAAAATAAAGTCTTCCTACCTCTAATTGCCATCATATCTCTGGCTTCCCTTCATTAAACAACTTGCTTAAATACTGTATACATTCGATAGCTATACTTCCTGACTTCCATTCATTTTTTTAAAAGATTTTATTTATTTATTTGAGAGAGAGAGCAAGAGAACACAAGTTGGGGGGGGCAGGCAGAGAGATAGAGAGAAGCAGACTTCTCACTGAGCAGGCAGCCTAATGGCGGGGGAAAGTGAGCTCCATCGCAGGATCCCAGGATCAGGATTTGAGCCGAAGGCAGATGTTTAACTGACCAAGCCACCCAGGTGCTCCTCCACTCATTCTTTACCATGTCTCTCTGCCATCAGGCTTCTAATCCTATCAGAAGCTGGTCTCACAGCCCACTGACTTTGGCTTTGCCCGAAGACAGGTAGTAGATTTGATCTAATATACAAAATAAAAGGAATGAGTTCCCTTAATAAACTTTTTGAGGTTCCTTAAAGAGAATATACCATCTTCATTGGTTCGGGCAAATAAATAGGTCAGTGAAATTACTGCAATCTCAAGAGGTAAGAAGTGCTGAAGCTTCCAGTTCCCTCCAGGATGAAGGAGCATGCCTCAGACTAACCCCCTGGTTGGGGGTAGGATAGAATAAAATATATAAATATTTATAAATGTAGAAAAACATTAAAACAACTCTTTAAAGAAGCTGAAGACTAACCAAAATAGGCAGGGCTTGTATCCATGATCCTGAAAGAGAAGAACATGAAGTGAGCTCCATATTCACCCTGAAATTTTTCCCGTGAGGGAATTTTCCAAATCAAGTACTAGAAAATAAAGGCAAAGTAAAAGCTGGCAGTATTACTGGGCTGAAGATTCAAAGGTAAACGTTCAGAGCTGCTAAAGTGCCTGGGATGTGAGGGAGAACTTCCAGAGAAAGAGGAATGGCAGAGATGTAGTTCAGTAATCTAGTGCAGGGACACCTGGGTGGCTCAGTTGGCTCTCCCTTTGGCTCAGATGATGATCCCAGGGTCCTGGAATATCAAGCTCCGAGAAATCTGCTTCTCCTTCTGTCTGCCACTCCCCCTGCTTGTGCTCTCTCTCTCTGACAAATAAATAAAATCTTAAAAAAAAAAAAATCTAGTGCAAAAAAAAAAAAATCTAGGGGCGCCTGGGTGGCTCAGTGAGATAAGCCTCTGCCTTCGGCTCAGGTCATGAGATCAGGGTCCTGGGATTGGGCCCTGCATCAGGCTCTCTGCTCAGCGGGGAGCCTGCCTCCCCCTCCCCCTGCCTTCCTCTCTGCCTACTTGTGCTCTCTCTCTCTCTCTGTCAAAGAATGAATAAAATCTTAAAAAAAAAATCTAGTGCAATTTCTCTTCAGGGTAGTGGCCAGTTGTAAAGCCCAACATGCACAAAGGAAGATTAAACACACACACGCACACACACACACACACACCCCAGAAAACAGCAGTTTAGAGGCTAATGAGCTAAGTAGAGATTTCAGCATCTAAAGATGAAGGATAGTTGGAAGGCAGGCAAGCAGAGACAAGGGGCCCCCACCCTAAGAGGAAACCACTCTTAAAAGGATTTTAAACCACCCTTGAAGAAGCCCTCCACCTTTTCCAAAGTGCTAGACAACAAAACCCTGATTGGATGACAGGCACACAGAAGGTTAACCATTATCAAAACAGCCCACCAACAAGCCCATAAAAACCCATTTACTTAGAAACTCCAGTGGCAACCCTCTCATTGTTGGGGGCTTTGAACTATCTGTCATTTTGCTATCCCTCAGTAAACCTTCCTTTGGTGCCCACCACTCTGTTGGGTCTACTTCACTCTTTGAAGCAACCTGACCAAAAACTGCGGGCACCAACACATAGGGAAAAAATCCTCTAACACTAATACAACCTGGACTTCAAGCCTCCCCAAGGTAGAGACATGCAGGGCTTTCAGTTGAGACCCAAAATGGCTGTACTCTTAGAGTAAGGACAATACAGTACTGAAATAGAATAGATCTAACAAAGCTTGAAGCCAAGTCTTTACAGGATCAAAGTGATCCACTGGTATTCTTTATGCCTACCAGAACAAAACTTAACTCTATGGCAGTAGATAACATCATCCACAACATTTACAATTTTTACTCCACAATGTCAAAGATCCTATATATATAAAATTAAGAGGCATGCTAAAACCAAATCCAAATGACTAAACATGAGGAAAAAGTTGTGGTTTTTAAAAAAAAAAACTTTATTTATTTATTTGAGGGAGGGAGAGAGAGAGCGCACATGAGAGAGTACAAGCAATGGGGCGTGGGGGGGGGGCAGACTCCCCATTTAACAAAGAGCCCAATGCAGGGCTCTATCCCAGAACCCTGGGATCATGACCTGAGCAAAAGGCAGATGTTTAACCAACTGAGCCACCTAGGCAGGCACTTGCCATGAGGAGACAAATTAATAGAAACAGACCCAGACATTAGAACTGACATGACTTTAAATAACTATGACTAATAGGCTTAAGAAAAAAGAGGAAAAGATGGGCAAAGACTAAAAGATAAATAATTTATTTCAATATAGAATTGGAACTTATTAAAAACAGATGGATATTCTAAATATAAAAATACAATAACTGGAAATAAGAACTCATTAGTGTGTTCAACAGCAGTCTGAATGCAGCAAAAGTCAGCATTCATGAAGTGGAAGATAGGTCAATAAAAATTCAAAAAAAAAAAAGGATAAAAAGAAGAAAAAAAATAAAAAATTGCAAAATGAAGGACAAAAAAGGGGGGTGATGGAAAGAACAGCATAACAGGCATTTGGAATATAGTCAAAAAGTATATTATATGTGTAACTGTAGTACTTGTGAAGACAAAGACTAGAATTTTCTAAAACTGATGAAAGACATTGACTTCTCAGGTTTCAGAACTTTAGCAAATCCCAAGAAGAATAAATCACTAATATATAACCTGTAAATTTTCTAAATTTTGTATAACAAGGCAGGAAGATCTCAAATGTCCTACCCTAAAAGAGGAAATTATTTCTACAGGGGATTTCCACCCCCACCTGCCATATATTAAACACAGTAACATAAAAAATTGAAACTGTGTTTACAAGTTTCACAAGTTCAGTTAACTGGCATAAAATGATTGGTAAGCGAAAGAAGCTAAAACTGACAAGGTTTTCTTTTCTTTTCTCAACATCAAATTTCTGCTATGATGTTTGGAAACAGCTATGTGGTTCTGAGTTATCTCAAGAATTAAACTGGGTTCTGATGACACAATTTTGTTTGGGTAGCTCATGGCTTTGGAACTGACTTGAAAAAAA
Source organism: Procyon lotor (assembly GCA_028646535.1). Taxonomy (NCBI): domain Eukaryota; kingdom Metazoa; phylum Chordata; class Mammalia; order Carnivora; family Procyonidae; genus Procyon; species Procyon lotor. Next base: position 88,136,478 of record CM053606.1, on the reverse strand, counting down.
ATTTTTTTACTTTGTTAATATTAAGTATCCTATTACATTTTGGGTTGTTTGAAAGTGAGAGACAT
>CM053606.1:88099662-88135913 GCA_028646535.1 Procyon lotor | reverse complement strand
TATATATACAATGAAATACTGTGCTGTCTTCAAAAACCCTGAAATCTTGTTATTTTCTTTTTTTTTTTAAAGGTTTTATTTATTTATTTGTGAGAGAGAGAGAGAGAAAGAAAGAGAGAGAGAGAGAGAGAACAAGCAGGCAAAGGCAGAGGGAGAAGCAGGTTCCCTGCTGAGCAAGGAGTCTGATGTGGGACTTGATTCTATCTAGGACCCTGGGATCATGACCTGAGCTGAAGGCAGTCACTTGGCTAACTGAGCCACCCAGGTGCCCCCCCTTTTTTTTTTAGGATTTCATATATTTATTTATTAAATCTTGCCATTTTCAACAAGATGGATGGAACCAGAGTGTATTATGCTGAGTGAAATAAATCAATCAGAGAAAGTCAATTATCATATGATCTCTCTGATATGAGGAGTTTGAGAGGCAGGATGGAGGGTCATGGGGGGTAGGAGGGAAATGAAACAATATGAGATTGGGAGGGAAAGAAACCATAAGAAACTCTTAATCTCAGGAAACAAACAGGGTTGCTGGGGGGGGGGATAGGGAGAGGTAGGGTGGCTGGGTGATTGACATTGGGGAGGGTATGTGCTATGGTGAGTGCTGTGAATTGTGTAAGACTGATGATTCACAGACCTGTACCCCTGAAGCAAATAATATATTACATGTTAATAAAAAAATTTATGAAGAATTCTGGTAGCTGAGACTGAGTGGAATAAATGATTTCAGAATAACGTTTTTGCATTATAAACTCTGTGAGCTTTAAGGATTCTGGATTTTCTATGGGGTTTAATATATAAATGGAAGGAGATTCAATCTCTTAATTTTTGTCCTGGAAACTTGGTAATGAAAAAAGGTTAATATCCAAATTTGAAATAACTTCTGATACTGTGTAATTTTAGTGTGTTCCTCTTGACATTTTATTTCATTACATGATTTTTAGTGTACTATGGTAGATTACAACAGGTTAATAGTTTAACTTGGTAAATGAAATAGGAAATAGTAGTTCTTAGGCCTTCAGACTCAGACTAGAGCTATACCACCAGCTTTTCTGGATCTCTAGCTTGCAGGTGGCCATTCTAATAGGTTTATAGTGGCATCTCATTTTCATTATATGTTGCAATTATCTGATGTTCGACTCTGCAGTGGGCATGGAGCCTGCTTAAGATTCTCTCTTTCCCTCTCCCTCTGCCCCTAGTCCCTCTTTCTCTCCCTCTCTAAAAAAACAAAGCAAACAAACAAACCCCAGCTGGGATTGTGATATGGATTGTAATGAACATGTAATTATTGTTATTTTAACAGTTATTTGGGAATTATTATTTTACCACCATTAAATCTTTCAATTCATGAACATGGGATGTCTTTCCACTTACTTAGGTTTTCTTTAATTTCTTTAACAATATTTTGTACTTCTTAGTCTATACATCTTATACTCCTTTTGTTCAATTACCTAAATATTTCATTTATTTTTCTGCTGTTGTAAATGGAATTGTGTTCCTAACTTTATTTTTGGATTGTTCATTTTTAGTGCTTAGAAATACACTTGAATTTTGCATATTGGTCTTCTATAGTACAACTTGATAAATTCACTTATTCTATTTTTTGTGGCTTTTGGGGAGTTTTTTTTTTTTCATAAGATTTATTTATTTGTTTTAGAGAGAGAGAGCATGAGCAGGGAGAGGAGCAGAGAGAGAGTGAGAGAGACAGTCCTAAGCAGACTCCATGCTCAGTGTGGAGCCTGACATGGGGCTCAATCCTAGCACCCTGAGATCACGACCTGAGCCAAAACCACAAGTAAGCCACTTAACCAACTATGCCACCCATGCACCCCTAGAATTTTCTATATACAAAATCAAGTCATCTGAGAATAGATTTAGTGTTACTTCTTTCTTTCTGATTTCAATGCCTGTATTTCTTTTTCTTGCCTGATTGCCCTGGCTTGAACTTCAAGTATAAGGTTGAGTAGAAGTGGTGAGAGTGGACATCTTTGTACTGTTCCCAATCTTAGAGGAAAACCTTTCAATCTTTCACTTTAACACTTTACAATGTTATTTGTGGGTTTTTCATAAATGTCATTTATCAGATTGGGGAATTTCTCTTCTATTCCTAGTTGTCTGACTGTTTTTAACAGGCAAAAATATTAGATATTTTCTAATGCTTTTTCTGCATTCATTGATATAATTATGTGGATTTTGTCCTTTATTCTATTAATATGGTACATTACATTTATTGATTTTCATATGTTGAAGCGACCTTGCATTCCTTGGATAATTCCACTTGGTCATGATGTATAATCCTTTCAATATGTTGCTGGGAAAAGTTCACTAATATAAGATAGATTGGTCTGTCATTTGCATTTCTTGTGAAGTTCTTGTTTGGTTTTGGTGTCAGAGTAATATTGGCCTCATTGAATGAGTTGGGAGCTATTCTCTTCTATGTTTTTTGGAAGAGCTTGCAAAGCATTAGTGTTCTTTCTTTTTTTAAAAAAGATTTTATTTATTTGTCAGAGAGAGAGTGCACAAGCAGGGGAAATAGCAGGCAGATGGAGATCAGGCTCCCTGCTGTCTGAGCCACCCAGGCATCCTAGCGTTAGTGTTCTTTAAACATTTTCTGGAATGCACAAATTAAGCTCTCCAGACCTGGACTTTTCCTTCTAGGAGGTATTATTATTATTATTATTATTATTACCATTATTATTAATTCATTCTCTCTACTTGTTATAGGTCTAGTCAGGTTTTCTATTTCTTCTTGAGTCAATTCAGGTAGTTTGTGTCTTTCTCAGAATTTGTCCATTTCATCTAGTTTATCTAATTTGTTGGTATACAATTATTAATTGCATTTCCTCATAATCCTTTATTTTTCTATGGATTAGTAGTAATATCCCCTTATTCATTTGCAATTTGACCCATGTTAAATAAAAGGTTTGTCTCCCCACCAGTATCTTTCCCCCAAAACCCCCACATCTCCATAGAATTCTATTTGAGACAAATTTCAATTACAAAGTTACAATAGTTACAAAGATCAACTTAAAACAAACAAACAAGACATAAAATGCCTCTGTTGCAATTTGCAGTAAATTGTATTTGTATCCAGTCTAACCTAGATATAAACCATCTTCTTGACCTTTTTCCTTTACACTTCCAAAAAAGTGGTTTAAAATAATACAAATTTTAGGGATGCCTGGGTGGCTCAGTTGTTAAGTGTCTGCCTTTGGCTCAGATCATGATGCCAGGGTTCTGGGGTCCAGTCCTGAGCATTAGGCTCCTTGCTCAGCAGGGAGCCTACTTCTCCCTCTGCTGCCACTGCCCCTGCTTTTGCTCTCTCTCTTTCTTTGACAAATAAACAAATAAAATCTTCCAAAAAAATAAAATTATACAAATTTTGTAAGAGCATCTGATAGCATCTAATACATAATGTCTGTTTACCATAGTCTTGAAGCATTTTAGAGGTTCAATTAGGGCTTTTAATGTTATTGGTATTTTCAGGTTTTCTCAGCAGCATTTTCCATCTTTTTTTATAGAGCATATCAAAGAAAAACAAGTAGTAATGTAAAACTTGCTCAAAACCAAAACACATTCGGTAATTTAAGCTGAATTTTTGCCATCTGTGGCAACAAAAATGATGGATGCCAACATAAATATACATTCTATTCCCAGAGTAATATAAAAATATAAAAATTTTACTTTTGCAGTAATACTTTGCCATAAACTGAAGTACAACACAGTCACAGCGAGGAGACTAATAAGAAAGTCAGTATATCATACAAAATTTACAAAAGTCACATTCTCCACAAAAGCATATTGTGATACAACCTCTCCCCAGCTAGTAGAAAGCCAACAGCTAGAAGTCTATGAGATTATTATGGCCACTTAACTGGAAGGAAACAAAGGTGCTGAGATCATCGTAGGGCCTTGTAGGGCCAAGGTCCCCCTTGGTGTAGGGCCATACCCAAAGATAGGTGAGTAGTTTTGAGATAATTCTGGTCTCAGTGCAGGTACATGCTGGTTTGTTCTCTGCTATGTGGTGCCTGCTGCCTCTTTGGGGGTCTGCTGTTTCCTAGCTAGTTGAGTAAGTCTGCCTAATTCTGGGGTAGAATGTTAGCAAGACCTTTGGGTCACTGTGGATTTAAATCCATGTTCCCCATTTAGTTTGACCAGTAATAAAAGTCGTAGTATTATTTCTCTACATCTCAGTTTAATCTCAATTTAGAAAAGGAAGAAAGGATTGTTGTCTTGATCTCTTAAAGCCCCAATTCAAAGCTGCCATTGTAATATTCTCAGGAAGCAAGAGGTTGCATAAATAGTGTATAAAAAATGACAATGCTTCTGGGATTTGGTTCTCATTCACCTAAGGGCTCTGAGGTACACCTCCTTCGAGAAATGGCATATTGAACGTTGGGTTTGACTGTCAGATTTCCAGAATCAGAGAATCATACTCCCAAACAAAGTGGGGGGGAAAGGGTCCCATATCAGAACGAGAGGGTGAGCTAAGGAGCAGGGAAAGGACAATCACAAGGGACTGATTAACAAAAATGGTGCCTTTGGAAGACAGGGAATTCATCACAAGAAAGGGTTAACAGCAAGTCGTTGCACCCCATTTCATTACATTTAATGTCACATTGGATTCAGTTTTCAGGCACTGAAATGAGGCACTGAAATGAGGTAGGGCTGAATGAGTCAAATGAATAACATCTTTCGTTTTAAACAAGGAAGGATAACAGACTGTAATAACTGAAATATCTGACCCTTATGACTGTAAAGAAAAATAACTCAGTGAGAAAGTTGTTACTAATTTCTGGAATACCAGTGTGAGTAGAAAAGATAGAGTCCAGGAAAGAAGGAGTATGAGGGGAAAGCCAAGCAACAGTGACAGTTGTTGAGACAACAGCAGCTAAAATCGGGAACTTGTAATGGCTGCTAGGAAAACTCAATCCACTTGGACTCCACAGAAAAGGAGTAGGGCTGTAGTTCTGAGGGACAATCTAGGTGGACACTCTGGGTTCAAAGAAAAAAAAAACACAAACCACCCAAGGCTTTTATCATTCTAGACTGAGGGGTGAGAAGCAATGGGGGTAGAGGTGAGTTGGGGGTAACGGGAGAGAGACTGAGCCAGGGAGAATGTAACCTCTACCAACAAACTTCCTGTTTCTTTTGTTCATTTTTGTATAAACCAGTGCCTGGGTATTCCTAGCCCATAGTAATTGCACAATAAATATTTTTTAAGGACTAATTGGATAAATGAAGGGAATGGCTTACAGATATGTCTTCACTTAGTAGAGTACCAACCTTGAATTCTGCTATATATAACCAATGAAGTGTTGTGCCAATCTATGAGCATGCCACTCATTTGGTCATTTATTCAGTAAACATTAATTGAGCATTTGCTAGGTTCCAGGTATGGGATACTAGACTCTGGGAAATGACACATGACTACTTTTTCTGCCCTGAAAGGATTTGATTTAGAGGCTGGTGAGGGAAAGGAAAAAAATCTGTTAACGACTTTTTTTAATTGAATAAAATATTTTAGATGCTATCAAAACTACCCTAACTATGCTTCCCATTCCGCTCCTCCTCCTTCCCCACCCCTCCCCATTCCGACCCCACCAACCTCAAACTCCAAGGGATGGCCCTCCTGGGCCTGCTGTCTCCCTGGCTTTCCTGACAAGGTAGGGAACCACACAGACTTGATGAAAGAAGTCATTTCATAAGGTAACTTCTAAAAGGCAGCGGCTAACTTTGCTAAGGCTTCATGTTTGAAGCAGGCTATCTAAAGTAGTCATTATTTTAAATAAAGGCCTTCACATTACTTACAATGCACACTTTGTTCTTTTCTCCACCTTCCTCCTCCCAAAACTTTACTTTCACTTCAATGTCTGCACCCTCTATGTGAATGACACAGATGAAGTCTGTGAACGATTGAAAGATAAAAAGACAAATTCATGCCTCCACAGAGCACGCACTGTAAGGTTTAGTCAGGGATGGTAACTCAAAATAACCACCAGCACAGACTCCTGGCAGGAACGCTTTCCAGCCCTGACAGAGATTGCACCCAGAGGCGTAGCCAAAGGGCGAGTGCCAGGGGGCGGAGCGCCGGGATGGAAGGCGGGACCGTTCTGGATTCCCTGGAGGTAGCCAATGGCTTACTGGGAGGCGGAGCTTTTTATTGACTGGCATGGAAATCGGCCAATCCGGATCTACGCTGGATGACCTGCCCAGGGGAGAGCTGTAAGAGTTCTGGTGCGGCTGCGCACAAGGTGAGAGCATGGGAGGGGGATGCTCACCGTAGCAGCTTTTTACTAATCTGTAGGAAAGCATTTCAATTTTTAAAATCACCAGTTCGGCCGTACTAGTGCATATGACTGGATATCAGTACAGATATAGCGGTTTTCTATTCTTTTGTCTGCCAAGAGCATCACCTGAGAAGTGCTTTTTAAACGTATGCAATCGTTCAATTCAAACAAGAGCCAATACTTAACTTGGGGACGTCTTCTCCTAAGCAGCAAAATTTGGTCTGTGGGTAGACGCAGGGCAAATGTTGCTAAGACTGTTTTTCACTCATCTTCCTTACCTAATTCCTATCTGGCATCTAATTAAGCACTCAATAATTGTTTAAGAATAAACAGACACAAGCTCCTAGCTATTACTTCCTCTGATGTCATTTGTAAAATCTCAGCAAACTTCTGACCCTTTAGTGGAAAATCTCATGCTGTATCTGCAGCTTGACTTAAATTTAGGTATGTGCTTTACTTGGTTTCTTCAGTAAGATTTTTTCTTTTTTTTTCTTTTTTTTTTTTTTAAGATTTTTATTTATTTGACACAGAGAGAGATCACAAGTAGGCAGAGAAACAGGCAGAGAGAGCGGCAAAGAGGCTCCCCGCTGAGCAGAGAGCCCCATGCGGGGCTCGATCCCAGGACCCTGAGATCATGACCTGAGCCGAAGGCAGAGGCTTTAACCCACTGAGCCACCCAGGTGCCCCAGATTTTTTCTTTTTTTAAAGATTTATTTATTTACTTTTTTTGACAGAGAGAGAGAGAGAGAGAGAGAGATACAAGTAGGCAGAGAGAGAGGGAGAAGCAGGCTCCCTGCTGAGCAGAGAGCCCGATGCAGGGCTAGATCCCAGGACCCTGAGATCATGACCTGAGCTGAAGACAAAGGCTTTAACCCACTGAGCCACCCAGGTGCCCTGGTTTCTTCAGTAAGTTTTAAGAATTTGCTGGCAGCTCTTGATTATGATATCAAGGCTACTGTTTACTGTTTTCCTTTTAGTACAACGTTCACAAGCTCCAAGATTCTTGTACTTTTACCATTTCACAGAGTCATTAGGTTTCAGGCAGGCAAAGAATAAGCTTTATAAATTTTAAAGTTCCAAACAAATGTTTCTTTATACCCTTTTCCCATTCATTGTGAAAGAGTTGACTACCTTCCATGTACTGATCGCAGTGTTCACCATTATTACACAGTCCTGTATTGCTCAAAGGACCAAAGGGCAGGGGCACAAAGGTGATGCCTGTGTGTGAATGCCACGATGCTGATCAAGTTAGAAACAAAAGTCACTCAGATTCCAGAGTTCCTGAGGTCTAAGGGTTGGGCAGTTTCATACAGAGACAAACTGTGGCCTTCTGATGGATCATCAGGGACCCAAGAAGAGCACTGTCTTCTTGCTAGAATTATAATTTTAGTGTGTCTAAGAAGAAAAAAGTAAAAGTTGTGAGTATGAATGTTGTTTCAAGAACGGGTTGCCCCAGGATGATTCTGTAGTCCTTTGTTTGTTTGTTTGTTTTATAAATAACAGAAACTAAGCAAAAAGGAGAGGAAATTTATTATGAAGTAACTATGGTGGGGTGCCTGGGTGGCTCAGTCAGCTAAGCATCTGCCTTCAGCTCAGATCATGATCCTAGTGTTGTGGAATGGAGCCCCATATCGGGCTCCCTGCTCAGTGGGGAGCCGGTTCTCCCTCTCCAACTGTGTGCTTTTTCTCTCTTTCTCTCTCTCTCAAATAAATGAATACATCTTAAAAACAACAACAACAACAACAATGATGACTTATAGAATCCATGAGCAGGAATAGTTATGGGCCTTGGGAAAAGCCTAAAGCCAGGAACTAGAAAGAAGCTGGGACTCTTGCTCCAAATCTGCTTCCCTTTGCATGCCTGCTATATTCTTCACTTTCTGCTTCTCTCATCCACATCATACTCTTGGTTAAAATATTTTATTTATAAATTCCTCCTTCCTGGAATTATTCCAGCAGAGGCTGAATAACTTTCTTTTGAGATTATAGCAGAAGACATGTCCTTGTTGAGTGGAAGGCAAATTAGGTTAAGTTATATATATGGGCTATTCTAAATGTAAGATACTATGATTTTACCAGTTTAGGCTTCCATATACACAAGGATTGCCTTCCATTTAACTTTTTCACTGTCTCTGTTAACAGTAACATTGATTTCTTTGTCTTATCTATATCCCAGTCCTTCATCTTTTGTGTGGAGTCAATCAGTAGGTCTTATTGGAAAGCCTCTCAAGAAATAGTAGTTTTCTCCTAATAGTTGTAACGTTGTAGAAAAGATAATGAAAGCATGAGATCTTTAACCTATGGATAAATATTAAGATAGAGGTGCATCACAATTAAAAGCAGAGGCTTTGGAGTTCAACCTCAGCTCAAATCTTGTTCCCAACTTTATTAGCTGTGTCACCTTGGAAAAATTACTCTCTGAGGCTTTCTCTCCAACTACAAAAGGGAACCTAATATTAAACAACTTCTGGGTTGTTTGTTTAAATAACTAGTATCCATAAAGCACTTTCTATTTCTATTAATGCAAATGCCAACCATAAATGCTTAATGAAGAGTAGTTATTAATATAAGCAGTAATAAATAAAACATTTGTATAACTTTTTTTTAGTTTACAAAACGCATTCACCTACATTTTCTCACCTAATGTTCACAAAAATCTTGAGATGTGGATAATATTCTTGTTTTAGAGATAGGGACACCGAAGTAAAGAGAGATGGTAACGCTTCTTCACGTAGGATCATGTAAGGGTCTTTCCAATAGGAAGTGAACGCCCAGTCACTGGAAGTTCTAGCAAAGCTGCCCTGCCACCTATGATAAGAGATGTAGCAGAGATCCCAGCTTTTGTGCCTGACTTGGTGACTTCTGAGATGCCATACTTGGTCATTTCTTCACACATACAATAGATATTTATTTTTTACTGGAAGGTCATCTGGGGATACAGCATAAACAAACAAGCAAAAACCAACCAAACAAAAAAACCTCAAGCAGACGAAATCCCTGCCTAGAAATATATGCATATAGAAAGTATTCTGTATAAAATACATAATATGTAAAATAGAAAAATATGAATATATATATATATAGCTTGATTTTCAGTTTTTTCACATACTCTCCATCTACGTACGCATTAACTCCCACTATCCCTCCCAGATTTCCCCCAACCCTGAAAGTATTGGGAACTAGAATAATCTGTTTCAGTTTGTATCCCACGCCCCTCGAGGGTCAAGGTTTGTTTGAAGCTCCCAATCCAGAAAAGCGGGCGGGGCCTTGGAAGTTTCCTAAGGCGAAAGGAGAGACCGCGGAACTAGTGTTCCGGTAGTTGTGGTTCTCCGTGGGAAGCCAATTCTGAGGACCGGTAGAGGAAGGCTCCAAAGCTCGTTTCCGGCCACCTCAGCGGGAAGCACAGACGCAAGCAGCTTGGTCTTCGGCAACTAAGCTGGAGGTATAACTGTTGTCGCGGCAGAGGAAGTCAAGAGAACGTCTCAGGCCATCCCGGCCAGTGTTGGGTCCCTGTTGCCTGTGAAGATGGTGTTGCTTACGATGATCGCCCGTGTGGCGGACGGGCTCCCGCTGGCCGCCTCGATGCAGGAGGACGAACAGGTGAGCTCCTAGATGCCCGCGACCCGAAGTCCCCGCCTGAGCTCTGCTGTCAGTACCGGATTTCTCCTTAGAACCCAGGACACCCTTGCACTCTCGACCCCTCTGAATTGCTCTTTTATCCTTTGGCAATGGAGGGACAACTTGTGAGCAGAAATCTTTGCTGACGGAGGAGGTTTATTTTTGTCTTACCTGTTTCTCTGTAGAAAGAGGCTCCGGTGTAGGGATCGTTTCGGCCAATTGTGATCACTCAGTGTTGGGTAACTCCTAGAGACTGTTAAAATTCGGGATTTCTAATTTTCTGCTATTAAGGCTAACATGTCCTGGGAAAAATCAGCTCCTAAATTCTTCAACCTCTTCTGTGGCACTTGATCCTTGACCTATCTTGATGACATCTTTTGAAAGTGGGTGAGATAATATTGCCACATATAAACACCTGTTTGAAGTTCAGTACAGTACTTTCTTTCAAGGTTATGCCCAATTCCCACCTCCTCCAGTAAGCTTTACTAAATTTCTGCTGGTGAAATTGCAACTCCTGTGTTATAATCCTGTAATTCCTTGTACTTTTATTTTATGACTTTCCTTTGTTTTTCAGTAATTTGAATTTCCTAGGAGGCAGCAGGCAGATCTTAATCATCTCTGTCTTTCTCATAGCTTTTGCAACAGCAATTTTATGCTAGCATAGGTACTCAAAAGGGTATTGAATTTATGAAAAAACAACAGCCCCAAATATCTTGAAAAGAAGCTGCTTTGTTTCTCAGAATCACAAGAAAATTTCTGGCGTGAGACAGGTTTCTGGACAAGTTTGGACGGTCTCTGAAGAAGGGAGACTGAGAATGAAAATTATGTGACTTATTTAAAGTGGACAATTTCCTTTTACTTTCTCATACACCCAAAGTAGTTAAAAAACAAAACTCAAGCCTAAACAAAAGGAATTCTAGAAAAAATTATTTTGCAGATATCTCTTCTTAGGCTTTTCATTCATATATTGTTGGAAAAAAAAAACCCGTTATTAAACACATCAATTGTGTCAAGCATGGTGATAATACAAGAGGTTAGAGGACACAGTCCTTACTTTCATGGAGTTTACAGTTTAGTGGGAAAGCCAGAAAACTAATAATAACATCCTACGATGGAAGAGGAAGAAGGCTCTGTGGCTGTTTTACTTACAGAAAGGTAAAGTTAAAGGCTATTTTACCTCACTCCACCTTACAGAAAAGATAACTAATTTGATTTTGGGAGACCAGAAGTCTGCCCAAAATAAATGACTTCTAAGCTGACAGTATTGTCTGGTAATAAGCTTCTATTTGGTTATATGTCTTTTTAGGTTTGACTTGGAAATACGTTTATTTTCACATTTAGGAGAATAGTGATCTAGATCATGAATTTGCAGGTTATGCTAAGTAAAATATTTTCTATTTTTTGCACAAAATAAAGTCTAATCATCAATATAAAATGTGAAAAATATAGTGTGCCCTTAATTTTCAATTGCGAAATACTTTTCTGCCAATTTGTTAAGAATTTTCTAGGACCACTCTACAGAAGGAGTGAAATTATTAAAATAAATGCAGGAACATGACTTGACAAGGGAGATAGTGTGGGAAAATTCTTCTTGAAGTATATGTATGTAGTTTGGGAAATAGCTTTCCCCAAGGAGAAGTCTGGTTGGTTTATTGCATTGGATTTCAATGTGGGCAAAGAATACAAAGTGAATTGAAAATCTATTTGATATTAATATTTCCTTATTCTCTGCCTGATACTTTACTGAAAAAATAATTGAGATATTGTGTATTTCTTCTTTCTTTCTTTTTTTTTTTTTTTAAAGATTTTATTTATTAGAGAGTGCTTTTGAGTGCACTCACAAGTTGGGGAAGAGGCAGAAAAAAAGAATCCCAAGCCAACTCTGCATGAGACTTGGGGCTCCATCCCACAACCTGAGACCACCACCCCAGCCAAAATCAAGAGTTGGTTGCTCAACTGACTGAGCCACTCAGGCACCCCTATTGTGTGTTTCTTAATTTAATTCTGAATTAGGTGTTGGTTTACCAAGATGAGTTACTTTGTTTAATTAGCAAGGAAAGAAATTTTCCACAAAAATATTTTTGTGATGCCAATTCCATAATTATTTCCTTTAGGAATTTGGACTTTGAGGGTTCCTGGGTGGCTCAGTTGGTTAATCATCTGGCTTCGTCTCAGGTTGTGATCTTGGGGTCCTAGGATCGAGTCCAGCATTGGGCTCCCTGCTTTGTGGGGAGCCTGCTTCTCCCTCTGCCTCTGCCTCTCTCTCTCTTTTGGTCTCTTATGAATAAATAAAATCTTTAAAAAAAAAGGTATTTGGACTTTGTATAGTAGAGTCTTTCCTAAACTTTTAATATCTATAAAAATATGAATCCTAGATTCATTTTTTATGATAATAGTATACAGAATATTTATAGAATACCTACTACATGCCAAGCATTGTGCTAAAGCCTGTCAGGTATATGATTTCATTCAATCTTCATACCAGTCATATAGTTGATATTATTATTCCCATTTATAGATAAGAATCTCCCAACTTAGAGATGATAGGTTTTTTTGTATGAGTCAAGTAGCTAGTAAGTAGCATAATGGAATTTTTCATCAGTTTCTTAATGTCTGTGTTGTTGATATTTCAGGTCAGATGATTCTTTGTTGTGGGAAACAGTCTTGTGCATTGTAGGATGTCTACTTATATCCCTGGCTTCTACGTCTTCGATGGCAGTAGCACTACCATCACCACTACCCTCCAGTTGTGTAATACTCTCAGACATTGCCAGGTGTGATTGGCAGAATCACCCCACTGATTTTTCATCAATTACTGTCTGACTCTAGATTAGAGCCTTAGTGCATAACTGGTACATTTTACTGCCTTGTTCTGGAAAAAAAACAAACAAACAACAAACAAAAAAACATTTTTAATAGTGTATTTACTTTGTAGGAGACCAGAGATAACTTTTTTTTTTAAGATTTTATTTATTTATTTGACAGAGACGAGAGAGAGATCACAAGTAGGCAGAGAGGCAGGCAGAGAGGGGGAAGCAGGCTCCCCACTCACCAGAGAGCCCGATGCAGGGCTCGATCCCAGGACCCTGAGATCATGACCAGAGCCGAAGGCAGAGGCTTTAACCCACTGAGCCACCCAGGCGCCCCCAGAAATAACTTTTTAAGAAATGGATATTTCAGCTTGATAGTGTTATAGTTAAGTACCTTAATTTTGTTCAGTCCAGATAATTCAATGCACTTTTTCAATTATTTACACTGATCATAGATATCACGTTAGGTGGTTAGTAGGTGCTAGTCCTGTACAAACTGCCTTATTACTGGAGATGAACAGTTATTTAGATAATACAATAGAGATTAAAATTTAAAAAATTATTTAAGCAGAATATCTCATCCTGTGGTCAGCTAGAAGTGTCTGCATAGGGTGGTAGAGAGATGAACTTTTCAAACCTAAATTCTGATACTCTGTTTCTTTTCTTGTACCTTTCTGGTATGTTTCTTCTTTTTGGATGTTTGCAATTTCTTCATCTACCTTTTTGTTCTACCTCAAAATGAAGGGTGTTCTCTTTTCTTTCATTTTGCCCCAGTTCTGTAGACCTGAAGAAGGTTTTTATCTAACCAAGTATTCAACAGTAAGTATCAAAAAAGCAGATAGTCTGTTGTACATTTAACTGCCACACTCCCCCAATTACTGAGAGTTCTTTAGTCACCTTACTGTAATTGCTTTTAGAGGAAAATGGTTGGTTCTTGGTGCTTCTGGCCTTTGACCAGCTGAGTTCAATAGGAATTTAAAAATGAAAAGAGCAAAAAAAAATTAAATAAATAAAAATTTAAAAAAAATGAAAAGAGCTTAGCTAAACATTCTTGTAAAGACAAAAGGTGGCATTTGATATAATTAATTGTTCACCAGTCTTAGGTGAGAGCAATAAAACGTATTATAGTTGTGTGGTAAATTTCTACCCTGTACCTTTCATATTATATATGGAACCAAATCTAAATATACTATTGGAGGACCTCAAATTAGTTTCAGGATTTGTCTAGACATTCACATCCAATTCATTATTGGATTGCTAACACATCTTTCCATTATACTGTATACAAGGTTCATCAAGTTTGTTCTAGATGAAATGGAAAACAGAGTGAGGACATCTGTTTTTAGGTAGCCTAGTGACTATGGGCCCTTTGTGACTTTAATCTTAAAAGCAAACTGAGGGTCTGTCTGTACAGTAGTGAATCTGTTGTTTTGTGAGACCTAGATCAGAACTGCCACACAGTTTCTTGAGCATTTCCTGTGAATTAGATTTAATATCAAATAGTAAGGTCACCCAGAAGGTGGATCTGCTATCACCAAAGCAATATTAATTGTAGAGGTGGTAGAGCATACTTAGGAACAGGACTCCAGAACTAAACTGCCTGAGTTCAAATTCTTGCCCCTCCCCTTATTGGCCCCTAGTCCTTGGGCAAGTTTTACTTCTCATGCAGAAAACGGGCATAGTAGTTTTTATCACCTCATAGGTAGTTGTAAAGATTGTTTAGTTAAATTATGTAAAGTGTTTAGACCAGTGGTTGGCAGAAAGTGAGTGTTTTCATTTAATTTTATTAATTTTCCTATTTCTGAAAAATCTTTTCTGGTTTCATTTTGACTTTGTGAAAGTTCATACTAGAACTGTACATATTTGTGGGTACAAATATGCAATAAACAGGAATGGGTAAACGAATAATTTCCCCATTACAAAACTTGTCTGTGCTTATTGTAGATAATTCAGTAAATATGTATAAACAAAAGAACCAAAATGTTAATGGTGATTGTTACTAAAATCCCTACTTAAATTATATCCATTTTAATGTATGACCTTAATCTTTGTGTGTGTGTGTGTGTGTGTGTGTGTACAAAATTAAATAATGGGCGATACTGTAAAACTTTCACCTATTTTTTTTCACTTAGTGTGTAGTGAATATATCATATCATTATATCATTATATCATATATCATATCATTATTATATAACATTTTAATGGCTGTATAGTATTCCAGTATATAAAGATACCATAAGTTATTTAGCCCATTTCCTATCCTATTTTTTATTTGTTTTTTATTTTTATATGCATTTGTAGTTATTTTTAAAGATACGATGTGTATGTATATTTTCAAAGATACAAAATTGTTGGATAAAACAATATGCAGAATTTTATAATTTCTAATACATATCACAAAAATGACTATCAGAAAAATTGTGCCAGCATTGCATTCTCAGCAATGGTGATGCTAATGGAACCAGCACTGTAAAATGTTGGTTGACGTGCCGTAATCTCTGTGTAATCTCTGTGTGGTGCATTCAAAGCACCACTGCTTTGTTCATTATAAATCCCTGAAACTGTAGCATGCTTTTGGGCATAGTTTCTTGTAGTCTATACAGTTATTAGTCTCTTTCTTTAAGGTTGCAGTAGTGTTTACAATGCTTCTTATAAAATCAAAGGATTTGTATCAGTTTTTATTTGATAATTTTTTTGCCATTTATTTCTTCAACTAGTTCCTTTTAGGTGCTCACCTGGCCTTTAGCTGTCAAAAACAGTTTTACTTAACATCTGTGGTTGCAGTTGTTTTTTTTTTTTAAACATCTTTTATTTATTTATTTGACAGAGAGAGAGAGTATAATCAGGGGGAGTGGGAGAGGGAGAAGCAGGCTCCCTGCTCAGAAGGGAGCCCGATGTGGGGCTCCATCCCAGGACTCTGGGATCATGACCTGAGCCAAAGGCAGACGCTTAACCAACTGAACCACCCAGGTGTCCCCGGTTGTGGTTATTTTTAAAATACCAATTTCTCAATGATGTGGATGGAACTAGAGGGTATTGTGCTAAGCGAAATAAGTCAATCAGAGAAAGACAGTTATCATATGATCTCTCTGATATGAAGAATTTGAGAGGCAGGGTGGGGGAGAAAATGAAACAAGATGGAATCAGGAAGGAGACAAACCATAAGAGACTCCTAAACTCACAAAACAAACTGAGGGTTGCTGGGGTGTCGGGGGCGTGGGGATAGGGTGGCTGGGTTATGGACATTGGGGAGTGTATGTGCTATGGTAAGTGCTGTGAAATGTGTAAGCCTGATGATTCACAGACATGTATCCTGGGGCAAATAATGCATTATATGTTAATTTTTTAAAAAAGAAAAAAAAATGAAAAAACTTAAAATAAAATACCAATTTCTGGGGGCTCCTGGGTGGCTCAGTGGGTTAAAGCCTCTGCCTTCGGCTCTAGTCATGATCTTAGGGTCGAGTCCCACATCAGGCTCTCTGCTCAGCAGGGAGCCTGCTCCCCCCCTCCCCCGCCTGCCTCTCTGCCTGCTTGTGATATTTCTTTCTCTCTCTCTCAAATAAATAAAATCTTTGAAAAAAAAATACCAATTTCTGAATTCCACCTCTGAGATACTGATTTGATTGGTTTGGCGTAGGGGAAGATAGGGCTTTAGTTTTTGTACAACACCCAGGTGATTTTGGTGTAAAGCCAAGGTTGAAAAATCATTGGTCTGCTGTTAAGTGCTGTGAAATGTGTAAGCCCGAAGGTTCACAGACATGTACCCTGGGGCAAATTTATGTTAATAAAAATTAATAAAAAAAAAAAAAAGAAAAATCATTGGTCAATGTTGATATTATTTCTTGGCACTTTGGTAACATTTTCAACTTTATTTGCATCCCTTTCTGTCTAATGTAGGGTCAGATCTCTTCCAGATGCCGCATATATAATGGCACTGATGAAGCAAGCAAATTGGGAAGTACCATTCAAATTTAGGAATGTAGGATATTGTGCACTAGTTCAAAGCATGTGATAGTACTCACTCTTCTTTACTAGCTGACCAGTCATGAAAAAAATATGCAATACAGGTTAACATAATAGCATTAATATAGATTATAATGTTAATTATTATAAAGTATTATTGATATGTAAATATACACATACATACATATATATGTCAATATAGAAATATTTCTCAAATGAAGAGTATGATAACAAATCATTGCTGTAGGAGCAGTACTACACTTGATCTTAGCCAAAAGGCCGAGAAGCGATGTAGGAGCAGTACTAAACAAGATAAATCTACAGATTGATACTTCTAGTGGAGTCTGTCTAACTCTCCTGGTTCACTTGATGCTTATTCCTTATTCATACTGAAATTTCCAGTTTGTCATTTTATTTTACTCTAGATTTTATTTATTTGAGAGAACGCACACATGAGAGAGCACTGGGGGTTGCAGAGAGTCTGATTTGGGGGAGAGGCAGACTCCTTGCTGAGCAGGGAGCTAGATGTGGCTCCATCCCAGGACCCTGGAATCATGACCTGAGCTGAAGGTAGACGCTCAACCGACTGAGCCATCTAGGCGCCCCTGGTTCATTATTTTATTTTATTTTTAAGATTTTATTTATTTATTAGAGAGACAGCGAGAGAGGGAACACAAGCAGGGGGGAGTGAGAGAGGGAGAAGCAGGCTTTCCACTGAGCAGGGAGCCCAACACGAGTCTCCATCCCAGGACCCTGGGATCATGATCTGAGTTGAAGGCAGACACTTAACCGACTGAGCCACCCAGGCACCCTCATTTTAAATATAGACTAGAATCTGCTACTTGTACATTTGCTTATCTGCCACTTTCATAATTTTATCATTCCTTCCTTGTTTTTACTCTTAACTGAGTGGTTCATTATCCAGAATTTCTAGGGTTCACTTTGTATTTTCTAAAAGTTAGACCTCAGATCCAGTCCACAGATCTTTTGAGGAAGAATCTCAAATAAATACTTTTCTAAGGTAAACATTTAGTCATTAAACATCTGTCAAGGAGATACTGAGTTCTAGTGTTCAAAATAAATAATCCAAAATAAAATAATTCCTTTCTATCAAATGGCAAAAGGTTCTCCCCCCGCACCCCGTATGCTGTATGTGGATGCATAAATAATGTATATTTGCTTTCCATTCCCTTCCTGTTTGGATTCAATTTGTTAGTGAGGTTTGATGGTCTCCTTTTGAGATGACACTATTATATTCCTCAGTAGGTTCTTTTCCTTTTTTAAAAAAATTATTAAACTATTTAAAAATTGTTCAAGAAAATATTGCCTGTAATTCTATCATCTGAATATTGTTATTTTCATTTTGTATGCAAATGTCCCTTGCTATCCAAACTCAGAAACCAAATAGATTTATTCAGTAAAGAATATTTTAACTTTTCTTTCTTTTTTTTTTTTTTTTAAAGATTTTGTTTATTTACTTGACAGAGAGAGATCATAAGTAGGCAGAGAGGCAGGCAGAGAGAGAGGGGGAAGCAGGCTCCCTGCTGAGCAGAGAGCCTGATGCGGGGCTTGATCCCAGGACCTTAAGATCATGACGTGAGCCAAAGGCAGAGGCTCTAATCCACTGTGCCAACCAGGCACCCCAAGAATATTTAGCTTTTCAATCTTTGTCCTTACTCTTGCTCATTTTTACCCAGTTGTATTATAGTGTTCCTAGTAATTTGCAGTTATGGGTGCATACATTTAGTTTTGCTTTAATGTTCAATACTCTAACACTTTGTGGAAGATTTTCCTTGATATTCCAGGATAAAAATGGGATTTATCAGTTTGGTTTTTCCCAGGATTTTCCCGAGTATAGAACATGTTGTGCAGTTATGTGCCAGGAAGCGTGCAAGTGAAATGAGTTAGGAGGATACCACTGACCTAATAGTGCAAAGAACACTGGATTGACAGTCAAGAGTACCTTAAAGACAGTCAAGAAGTACAATTTGCTTCTTGGCAGATAAGGTGGTTTTCCTCAACAGCTAGGGGTTTGGTCTTCGTTTTTGCTCTGAAAGTCAGCCATTTTTCTTTTGTTAAAAATGAATCTTATTAGCCTTTAATGAAAGACCTTATTTACATAGTGTCCTCATAGTATGATGCTGCTCCCTAATTGTTTTGGTGTTTATTTGTGTGTGGAAAATTCTTAAATGAAGGTGTCTTCTTTCAGTCTGGCCGGGATCTTCAACAATACCAGAGTCAGGCCAAGCAGCTCTTCCGCAAGTTGAATGAACAGTCCCCTACTAGATGTACTTTGGAAGCCGGTGCCATGACTTTCCAGTGAGTGTAATCCTATTTCTTTGTGATCATTCAAGTATGAGATATAGTAGATATGAGTAATACCTGATAAGAATGGTGACAATTTTTTAAAAGTAAAGAAAATTTTAAAAATACAGTCTCTTCATGGAAGCAACTTCCCTGGCTCCAATTCTGCAAAACAGAGATCTTGGTTTGTTTATTCAATTTGCATACAATCAATTAACTGTTATCCTGTGTCTCATGAGTGCTGTACCCATCGTACAATAATAGATAATTTTTTTTAAAGATTTTATTTATTTATGTATTTGACAGAGAGATCACAAGTAGGCAGAGAGGCAGGCAGAGAGGGAGAGGGAGAAACAAGCTCCTCGCTGAGCAGAGAGCCCAATGCAGGGCTCGATCCCAGGACCCTGAAATCACGACCCGAGCGGAAGGCAGAGGCTTTAACCCACTGAGCCACCCAGGCACCCCTAAAATTAATTGATTTGTCAGAGAGTGATCACAAGTAGGCAGAGAGGCAGGCAGAGAGAGAGGAAGAAGCAGGCTCCCTGCTGAGTAGAGAGCCTGATGCGGGGCTCGATCCCAGGACCGTGAGATCATGACCTGAGCCGAAGACAGAGGCCTTAACCTACTGAGCCACCCAGGCCCCCCAATTTTTTGCTTTAGGAGCCTCTTAGAGCCAACATTTACTAACAAGAGAACCTTGAACAACTCACATACTTCCCTAGGCCTCCGTTACCTCTATAAAATAGGGAAAATGGTTCTAGTTTTGTGAGGGTAATTTAAGAGCATCTCGATCATTGGTTATAGACAGTACATATAGCCGAGAAAGGGGTCAGAAGGACTTTATTGAATTTCAGATTATCTACAAATAATTGGTATTAAATGTTTAATACATGTCAGTTTTGAAGGTGATAAAACAGGAAAGATTAAAAAAAAGAGGACAAGAAAAACAAAGGAAAATAAAATAGGATTAACTAAATAATCCTTGCTATTTTAGGAACTCAGGAGCTAAGATAATATAGACATGGGAGGGACCTCCTGCGTTTAACTTGAAAGAGGAAAAAAAAGATCTCCACGCATTAGAAACAAACAAACTAGTATACAAAACCAAAATCAAAACAAACCCTGTTTTATTGGTTAGGAAAGTAGTGGATATTAAGTTTTGTTTTTTTTTTTTTCCACATTTCATTTATTTATTTATTTATTTATTCATTCATTCATTCATTCATTCATTCTTTGGTGGGCAGCAAAGTAGGGTTTATTGAGTGATAGTAAAGTTCATTGAATGATAGAGTACAAAGTTCCCAAAGAGGGAGGGGTTGCCCAGATATTAAGTTTTATAAGGTATTAATTTGTGTAGTATATGAAATATTTGCTACAAATACAAATATTTGCTACAATTCAGCAAATATGAAATATTTGCTACAAATATTTTTTCAACAAGAAAAAAATAAATATAGGGGCCTAATCATATATAGTGTTTTTATCTCTATCATGGGTTAAGAACATTTTCTTCTATATGGTTCCTTTAGGAAATTTATAATCTCTTCTCATCCATTATTTCCACCTAAGGGCTATTTATTAAAGATTATTCTTTGCCAGACCATATGTTAAGTTCTGCCTCTAATGTCTTTAGCTTTTATGAGCTTATCTTTTTAGCAGAGAGAAAAATATGCAGACAACTAAACTATGATACCTTAGGGCAAAAAGTGCTGTAATTCAGTTATAAATGAAATGCTTTGGGACTAGCGAGAAGGAAGCAATAAATTCCCATTTTGCAGGGAGTAAGTTTTGAGGAAAGGGGATAGAGAGAGGGAGAATACAGAGACATTTCATGGAAAAAATTATAGTAGAATCGAGCATATGAGAATGAACAAGGTTTTTCCAGGTACATAAAAGGGTATTACAATTAGAAATATATATTTAGGAGCACCTGGGTGGCTCAGTGGGTTAAAGCCTCTGCCTTCGACTCAGGTCATGATCTCAGGGTCCTGGAATCGAGCCCCGCATCAGGCTCTTTGGTCAGCGGGGAGCCTGCTTCCCCCTCTCTCTCTGCCTGCCTCTCTGCCTACTTGTGATCTCTCTCTCTGTCAAATAAATAAATAAAAATCTTAAAAAAAAAGAAATATATATTTATATATGAGCAGAAGTCCATGAGGATGTAAAAGAACCTAAGTTTAGAGACCAGCATAATGAAATGCGACCTACACCTGTTTTGGAGCCGCAAGTATTTTATCAAAGAGTATGATTTTATTTTGTAGGTATCAGGGAATCCTGAGAGTTTTTAAGCAGGATAATATGGTCATATTTACTCTTTAGGAATAAAATTAGTAGTTTTTTTTTTTTTTTTAAGCTTTTATTTATTTATTTGACAGAGAAAGATACAGTGAGAGAGAGAACATAAACAAGGGGAATGGGAGAGAGAGAAGCAGACTCCCCTGCTGAGCAAGGAGCCTGATGCAGGGCTCAATCCCAGGACCCTAGGATCATGACCTGAGTTGAATGCACACTCTGCTTAATGACTGAGCCACCCAGGTGCCCCAGGAATAAAACTGGTAGTTTAGAAGATAGTCTAGATTGAAGGCAAGGAGAGCAGTTGATTCAGATGCCCATGTAGGAGATAGGAAGCAGTATCATCCTCCTCCTCCTCATTATCATTTTAAGGGGCCTGAGAGATATGATATACTGTAAACTACTCTGTGGAGTCCCAGGATGCATTAGGAGCCACATAATAAGGGTAGGGATAGGGGCATATATAAAACTGTGTGCCCTTATACTCCTGCTTAAACTAGTGACCTTCTGATTTTATTTGATGTACTTGGTCTTCCGAATATAGTTATTGCTGAAATAAAAGGTACTGGGATAAAAAGACATTTTGAAAAATCACTAAGTGACCTAACCTCTTTCCAGGACATCTCAGACATGTAGTCATATAGCTCCTTCCAGAGTGCCAGGGAGTTAAGAGGAAGTCAGTTCTGTTACTGGATAGTTTCTGATATTGGATAATTGATAGTTGAGTTCTATCCTGGGAGTTAGGGAATATTATTTGTCCTAAGGTATCTGTATCCATTGAATACGATGGCATTAACTTCCAACTTCTAAGTAAAAATTTCCAATCCATTGTTCTTCTTAAAACTGGAAGGAGTTTTAAATATGTGTATATTCATTTCCATACATAATCAAAAGGTAGATGGAGTCACAACTCTTGAGTTTTCTTTTTTTTTTTAAAGATTTATTTATTTGACAGAGAGAGATCACAAGTAGGCAGAGAGGCGGGCAGAGAGAGAGGGGGAAGCAGGCTCCCCGCTGAGCAGAGAGCCCAATGTGGGGCTCGATCCCAGGACCCTGAGATCATGACCTGAGCTGAAGGCAGAGGCCCAACCCACTGAGCCACCCAGGCGCCCCAACTCTTGAGTTTTCAAGAAAAAGTCTTAAGTAGTCAGATATTTTAGTTGAATTATATGACAAATAATAAACGTCTAAATATTCCTTTTGGAATATGATTCTAATAATGGGACGATGTTTGCTTTCTGATTCCAAGGATTTGTGGCTTGAAATTGATTTTCTGATTTAGTTAGCTTCAAAGGGCTTAGGCTAGAATATTTTCAAAAGTTTGTAAGGCACTGAAAGTCTGTTAGAAGTTGTTGGGTGGATTGTTACTCTACAGACAACTTTGTCTTGTTGTTTTTGTTTTTTGTTTTGTCTCTCCAGCTACATTATTGAGCAGGGAGTTTGTTATTTGGTTTTGTGTGAAGCTGCCTTCCCTAAGAAATTGGCTTTTGCCTACCTAGAAGATTTGCACTCAGAGTTTGATGAACAGCATGGGAAGAAGGTGCCCACTGTGTCTAGGCCCTATTCCTTTATTGAGTTTGGTAAGTTTTTTGCTCTTCATCTCTATATCAAGAGAGCAAACAATATGGAGAAGCTGTTTGTTACATTGATAATTTGACACATTTTTTTCTGATGTTTACTTACTGAAGTTTTGAATTCTGTCTCTTCTATTCCATCTCTTTTTGTCCTTTTGAATGAATGAGACTACTTCTCATAAGTAATTTTCTCTGGTCTTTTGATCTTTTTCTTAGAACTTGTTGCCCTTTGCCCTTTTTTGTGATTTGGTTTGATTCGTCATCAAAACTGTGCCCAAAGATCTACTTGACTGGTATACAGTAGCTGAGTTCTCCCTGCCTCCAGGAAGGTTCATTTCCTGGAAATCAGAACTTGCAAATCAGAAAGAAGATATTTCTTCCAGATCCTCTAATAAAACAAAAACAAAAAACTGGAAGATGTATGGTATTGGGGAGAGATAACATCTATTACATGCAGAAATAGTGAGTATGGGTGTCCATGTACAGAAAGATTCATCACCAGTTAAGAATCTGATGGCAATAAATCAAAAGAAATGTTTTGAGTACCCTAAGTAGAGGAAGTGAGAATAAGTAAGATTAGACTACATTACTGATATTTTTAGTTAAAAAACAAATTGGTTTATTATTTCTGAAGTGTTTCCAGTTTGCTAGATAAATGGTTATCTTGCTTTTAGAAATAAAGAAAATTTAGCAAAACACTCTGGTGTTTCATAACTACAAACTCTCCAAGGGCTAATTTTTATAATGTCTGGTATTTCAAATTTGGTTTTTTGAAGATAATAAAGGTCCAGTAAACCTAAGGGAAAAAAAATAAGAATAGTATATCAAGGTCACACAGGAGATAGTTGATACACTCAAATTAGCTTAAAGGATTATATACAAAGATGGATGGGTTATAGGTGAACCACAAAATACAGTAACCTGAAATCAGTAACATAGTAATTTTTTTCATCCCTAGGCCTGAAGGGATAAGAGAAAAGAGCAGTTTTTGGAATTGCAAAGGAAAAAATTTATAGAGAAGGCCAACTTGAGAGGAGCAATAACATCTGGTTGGAGGGATACTGCCAGGCCAGGGTCATTTCTCAAGGAAAGGTTGGAAATAAATACCATAATGTCACGATGTGCTGTCATGCCTTACCCTTGGGAATCTGCCATTGGCTGAACCTAACCAGAAGCTCCACGGCAAGGAGCCCACGATATGATCCATGCAGGTCAGCTTCCCAAGGCAAAAAGCATGGTGCAGAAAGGTGGAGAGGAGGTCTACATAGGCAAATGAGAGGTATACAGCTCATGTAACTTAATGATTTTTGCCAGAAGTTGAAAATATAATCTTTAATAATAAGTCATTCTTTTTACAGGTTTGAGAAATACAGACACAGGCTAACCATGAATAAGACTGCTGTTTTATAGTGGGATTTTGCTTTACCTGAAGTTTAAGAACAGAGTGAAATTAGGAATGTATGTTAAAGAAAATATTTTAAGACAGTGTTTTTTCCCCCTTTTGATGATAGAATAACTCTTGCCCTGTTAACCTGTAGTGATGCTAGATTGTTGTCAGGATCCTTTTAAGGGAATGTGAAGAATTAAGTGGTGAAACCCTAAGGATCCTTGGAACATGTTTTGAAAATCTCTGCTTACAGGAAGGCTTACTACAGTGGATCTTAATTTCTCTAAGGATCCTGAGAGCAGAGACTTTTTATTTGAAGATGTGCAAAGGACATTTCTCTTGAATGGTCATCTATCTGCATTTTACAAATGAAGAAATAAAAACTCAAATTCTGATGCTCACTCAAAAGCTTGCTTAGCTGTGGACAATTGCCGATCCAGGACTAAACTCAGAACTTCCTACTCCCTAAGGTACTTTGATGGACAAAGTTGTTCATGGTCACTTCTCTTCATTATTCTAGACACCTACATTCAGAAAACCAAGAAGCTCTACATTGATAGCCGTGCTCGGAGAAACCTAGGCTCCATCAACACTGAATTGCAAGATGTGCAGAGGATCATGGTGGCCAATATTGAAGAAGTGTTACAACGGGGAGAAGCACTCTCTGGTATGTAAAGCATTAAGAGTCCTCCTATAGGCAAGGGTAGCTTATTTTGGGTTACTTTTTTTTGCTGTCAGATTCTGTCTAGCCCTGTTAAGAAATCACCTCTTAGAGATAGATTACATTATAAAATTTCCAATATAATGTTTTTTTTCTAGTATGATTAGTTTTGTTGAGTTGGAATGGTGTGACGGTCTCATTCCTTATCAGAAGCAATTACTGCTTCCAACTTATTTACAACATTAAGTAAATATTTACAGAAACACTTACATAAGTTAAGGGAAATGAAAAGAAGAATGAGAGAAAATTGTCAAAGATTTATTGCAGTGGTTTCCTGACTAGCCACTTTGGGAGATTTCATTGCTGCCAGATGAAATGTCATAAAATGCCATGTATTCCTCTGCTGAAAAACTTTTAAAATCTGTGACTACAAGATAAGATCTAGTCCGGTCTCAACTTACTTTTCATTCTTACTGTGTACTTGTAGTGTGCAAGGCATTGTGTTCTCTGTAATGGAAGGTAAGGAGATTGCAAACTTCTTTCATGCTCTCTAGTTTACAAATGTTCTGCCTCAGCCAGTTCAGCTTCCTTACCTTCCTGGACCTGTTCTTTTAAGATCCCAATAAGAACTACCTCTTCCAAGAAGCCTTCCCTGATTCTGATAACCCATATCACATAAATCTCTTTAGTCCTTTAAACTTTTAAGACATTTATCTATGTAATGGTTTTTTTAAGCTCATGTAGGAGGCTGTGTGTGTGCATGCATATATACCTGTGCACTTTCCTAATTTGCCTTAAAAGTATATACACATATTTACCTAATGTTTAAATGTTACCTAAGTGTTTTAACATACTCTTTAAATTTAAATTTACATTTATAAATCTATAAATGTAAATATATATATATAAATATATATATATATACACACACACATACATACATATACATGTATATGATGTTATTCGTGAGTAAATGGGTTTTCTTTTATTATGAATTGTAGATTATAACCTTTATGATAGTAGTCAGCACTTGTTCCAGCAAATAGCTTCACACTCTAAACATTTCATTTTCATTGAGTGAGTCTGTAAATTTTCATCATAACAGCTTTACCCTTTCTACCTGGGATAAAATAAACCAGAACAGGAATTTTTCTTTTATCAAAAATATATATATTGCCAGTTTATCAGAAGTGTAAAAGGATTCTCTTCTAGTGCTGTGCTGATTGGAAAAGAAGACAGTTGTCCTTTGAACAGCATGGGGGTCAGGGGCTCCATGTAGAACTTTTGACTTCCCAAAAACTTAACTGCTGATAGCCAACTGTTGACTGGAAGCCCTACCCTTAACATAAACAGTCAGTTAACATGTTATTTTGTATGCTACACATATTATATACTATTTTCTTCCAGTAAGTTACAGAATAGAAATATTATTAAAATCATAAGGAAGAGAAAATACATCTACAGTATTCTAATTTGTTTATAAGTGGAATGCACACAGTTCAAAACCATGTTGTTTAAGAGTTACCTGTACATTTCTAATCTTAATAATAACTTCATCTAATTGGGAAGATAAGAAATAAGGTCAATGTCACAGAGTAATTTATTGATAGTATAAGGGAAAAGACATTTGAATACTTTGTGTTAGGCAGTATGGTAGGGGGACTTTATTATTTCAAAAAAAATTTTTTTAAATTTTTTTATTTATTTGTCAGAGACAGAGAGCATAAGTAGGGGCAGTGGCAGGCAGAGGGAGAAGCAAGCTCCCTGCTGAGCAAGGAACCAGACATTGGATTGGATCCCAGCACCCTGGGGTCATGACCTGAGCCGAAGGCAGATGCTTAACCAACTGAGCCACCTAAACATCTCATGGGACTTTATTTCTTTTAATTTTAAATTTTTTTAAATATTTTATTTATTTATTTGACAGAGAGAGATCACAAGTAGGCAGAGAGGCAGGCAGAGGGGAGGGGGAAGCAGGCTCCCTGCTGAGCAGAGAACCCGATGCGGGGCTCGAACCCAGGACTCTGAGATCATAACCTCAGCCAAAGGCAGAGGCTTAACCCACTGAGCCACTCAGACAACCCGAGACTTGATTTTTTTTTTTTAAGTTAGTTTTTTTCTAAAGGTTTTTATTTATTTATTTGAGAGAGAGATCACAAGTAGGCAGAGAGGCAGGCAGAGAGAGGGGTCAGCAGGCTCCCCGCCGAGCAGAGAGCCCGATGTGGGGCTTGATCCCAGGACCCTGAGATCATGACTTGAGCCGAATGAAGGCAGAGGCTTTAACCCACTGAGCCACCCGGGTGCCCCGAGACTTGATTTTTTTAAGATTTTATTTATTTATTTGAAAGAGAAAGAGAATGAGCACATGAGCTGGGGGAGGGGCAGAAAAGAGAGAGAGAGATAAGCTCAAGCAGACTTCACACTGAGCCTGGAACCTGACATGGGGCACCATCCCATGACCTGGAGATCATGATCTGAGCCAAAATCAAGGAATCAGATGCTTAACTGAGCCACCCAGGCACCCCAGGAGGATTTTACATATATCTTACTTATGCTTTAGAGTAATCCCTTATGAATTGGGTGGAATCAAACCAGTTTTACAGATAAAGAAGCAGACTCGGAAAAGTTAGGTAGCTTGCTTTTAGTCACATTGCTAGTTCCTGGCAGAATTCATTGGCCTCTGCATGCAGGTCCTTGTCCATCTTCAGTGTGTGATAGTTTTAAATGGATATATAAACAGTAAGAGCTGTAAAATGTAGCAGGAAGTAGATGATGTGAAGTGAACAGGGAAGACATCTTGAATTTTGATAGACCAGGAAGGAGTGAGGAGTGGTGTTTTAAGAGGGAGGAAGAAAAAGCATAGCTGAACAGAGCATATCTGAAGGATAGTGAAAAGATTAGCCTACCTCAAAAAATGTTTTCTTCCTCTTTAAGTTTCTTTGTAATAAGAATCCATCTTTTATGTCTTCTTTCTCTAATTTTTTAAAAGATGTATTTGTTTATTTGGGAGACGGAAAGAGAGGGCACGTGATGGGGAGGGGCAGAAGGAGAGGGAAAGAGAGTCTCCAATGGGCTCTGTGCTGAGTGCAGAGCCTGCTGCAGGGCTTGATCCCAGGACCCTGAGATTACGACCTGAGCTGAGACCAAGAATTGGTCGCCCAGCCATCTGCGCTGCCTAGGTGCTCCTCTAATTTTTTTTTAAAGATTTATTTATTTTAGAGAGAGAGTGAGCAGGGATGAGGGGCAGAGGAAGAGAGAGAGAGGTAGGGTTTTTTTTTTGGTGGGGGGGCAGCAAAGCAAGGTTTATTGAGGAAGAGCAAAGTAATAGTACGATGCTCCCAAGGAGGGAGGGGACCAGAGGGGGTTGCCCAGGGAGAGAGAGTCTTAAGCAGATTCCCTGCTGAGCACAGAGCTCAACATGGAGCTTAATTTCATGACCCCAAGATCACAACCTGAGTCAAATCAAGAGTTGGATGGCTAACCACCTGTACCACCCAGGCACCCCTCTTTCTAATTTTTAGGTTTAGAGCTACCCTGCCTTGCATTTAAGACCTAGTAGTAGTTCCTATGGGTTCTTTCAGCAATGCGAAATTATGCCCGTTTTTACTGCCTAAAATAGCTGTTTCTTTTAAGCCATGGGTTTTGTTTTTTCATTTAGATGTGTCATTCTACTAGACTGGAAGTTCCCCAAATAGAGGGGTCGTGTATGTTGTGATTATCATTGTATCTTTTGGCACTTTGCTTGAGGCCTATAACATAAATATTTGCTCAGTGACTTCTCCCAGCAGTGGCTTTGTCTTACGATACCATGTATTTCCAAATGTTCCTATGTAAAGAAATTCTCTTAACTATTGCTTATTTTATATGACTTAATATTGTTCTGCTGCCCAGTTATTCTCAGCAGATTTAGATTCATTTAGCAAATATTTATTTTTTGATCACTGCCTATTACCTGACTCTGTTCTGGGCCCTGGGGGTATAACAATAGACATAATAGTTAAAAACCTCTGTCCAGTGGAGTGTCCATTTTAGTAGACTGGCTGGAAAGATTCCCCACAGCATTGTCATGGTTATTTCTCATCTCCTAAGTTTTCTAATGTGACTAAGTGTTTTTTTTACAGGACAAATTTCCTAATATAGAAGTGGCTGTCATTCTTTTGTCATTAAGTAGTACCACATTTCTCAATCAACTCAGTCTCTATTAAGCAACTCCAAATATTCCAAAAGTATTCCCTAAGGAAAAACAAATTCATATTGCAAAATACTTTTTTTCAAAAATTTAAAGAAGTAAAATGATCAAAATTCATTTATGTCACACTGAGAATTTGTTTTTGTTATTAAAATATGTCATGTATTTTAGTCCAGTCTAGTTGCTTCTCTGAGAGCTCAGGTAA
Source organism: Procyon lotor (assembly GCA_028646535.1). Taxonomy (NCBI): domain Eukaryota; kingdom Metazoa; phylum Chordata; class Mammalia; order Carnivora; family Procyonidae; genus Procyon; species Procyon lotor. Next base: position 88,106,626 of record CM053606.1, on the reverse strand, counting down.
CATAGAAGGCAGCAACGTTATAAATGTCCTTTTAGAAAAACAAAACTTTGCAAAAGTTTCTAAAAAGCTTAATTTAGTAGATATTGGTGGTTTTCCAGCACCTGTGATTATATTTTAGTTACAAGACAACTTTCCTGTGTCTGTTGAAATATAATTTCTGGTAGCATCATGATAGTTTTTACTGTGTGGAGAATCTTGGGAATTTGGTAGCCGTCACCGTTAAGATATAGCTCAATACTCAACTTCTGATTCATTGAATTTTCTGGTTACCCGAGTCTTCTCTTTCATGGATTATCATTTTTCAAGGTAGGAGAGAATATGGTTTAGACCATTAAAAGATGATGAAGATGATTATCATCAGCTAACACTTCTCAAAGGCTTATCATATCCAAGGATTGTGTTCACTTTAAAGGCATTCTCCTGTACCTATAATCCCATGGTACGGTTAGTGTTATTATCCTCACTATCCTCATTTTATAGATGATGAAACTGGGTCTTTAGTAGAGACTGAGTGAGTTGAGCAATGTTCCTTGGCTGGTGCAACTGAGATTCAAACCAAAGACCACAGCCAGCACTCTTAACCACCTCACGGTACAGCCTCAAGAATGAACATAATTTAGTCTGGTAACTTTAAAATGCAGTGTAGATTTTACCGTGCGTCAGGATCACGGGTTGATCAGTGTATGCACGCTAACCCTTAAAATAAAAATGATAATTTAAGCTTCGTGGTTATTTGGTGTGGTCCCACTCATTTAGGTTATTTTCATGTTTTATACATTACACAGAATACTTCAGGGACTAATTGCTGTTTTCTTTTTTCCTCTTTGACAGCATTGGATTCAAAGGCTAACAATCTGTCCAGTCTGTCCAAGAAATACCGCCAGGACGCGAAGTACTTGAACATGCGTTCCACTTATGCCAAACTTGCAGCGGTCGCTGTATTTTTCATCATGTTAATAGTGTATGTGCGATTCTGGTGGCTGTGAAGTAGTGAATACAGTCACTGGGAAGGGTGAACCTAGACCCCGGCAGGTGTATGTTTTCAGGAAGCTGAGCTCACAGAGATGTGTTTTAGAATTCCAAGTGGAACTTCTGCCTCTAAAGACCTTGGAAGGAAAGACATGTCCTGAAAATGAAACGTTACACCTCATTTAATGAAGCTTACCCCTTTGTAGAAAGCCTCTTTTGGGGGCAGAGGCTTTCTCTGGGTACTAAGCTGTATACGTTAGGGAACAGTAGATTGTTTTATTTTGTTTTTTCCCTCCCAGTGTTTGTACATTTTTAAACAGCACTGAGTGGGGCATTTTCTTTCTCTAATGGAGCCATCAGTGAGATCTGGCTTAGCCATCCTGTGCTAGCAGTAGTCTGAAATTCCTTCAGAGAAGGCAGCCCGTTGGGAAGTTCTTTGCCTCTATCTAATCAACATTCCTTTGTTGGTGACATCTGTGATTTTCGGTTTTTGATGGCCTTGTAAACAAGACTCCACTATGTGAAGGTTAATTGCTGTGCTGCAAAGATCTTGTCTGTTGGCCCCTATAGGAAGTTAACCTTTGTTGTTTTCCTTTTATGACATTTTGCTTATTGCACAACTGCTTTAGGGTTAAATGAATTATATTAAGATGCCTTGAAATTATATTATAGCACTCCTTGATTAAGAAGCTAAGGTGTTTTCTGTCATATACTCCTTAAAAGACTTAAATTTAGTTTGGGACATTCTTAATTTTGTCTTTCAGCATCCGATTTATATTAATAGAAGAGTAAGTAGAGCATATGGATAGCCAGAGTCCCCCAACTAAATGGAAAGAAAGTCCAGCCCATCACTACAGCTTTGTTCTGCCCCTTCTTTCTTTTTCCACTGTAGTTTTCCTCGCTCTCTTCCCCTCCTGCTGACATTTTAAAAATTCCTCTGTGTCCAGTAGTTTCATGTCCATAAGCATCCTCTCAGGATATTCTCAAATTTCAAAATGGAAAATGTTTAGCCGTGTAGTTAGATTTAAATTTTTATAGAGCATCTACTCAAACTACTAAATACATTTATCTGAGAAAGTCTCTGAGAAAACCTCATATCTGCTTCAGTTTATGTAAATTCTCTTGAGAATGTTCTAAAGATAGATAACTCATTTAAGTGGCTTCTATTAGGAAATAAAAGTACCTGTGATTTTTCCCTTTTTTGCTCAGGGATGATGGGGATTTCCTTTTACCTTCTGAGGTAGAATTTTTTAAATGGGAAGAATAGACCTTTTAAATTATCACAAGGGTCTACAATATAACCTAGAACTTACATATACTGCAAATATTTCTTTAAGTCGTACAAGAAAATGAGTCAACTTCTTACTTCTTAACATCTTTGGAGAGAACTTTAAAGAGTAAACAATTTTATAACTAAGGGATCATCAAAGCTACTGTCTTGATTCCTGATAGAGAAAAAAAAAAATCCTACTTCCGTATAACAAAGCAAGAAGTGGCTTATTTTGTTTCTGATAAATTTACAGAACTAGAATAACTTTTTTTTCTTTCCATTTTGGACCTAAGTCTGCCAATTGGAGTATGTGCATGAAATATGAAGTTACTTTTTATAGAGAATAAGTGCATTTAAGTCCCTACAAGGCTTGTCCCTAGAGTAATGATGTTGGTAATAAAAGCCTGAAAGTCTGAAAACCTTAGTGGTACCATAGCATTTGGTTCTTCTGTAGGAGCGGAGAGTGGCAGCTCGTTCTTGAGAGTTGCATGCAGCAACCAAGTGGCCAGCAATGAAATAAATACTTCTAGAATGTTCCCTTCAGTGTGAAGTTTTGTTATCTAGTTATTTTATGTACACATAGCTTTCTGGGTACATTTCTACCACACTCACTGGGTTAATTAAAAATATGAGAACGGGGGCAGAATGATGAAGAAAGGAATGCGAAAGTGGTTTAATGTTATGACAGTAGAAAAATGAGAATGAGACTGACATGAAGTGGCTCCCACTTCTGTTTTTTATTGGAGATAGTGGGAAGATGTGACCAGATGAAATGTGTCTGCAATCAACGAGGCTTCTAAAATGGAATATGATACATACTGCCTAGTGTTATTGGGGGCACATTAAGAAAGGACACCTAATTTACTTTGGGAAGGAGTGTGATAAGAGAAGGAATGAATGGGGTATTCCAGACAGAGTCAATAGTTTGTGCAATATCATGAGTAAAAGAGTGAGACCCTTACTGGGGATGGTAAATAGCTTGGTTCAACTGAACTCACTGGGTAAGCTTGGGCAGTTGAGACTTGAGGAAGAAGGACCAGACTGGTAAATTGTAATAAAAAGACTTGTCTATCAAACTAAAGAGTTTAGAGCACACTAATGTCAGTGGCAAGAGAAGGCAACAGATTTACAGTTTCAAAGGATCATTCTGGCTAAAGTATCAAACATGTATCAGGGATAAGCCCAAAAGTAGGGAGATGAAACCGAGAAGCCATCAGAGGTGGAATGAGGTATAGGAGGCAGGTTTCCAGCGGTTTTTAAGAAAAGAGTTATCCCAGGTATCAAATAAATTTAATATTGACAATGTTGTCTTTGTTTGGAGCTTATATCTCACATTCACGAGTGGAAGTAAGCATTGTTTACACCATATGAATGAAGAAACTTCACAAAGGGTACTTCTCTTGAGGCACAGAAGAGTTAGTGATTTGCCCCAAGTTGCAGAGCTAGAAAGTGAGGGAGCTGAGATTTGAACCTAAGCAGTTGGACTCCAGGGTCTGTACTTTTCTCCACTATACTGTACCACTGAGAGATCAAAATAAGGACCGAAAATGTATTTTGAATTTTATAGTTAAGGAACTTCATCTTGCAGGCAGAGGTTATTCCGAGGGGTGGGGCAGAAGTCCGGTTGCAGTGGGCTGAGGGTTGTGTGAACCACTGGGATTGAAGGTGCAGAACTAATTTTACGAAGTAGCTTTTCTGGTTGTCATGACATTGAACTTCATAACATGCTTTTATTAAGTCTCACTAATGTTAGAGCGTAATAATAATTGGCACATTGTACATACATCTGTTCATTTAAATGTCTAGTGGTTATTAAGGTTTTTGGAAAACCTTGAAAATCTGATGAAAAGTATGTGCCTTTACCCACAGAAAGATGTTCAGTGTACGTGCGTGCACGCATGCATATTGTGGGTATTCAAGAATTCCACAAAGACTGTTCGTGATGTAGTGGTCCCTGATCCCCAGTTAGGAACTCCCCAGATGCATAGGAGTGTAACTCAAAGGCGAGTACCCAGAAGCCTTGAAAATTGACCAGCTATTATGACTTGGAAAAATTCTACAGTTTGAACTAACTTTGTAGAGGAGATGTATTCTTGAGAAATCGTGTACCCCACCCCCAAATTCTAGCAAATATTTTCCTGTAATGCATTCAGGGATCTAGTTCCATAGAAAAACTTTTAAAAATTTGGTCTCAGTTCCTCAAATCATTTAAGGATCTTTAATTTTACGTTTTCTACTTTTATTACTAGGAAGTCTTGCAAAAGCAAATGAAAACAAATGGATAATCCTGCATCCATATCATTTAATAAAACATGTATAGGAAAACATCTTATCTAAATTCCCATCGTCTTGGGAGTTTTCATAACTAAGGGCTTGAATATTAGTGACCACACAAGGAGGGCTTTTGGTCTGTGTAATTAATGAAAGCCCCACAGGGTTGTCTTCACACAGCCCAGCAAAAAGGCAAGGAGTAGAGGTTGTGTAGGCGTTATTAGTATAATTGCACGTTAACTGATTGGACCAAATAGCTTGTACTGTAAAGGTCCCTAAAGACAAATTTATAACATGCGTGACCTAGTTTGAAATAGAATGGGCAAGTTGAGTCTTAACAGTCTTCGTTTATTTTTTTTAGTAGTTTCCATACCCATGGTGGGTCTTGAACTCAGAACGCTAAGATCCAGTCAAATGCTCTACCGACTGAGCTAGCCAGGCGCCCCTACATCCTATCTTAATTCAGATGTGGCTGACCCAACAGCATAAAACGATCTCAGTCAGTTTAATCACTCACTTCCAGTTAAGTTTATTTCAAGTGCTGAACCTGAAGCCGTATTTTAGATTACATTTTATTATTCTCCTTAAAAATTATACTTCTCTGTCATTAATCCCTTTGTACCTTTTTAATATTTTTGGCTCTTGAGTTTTTGTTTGCTCTTTTTCATCCTTGTTTTTTATACATCTTGTTTTATTTGGTCCTTTACATTTTCACTTGATCTCAATGTTAACTCAACATTTTTCACATCTGATTCACTTAAAAGTTCACCAAAATGATTTTCAAAAAACAACCCCTCCCTTTTTTCTATGTCCTTTTGCCTTTTCTCTGCCTCCCGCTTGTTTCCCCTCACTTCTTGATCCTTTTCCATTTTACTTCATTTCCCTAGGTGCTGTTTTTGCTTAGGTGTTAATGTAACGCTACAAATTTGCTTCAGAATCAACTTATATTCACTCTATTTTTAGATCTTAGTTTATCTTTTAGTGATTTTATAATCACTACTATAAGCACAGTATTCTCTTATCAGTCAATACAGCTATGCCTACGCTTTAAGATACCCCTTTATAAAAACCCTCAAACATTGCAAGAATTCAAGAACAAGCTCCTCTGGTTTGTCTCCTGTATTTAGGGCTGCAACCGTCATCATATTACTGGTAACTCCAAAATATACCTGTCTGTTCTCAAATGTGAGGTCCAGGCTCCAACTTTGTTGCTGCTTATTGGCTATCTGTATTTGAATAGCTCATAAATTTTTTGGTGCATCTAAAACATTACTTCCGTCCCAGTACTCTCATAGTAAAACCTGACCTCTGCTTCCTAGTTCTAATATTTAGACCTCACCTGGCACCCCTACAAGTCATGAATTGCATTTTTCTCTTTTTTCTCCTTTCGCCTCTCTACTGTTAAACAAAATCTATTTTTCATAACTGCCAAAATATTTCTCATCTATCACTTCCTTTCCTTATGGCCTTCGGTTCAAACTCTCATTAGCTTTAACTTGGGCTCTTGCAGTAGACTCCATACCACTTTCCTTGTACATAACACCTATTTAACTCAGTACTACCATGTTAGTGCCAGAAATTTTCTTTAAGATCTCACCGTACCCCTGTTGCCTTTGGTAAGATCACCAGTTTGCTTTCATAGTCTGGCCCCACTGTATCATTCCAGACCCCTTTGCCACTCCCCATCACCTCTCGTTTCAGTCACACCAAATTATCTAGCCTTCTCTAAACAGTCAAGCACTTTACCTTTGCCTTGGCTCATTCATACCTTGTCCCCAGATTTTTTTTTTTTTTTTTTTGCACCTTACCCCTATCCTTCTCACTTTCAGTCTATTCAAGTTCCGCTCATCTTTCAAAGACCCAGCTCTATAGTCTCCTTCGTAAATCTTTCCCAACATTCTCATGTACTCCCTCCCACCAACTTGGGAGAAGCTATGGGTTCATCCTCTCATAGCAACTTGTTCATATTTCTAGCGTAGAACCTACAAGCTTAAAATACAGTGTGCTCTTATCTCTGCTCTATAATTTGTGAGGTCCCTGAGGTAGAAACTAGTTGTTCTTTCTACATGTGTGTTTAAATCCTTGGCATGTGATACAATGGCAGACGTGCAGGTCCCAAGCAAATACTTGGAGAATGAGTAAATTGACCTAAAAAATTTATGCACAAGTTTCTGGAAATGGGCTGAAAGGAGGAGAAAGCCAAAGTGCGATAAAGTGGTATAGGCTTAGGAAGGGATGGAAAGATAAAGATACAGATGTGATCCGAACAGGCACGTGCACCCGAATGTTTATAGCAGCAATGTCCACAATAGCCAAACTATGGAAAGACCCTAGATGCCCATCAACAGATGAATGGATAAAGAAGATGTGGTATATATATACAATGGAATACTATGCAGCCATCAAGAGAAACGAAATCTGGCCATTTGCAACGACGTGGATGGAACTGGAGGG
>CM053606.1:88087745-88099562 GCA_028646535.1 Procyon lotor | reverse complement strand
ACAGACATGTACCCTGGGGCAAATAATACATTATATGTTAATAAAAATTAATTAAGAAGGGATGGAAAGAGGAGTGCCTGGGTGGCTCAGTCAGTTAAGCGTCTGACTCAATTTCAGCTCAGGTCATGATCTCAAGTTTGGAGATCAAGCCCCATGATGAGCCCCACATTGGACTCTGAGCTGGCTGTGGAGCCTGCCTGAAATTCTCTTCCTCTCCCATCTGGCCCTCTGCCCCCACACACACCTTAAATAAGGGATGGGAAGGGGAAAAGGCAAATGAAAAAAAAGACGGAATAAAATAAGGGAATAGCAGGAAAATTCTATATGGTGAATACATTGGAGAAAAGGAGGAGAGATAATAACAGGAAATGAAATAGATTCTTTAGGGCAGAAACAATTGGAAGGCAAGAAGGTAAAGAGAGAAGAAATTAAGATGTGGAGACAAATTTGACTTGAAGAGAGTATAGAAGTCAAATATACTGGCAGATCTCAGTCTGGAAATGTTTTCAGTTGGCCACAGAGGCATCGTGCTTATATGTTGTGTGGATAATATTAAGCAAGCTTTTTCATGTCACTGAACCCCTTGCCAAATTGTCATCTGAAAAAGTGACTCCAGATAAATACCTTGACCACCATCCCTGTAAAGTAAGATGTATTTTACCACGCTGGAGTTAAAGAAAACTGGTTTGGGGTGCCTTGGTCGCTTGGTCAGTTAAGCGTCCAACTCTTGATTTCAGCTTAGGTCATGATCTCAGCTGTGAGTTTGAGCCCCCTGTGGGGCTCTGCACTCAGTGTGAAGTTAGAGATTCTCTCCCTCTACCCCTTCCCTCACTTGCGTGCACTCTCTAAATAAATACATACATACATAAATACATACATAAATAAAATCTTAAAAATAACCTTAAAAAAGAAACTGGTTTAAGGCTTAGTTGTGACCAACTGATGGCAGTGTGCAAACCTCGCAGGGATTCCCTTGTAAGGAGTGTGGGTAGGCAGTGAGGTTTGTTGGGCTGGGCATGCAGAGGGAGATAGTGAGACCTATAGAAGTAAGGACTGAAGAGCATATTTATTTGTATGCCTTTTGTTTGGCCATTTACATTAATATGGAAAGCATCTTATCTGCACACTTAAAACTTTAGAATAAAAGTACTTTGACTCTCAAGCTGGTTTTTCTTCATTGTTTTCATCTTTTTCCCCCCCATCTTTACTTTTTCTTTCATTTTTCTCAAAGCTCATTTTTCCCCCATAGCAGAGTTGGGACTTAACACTACAAGAGTTAATGCTTGCTAAAGATTCTTAAAAAAAAAAAAAAACTCCCTGCTCCGCGGGAAGCCTGCTTCTCCCGCTACCATTCCCTCTGCTTGTGCTTTCTCTCTCACTGTGTTTCTCTCTGTCAAATAAATAAAATCTTTAAAAAAAAAAAAAAAAAAAAAAATACGCTAAAGAACTTTTGAGGAAGAGTTTAAGAACTTCTGCTCTAGCCCATCTGCTTGCTTGTGGGATTTATGTAGATATGTTTGTTTCTGTTGTTTTGCCTATAATAACAGTGTAGCCTTACTAGAACTATATACAGAAGAGTATATTTATTTTCATCAGTTAGCTAAACAGTGTAGTGTAAAATGGACATTACTGAAGAAGGACAGAGATTTATATGAAACCACAACGGACACAAACTACCGTCACAGGCAGCAGTGGTCTGGGCGGGGGCGGGGAAAGTTAGAAAATACTGAACTGAGAGCCAGGAGACTTGGTTTCTAAACCCAGCTTGCCAGTCCACAGCTGTAAGACTTCAGGTTACTTAGATATCCCGTGCCTCAGTTTCCCATGGTTGGAAAATGGGAATGATATCTGCTTCACCTACTTCACGCAGACTATTTGAGGATAGAAGGAGGCCAAAACGCAATAATGGTCATGAAGGATTTATGAACCATGAAGTGACCTATATGTACTGCACTATATCACTATTGTCATTACTATTCTAACTATTCAAGGGACATATTGGTGATCAGTGCAATTCTGCTTGTTCCTCTGGAAACTAACGACCTTGTTCTGTAATAATTTTAGTACTGATGGGGCAGTTTCCTGCCTGGTCTGGTTGTGCTGCAGTATTTAGGAACCCTGAGCCAGGTCCATTTCTCCAGCTATGATTTCATGTTCCCAGAAGAGGGCAGCAGAACTCCAGTCTGAAGACTGCTACTTCCTCAAAGTGTCTAATGTACTGTTTCCTTGAGAGTAAAACAACACTGTAAAGAGTAACCTTTCAAAAATGATGGTCTTTAAGTGACAGACAAGGCATATCTCATTCCTATAAATCAATGCCATAACAAAAATTCACTCATTTTAAATAAGTTTTTGCTTTTTCTCTGTCCTCTGAGGAAAATAATTTGGGTTATTTCTTTAATCTCAGTTTAATAATTTGACCTGTACAACCAAAACCCGTTAGCCATGTTTTTCCATTTAACTCCAGATTTTTAGCTCTCAGATAATAGCACCAGTTCTTAAATAATTGTTTTTTTTTTTTTAAGAAGAAAGTAAGTTCAGGCCTGATACTTTCCATTTAAGATGCCTGGTTAAGTCCGAAGAACGATTCCTAACAGTGTCCAAATAATATCTGTCATAACGTGCATCTGTGTCGTTTGGAGCAAATGTCATCTGTTCCAAATATTTCTCATTCTTTCATTATTCAAATTTGTTTAAAAATATCCTTGTGCTTTTATACCTCGCAAGAACATCAGCAGCTAACATTTGAACTGTTTTTTCAATTTTTTCAATTTTTTTTTTTTAGAGAGAGAGTGTGAGCGAGGGGAGGGATAGAGGGAGAGAGAGAATCTCAAGCAGGCTCCATGCTCAGCACAGAGCCCAACTTGGGGCTCAATCCCAGGACCCTGAGATCGTGACCTGAGCCGAAATCAAGAGTCAGATGCTTAACCAACTGAGCCACCCAGGCGCCCCTGAACTCTTCCTAAATGGCATGGTAAGGTGCCTTTCTACATGTTTCCATGTATGCTGATAGCCATTATCCCCATCTTACAGATGAATTTTTTCCTCTGTGATTACAATAGCTGTTCTTTGCTTGAAGAAAAAAGTGCAGGTGGAGGCCCCCGGTGTCAAGAGAGTCCTGAGATGGGTATTTTCTCTCCCCTAATCAGTGGTACAAGAGCCAGTTGTGAACCTGATCCTTCTTCTGTGTGCTTTAATTAGAGATGGGGTAAAGGCTTTCAGGTATAGTTTTTCAATCCCTTCTGCTTTTGTCAGCTCATTTCTAGTTCAGCTCTTTTGAAAAAAAAAAGGGGGAAAAAGCTACTCGGTTTCCCACTCCACTCTACCACCACCCCTTAAGTCAGAGTCCTCATCCCATCCCAGCTAAACCTCTTCCTGTTCTTAAGAATTGCATCACATTCTTGGCTTAATGGAGACCAACACCCCCACACTGGCACCAGGGAGTGTACAGGCCTTTATTGGTTGAGAGTTCTCGTCTGGTGAGCATGGAGTAAGTCACCCACTTCCTGACTTCCAGCCCTGGCTCAGTTTGCCTCTGGAAAAGAAAATATTCCTTGGCTTTTTTGTTTGCTTGCTTATAAATACGCTTCACTTCAGCCCTACCCTGGAATGAGGGAGATTTTACCAAGTAGGAAAAGTGTGGAAGGGCATTTGAGGGAGAGGGGATAGTCTGCACACCTTGCTGTTTCTAATTCTTCCCTTCTGCCTCTCTTAAACACAGACTAATCTGTCACTGACTCCCACCGTACAGAGGGGGCTTTCATTGAGGACAGTAATGCCCCCCCCCATTACTAAATCTGGCGGATGTATCAGTCTTCATCTTACCTGACTCTGAGCAGAAACCGACACCATTAATCTCCTTGATAGACTTACTGTCTTCCTATGGTTTCCACGCACTATGATTTTTTTCCTACCTTCCTCATGGATCTTAGGCAGTCTTTGCAAGCTTTTCTTGGTGTTCCTCACGACCCTATCCTATATCAGCCTGTCTTCCTTCTACGCATTCTCTGAGAAATCTCCTCTCTTCCATGGCTTTATGAGATTTACATGCCAGTGACTCCCAGATCTCTACTTCCCCCAAACTCCAGACTAACATAACAACTACCTTCTACAACCTCTCTGACTGGATATTCCTGAAGCCATATCAATCAACTCACTTCCTCAGACTATTTCTCTTCTAACATTCCTTTTCCTAGTATATACTCCAGAACATCCATCCCGTTGCTCTAGCCAGAAACCCAGGATTCGTCTTTGATTTCTCTTTTGCTTGCTCTCTCCATTTGGTCAATAACCAAGTCCAGTAAAATCTACTTCTTTGAATTTATACCCACTTATTCTCATCCTCACTGGGCCTAAACAATCACCTCTGGACTTTTGCAAGTCTTTGCTAGTTTCCTGCCTCGAGTTTTTTCTCCCCTTGGATCATTTTCCACCAGCTACCAGAAAGTTTTTTTATAAATGCACTTCTGGTAATTTCACCTCCTCCACTGAAAATCATTTAGTTGCTTCCCACTATCCCGAGACTAGAAGATGTCTTAGCATGGTTCATAAGCTCTCCCCGGCCTGCCTACCTGCCATCAGCCTGCATTCCACTCATGCTGGGTTCCCGTGGTACGAACACACAAAGGAATAAGCATTTGTGAAGGCCTGGAAACAAGAGAAGGCAGGGTGTGTCCTTTGCCTGGACCTCAAATACGTCCCATCTAAATTCTAGCCCCAGCTTGTCCTATGTCTTATTCCTGAATCAGAACAGAACTTAGAAACTTAATTTTTAATTAATTAATTCGTAATTAAATCCCCAGTTCACCTTATCCCACCCATAGATTTCTTATTTCTTTGAAAAATACCTCCGAGGGTGTGTTCAAATGAAAATATATTTGAGCTCATTAACTTAGGTCAGGATTGACTTTTATCATAGCCGAATATGAGCTGGAACATATTTTTTAAATTACTGGAATGTTTTCTGGATTGCTATTCATCATGACATTCTATCTTTGGAATTTTTTCTTCATTTCCAGCTGGCTTCTACCACTCTCCTTTCTCACCTCTCAGCCCTTTCTTCCCCTCGGGTTGCCCTACACTTGCCCCTCGATGGACCCAGTTTGCATGCAGCGGTAGCCGCTGTGGGGCTGCGGTTTAAATAGAACTGCTCAGACTGCAACAGGAAAGCACAGAATCGAAAGCAAAGGGGAGGAAGCACAAACCGATACCCACCACAAAGCTGCTGAGTGCCCAGCATGACCCAAGCCGCACCCTCTGATGAGGAGCCTTGTGGGGGAGTAAGAAGCCACAGAGCTGAATAAATCATCAGCACTGCCTGTCCTCCACTTCCCCTGATCCAGCCTTCCTGGGTCACCCATGAGTGTCCCCAGATCTGGCCTTCGAAGGTGGGTGATGACAGCAAAGCCACCAGAGAGGCAGAGGCTGGGGGGAAAGTCCCTGAAATGAATGACTGTGGACCTGCTGTCTCGGATGCTCCGCCTGGTCTGGCTCTGTGCGTGGTTCTAAGGGGTTCTCTGCGTGGGATGATCCCAGATGAAGGCCCCCATGTTCCCTAAAAGTCCTTTGGCTACCTGCCTGACAAGCTGTTTCTCGTGGTGGCCGAAACTTTTTATTTTATAAGCAAAGATCAAGTCCCTATGAGATACCATTCAAGAACTTGAAATTCATATTAAGGTACACACGAGCATTTTCAGAGAGGGAACAGGAGAAAGGAACAAGATGGCACACCAAAGATAAATTCCACCTACTTTCTGATTTTGCCCCTGGCCTCCCCTGCTTTTTCACACTTGTCCCCTTTGTTGTCTAAGGAGATACTAATTCTTCAGCAGCCTGAGTTATAGGGAAGGAGTAATGGGTAGTAGCTATGTTTAGATTTGAAACGCTGGTAAGGTTGGGACGCTAGAGTCTCGCGGTGGCTCATTCCCTCCGGATCTGGGGAGGTGGGAGATGGACCCTGCTTTTGCAGCTGGAGAAGCAGGGCACTGAGAAGAGGCTTGGTCATCTTGATCCGGAAGAAAGGCTGCTTCGCTTGGCTGTAAGTGGGCACCGTGTCTTCATAGAGTGCCAGACACACATTTCACATAGCAGAACAGGAAGTATGGTTAGTGCAGCTGGGAGGGGAGAGAGAACTCACTGTGCACGAAGGCCGTGAACTCACTCGTGGGCTTTCACCACACTTTCCTCTCCTGTAAGTGACCAGGACTGAGTCTGGGGAGCACTGGGGAGCAGGTGAAGCACGCCTTGGGGAAAACCCGCTTCCTTTCTGCCCCCTCACCTCTCCTAAGATGCTCCAGTATGGTGTTCTCCTCATCCCAGAAAACTCTTCCAAGATCTCCATCATTAATGAAGTTCCAGTGGAGGAATGATAGGAGGCGAGGGAAACAGCTCTTCTCTCAAAAGGCCAGATCTGTAAGTGGCAAAAATGTGGTAGCTGCCCCAACAGCAGTGAGTTGGAGTGGACAAAGGAAAAAGGGAATGGGTTTGTAGTCAGATGATTTTGTTTTGAAACTATCCTTGCCTCCCTCCTTCCCTCCTTCTTTCCTTTCTTCCTCCCTTTCCGAGTGGAAGGCGGAGGAAGTAGCCAGAGAACGGGAAGCTCCCGGAAGCCCAGAGGAATGCTACAGCTTCCCCAGCCAGACTGCCTGCCCGGAGTTTGCCGGCTGTCTCGAGCGGTCAAGGACATTCCTCTTCTTAAACCCTCAAGTTGTGCTTCATAATCCAAGCTGATCCAAGCTGGAAGGAGTGGGGCGACTCTGCTCCCCAGCTTGTGACCCGCCATGCTGCATGACATGGCTTAGACCGGGAGAGTGAACAAAACAAGTGCCAAGAGGGGGAGATGGTGAGTGTGAGCTGCTTTTGAAAAGCTACCTGAGGAAGAAGAGAGAAGTTAGCTGGAGGGCATGTGGAGAATGGATGTCATTTTTTTAAAGAGGTTTAGGTATGTTTACGTACCCGAGGAGAGATTGTCTCACTTCATCCCTAAGTTTTGATCGTCTCCTCTGTGGGGGAGAAAAGGAGAGGTTTCTATGAAGATTAAAATGAAATGAAAGGGGCGCCTGGGTGGCTCAGTGGGTTAAAGCCTCTGCCTTCAGCTCAGGTCATGATCCCAGCGTCCTGGGATCGAGCCCCGCATCGGGCTCCCTGCTGAGCAGGGAGCCTGCTTCTCCCGCTACCATTCCCTCTGCTTGTGTTTCCTCTCTCACTGTGTTTCTGTCAAATAAATAAAATCTTTAAAAAATAAATAAATAAAACCAAATGAAAATCAAATGCACAGTGGTGGCGTTTACACCACAAAGCCCTTTACACATGCTAATTATTAGCACTATCAACATCTAGCATCTGCAGGGATGATCAGCCCTGGTCACAGCTGTTCTGTCTCTGGCTTTTCTGCCCTAGAAGATGGGCTGTGAGGAGATGGGCTCATGAGCAGGCAGGGCTGAGCCCTACCGGGGACAGGCTGGTCGTGGGGTGACCTGGAGCTCGCCAGGCTTTGAATTTTGGGGAGACAGTATATGCCTGCACGAGTGTGTGTGTCTTAGTAGATACAACGACTTACCATTGTATTATCTCACTCGCCCCAGATTCTTATTTTAAAATTCTCATTTAAAAAATGGACACATTTGAGATCCGACATCTCTCTAAAGAGCTTTACGTTAGGGAAAACATTTTTAGGAATTAAAAATACACTTCTTGAGATGCAAGGCATGTACAGACAGGATTATAAACGTGGATTTCTGCTTAGGCGAAGAAGCAGTTTCCTAAAAGTTGCCTCGTGTTAATCCCCAGCGTTGTTAAGCAGGGTCAACGCTTTATCTTTTCTGGCTATTGGCAGAATCGCATCATAATTGTGCTTTGATACCAATCTGGCAACAGCAACCATGTCTCCTTCTCCCAGTTGTCTACAGTACTCACATCCTTTTACCGAGTGACTTCCATCAGCTCTATAAGCCTGATACACACAGCGAATCAGCGGAGTCTTTATTCTCTTAATTATTTGCTTTGCAGTTTGGCTTTAAACCATCCCACTTCCATTCCTGCAGCATAAAGATACCCTGCAAATTCCACTCGCACGTTTCCTCTCCAACCTTAAGGCTTTCTCCAACCCTAAGACGATTTATGTCTTCATTTCTGGGTGCATCTCTTGGCCTATTCCTTGTCATCCCTCCCCCATCCCTTATTCTGCCCTCCTCTTCCCCTGACCCCTCTCTGTCTCCAGCTTTTATTACTAGCAACCCTGTAGGCCAATCTCATAGCATGTTCCTTCATGCATTACATGAACTAATTTTTTGAGGGCACTGAACAGAACAGTGTGGTGTCATTTTCCAAGAGCAAGCAGCCGCTTTTTAAAAATAGCTATACCGAGATAAAATGTATACATTATAAAACTCAAACATTTTAAGTGTGTGGGTTCTAGTATATAGTGTTGTGCGCCCATCCCCTTAATTAATATTAGAACATTTCCATTATCCCAGAAAGAAACCTGTACCAGTTAGCACTCACTCACTGTTTCCACTTCCCCTCCCCCTTCTGCTCTCCCTAATTCTAGGCAACCACTAATCTACTGTCTGTTTCTATCGATTTGCCTACACTAAAGATTTTATATAGATGAGATCACACAATAGGTGATCTTTGGTGACTGGCTTCTCTCACCTAGCAAAAGGTTTCTGAAGTTCCACTATATTGTAGCGTGTTACTGGACTTCATTGCTTTTTATCACCAAAGTGTATTCATTCCACCGTATGGCTGTATCACATTTTGTTTATTCATTCGTTGGCTGGTGTACATTTGGGTTGTTTCCTTTTTCATTATTATTATGTGAATAAAAGCTGCCATGAACATTCACGTTCCAGTTTTTGTGGGGACATATGTTTTCATTTCTCTTCGGTAGACATGTAGGATTGGAATTGCTAGGTCATATGGTAACCCTATTTTTAGCATTTAGAAGGACTGCCAAACCATTTTCCAAAGTGGCTACACCATTTTACTTTCCCATCAGCAGTGTATGAGGGTTTCAATTTCTCCACATCCTCACCAAAAGTTGTTATCGTCTGCCTTTTTTTATTTAGCCATTCTAGTGGGTGAAATTGCATTTCCCTAATGACTTTCTGTGTGCTTATTAGCCATTTGTATGTTTCCTTTGGAAAAATGTCTCTTGTAACTGCCCATTCTTAAATTGAGTCGTCTTTTTATTATTGAATTGTAAGAGTTTTAAATATTCTAGATACAAGTCCCTCATCAGATTGATGATTTGCAAGTATTTTTCTCTCATTCTCTGGGCTGTCCTTTCAGCTTTCCTCATGGTGTCCTCTGAACACAATAGCTTTTAATTTTGATGAAGTTCAACACATCAATCTTTTCTATTGGTGTTTTATCTAAGAAATCATTGCCCAATCCAAGGTCACAAAGACTTCCTCTGAAGATTTCTTTTAAATGTCTTTTAGTTTTGGGGCACCCGGGTGGCTCAGTCAGTTAAGCATCTGCCTTTGGCTCAAGTCATGATCCCAGGGTCCTAGGATAGAGCCCCTCATCAGGCTCCTTGCTCAGCGGGGAGTCTGCTTCTCCCTCTCCTTGGCCCCTGCTCATGGGCTCTCTCTCTCTCAAATAAATAATCTTTTTAAAAAAATTATTTATTTGACACAGAGAGAGAGAGAGAGAGAGAGAGAGAGAGAGAGAGAGACAGGAGAGAGGGAACACAAGCAGGGGGAGCATGAAAGGGAGAAGCAGGCTTCCCAACCAGCAGGGAGCCCAATGCAGGACTCAGTCCCAGGACTGGGATCATGACCCAAGCCCAAAGCAGATGCTTAAAAACTGAGCCACCCAGGTGCCCCAATAAATAAGTAATCTTAGAAAAAATAAAGTCTTATAGTTCTTTAGCCCCTACATTTAGGTGTATGATCCACTTTGAGTTAATTTTTGTGTATGATATTTATTAGAGGTCCAGATTAGTTTGTTTGCATGTGGATATTCAGTTGTCCCAGTGGCATTTGTTGAAAAGGCTATTCTTTTCCTAATGAATTTTCTTGGCCTCTTTATCAAAAATCAACTGACTATAATTGTCAGGGTTTACTTGCAGGTTCTTAAATCATTCCACCGATCCCAATGTTTATCCTTATGCCAATACCACACTGTCTTGATTACTGTAGTCTTTCAGCAGGAGTCCACCAACCTTGTCCATTTCCAAGAACACCCTGGCTGTTCTGAGTTTCTTGCATTTCCATATGAAATTTGGGATCAGCAGAAATTGACAAACTGGTCCCGAAATCCATAAGAATGCCTCTGTCCTTAATAAATAATGAAAACCTTTTCTCCCATACTTAGAATGAAATAGGGTAAGGAGGAAGGAGCAAGTACACTTCGGAGTTGTAGAAAGCAAGGGGATCCTTTGCAGGGGAACCAAATGGATGGGGGAGGGGAAGAAATGAGTCAAAAAGTTTGTGAACTTCCCACCCTGGTGAGAGGAATGTTTGTTCAGGGGAGGCAGTTTGATCTAGCACCAGGGGACATTGTGAAAGATAATTGAAATTGTTAAGTCCATTGATCTCCCCAGAAGGAAAAAAAAGGGGTCTCTAAGTCAGCAGTATTGTTAGTTTGTTGATTCTTACAGAAGAAGATTCTCATCTAACTAAGGGAAGCAGCTGGCCCTTTCTCAGGGCTGTAAGACCCTGAGAAAAAAATGAAGAAAAAAAATGGAGAAATCCGTCCTTGTCTTTTCTTACCTCTGTCTGCGGCCAGCACTAAACTTTGTCTTTGTTACCCTTCCCCTTTATTAGTTCCCCAAAAGGAGAGGGAGGAGACGGAGAAAAAGAAAACCCTAGTTGGAGAGAGGGTGAGAGATGCTGGGGATAGGAGAATTCTGGAGCATTTGAAATGAAGGGTTTTTTTTCAGGTCCTGCTGGCGGAGCCGACTAAGGAAGAGACAATACAGAGAAAGGGGCATAAAGATGATCTTACCCTTTGACTCAGTGATTCAACTCCAGGAGTTCATCCTAAGGAAAGAAAACACACAAAGAGTGTGAGTGGCAATGCTAAGTAGATTATCTGTAATAGTGCCCCCTGGGGCAGCCTAGATCTCCACGGTAAATGCTGTCTACACCATGGCACGTTAGACAATAGGTGACCACACTGGTCCCACTGTGAAACCTACAGAGTTGCCTCGCTCCTCACTGCTCCTCTACCTGCCCGGGGCCCAGTCACACTGTCTCTCACCTGAATCACTGCAATCGCCTCCCTCTCAACATGTCTTTCTGCTTTCGCCTTGCTCCCTATCCCCTGGTCTATTCTCAACACGGTAGTCATAGGGATCCTTTTGGAAACGAAACCGTGTTGATCCTCTACTCAAAAGCTTCCACGGCTGCCTTCTCATTCAGGAGAAAAGGTGCTGTTTTTGTTGGTCCCAGGCCCTAGCTCATCTGGCCCCCATTACTCTCTGACTTCATCTGATACTATGTTCCCTCTTGCGCACTCCACTCTGGCCCTAAGGGTTCCTGCTTTTGAACCCACCAGGCCTTCTCCTGCCTCAGTGACTTTGAACTCGCCCTTCCTTCTTCTCCCAGATATCCACTGGGCTTGTTCCCTCAGCGCCTTCAGACCTGCTCAAAGTCACCGACGAGATTTTCCTTTTCTGACCATCCCAATTCAAGCCGCTATCTTTCCCAACCCCCAGCTCCCAGCATCTCCTACTCCCCTGCCTTGTTTTACTCTCCGCCCACCGCCCTTGCCCTTGTCACCTTCCCTGACGTACTGATTGGGATTCTTGCCTGAGTCCCCCTGTAGAAGCTGTGCTCGCCAGGAGCGGGGATCAAGGTATGTTGCTCG
>CM053606.1:88074955-88087645 GCA_028646535.1 Procyon lotor | reverse complement strand
ACTCGTGTGATCTTGGTCAAGTGTGCTTAACTGCTGGGTTTCATCCTCTGTGAAACAGGTCTAATGATGCCCCCCTCGTGGTATCGTGAAAATCCAACAATGACGAACTGTAGTGCACGCGTGCCACGTCTGCTCCGTGAACATTAAGTCCCTCTCTTCTCCTGAGGAAGCATAGTAGCCAGTGGAGGAGACCTGAGTGGAAGTGTGCACAAGTGGAAATGGTTAAATAGAGTGCCTCAGAATATTTATAAGCATTTTCCTTCTGTTTTCGTTTCCTCCCTATGCATGGGTAAATGTAAAGAGCGGTAGGCGGGGGTTAGGCTCCTCTGGTTATCTCCTGGGTTCTGGCTTCACCTCTGACACTTGCAAGATATGTGACATTAAGCAAGTCCTAACCTCTCTGGGCCTGTTCCTTTATCTGTAAGATGAAGCAGTTGAATTTAGTCACTTTTAGTCCTCTCGATGCTGAAAATTCCACAGTGTAAACAGGCAGGCCGTTCCACCTGGCTCTGCCCTCCTTCAACCCTGCCTTGCTCAAATGTGATGGCCAGATGTTTCTAATCTTAGGCATAAAAGACTCTATTCTTTGGCTTTCGGAAGCCAAAAGAAACTGGAAAGTTTAGGAAAAGTTCTAAGCAGATGAGATTTCCTTCTCTCTGACTCCTAAACGGCCACATTCATACCGTTTAAACGTAAGAAAACAAGAAAAGCAAAGCAGAGCGAATATACACCTTTGGGTCTGAATCAACTATGTGAAGCTTTAAGCCATGAAGGAAAGTGTACGTGTGGTTTTTGTTTTTTGTTTTTTGGGTTTGTTTTTTTTTTAAAGCAACAACCAAAACGGAGAGGTCAGCAGCTCTCAACTTGTAACTGTAACCTTGTCCCCGCGTGGCCGTGAGCCGAGGGAAGGGGCATGGCTGGAGACTCTGGGCTCTGGAAAGCTAGCAGTTTGGTTTTCTTCGGGCTGCCCCCCTGAGGCGGAGGAGAGGAGGATGTTTGGGTTTGCGGGCCGCCGGCCACTGTCAGCAAGTTTGCAGCCCTGGCCTCACTTCCCTGAAGCTGGGGGGTTGGGGGGTCAGCTGCCCTGGCCTCCCTCCAGCAAACGAGCCACAGTAGATTCAAATACCCCATCAGCTGCAAGGCTCTGACTTTAGCCAACTGAAAACTGACCATCTCATCTGGGAAGGGTCAGTTAAAAAATGACCAAACTGCCCAAAGTCAACAGAGGGAACGACCACAACAGAAACTTTCTCTGCAATGTTTCTTTGTAATTACTGGCCGGGCCCAGCAGAGCTCTGGCTGGAGTCCCCATCCCCCGTCGCTGGGGCCCCCATGCGGCCCTGTCCGAGGGAGCTCCCGCTGACCCGACCGGAGCAGCGCCTCCCTGTGCTCCTGCCGGCTCCACCACTTGCCCCGGACAGCAGGGAGAGTCCAGACCGCAGTGTGTTTTGAGAATGCAGTTTGGGAAGAGTCAACAAGAAGGTCCCACAGAGCTCAGGAACCTCAGCTCAAGCGATGTGTCCAGATTTGGGGCGTAAATGCGAGGTAGAGCTGGTCTCCTTATTCTTCACCTGGCGCTCTTCCCAGATTTATATATCCAAAATAGTGAGGTTAACTTTAAAGTTCTCTTTCTCCACCTTTTCTTTCCAACCAAATCCCACTTTGTTGACTTTCAGGGCTGTGTAGAAAAGCATATTTTGAATTTAGACTTGTGGACAACGACTACACCATGTAACAGTACCTTGTGTGTACCTCAGAGTTCGTGTTACCTACTTGCCCTCTGCCCCAGGCAGCACTGTGAGGTCAGCAGTGAGTGGACTGGGTGGGGTATGGGCTTGGTTTCCAAGGCTGCAAAATGGGAATGGTCACAGCATCTACTTCATCATGTCGTTATGAGGATTTCATGAGATGATACATGTAACGCACAATGAAGAACCCAACACATGTGAGGGCATTTTTTTAAAAAAAAGATTTCATTTATTCTGCCCTATGATCTGGCAATTGCACTACTGGGTATTTACCCCAAAGATACAGATGTAGTGAAAAGAAGGGACATATGCATCTCAATGTTCATGGCAGCAATGTTCACCATAGCCGAAATGTGGAAAGAGCCAAGATGCCCTTCAACAGACAAATGGATTAAGAAGATATGGTCCATCGCTTCTTGGCCTTTTGGCTAAGATCAAGTGAAGAAGATATGGTCCATATACACAATGGAATATTATTTACCCATCAAAAAGGATGAATACCCAACTTTTGCATCAACATGGATGGGACTGGAGATTATGCTGAGTGAAATAAGTCAAACAGAGAAAGTGAATTATCATATGGTTTCACTTATTTGTAGAACATAAGGAAAAGCGTGGAGGACAGAAGGAGGGGGAAAATGAAGGGGAAGAAATCGGAGTGGGAAATGAACCATGAGAGACTGTGGACTCCAGGAAACAGATGGAGAGTTTTAGAAGGGAGGGGGATAGGGGGAGGATGAGCTCAGTGATGGGTATTAAGAAGGGCACTGATGGCATGGAGTGCTGGGTGTTATAGGCAAACAATAAGTTATTGAACACTACATCAAAAACTAATGATGTACTGTATGTCGACTAACAACACAGTCAAAAAAAAAATTTAAAAAAGATTTATTTATTTAAGAGAGAATGAGAGTGAGCACGAGAGGGTGGGGAGTAGATAGAGGGAGAAGGAGAAGCAGCTCCCCACTGAGCAGGGAGCCCAACCCAGGGCTTGATCCCAGGACCCTGAGATCATGACCTGAGCTGAAGGCAGATGCTTAACCCATTGAGCCACCCAGGTGCCCCTATCCTAGAAGGCATTTATTATTCCATTTTACAGATGCGAAAATTGAGGCTCAGAGAAGCTGAGGGACTGTAGTAATACCATTGGTTAGTAAGAGAAGATTCAACTCAGTGTCCTGTCTCCACATCCGGGGCACTTGCCGATCTGCTTTTGATAGTGTAGATGGTTGAGGGTGGTTCTGGGCCATGTAGCATCATGGGATGACATGTTTTTATTAAGCCTTCACATACCTGAGGTGCTGAGAAATGGGTGCTTCAGAGGTGAGGAGGGCTCTCATGTGAAACCTTTTTATCAAGCAGTCTTTGCAC
Organism: Procyon lotor; assembly: GCA_028646535.1. Taxonomy (NCBI): domain Eukaryota; kingdom Metazoa; phylum Chordata; class Mammalia; order Carnivora; family Procyonidae; genus Procyon; species Procyon lotor. Next base: position 88,084,526 of record CM053606.1, on the reverse strand, counting down.
AAACACCAGCCAAGGAACTGAAGCCCGGATTAATCCCTGACCCAAGCTGGGAGCTAGACCAGACACCCTTGAAAATTCTCAGCTTTCCTTTCATTTTGCAAAGCTTCCATGACACTCTAAGCATATTCTGCTCACTCTGATATGAGAGCCCTCTTCACCCTCTTCTGTGGTATAGTATATTGGGGGTATCCATCTGTTTCCCCTGTTAGAACTGTGCCCAACGGGGGTGCCAAAGATGATACACTGAGGTGTGGAAAGAAAATATGTGAACATTTTTTTTTATTATTCTTTAAGATACTAAGAAAATTAAGCTTTACCAATATTTAAAAATCAGTACAGTAGAGCTTATGTAATTTATAATAAATATGCAATTGTTGGGAATGTGTTCGTTTGTTTTTTTTTTTTTTTTTTGGATTGAGTGGCATGATGAAGAGTTTGGAGCAATTGTTCTAGAAAAGAAGCTTCTAGAGGGCAAGAAGTATATCTAGTTCTGATTTGTATCTTCACCCTTGTCCTCATTATCTACATTAAATGACCATTCCCCAAATAAATGATTGGCATCTATATGAACTTGTGTTTGTTTCTTCTGCTCCTTTTGTCATCCATCTAATACCATGTCTTGTTCAATATTTTGGCGTGACATGAGCAAGTAAGAAAGCTGTGCTTGAGAAGTAAAGAGTACAAGTTGCCATGAGAAGATTGGAAAGTGCAAGACTGATAGTCCCATAAAAGAGTTAATGGAATATTACTCAGCCATAAAAAAGAATGCAATCTTGCATTTGCAACAGCATGGATGGATCTAGAGAGTATAGTGCTAACGAAATAAGTCAGAGAAGGACAAATACCATATGATTTCATTCATATGTGGAATTTAAGAAACAAAACAAATGAACAAAGGGAAAAAAAGACCGACCAAAAAACAGACTCTCTTGGGGCACTTGGGTGGCTCAGTAGGTTGTATCTGACTCTCTGGTTTCAGCTCAGGTCATGATCTCAGGGTTGTGAGATCCAGCTCCGAGTTGGGCTCTGAGCACTGGGTGTGGAGTCTGCCTCAGTTTCTCTCTCTCCATCTCCCTCTGCTCTTCCTCGCCTCTTTAAAAAAACAAAACAAAAATAGACTCTCTTAACTATGGAGAACAATCAGATGGTTAGCAAAGGGGAGGTAAGTGGGGGTTGGGTGAAATAGGTGAAGGGGATTAAGAGTACACTTACTATGGGGGCGCCTGGGTGGCTCAGTCGTTAAGCGTCTGCCTTCGGCTCAGGTCATGATCCCGGAGTCCTGGGATCGAACCCCGCATCGAGCTCCCTGCTCTGCGGGAAGCCTGCTTCTCCCATTACCATTCCCTCTGCTTGTGTTCCCTCTCTCGCTGTTTTTCTCTCTGTCAAATAAATAAAATCTTTAAAAAAAAAAAAAAGAGTACACTTACTATGAACACTGATATATTGAAATATTGAATCACTATATTGTACACCTGAAACTAATATAACACTATATGTTCACTACACTGGAATTAAAATTTAAAAAAAAAAAGACTTAAAGGAGGTTAGAAAGGCATGCAGCAGGCAAGAGTAAAACCTCATGGCAGAACTTGTAGGCAGCAAGTCAGGCGTGGAGTATCAGCATGCTGCCTGAGAAATCAAGTGTGATCTGAACATCCGAGTGTTTACAAAGTGAGCACTGCCCGCCCTCTTCCTCTTAAAGTTGCAGAAAGCAACACAATGCAACGAGTATGGGTCTTAGAGAGGGAGACACTAGCCCCAGCACTCTCTGGCTTGGGGATCTTGGGTGAACCCTCTTACCCCCTTCCCTCCACCCCCAAGGAAATTGTTCTTGACTTACAAATGAGGTTGGACTACATGATTTTGGAGGTCCCTTCGTGCTTTGACACAGCCTGGAATATAGAGGAAGTTGGTAGTTTTTGGTGCTGAGGGTTCTAGCAGCAGGGATGGGCATCCAGACTCGGGGTGTCCCCTGTCCCAGCAGCAGACTAACTCGAGAAGTCGTTTTTGGCTCGACGCTACACTGAGGTCTCCAGTCCTCCTGAGGCACCTGCGAACCACCCAATGTACCTCCATGAATTCATCTTCTGCTTAAATTAATCAGAGTTGGTTTCTGTTGTTTGCAACCCAAACCTTTGGCCAGTCAGTCCATTATTTTTCTAAAACATGCACTTGGTTGAAAAAGAACGAGTAAAAAATAATATTTAAGGCAGAAACAACATCAACATCTCCTTCCCTTTCTTGGCCTCTTACTGTGCCACTTTCCTTCTCGAGAGGTAGCTGTAGTGCTAGTTCCTTACATAGTCCTCCAGAGAGATTCTCTGTGTAAACCTATCTGCGTCTCTAAGGAAAAAAACAAAAACAAAAAACTTTATGGGACGCCTGGGTGGCTCAGTCTGTTAAGCGTCTGCCTTTGGCTTGGGTCATAATCCCAGGGTCCTGGGATCGAGCCCCGAGACGGGCTCCCTACTCAGAAGGGAGCCTGCTTCTCCCGCTCCTCCCCACTCGAGCTCTCTCTGGCTATCTCTCTCTCTCTCTTTCTCAAATAAATATAACCTTTTAAAAAAATACTTTCTAAAAACCACCATGCAGACCATTGGAGTCATTTTATGCACACAGTTCCTTATTCCAGTTTTAAACTTAATATATGTTGGAGACGATTCCATAAATATAAAGGCGCCTCATTCTTTTGAATGGCTGCTTAGTATTCCATTGAATGAAGATTCTATAATCTACGTAGGCAGTCTTCTACTGTGAATATTTGGATTGCTTATGGTTTTTATGACTACCAATAAGGCTGTAATGATTATCCTTGTAAATATGCCTTCAATATGTCTTTATGCCCAGTGCAAGCATACTCATAGAACAAATTTCTGGTAGTGAAGTTGCTGGGCCAGAGGGTATAACTTTTAAACTTTGGACAGATAGTACCCAACTGTACTACAAAGAGTTTGTACCAGCTTTTAATCCTACTAAAGATGTCTTAGTCTCCGTTTTCCATTTCCTCACTTCATCAATGTGTATTATGAGATTTTTATAATGTTGCCATTCTGATAGGTGAAAATGGTTTTTTGTTTTAAGATTTTTATTTATTTGACACAGAGAGAGAGTGAGAAAGCACAAGCAGAGGGAGGAGCCGAGGGAGACAGAGAAGCAGGATCGCCACTGAGTAGGGAGCCCAATGTGGAGCTTGATCCCAAGACCCTGGGATCATGAGCTGAGCCAAAGGCAGACACTTAACTGGCTGAGCCACCCAGGCATCCCTGGTTTCTTGTTTTAATGTTAATTCACTAAACTGTGAGTGGGGTGGAGCATTTTTCATATACTTAAAAGCTATTTGTAAATACCTGTGCATTTCATATATTTCCTTTGTTTATTGTTCTCAATTGGATTTCAATCTGATTTTAATTCTTTTGCAAGAACTCCAGATTTTTGGGGCACCTGGGTGGCTCAGTGGGTTAAGGCCTCTGCCTTTGGATCAGGTGATGATCTCAGGGTCCTGGGATTGAGCCCCACATCGGGCTCTCTGCTCAGCAGGGAGCCTGCTTCCCCCCCCCCCCTGCCTGCCTCTCTGCCTACTTGGGATCTCTCTCTCTCTCTGTCAAATAAATAAATAAAATCTTAAAAAAAAAAAGAACTCCAGATTTAAAAAATAAAAAACAACAACTGTACTTTTTTCATGATTTTGTTATGGGCCTTGCAGATATCTCTAATTTTCACAGAGTCAAGTTTGTCCATATTTTTGCTTATAGCTTCTGAACTTGCTTAGAATGGCTTTTGGTGGGAAACTTTGTATGGTCTCAACCCTGAAGATGCTAATTTAGAAAAACAACACTTGAGACTCTGGTTAAAGAGAACAGATTAGACACACACATTGTGCTCCGCTCCTTCCTAGAACTTAACCCAAAGTTAAGGTTTGGTGAAGTAATATATTCACATGGTTCTAAAACCAAAAAAGTGTAAAAAGGCATAGAGCAAAAAAGTTTCCCTCATCCATGTCTTCCATTGGCCTGGGTCCCACTGTCTTCCTGTCCATTGTAAGCTTTGTCACTAGTTCGTGTGTCTCCAGAATTTTTCTTCCTTTTTTTTTTTTTTTTAAATTTTATTTATTTATTTGACAGAGAGCAGGAGAGAGAGTGAAAGAAAGCACAAGCAGGGGGAGCAGCAGAGAGAGAGAGGGAGAAGCAGGATCCTCACTGAGGAGGGAGCCTGATGAAGGGACCTGATCCCAGGACTCTGGGATCATGACTTGAGCCAAGGGCAGATTCTTAACTGACTGAGCCACCCAGGTGCCCAGTATCCAGAATTTCTTTATGCAAGCAAGAATTTAAGTAAATGGATTTTTTTTAAAAGGCTAAACTTACAAGGATAAAGAGAATACGAAAAGGATAACAGCAGGATAATTTTAAATGCTGGAATGTGGATGAATGTGTGGTAACTGAACCAAGAGACCCAAGTAAGGTGAATTCTAAGCCAGTGGACGAGAAAGCTAATGTCACTTGCTTTACACTTCAGAATCCTCCACATGCTCAGCAATTTGTGGCACTAGCTACTTTGGTATTTTGTGAATAAAGCGGTGGCTAAAAAGAATAAGATGAGGGCCCCTGGGTGGCTCAGTCGTTAAGCGTCTGCCTTCGGCTCAGGTGGTGATCCCAGAGTCCTGGGATCGGGGCCCACACTGGGCTCCTGCTCAGCGGGAAGTCTGCTTCTCCCTCTCCCACTCCCCCTGCTCGTGTTCCCTCTCTCGCTGTGTTTCTCTCTGTCAAATAAATAAAATCTTTAAAAAAAAAAAAAAAAGAGTAAGATGAGTTGAAAGTCAGTTCAAGAAGCAAAGAGGTCCTTAGATCCCCACCTCCCTGTTTCCCCTTGCATCTGTCAAGCGGACTGACCTTTCCTCACGGTGATCAAAGAATGGAGCTTTTTCCATTCTTGGGGACAGTATGACAGAGGGAGGACCAGGCACAGTTGTGAGAAGGATAATATACTGAGAAAAAAAGGAGATTACTTACAGACCCCCTGCCTTCTTCCTTTACATAGACTGTAACCCTGACATCCAGCCTGGAGATTTTCTGGGAACACAACACACTGGACAGAAATTCCCTAAGGATCATTTGGAAGTGGCAGCATCTCTGAGAGGAAAAGAAAGCAAAAAATTATCAATATCCTCAGAGATAAGATAGTCTATTTTTAAAAATATTTTTATATTTATATATATTTTTATATGCCATTTTAAATTTAATTTTATTTGCTTAAATTTTATTTTTTATTTTATTTTATTTTTTTAAAGATTTTATTTATTTGACACAGAGAGAGAGATCACAAGCAGGCAGAGAGGCAGGCAGAGAGAGAGGGGGAAGCAGGCTCCCTGCCGAGCAGAGAGCCCGATGCGGGGCTCGATCCCAGGACCCCGAGACCACGACCCGAGCTGAAGGCAGAGGCTAAACCACTGAGCCACCCAGGCGCCCCTTATTTTTTTATTTTTAAGAATTTTTTATTTGAATTCAACTTAGCTAACATGTAGTGTATTATTAGTTTCAGGGATGGAACTTAGTGATTCATACTAATCACTTAGTTTGAAGTGATTGTTGCCTACAACACCTGGTGCTCGTTCCATCAAGTGCCCATCACCCAGTTGTCCCATCTCCCCACCCACCTCCCCTCCAGCAATCCTGTTTGTTTCCTAGAGTTAAGAGTCTTTCCTGGTTTACCGCCCTCTCTGTTTTTATCTTATTTTATTTTTCCTTCCCTTCCCCTATGTTCCTCTCTTTTGTTTTGTATATATGTACACACACACACACACACACACACACACACATACACATACATATCTCACATCTTCTTTATCCAAAGGATATAAAAACAGTGATTTGAAGGGGCGCGTGCACCCCAATGTTTATAGCAGCAATGTCCACAGTAGCCAAACTATGGGAAGAGTCCCGATGTCTGTCGACGGATGAATGGATTAAATGCTATTTTTTAAAAGGAACAGTCAGAGAACACAAAAAGATCTCAGAAATTTAAATATGATCTCAGGAAAAAATAAAACCCTTACTAGAAGATGTGGAAAGTAGAAAGTAGAGCAAAAAGATAAGACATGGAAACTAGAAGATATAAGAGCAGAAGCAGTTTGTTTGGGAGATGATCCAGGAAATACTGATAGGACCGTGGGGAAGTGAAACAAGGAAGCTACTATATCCAGCAAGCTACTATGAGCAACTGGAACTTGATTCCTTGGGGAGACTCTGGGAGACCGGTGTGGAAATCACGGCTCAAAGTTATCCCCGCTCAGGGCAGAGCGAGCTGAGGTATTTATTCTGCTAACTCTCATGGCTCATTGGTTAAGAGCTGCTCCCTGGGAGGAGGGGGTTAATTACCCCAACGCTTCTTGAGCAAAACTTCGGTGTCCAGAAGAAGCCCTCAGGCAGAGACATTTGTATTGGTAATTTTAAAAATATTTTATTTATTTACTTGTTTGACAGAAAGAGAGAAAGTACAGTCGGGAGGAGCGGCAGGCAGAAGGAGAAGCAGGCTCCCCGCCGAGCAAGGAGCCCGATGCAGGGCTCGATCCCAGAACCCTGGGATCGTGATCTGAGCCCAAGGTAGATGCTCAACCGAGTGAGCCACCCAGGCGCCCCTGTACTGGTAATTTGGACTGCACGGGTGTGGTAGGTGCCAGGTTCTCCTCACGGCGTGTTATATCTTCCTTGCTTTCTTTCTTAGGAAACTACTAGAGGATGCACTCCACCAAAACAATGGAGTGAATCAAGAAAGAGGAAGAGGCGGGATTCAGGAACCAGAATATTCAACATAAGAGATGAAGGGAATCCCCAGGATGTGGTGAAAGGATGGGGTGGGGAAGTACTACTTATTCATAGAGAACCATTTGATTCTTTCAACTTTGTGCATGTTTATTTTTGATATATATTAAAATCAATAATTTGTCTTTTTTCTCCTGCTGCCTGAGAAAGGGAGGAGGTGAGAGGGAGAATGTAGATCCTTCCTTGCTGATAAAAAGCTGGGAAGGTAAAGTGAGACTGTTTTGTTCCTTGGGACCGGCAGTCCCCCCAGGGCCATTGTCTTTCCATCTCCCATGGGAGAAGGGAGCAGGAAGAAAAATTCTGAGCAACTGGGAAATTAAGACTTAAAATATTGAAAAGAGCTGTTGGTGCCAAACTGACCTGAAATCTGGGGCTGCCCTAGGAGGGCTCTGACCCGAGGAAGCAATCCAAGGGTAAATGCAAAGGAAGGCTTTCATAAAATTAAAAACCAAAACCAGGATTACGTTAAGGGGATCATGAATTACGCTAGTGTTGTTGGAATAAATTCTTAATGGTGTTCTTGAAATTTTACTTTAACTGCCTGTTGTCTTAAAATCCAGAATTAAAAAGATATGACTATTTTAATACATAGTTTTAATTTAAAAAAACCCACAGAAATGCTGTGTACAGAGTTGTTGACTAATCATATCTCTGACTGAAATTGCACTGTTTTAGGTCTGTGGCCCTATCAAGACACCAGCGTCTATCACTTTCTGATCGCAGGCAAGACAGTTGGGGGAATGAGGCCTCCTGAAAGCTGACTTAGACCCCCTCTCTCTTCTTGTCCCGGAGGTCTGTCCACCAAATCCCTCTCCTTAGCCGAGAAAAATGCTCAAAAATGCCCCATTCTAAGAGAAAAATAAACAAAGCCATTCTCCTTTTGGCTATTACCCCCATTTTCTCTTCTTCATCATAATGCTTCTGAAAAGAATATATGCTAACTTCCTCTTCTTCCTTTACTTCCTCCCCACACGCTGCTTCTTGACCCTGTGCAAGCTAGCTTTCACTCTCACCAGCAGAGGCCTCAGAGGACTCCTCGGCTGTCAAATCCTTCAGTCCTCTTTAGACCTCATCCTTCTCTCTGAATCCTCCCTCCCCACCTCAGCCCCGTCACTCTTCTTTCCGGGTGTTCCTACCTTTCCCGCCTTCTCTCTGACTGCCCCCACCCCTGGGACCCCCTCAGCAGGACAGACACCCACAGAGATCCCCTGACTGCCCACAAGATCTGGTACGTGCCTAGGTCTCCAGCCTCACCTGTGGCCTGTCCTGCTTGCTCGCTCTACTCCCATGACACTCAGATTCTACCCAGCTCTTGCTGCCTTCAGGCTGATTCCCTCTACCTGAGACCCTCGTCCCTGCCCCACACCCTGGCCCTCCATCTGGCTGTTTCCAACTTGACTTTCGGGTCTCAGCCCACTATCATTTCCTCAGACTTCCCCCGCCCCCATCCCCCGGCTTAGCGCCTCCCTTCCCATCCCCAACCAAATTAAATCCATTTCCCCACTCTTCTCTCTCAGAAATCATTTTTTTTTTTTCCCTTCAGATCATTTATTTAGTTCCTAATGATAGGCCTCAGGGGTGTGTTTCTTTCCTTAAGTATCTACCTTTCTCTTCAGGGAGGAAGTTGCGTGAGGACGGGAGCCATGTCAGTTCTATTTCCCACTGTGTCCATAGCACAGCAAGCCCTTTACACGTATCACCTCACTTTTATTCTCACAGCGACCCTGTGAATAGGTACTACGATCAGGTCCATTTTGGGTCGAGGAAACTGAAACTTAGAGACACTGAGTAATAATGCCCGAGATCTTACAGAAACCTGAGAGTCAGAGCTGGAACTTGAAAATACTTTTCTCTGAGTTTGTGTGGGACTTCTTAATGACCATAGTGTAGTGCTTCCTAGCTGACAGATCTTCTACACTCCCCTTCCCAAACTTCCCTCACACTCATTCCCTCTTGTCTGCGTCTCTGCAGCTCTCCTAGGCAGGATGAGGATATAGGCAGGGAGCCGGCCCTGGAGGGCCTGGGAGTTCCTGGCAGCTTTCCTTTTCTAGCACCTGTTTCCGGGAAGTACTCAGAAAACCCATGAGATAGGCACACCATGACGATGGCCAACGTTCTCACAGCTCTCCTGCCCTTTCTATATGTTCTTTCCATTCCCTGCCTTCCCCCATGCCTTTGGGTCGCTCTCCATTGTGATGCCCCACTCAGGCCTTCCACCCTGGGCAACTTCCAGGCCCTTTCCCTGACAAAAGTGCACCTGTCCCAGAAAATGATCACAATGGAACCATAGGTGAGTGGACAAAAATAGAGACGAAATATTGTGTAAATAGTTGTTACGGGTTGAATTGTATTCACCTCACCCCAACTGACATGTTTGAGTCCTAACCCCCCAGTCCCCTGGAATGCAATCTTGTTTAGAAATGGGTCACTGTAAGTGTAATTATTCAAGTGAAGATGAGGTCCTGGTGGAGCCGGGTGGGTCCCCAATCCAATACATGATACTGTTGTCCTTATAAAAATGCTGTCATGTGGAGAGCCAGGCGCGCAGGCCGACAGAAGAACTCGTGAAGGCAGAGATGGCTGAGGCAGCAGAAGCCAAGGAACAGCAAAGATGGCCAGAAAAACCACCTGAAGCTATGGGAGGGGCCTGGAACACATTCTCCCTCGCAGGCCTCAGGAGAACCAATCCAGCAGACACCTTGATCTCAGACTTCCAGCCTCCAGAACTGGAGAGAACCGATTTCTGTTTTTTT
>CM053606.1:88026689-88074855 GCA_028646535.1 Procyon lotor | reverse complement strand
AGTCGTCCAGCGTCATCATGAGGTATAAGGTATGCCGGCCTGCTGGTCAGCTGGTGTCCCTAGAGGAGGGACAGCAGCTCCAAAGAAGTAAAGTGGGGCCTAATAACTGTGTTCTCCTATCTCTCATTAGGGGATGGCTCCGTTTTTACAAGAAGGCTTCGCCCTGGCTGCTAAGCAGGGCACGTGGACGCTGCTGGGCACCGGCCGCTGTGTGTGGCAGGGGTGGACATGGAGAGTGAGCTGGTCAGACACTTTAGGTTTGGGAGGGTCAACGAAGGAAGCAAGAGAGGTCAGCAGGTTGACTGGGGGAAGGATTGGTTAAATGAGGCTTAAGCTGTTTGGGGGTAACATTTCTTAGTTCGGGGTAGGAGAGTCTGATGGGGCAACAGCAAAGGAAAGGGGAACCATGAGAATGTAGAAAACACAGCCAGGAAGCCAAACAATTCCCTCCGGTAGGAATAAAGAATGCCCTGCCTCCTCATTTCTTCTCTGAAAACCCTGCGGGAATGGAGTGGGTAACGTAGCTTACTTATTATAACTTTCCATAGCCCATGGGAAAATGTTCTTTCCCGAGGACCAGTGTTCCCCTAACATCCCTCTTTTTGGCCATATCTGTGATAAGGTGTTCTTTTCTGGAGACTGTCTAGGCAGATGCTACCAAAACATTTAGCCTTGCCTCTGACTTATCTCAACAGGAGCATTGTCTTGAATCTTGAATCTGGCCATTTGTGACTTCAAATTAATTCTTCATCTCAAAAAATTCTGGGCTGCTTTGCTTCTTTGTGGTCATCTATGCCTTCTCTATCCCCATTTTAAACCTCAGCAACTTAGGGAAGAATTGTGTCCCCACAAATATGCATAATCCATTCCTTTACGGGAGGTCACAGATGGCTTTTGGCTCTCCCCTTGCCAAAATCTACATGTTCCCTTTCATTTGATGTCTGCTACTTATGTAGTAACATTTAATATAATATTAAATAGTGAAAAGAAGAGAACACATGAATTGCATGTAAATTATGATTCTGGCTATGTAAAAACAAATAAACAAAAAATACACACTGTTGGTGGGAATGCAAGTTGGTGCAGCCACTTTGGAAAACAGTGTGGAGATTCCTTAAGAAGTTGAAAATAGAGCTACCCTATGACCCTGCCATTGCACTACTATTTATCCCAAAGATACAGATGTAGTACAATGAAGGGCCACATGTACCCCAATGTTCATAGGAGCAATGGCCACAATCTCCAAACTATGGAAAGAGCCAACATGCCTTTCAACAGAGGAATGCATAAAGAAGAGATGGTCCATATATACAATGGAATATTATGCTTCTATCAGAAAGGATGAATACCCAACTTTTGTATCAACGGGACTGGAGGAGATTATACTGTGTGAAGTAAGTCAAGCAGAGAGAGTCAGTTATCATATGGTTTCACTTACATGTGGAGCATAAGGAAAAACATGGAGGACAGTGGGAGAAGGAAAGGAAGGTTGAATGGAGGGAAATCGGAGGGGGAGATGAACCATGAGAGACTGTGGACTCTGAGCAACAAACTGAGGGTTTTGGAGGGGAGGGGTAGGGGGTTGGGCGAGCCTGGTGGTGGGTATTGAGGTGGGCACGTATTGCATGGAGCACTGGGTGTGATGCATAAACAATGAATCTTGGAACACTGAAAAAATAAAACAAAATTAAAAAAATACACATACACATGTACAAAGAAAATAGCACGGAAGAAAAAAATCCCAAATAACTAATAAATTAATAATGGCTTTGTTATGAGTACCAGGATTTTGGATTTTTTTTCTTATTTTTTTTCTTATTCTCTATTTCCCTAAACATTTTCATGAAATGGAACAATACTTTTATAATTAAGAAAAAGACTTACAAAGATAAGGTAAGAGGCAGAATGAGTAACAAAGTTTGAGAAAATAAATAAAACAAGTAATCTAGTTGTAGATAAGGTTTTCTGGAAGTAAATATACATAGTTCTTAGCCCACTGTGTGTTAACTGATGGAGAAATATGACCACAGAATGCTCATGGAACACATTTAGCTACATGTCACCCTTGTCTACTCCAAGAATGACCCAAAGGAAGAACAGCATGAGACTTCAAACCTGTTTGACATTTGAGGGGACCGGGTGCGGGGGAGAGGCGCGGCGGCGGCTAGGAGTCCAGGCACATTAGAGGTTTGGGGGCTGTAGGGAGACTGTAGACTTTACAAAACGTGGGGGTTTCCGGGAAGTGCTTCAAGCATGACATAGTGAGGCTCTGATACTGTTTATTTTTAGAAGTCCTGTTGAGAGGAGTATCCTTCACCTCTCACTAGATTAACTATGCTCCTTGGAACCATGGACGTCTTTCTGCTGTAGCAGCAATAGGATCAAAGCACGTGTTTAGAAAGAGAAGTGAAAAACACCAGATGTGAGCAAAACCACAAGGGGAATTTCAGACAGGCAGCATGCACCGGATTACCCAATTTGGAATGTGGCCCAGGTCCCGGGACAGGCAGCCCTCTGAGGATCAGGCTGGAGAGACAGAGGTTATTGATCCTGATTTAAGCCAAATGCCGCTAACTTGACCTGTGACCTTGCTCAAGCCAATGACTTCCTTCAGACCACTTTCACTGTCTGTAAACTGGAAGGAGTGGCTCATTTCCTCTCAGGAACAGCTAATGGAAACCATGCTAAAAACTAGAGGTAAGAAGGAGGCATGATCTTGAAGACTGATGGTAAATTACAGAGGAGTACATAAATACCACACCGTATACACACTTACAGTCTGTAGATACACATATTTTGTGGGAAGGATACATGTAAAAAAAAAAAAAACAAAGCCAAAACCATGGGATTAGAGGTTGTGTCACATCAATTCACAGTCTAAATAATTGGAGGGGGTGTGACAGGATATATATTTTTTCCCTCACTCACAGCTCTTTAGGTCTCCTGGGGTCACCCCAGATCTAGACTAAAGCATACTACCTAGTACAGAGTGCTGAAAAAATGTGAGTATAAGATAGAGCTGAAGCTTCAAATTTTAGATTTTTCTTTTTTAAGATTTTATTTATTTGAAAGAGAGAGAGTGAGCGAGCACAAGACAGGGGAGGAGCAGAGGGAGAAGCAGACTCCCCACTGAGCAGGAAGCCTGATGTGGACTCGATCCTGGGACCCCACTTTGGGATCATGACCTGAGCTGAAGGCAGCTGCTTAGCTGACCGAGCCACCCAGGCGCCCCAAATTCCAGCTTTCTTTACCACTGCGTTGTATGTAGCCTTGGGTAAGTTACTCCATAATTCTGTATCTTAGTTTCCTTATATGTAGAGTGGATATGGTACCTACCTCAAAGACTTGTTGTGAAGATTAAAGTAAAATATCTAAAGAGCTTAGAAGAGTGCTGGGTGGGTCATGGTTGCTCTTATATCCCCAAACCTTCAGTATGGACCCGAAAGCTCTCTTCATTTCTTCATTTTTGTCTCAGTTTTCTCATCCAAATGTTTTCCACATTGTTGCTCCATTCAAGAATATTTCCTGTCTGTCTTGTTCATCTACGTAGTTCACTGCTCCCACTGGGCTTTAAACCGGCCTTACTCACCCCCCACAAAGCCATTATTTTTTTCCTATTCCTGCCAGCTTTGAGTCAATCTCTAAGTTGACCCCCTAACCAGAAACCTATGAAGCATCACTAAGTCCTCTGTTCTCCCCCCTTGGACTTCTTATATAACCGGATGCTTTCTTAACCAGGGGTGGGGCCCCACTGAAGATTAAAAAGCATGTTTCGCTCCTCTTTAACAGATGTAGTTGTTACAGTGTAGAACAGGGAATTACCTTGGAGCCACCGACCGTGAACATCTTAGGATCTCGTGAACCCCTGATCCTTTGGTGAGTTGTCCCTGGAGAGGAAGAGGGATGTGGTGCTGGGTCCAGGGGGACAGATGCTGGAATTCATCCTAGTGCTCATGTCCTCGGGAAGTGACTGCAGACGGGAAAAAGAAAAAATAAGCTGACTAGCAAGGGTCATGATATTTTGGGCCACTGGGGGATGACGGGGCACTGCTGAGCAGAGTGGTGTGTGGGGGAGTCACTTTTGCTAAAGGGCCAATGCGAATGGACTCTACTTTGGCACGCATGGAGCGGCAGAGAGAGGACCTAGTCACCAAAGCCCCTCCCAAGACAACTTTGTCACCAGCTCTAGCGTTATTCCTTCCCACGAGTGTCCTTGCCTCCCATCACTACCAAGTTTGATTATGTGATCCCTGTTATTGTTCTTACCACTCTCAACTCCAAATCACTTAGCCTTTTTTTCGTCCCTCCACCATATTGTTCTCTAGGGTGTTTTTACTACATGATCACCTAAAGCTGATTTGGTTCCAGAGAAATGTTTGAGCCCCTACTGCCTAAGCCTAAATCCTAGTGAACGCAAAGATGAGTAAAACACGGATACTGCTCTCAAGCAGCTGATACCACACGATTTAGGTGGCTCTGCCAACTAACATTTAACCCAGCGATGGCCTGGGTTCCCCTAATTATCTTCCAATGAATGTCCCATTCATTTATTTAACACATTTATTTAACGTATCTATCAAGTCGGCCTTCAGGGGCCCCTCAGGGCAACGGGAGGGGGAAGGACCAAACTCCACTACAATCATGGGTAGCTGGTTACTCCACGCCCTGGGCTCCTTCCTCCCCAATATTCTCATCACCTCTCTTCTCAGCAAGCAAGTACCTCTCATACTACTTCCTGAGTCTATATGGGTTAGACTCTTTCAATATATAACGTGAAGTACATTTGTTTTGTTGATGACAGCCTTCAGAAATTGAAGGTAGAGTCGATTATGTAAACATTAAGTTTCCAAGGAAGGGTAAGTGAAAGAACTCCAAGGAAATGCTTTTCTTATTGGAAGAAGCGTGTGACATGAAGGCAAGTATCAGGTTTCTCCTGATGGCAATAAAACTACTTCTTAGAATGTCGGGAGGGCTAGCTCATGTAACTGTGACCAAATAAGGGATGTAGTGAATCTCCTCAGCGCCCCTGACTCCTCAGAGTACGGCCCCAAGCAATGACTCACAGTAACAAACTCAGCCAACTATTGATTAGCTGTGCTCACAGAAGAGCATGATATTTGAATAGAAAGGAGCATCATAGACTGGACTGGATTCCTAGTACAAGCGTAAAGCTGGGAATCAGATGGTCCTCGGTGTTCAAATTTCAGCTCAGGTTCCTGTTTGCCACCTGGGCCTAAGGCAATTTATTGAGCTTTTAGCTTCCCTGTCCCTTTATGTTCTCATTTGCATAACAGATAAAAATTCCTATTGAGTAGAGTTCTTTCTTTAAAGGACTAAATAAAATGACATAATCGGAGGCCCTTGGCACAGAGTAGACACTCTGTAAATGCTCCTTTCTTCTTTTCGTTTTACAGATTAAGAAAAACCAAAGGCTGAAGTAGGAACCTAAGTCGCCCGGGGGCCCACGACTGACCAGTGTCGTACCTGGACGAAAGCCCCCAGTTTCCTGACTTCTCGTCTAGCTGTCTTTCGATTGTTTTCATAGTGGGAGTTGAGCACAGATAATTGGAAACACATTTATCTCTGGTTTTCTAAAGCTCAAGGGGGATGAAATTTTGAAAAAGTAGGCGGGGTGAGAGGTGTAAAAAGCAGATTTACTTTGCCGGGTTTACATTGCCTGAGCACACACCCCACACGGTGGAGGGAAGTGGCTGAGCATAGCCAACGTGGGATTAAAGATTGTGTTACATTAATCCACAAAGTAAATAATCGACATGTCCACAAGGGAGGGGGAGCATGACAGTGTCTTTTTTTTTTCCCTCACCCACATAACGCTTTGTGTCTCCTTCAGGCCACCCTAGGTCTAGACTAGTTTTCAGAAGGCCCTGTGTAAACCTTTTCTTCAGAGTTCCAAGCTTGCTAATGTGTGGATTTGGCAAAGAAGTGCAAATTCAAGTGGTCATGCATGAAAAATCACTTGTAACTTACAAATTATGTCAGTGTGGGATTAGTCCTCCATGTGCTGGTACAGAAAGAGCTGTGGGCCAGGGATGGGTTGCCCCACTCCCCTAGCACTACGGCTGGCTAGCTAGCTAGGGGGACCCAGAAGAGGAAGCTAACTTCTCTGGGCATCCGTGCTGTCACCTGTAAATTGCCAGCAAGTATTGAATGCAAAACAATGACCACATTTCATTTTCCTTTGTCCTTGTAGGAACACCACGAGGTAGCTAGTACTCTCTCCATATCAGAGGTGAACAAAAAGAGGCCTGCAGATAACTGTGATGTGCCCAGTATCATTCAGCTAGCGAGTGGCAGAATCTGACAGAGTTGGAGAGTGAACCCAGAATGTGCTCTGAAGTTCCAAGACAGAAAGCCTATATTGGGAAGGGGAAAATAGATATTAAAAGTTCAAAGCACTTTCGCGAAGTTGAAACAAATGTTTATTACCATCATTTACAGGGGACATAATCCCTAGGCGGCGCCTGTATTCAAGTCATTTTCAGCTCACTGACTTTCTTATGCATTGCTTCTCATCTGATCTGAGAGCATCAAACCACACACTTATCCTTTCACCTCATTTGTTTTGGTGTCAGGTCCCCTCCTGCCTGGGCTGCACTGAGGGGGAACCAGCGTCCCTTCTTGCCAAGTGGGGGAGTGGAAGTGCAGGAAGCCCTCACACACTCACAAGCATGTACACGAAGACCCCCCCACACACAAACCCACACACGTGCATGCACACATATGTATTCATGTTAGTGTGTGACACACACCCACGGTTTCAGAAACAGTTTAAGCATCCATCATTACGACACGGGCGCGTACACCGGGAATTTTCCAGAGTTGAGGTCTGGAGTGAGAAAAGGCCAGGATAAAGTGGTAGAAAGTAGAGACATGTGTACTAAGGACAATCCCAAAGACTCAGATCGATTGGCTCCATCCCCAGCCCTGAATTCTGCAATAAGCTTATGAATTTCTCCCGGCGCATTCAGGCTCCTGAAAGACCCTGCCTCTCAGTGGGCAGTAGGTCTGACACAATGTCAGTGTCTCTTCATGAAATGGTTGTGATCCTTCCCTCAGGTATGTGCTCTAGGCAGTGGTGGTCATCAGACTGTAAACTTGGGAGGCTCAGGGTCACTTCTGTGGAACTCTCCTTTCAGCGGTTTGGCCTTTCGTGCGCTTAGCAATTTTGTGATGATATCGCTTCATTCTGGCCACTGTGTTTTATTTGCTTTGCTCAGGAGATAGGTATTGATGAATTTATTTAGTTATTACATGGTGATACTGTTACATTTTTGCATTAACCCTGAATGGTTACAGAGCACATTTACAGTCAGGATCCTGCTCAGACTTCCCAAGAATCCTTTGGGATAAAAATATTACCTACCTCATGATGTTTGTGAGGATTCAGTGCAACTGACTGCAGGAAGCACTTAACAGCTGGGGCTGGCACAGAGTAAACATTATTAAAAGTTACTATCAGCATCCCTACAGACACAATTAAATATTACTGGCCCATATTACTGATGGGGAACCACAGCTCACGGAAGCTAAGTCACTCGCTCAGGTTAAGTAGGTAACGTGGTAGAATTCAGTTAAAAATCGAAATCTCCAGGCTCTAAGACCATTTTAGAAAATTATCAATTGAGATTGCAATTATCGAAGGAAGAAAGCAGAGCCTCAAAGAGCTTACGTGACAGGTTTTATGGTTGGTGAGGAGGCAGAAGTGTTTAGGGACAATACTGCTTAAGGGGGAGGAGGAGGCCCAAGTCACAGATCACAAGCAGCTGTACGATTCATTTTTGCTTCCACAACTGCTGTCTTCTCTCAGGGCCCTCACATAGATGGTCCTCCCTCCTGCTGTCTTTGCCTTCTTCTCGACCCTTCCCCTGAACGACGCTCACGTGTCCGGACTCAACCCAAACACCTCTTCGAGAGGGCTCTCTTGAGCCTGGTGTGGGCTGGTACCTACTGAAACAGGCAGCCACAGCCCCCTGAATTCTTTCAGGAATATTTGTCTAATATGTAGCATGTAAGCAACGGGAAGTCATCGGCTTTACCTTCTGATATATCCTCAGCATCTTCACGGTGTCTGTGTTTGTCAAATGCAGAGCAGCGGCTGGCCAATATTAAGATGCAGAAGAAGACAACTAAGGAAAAAGTGGGAAGACAAGAACATGAACTTAAAATGCTTTTCCATCTGCAGAATCCCTCCAAGGTGTGGTCCTGGGAGGAACCGGGAACTGCAGAGCAGATAACTGGAAGGAATTAAGAAAGACTCCAACACACAAGAAAGGCGCGGAGAGGCAAATCAGTGCCAAGAGTAAGAAGAGTAACAATCTTTGTGCTGGAGAGCCCTCAGCTAGGCCGAGCCTTCTGCAGAGGAAAGGGGGCTGAGATGGAGCCATTTCCCCAAATTGCCTCCTGTGCTGCCTTTAGAAAGAGAGGAGGACTCCCGGCTCTTTACAGAGGACTCACCAGGAAGGCCTAGGGACTACAGTGATAAACCTGCTGTGGGCCACAGGGAGGGAAGAGGGTGTCCACCCCGTGGAGATATTTCCAACTCTGTCGTGTTGACAGTGAAAAGCGGCGGTGGTGGCACTTTCGGCAGGAAGCATCCAGCTCTGGGGGTGTCCTGATCAAGCCGGGAGGTAGAGCCCACCTGGCAGCCCCGGGCCCCCGGCTTTCTTCTTCCCTCCGTGCTCTCAGCGGTGGTGTTTGGATGATCTCCCGCGCCTCCTCCTGGGCGAGGGCAGCGCTGAGGGAGGACGCGGGGCCCCAGCTTCAGGAGGGCCATGTTGTTTACGTTCCCACCCCGCAGCCCTGGGAAGCCCCGAGTTCCCACACTCATGGAGGCAGGAAGGTCGCTACTGACACCTCATCTGTCTGGGTCGCTGACTCACCGCCGATAAGCAGCAGCTGCCGCATCCACGTTGGGGGGTCACCTCCCAGACCGCCCACCCCGGATCCAGGCGGGAGAAGACCCCCCGCGCGCCGCCCGCACGGGGCCCCTGGCGGACCCCCAAAGACACGTGGCTCCATACAGCACCGACCTGCCCAGAGCCGTCGCCACGCTGGCGTTTCTTGAGCTCTGTCTAGTTTTACAATGCTCTGCTGCGTTATGTTTTCTCACATCACTCTGACCACCACCCGTGAAGAACGCAGAGCAGGTGTTTTTGTGTCCATT
Organism: Procyon lotor; assembly: GCA_028646535.1. NCBI lineage: Eukaryota > Metazoa > Chordata > Mammalia > Carnivora > Procyonidae > Procyon > Procyon lotor. Next base: position 88,065,671 of record CM053606.1, on the reverse strand, counting down.
TTGCAGATGAGTAAACAGCCTCAGGATGTTCGACAGCCTTGCTCAAGTTCTCACAGCTCGTCAGGGGTAAAGGCTGCTTTCCCACCTCCTGTTCGATGGGTCTTTTGGTTACTCCACGCAAGCGCAAGCAGCCAAGCCAACGAGTTCCAATTTTTTCTTTTTTTAAAGATTTATTTCTTTGGCAGAGAGAGAGAGACGCAGCGAGAGAGGGAACACAAGCAGGGGGAGTGGGAGAGGGTGAAGCAGGCTTCCCGCTCAACAGAGAGCCCCATGTGGGGCTGGATCCCAGGACCTTGGGATCATGACCTGAGCCAAAGGCAGATGCTTAACAACTGAGCCACCCGGGTGCCCCCACAAGGTCCAATTTTCATCCCCGAAAGAGAGTTCTTCCTCCCAGGTTTAACCTGGCTTTAATCTGTCTTCCACTCAGGCTGGGGTGTAGTGAGAAATGCTTTGGTCATGGGAGTTTTGAATCTTGATTCCTTTTCCTTGCCAGCCATGTGCCACAGTAGCTGTGTGATTTTGAACTTGATTTCCCTGAATATGTGCTTCTATGTGCATAACATGGAGATAAAGTCCTCGAAGTTGCAGAGCTGAGAATAACAGTAAACACCAACTGTTTTCTATACCCTTGGCTCAGTTCTAAGCACCTTCTGTACACTGACTTACTTAATTCTCAAATGACCCTATGTTATTTCATATATGCTCTGTTATTTCATTGTACAGGTAAGGGCTCAATGGCAGAGAAGTAAAGAAATCTACCTCAGGTCACACAGCAAACAAATAGCAGAGCCAGGATTCCAACCCAGGCTGTCCCACACCACAGCCACGTGCTTAATCTCCATGTTATACTGACTATGCCAATTGTATTTACTGTCTACAGTCGGTACTCAATCAATAGCTGTTACTAGGAATTAGGGTAGGATTGGCTTGATTTATAAGCAAAGCATAGTGCTAACTACCTGAACTAATTAGGTAAATCAAAACCTGTCCACTTAAAAATAACTTCAATTTAGTCTGTCATGGTTTCTAACTTCCCACCACTAGAGTCTCCCTTTATGGCAGGAGGACAGCTCAGAGACATTTTGGCAATGTTGGGAGACATTTTTGGTTGTCATAACTGGGGGAGCACTACTGGGACCTCACGGGTACAGCGAGGAATGTGGCTGAACATCCTACGACGCACAGGACGGTCCCTTCGTCCTGCGATCTGTTCCAAAATGTCAATACACTGAGCTTTACCATTGACTGGAGTAGTCTCGAAGGACCCTGTTAATACACATGTTTGTCAGACAGAATGGCAAAGTAATGCCCTGTTTAACATCTATTAGTACATGAACACATTTCAGTTTATGCAGTCATTTGTTATTACCTATTGTTATTGTTACTGTTGTTGTTGCCAAGCAAAGCAGATGTGCCCTAGAAATGGTCAGGCTGATTTGGGGCTTGTGGTAGAGTTAGAAAATTGAAGTTGTTTTTCTGTCAAGCGATGTCACCAACCCCTAAGTTGCTGACATTTGTTCCAATATGTTGAAGTAGGTCATAAGTAAGCTCACAGCAATGCCATTTCCGTTTACTCCCCCCCCAGATTATGTAAGTACCAAAAGATTTTTTTTTTTTTAATCTGATTTTGTTGGTTCCTTCTGGAAATTCCTTTAGGTACTGACATCTTCAAAATGATAAAAATTTACTTTACCAAATGGAACTTTGACCAAAAGAATCCCGGTACCTTATGCACCTATGAGGTATCTATGATGCTTGACAGCACACCTAGCTCTCTTGCTTGGCTGGAGAACACTGTGCCTCCCATCATTATGACTCACTGATTTCCGAATCATCATACATTAGCTTCAAAGACTCTGAACAATCCTGGAAGTGGTTATTTCAGTTAGTTTATGCCGGGTTATCATGTAGTAACAAATGATCCCCATCTCCTAACAACAGAAAGGTTTATTTCTTGTTCATATTGCCTATACATCATAAATTGACTGCTGCCCTATTTCATCTTTTTTCATTCATGATTTAGGGAAAGGAACAGGCCCTATTTGGGACATGGTGGTGTCACAGCAAGGGGGAGAAAGAGCGATGGTGGAACCATATAATGACCTTTACAGCTTCCACTCACAATTGCTTACAACGACTCAGAACCAGCATATGTCATATATTCTTACATTCTACTGGCCAATGCAAGGCAACTGCCAAGCCAGATATCAGAGGGGCAGTAATGTATTTTCCTCCCATAGCCTCCATAGACGGGGCAGCGAATATTCTCAACAATAATATCATCTACCACAGAAGTCCGTCTTTGCCATCAACAAAGTGATGAACTTCTTCAGAGGTCTTCAAGGTTTTGGCCTGGAATCACTACCCTTTCAAGAGTCACTACCTTTTCAAGAGGTTTTTATTCAATAAGTGGGGAAAGGATATGGAGTGAAAGAGTTGAGGGGCACCTGCGTGGCTCAGTGGCTTAAAGCCTCTGCCTTTGGCTCGGGTCATGATCTCGGGGTTCTGGGATCGAGCCCCACGTCGGGCTCTCTGCTCAGCGGGGAGCCTGCTTCCCCCTCTCTCTCTGCCTGCCTCTCTGCCTACTTGCGATCTCTCTGTCAAATAAATAAATAAAATCTTGAAAAAAAAAGTGAAAGAGTTGAAGCAAAATATCAGAGTATAATGACTGATTTGATGAGGATCAGGGGTAGATGGTAAATGTTAAAGAAAGATAGTAGTCAAAAATGACTTCTAGGATTCCAGCTTGGGTGACTGATGAATAATAGTGGCAACAATTGAGCATAGAGAAGGAGAGAAAGTTTATTTACTGATTGATTTTTAATTTTATTATTATGTACAGTTAGGCAACATGCAGTACATTGTTAGTTTCTGATGTAGTGTTCAATGATTCATTAGTTGCGTATAACACCCAGTGCTCATTACAACACGTGTCCTCCTTAATACCCATCACCCAGTTTATTTGCTTAAAGATTTCATTTATTTATTTGATAGGGAGAAAGCAAGCGAGCACAAGAAAGGGGAGCAGCAGAGGGAGAGGGAGAAGCAGGCTCCTGTTCAGCAGGGGCTGATTCCTGGATCCTGGGATCATGACCTGAGTTGAAGGCAGATGGTTAGCCAACTGAGCCACGCAAGCACCCTGGAAAGAAGGTTTAGAAGGAGAAAAGCCCAGTTTTGGTTTTGGCCCAAAGAACATGAGGTGTCTTTGGAACAGCCATGTAGAAATCTATAGTAGACAGATGAATATATGGAAATGGCTCCTGAGAGAGTACTGAGCTACAAAGATCTAAGATTGAGTAGTATATAAGTATTAATAAATAATAGCTATTATGATTGTGTTTATTGAGCACTTACTATGTCAAGCATTGTACAAAACAATTTACATACATTTTCTTTTTTTTTTTTAAAGATTTTATTTATTTATTTGACAGAGAGAGCGAGAGATCACAAGTAGACAGAGAGAGAAGGGGAAGCAGGCTCCCCGCTGAGCAGAGAGCACAATGTGGGGCTCGATCCCAGGACCCTGAGATCATGACCTGAGCTGAAGGCAGAGGCTTAACCACTGAGCCGCCCAGGCGCCCTACGTACATTTTCTTATTTGATTCTCCCAACAGTCCCTCAAGCTAGTTGGTGTTATTTATCCTTATTATGTAGGTAAGAATATTAAAACTAAAGAAGCTTTAAAAACCCCAAAACTTCACTCAAGTCTCACAGCTAGGAAAAAAAGACCCAGGAACTTCGTATTCACAACCTACGTTTCAATCAGTAATGCTTAGCTGGAACAATGGTGGCAAAGGAGAACATCCAGGCACTGTGGAAAGAAAGAAGAGAAGGGCAGTGGTTCAAGGGCAGACCCTGAGGAATGTGAATATTTAAGGGTCAGAAAGAAAAGCCCTTGAAGAAGATAGAGAAGGAGCGGGTAGGAGGAGATCAGAAAATTACAAAGCCTCAGAAGTCAAATGTATAGAGTGACACCAAAGAGAGATTCTAACAGTCAGGGACAGTGAAATACTTGGAGCTAGACTGGGAAAGGTCTACTGATGTTGACAGTTAGGGCCTGACAATATGTCTAACTTCACGGAAGTATCCGTTACCAGCTGTATTCCCCACTTGGAAGGCCAGGAATGAAAAATGAATCACTATTGGCCAGTCACATGCTGACTTTGGAAACACCAACCTGTTGTTGGCTCACTCTTTTTGAACTCTGCCGCTAGAGACTGCCTCGACTTTTTGACCTGTTTGGGTAGTTCTTTGTTTCTGGGTCTTGGTGACCTGGATTGTACACTCTGTATCTATGTGTACTTGTCTCAGGTTCTTGACTGTTCTCGCAGCTTAGAAAACCCAACCTTACACCACATCCCTGCTCTTGGTTACTATCTACTCCCATTTTGACGGAGTGAGGTTGAACACTGTCCCTCAATTCATAGGCTGTGTCTCCTGCTAATTTTCTGCAATTCGGCTTCCAGAGAGGAAATGGGGATTTGTGGTCTCAGACGGTGACCACTGTATCTGTTCTGTTAGATGTGGCAAATTACTGACAATCGGGCTGCTGGCTCTGAAGATCAGAGGTTGCTGGTCAGACCTTGCCAAACCTTGCAATACCTGTTGTCAGAGCAGACTTTTTTTTTTCCTGGTGGACAGCAGAGTTTATTGAGCGATAGTTCGAAGCTCCCAAAGAGGGAGGGACCTGACAGGGTTGCCTCCCAGAGCTGACTTTCTGTCTTCAGGTGAGCCTCCCAGCTGCCATGCTTTAAAATCCAGCCCCAGCTGTTTATGGAGATACAAGATTTATATGTGGCCACAAGAGGACACTTATAAGATGAGATTTCTCACTTTGGCTTGGAAAGCGGAATGCTGGACAACTATCCAACTGTGACTGTGAGAAATTCCCAGTGGCATCCATAGAGTGGCTCTTGCCATTGATGTCCATGGAGTAAGCCAACTACAACATTAGACTGGGTAAGCATCCAAAACTGACTCATGTCAGAGACTTGAACTGAATGAACTGCCCTGAGGTGAGGGCACCAGAATTCTCTAGCATCTTTGCTCTTTGTGGTCTATTGGAGGTCGCACCTATCAGTCACCCTTCCATAACCACCGTCACCACCCCCCAGCAAGTGTTATTAGATTTATTAAGTAAAAATACAAGATACCAGTTAAATTTGAATTTCAGATAAACAACAAATACATTTTTATTTTATTTATTTTTTAATTATTTGCTTGTTTATTATGTTCAGTTAGCCAACACAAATACATTTTTAGTGTAAGTATATGCCACATGACACTTGGGGCATACTTATACTAAGAAATGATTCATTGTTTATTGGAAGTTCAAATTTAACTAGGTGTCCTGTATTTACCTGGCAGCCCTATGAGCACCACAGGATCTATAATCTGAAACCCAATAGGAATTCATAGGCTTGGGATCCAGTGGATCTGCACTTCTCCCAGAGGGTATCGGGGCACTTTGTGAAAAAGAAAAATTGGAAATAGGTTTCTACTAGGACAACTGGGGTCCTGAACCTGTCAGGTCCCTTCACGCTCCAGCTCTAGGGGTCCATGAAATTAGGCATTCTGAATGCCTAAAACCTTGTTGACCTTTTATAAGCTGCATTTGGAAGATGGTTTTCTAGGAGTGTCCAGACAGTTTGGAGAGATCATGATGCTCCTTGACCTGTGGCAGCATCAAATGATCAGTATCCTGCATGACTTTCCGGGGGAGGTTTTTGCATTTCCTGGACAATGTCCTAAGATATCAAACACCTCGACATATACCCTGCCCAACTTGGCCTCATATAATCCTCTAGTCCAGCAATCCTGGGTTATCTAAAGCATCAGCACCTCCAAAACAGTCTCCAAACTATTCCAGTTTGGTATAGCCAGGTGTCTATGATTCTGGAGTAAGAGATCCCTTGGTTACTCAAGGACACCTAGACATTCCAAAACATTCTTTTATTTTTTTTTTTAAATTATTAACATAGAATGTATTATTTGTTTCAGGGGTACAGGTCTGTGATTCATTAGTCTTACATTCCAAAACATTCTTGATAGCATTTTGTTCTTTTCTGTGCAACTGACCTAGTAATGACCTCCTAAAGAACGAGAAGGAAGTTGGCTGTGATGTGCTGAGCCTGACACTATTTTTTGGACAACTCAAGACTCCCTTCACCTCTGCTCCATTATAGCACCAGTAGGCACTTACGATGTACCAGATATTCGTCTAAGGACTCTACTTATATTAACAAATTTAATGCTTATAATAACTCTGTGAGGTATGTTCTATTATTTTTGCTGTTTTAGAGTTGAAGAAACTGAGACAGAGAGATAGAGTAATTCCTCTAAGGTCACACAGGTTAAAAAGCAGCTCCAAAGTAGAAGCTGAGATTTGAATGTGGGCAATCTAGATCTGGAGTCTGTCCTTCTAACCTGTGGGGCAACTCTAGCTAGCCAACTCTAGTTCAACCTTAACTGTTGGGACCAGCGCTGCCAACATGATGGAGGGGGCCGTCCTGTTGAGGAGGAGTCCTAGCCTGTCCTCTGTTATCTACCTTTGGGAAGGAGAATGGCTTGCTGTTAAGACGTCTTCAAGGCCTAGAGGGCCTAATGCAAGATGGTCTGCATAGAGCTCAATACATAAGAGCCTGGAACAACTAGTGCAAACCTAGAAGCTCAGCTCATGCTATGTAAGGGAGTTTGCCTTATCTTGTGAGCCTTAGGTGCTCCATCAAGCAACACATACAGCAACAGAACCACAGGCAGATGGACTATGTCGTAAGTCTGGGTATAAGGGAGCAGCAGAGACACTCAACCTTGGAAGGTTCTAGCTTGACTATTTCAGTCATTCAGTCCAAACTGTCTTTCAGACATCTACATATGGACCTACTCCACATCCAGGGCCTCCTGGCAACAACTCACAGATGTGTAAGATACAAGGGAGGCCTCTACATGAGTAGGGTGGTGCACATCCCACAGGAAGGCCTGAATGCAGTATTAGCTTGGTGACCTACCCATTCTGCTACTAAAACACAACCTGTGACTCTGTCCAATGTGTGTTCTGGTATCCTACCACAATGACACCAGGACCTTGAGCGAAGACTTTGCTCTCAGAATTTATTGTTTCCCTCCTTTCCCTCCTATCGCTGCATTTCTGTGCAGCAATAGTTTTCATCCTTATCATTTTCTTGTGCTCTTTTTTCCTCACACTAGAGAGAACCCAGGAAGGGGTGTACCAACTCGGAGGAAACTCAGTGAGCATACGAAGCTCTGGCTGGCAGCAGACTTCAAGAGAAGGTTGGCCTATAGGATGTCATCCAGTTTCCCCACAGCATGTTCATCCTATCTACTGAATGTGAAAGCTAGAGGACTGCTAATAATTAGAACACCAGGAACACCAGCTATCGCTTACTGAGCACTTACTCTGGGCCACATACTGTGCTAAATGCTTTGCATATGTTTTCTGACTTCATCCTTACAATAATGCAATAAGGAGGATAATGTTTTACTTCCAATCTATAGCTGAGACAATTGGCCTTACCAAATGAGTAAGTGGTAGAGCCAAATTTCCAATCCCAGTTAACTGAAAGCCTGGGCATTCATCCGCTTTGTTGTCATTGTCATATGTCAGCATCAGCTGACTTCCCCCATGCCCAGTCTCCCAGCTTCTTCAATTCTTTTCTCTTCTCCTAATTTTCCAGCCACTACCCCAATGACAAGAGGGGATAAACATGAATTGTATCCCTAAGAGAGAGTAGACTCATTATGACACCATGACTGAGCTCACCAGCTGGATGATGGGAAGAAATGAGGGCATGAAGAATTATTTTAATTTGGCACTTTGAAACAGATACCCTACCTGAAGTAATAAGGTGCTTGTTATAACTACTTTCCTGTTTTGTTCACTGTTGGATCCCAAACACCTAGAACCATGCTTAGCTAATAGTAGGTGCCCAACAAGCTTTAGCAAGGGAATCCAGGAAGTTGGGGTTGCCTGATGAAGAACATGGGAGCCATGGTAAACCTAGGTGGCAGGAAAGTGGCTTTTAGTTGAGCCAGATGATAGACTCTTGTAACACTGGTGCACCATTTCTGAGCTGCACTTTGCAGTTTGCTTCCTTCTATCATATTCCAACCAACAAATTCTGTCTACTATTCATGTATTTTTTCTACTGCATGATTGCTGCTTATTCATAAATTCTGTTTTCTTATCATATTCTTCTGCTTCCTCATAGATTTGGTCTGTATGACCCTCCATAGCCCTTACTCCATTGTATGACATCCTTTCAACTTCAGTTTCCATGGCTAACTGCCCTCATTATTTCCATGTCTGCCAATTCACATCCTAGAAGAAGAGAATCTGATACACCCAATTCATCTTTTCCATTTGAGCCCTGATTTTTGGAGCGGCAGCCCCAATGTCAGGGGCCAATCCCTGGTCCAATCAGGAGCCATCCCTGGGTAAAGAACAACCTAGCTCTGCTTCTCAGAGCAGGGGGCTGTGGGTGGGGCAGTTTCATCTTGAAGAGGAAGTTGGGTGTGGCAGGCACTTTGTTGACATATCCAGTATAGGAGTGCTCCAGGGAGCCCATCTCTCACCTCTGAAAAGTGACTTTGTAAGTTAGGACTTTTCATCAGGCACTCCCAGGAAAGCGCAGCTAAAAATGCAGCTGGTGACTTGCTGAGTTTGGAATTCTTGGCCTGCCACCTCCTTGCACTCTTCCTTCTGGAACTACCTTGATTTGTCAGCTTATTACCTGTTTGGAGTTGGCTTATTTCTGGAGTCTTTCTTCTACTTAGGTGAGTTGCTTCCAACTAGACTGCTTGACTCTTGGATATGGTGAGTGTTTGGATTCCACTTTGGTTCTGGATCATGGTTTTAGCTTGGATGTAAATCGCCTTACTTGCTCTCTTGCCCCTTCCCTTCTACCCAAATCTACTATGCTCGAAGTTATCATTTACCTGAGGGTGCCTTCCCTTCCAGCCCATGCACATATTCCTGAGGGAATGACATTAAGAAATAGTTGGTGGCTTCAGTGAGAGCAATTTTAGAGGAATGGTTGAGGCAGAAACCAGATAGAAGCAAGTTGAGGAAGTGGAAATAGTGAGTATACTACTACTCTTCTGAGAAGTTTAGATGAAAAGGAGGGGAAGAAAACAAATAGGTGTCAAGAGGGTTTTTTGAAATTATTAGTTTAAGAATTTGCTTCTGATTATATAATACATAATTTTATAAAACATCTTGGAAAATTAAAATTATAAAGAATAAATTTATAATCCCCTATAATTTAACTACCTACATAATTATGATGGTTATTAAATTTTTGAGCACCTACTAAATAGAGGAGGAATTCTGCTAGTCACTTTAGGAATAGTGTTTCTATTTACTGTGTAATACAAAGTCCCAGGAGGGCTAGAATTAAGAGAAATATTTCTGTGATGCTGAGTAAGACGATATCCTTTCCCTTTAAGCAATGATTGGTATTCATTGATTTACAAGGGGGCTGAGAAGTTTTCTGAGGGGAAAACTCAAATCCTTCAGTAGGGTTTTAGTCACGCATGGATATGTCGAGGGGGAGTTCCACAGGGACAGATTACTGGCAGGTAGAGTGGGGCCCCCGGGAGAGCCCGGCCTGTTGAGGCAGGAGTCTGCAATGATAAGGCTGGGCTAACCCTGGAAGGTCATGGCCAGTCTGGCTGTCATGGGGTAGGGCCCAATTCAGCTTCCCTGTGTGTGTCTTCCCAGAAGAAAACAAAGAAGAGCCTCTGTGTAATAGAAAGAGTCATTTAGTGTTGCTCCGTGATGCCCTAGGGCCTATTACCCTGTGGGTAACTGGGTGTAGCATCTCCAGGAAGAGAGCTTTTCCTTTCTCACTTTGAAAGAAGATGTTGACAGGCATCGTAGGGGCTATCCAGCCCTAAATTTCCCATGAAACTAGCATCAGGGGGCCAATCATGTGGGCAGAAAAAATTTTTGTCAGTAAGGTAACGGTACCTGACCTCTGTTAGCTCAGTAACACTTTACCTTAAGTGTTAATTATGCTGAAAAAAAAAAAATGGACTCTCTTACTTCCTGTTTTTCAAAGCATCGTTGACTAGGGGAACAATGCAGGGCTCCGAATGAGGCGCTGCTATGGGCTTCTAGCTAGCCGTGGTGCTGCCAGAGCCAGCATCATGGTGTCGGGCTAAGCCAGCCATGACAATAAATGATTCAAAACACAGGTAACATCCGCACCCTAATGACTCATGCAATGTCTCTGCACAAACAACACCTTCTCAATGAGACCACTCTGTATAAAACTGAACACCCCTACCCTCGCTGTCCCATCCCCTATTACCACCTACCACAATCTTCTCTGTACAGAACTCCTCACCATTTCACATAGCATCATTTTTTTTATTTCTTCTTCGTCATCCTTTTTTTTTTCCGAAGGAGAGAGAGAGTGAGCAGGGGAAAGGGGCAGAGGGAGAGAGCGAGACTCGAGCAGACTCTGCCCTAAGCACAGAACCCCACAAGGGCCTCAATCTCAGGACTCTGAAATCATGATCTGAGCTGAAATCAAGAGTTGGCAATTAACTAACTGAGCCACCAGGCACCCCTCTCTCTTCTTTTAAAACAAACTGTCCCCTTTCTAATTTAGGATGTAAACTCCATAAAAGTAGTATCTCTGTGTTTATTGTTGTGTCCCCCAGAGCCTAGATCAGTGACTGGCACAGAATATTGAATAAAATATTCATTGAGGGGCGCCTGGGTGGTTCCATGGTTAAAGCCTCTGCCTTCAGCTCAGGTCAGGATCTCAGGGTCCTGGGATCGAGCCCCGCATTGGACTCTCTGCTCAGCGGGGAGCCGGCTTCCCCTTCTCTCTCTGCCTGCCTCTCTGCCTGCTTGTGATCTCTCTCCTTTCTGTCAAATAAATAAAATCTTAAAAAGAAAAGATATAAAAAAAAATATTCATTGAGTTGGTCCATTATGTGGGTTTCCTAAAAATACTGGGAGGGGATGAGAACTATTTTAAGATTTTTAATTAGCATCTGGATTTATAGCCTGGGAGAACTTAGGATACTTGCTTGTATTTATAATAACCTTGTAATGTATATAGTATAATATGCTTATTTTATAGATCAAGAACAAATTAGAGCAAAAGCAACTTGCTCGGACTCCATAGATAGTGAGGGCAAGGACCTTATAAGCTGGCATAATAAGTAAGAAGATTCTTACTCTATAGGAGATCCTCCTATAGCTGAGGCAAGAGTTAATGAAAGCTTTAATCAATATGGTGAAAAAGGGTTGGGAAAACAAAGAGATGGAAAGGAAAGAAACTGTGCAGATTGCTAAGAAGCATAGGAAAGAGTATTTAATCCACTACCAGAAGGAGCCCATAAAAATCAGGTGAGGACAGGAAAATTCTTCTAAGACAGAAGTAACTTCAATTTCTTTCAGAAAGAGAAGATTGGCTAGTTGCAAAACAGGAAAGAAACAGACCAGGTAAAGTCAAGTCCTTGTAGCTTTGAGCAAATCCATGACAAAATTTTCTTTTTCTTTTTTTTTTTTTTTAAGATTTTATTTATTTATTTGTCAGAGAGAGAGAGCACAAGCAGGCAGAAGCAGAGGGAGAAGCAAGCTCCCTGCCGAGCAAGGAGCCCGATGTGGGACTCGATCCCAGGACCCTGTGATCATGACCTGAGCCAAAGGCAGCCGCTTAACCAACTGAGCCACCCAGTGGCTTTCGTCCCCATGACAAAATTTTCTTAATGTGGATTTCATATTTGGATTTTAACTTCAAAACAGATGACAGTAAAATGACTTACGGCAAAAAGAGTCAAAGTTGAGTCATGACACAGAGAAGACTGTGGCAATTGTGTCCAAGGAATGAGTCAGGAAGTAGTACAAAGCCTTGGGCAGAGGGGATACTCAATGTTAGGACTCAGGATTGTTAATTGAGAGGTTGCTGGGCAATATAAGAGCCCCCTGAAACAGGCCTTGGTTTAGGGAGAAGGAACTGTAGGAAAAGTAGGTAAAGAAGATCTGGCCACCTCCACCATTCCACTCACCCCTGGCCCAAGAACTGGTGTTGCAGGCTGTGCTGTGATCCTCCCAGGGATTTTGGAAGGGGAACCAGGGTCAGATGACTGGATCAGAAGGGCCAGCGAGGATAATCAGTCACACATGGTTAGAGGCAGGTAAGGAAACTGATTAATGAATACAGAAGCCTTAGGAGAATAAGTCTATCCCAAGTCACTGGATACTAGTTATGGGGTTGGCAGCCTATTTGTTGGTTCAAGCAGTATTTACTGAGTGTTCTTTATGTGCTGGGCACTGTGCCAAGCATTGGACTAGGTGCTGGGAATTGAGATTTGAGTAAACTATTTCCTGATTTCTCCTCTCTCTTTTGGAGAAAGAACTGGAATAACATCTGGCTCTCATTGGCACAAGGATCGGGCAGGGCTGCATCTGCAAGAGGCAGACATCAGCTTGGGCAGAGGGGTCAGGTTGGGGACAGCATGGCCTGGTTGATACAATACTTACATTGTACCAGGAATTTGTGTTTATTTTCTATGCTCAGCTTGATATTATTTACTTATATTTGATAAGCAAATGAACTATTTTATGTTTTTTATAAGTAATTTCTAGATATACACTTATGACATTGGATGGGGGAGAGGGCTTTTGATTTCCAGTCTTAAAAGCAACAGTGAGACTAAATTGCTGGCCTTGACAATCTCCTAAAACAGGGGCATTTCAAATCATCAGTAGAAGCAGCAAAGAGGGGAGAGGGCATGATCCAACTCTCCTGTATTATAAGGCCAAACAATGAATCGCAATGGGGAAGCCACCGTAGAGTGTAATGGTCCCACCCATAACCCTTTAAGACACAACACTTGGTAACCACTTAACTCATAAGGGCAAGCTGGCAATAAACTTCCCAAGTTGGGGTGAATGCCTCATTTCATTCAGCCTGCAAGTAGGCCCACAAGATCAGCCCTGTCTTCCCAGGTTAAGAGTATTCCTTTGTTACTGGAAGGGAATTGAAGAAACAATTGTCATCAACAATCCCAGGCCCTTTACTTATTTAATAGAATGGAGCCGAGTACTCAATTTTTTGCCTTTGTGGAATGTGTTTTCCCTAGCAACAATGTTGGGCACAATCAGAAGATTTCTGTAATAGTCTCTCTAACTCTGAATACCGGATATGTATATTGTTGACTCCTATAGAGCACCAAGCCCAACATCTTTACTATAACTGGAACTCAAATTATATTAATTGAAGAAAATGTTAAGACCAGTAGAAAAAGGGGATAAGAGTAGGAGAATAAACAAGGGGAGGGGCCCAAATGAAAGTTCACTTTTATAAACCAGTTTTAATTTTGGCTCTCTGATTATAGGTGTGGGTTCTAGCTGAAAAGATTTCAGTCTCTCATGTCAACAACGAGGATTCCAGGAGACAGAAGATTTTAGGAGTCATTTTTAAAAGTTTCTAGATCTGTGGTATTACTTCAGTCTCAATCCTACCCCCCATTCAAAATTTAGGCTATTCATCGCTACAAAGGATTTTAAAGCGGAATCAATCAGTGTACTTTAATCTTAATGTTTATTTATTTATTTGTTTTTTTAAGATTTTATTTATTTGACAGAGAGAAACGCAGCGAGAGAGGGAACACAAGCAGAGGGAATGGTAGCAGGAGAAGCAGGCTTCCCGCAGAGCAGGGAGCTCGATGCGGGGCTCTATCCCAGGACCCTGGGATCATGACCTGAGCTGAAGGCAGACGCTTAACGACTGAGCTACCCAGGCGCCCCTAATCTTAATATTTATTAATTGCTTACTCTATGCCAGGCACTTTTCTAATCATTTTACATGTACTAACTCATTCAAACCTCTTAAAACTCAATGAGGCAGACATCATTGTTATTTCCATTTTACAGATGAGTCAATTGAGGCAGAGAGTAAGTAACCTGTCCAAGATCACACAGCTAGTGAGCGACAGAGTTCATACCCGGACAGTCTGACTCTGGAGGCCACTCTTGCAGTCACCAAGCTATCTCTGCTCTGCAGTCAGTCATCCCATTACTACGTATCTCCAAGTACCTGGTTTGTTAAAAACAACTCTTAGAGGGTTAAATGTTTGGTATCCTTGTTTTGGACAATTATGTATTATTCATTGACAGCTGTTAACTTTGTTTCTAAAAATGGCAAACTTAGTTGTAAAAATCATCTTTTTCTGCCCTCTTTTCCACAAGACATAGTTGTTTGGATAGTACCTTTTCAGAAACAAAGTAAATGTAGAGTTGCTTTTGTGAGGGCAGATGGTGAAGGACCATTCTCACATCAGCTGGGCCAACATTGCTCTATGTTGTTCTCAACAGGATTCAGTTGCCTGTATGAGAAGGCAACCTATACACCAATGAGAAAAATAAAATTTATTTCTGTGCACTAAAATCTTATATGACGAATTGTACCTTTCACTTTTTTCTTTTTCTTTCTTTTTTTTTTTAAAAAGATCTTATATATGTTTATCTGACAGAGAGGGAGGAAGAGAGCACAAGCAGGGGGAGCAGCAGAGGGAGCTGCAGGGGGAGAGGGAGAAGCAGGTTCCCCACTGAGCAGGGACCCCGATGTGGGGCTCGATCCTAGGACCCCTCGATCACGACCTAAGCCAAAAGCAGATGCTTAACTGACTCAGCCATGCAGGATCCCCTCTATCATTCTTCTTATCTGCCATTTTTCTCATCAGTACATAAGTCCCTCTCATTTCTTCCAAGTTTGATGTAACCCTAGCCTTTATACATTTGATATCCTTAGGAAAAACTGGAAAAAAGAAGCGGATGGGAAAGCATTCAGACATTATTTAATAATTTATGATATTTTCACATTGCAGTAACTCTTCTCATGCTCTTTTCTCCAGCTTCTGGGTCTATGATCAGGAGGAGAAACTCATTCCCAGTGACAACAATTCCTCTTCCCACTATTATTTCTTGCATAGGGTACTAAAAATTTTTTTGTAATCATCTCACTTTGGAGATAAGGAAAGGGACAGCAAGTTCAGCCTGTATGATATGGGGGAATTTTCCTAAAGAATGTTATCTTGACTTTATGACATAAATTATAGTCCATTCAAATTTTAGATAGTGTATTTTGGTTCAAAATTTGCTATGAATTCTAGAACTTTCTGTCATGTCATGGTGACCTGGCCAGAAGACTTTTTGGTTCCCAAAGACTATTAATCTTATGTTCCCAAATATATTTCATAGGCAGCTCAACAAAATCAGATGCTCTTAATGGGTTTAGGGGTAAATGAGCCAATGAGAATAAGCCCCTTTTTAAATAACAGCTTCAGAGAAATGGACCAGTCAGGGAAGGGCAGGCAGAGGGGTGGAGAAAGGGACACTTGAGAAGGCTGAGCCTAGAGGTAGAATTGTTACCCTACACATCTTGCCTGGCATCACAGGCTTCGCCCGCCCACCCGAGCAGGAGAGTGCCTGTGAGAGAAGAAGGGAAGGGTGGTGCCACCACTTTGTGTCCACCAACCTCATAAACACGCCTCTTTTCCTCTTCTAAAGACTTGTTCTAAAGGAGGTGCAACTCAGCTGAAGCATCTGTGGCTTCAAATTACCATGGCTGGTTTACAAGCCACTCTATAAAATCATGCCCTGGCCCAGATTTATCAGCCAGGTTTTACAGTAGGAAGAAACTCAAGGGCATTGTTTATTATGAGAATACGGTCAAAGTGAGAATTTGTTTTTTCTGTTTGTGAATAGGGTGTTAAGAAATTGAGTGATTTATGTATTTGAGCCTAATACCGGATAGATATTATTTCTTAGGAATAAGCTAGTAAGACATTAAACTTTAAAATTAAAAAACAAGATCTTTAATAAGTTAAATTTAAATAATTATAGTCCAATATCAATGGTGGAGAATTCCAAGGATCAAGGTAGGGAAATGCATCAAGGTAATTTGTTTTTTAATTAAAAAAAAAACAACCCTCTGGGTAAATAATAGTAAAATCATATTAGCAAAAAACAAGTTACTTTATAAGAGAGTTGAAGGCTATATTCTCATCAAGATAAAGATCAAAGAATATGAAGACTAAGAGAAGCCATTGTGCTTTGTTGTTGTTGTCTGTTTTTTCATCAATAAAAATTGACTCTGTTGCTAGGATCCTGAATTTTAAATTATGGAAATCAGTGTTACACTGATGAGTCAACAAAGTCGGAGCATATTCTACTAAGTCAAAGAGATACAAAAATTATGAAAGGGACTTGGAGAGTCTGATGGAGCTCTGTATATTCTGCTGGGCCAATAAATAAAGAATTAACTAATTTAAAGTAGATAAAACTGGGTTTCCCTCAAGCTTCTAATGTTTTCAAAATGTATTTATCTTATCACTTAAAGGCTTATAGTCATAATAATTGTAGTCCTGATTTTTTTCCTTATAAAGATTTTATTTATTTATTTGACACAGAGAGAGATCACAAGTAGGCAGAGAGGCAGGCAGAGAGAGAGGGGGAAGCAGGCTCCCCGCTGAGCAGAGAGCCCGATGCGGGGCTTTATCCCAGGACCCTGAGATCACGACCTGAGCCGAAGGCAGAGGCTTTAACTCACTGAGCTACCCAGGCACCCCCTGATTCTTTCCTTATAAAAGGAATATACGTTTGAGGACAGGATTCTGCCCTTCTACAACAGGAAGCACCTACTCTTTTACTGTGTGAACAATTTAACCGGAATCTTGCCCACTGTTCAGAGAGTGGTTTATATAACCTTTGGCTCAACTTGTGCCTCATGGTGCAAACTAAGCTCTTGACACTCACCTCTATAAACTGGAGACAGATTTGTTATTTGTATTGCCAAATATTGACTGTAAACTTTAAAAAAAGGAACCTCCCTTATAGCATTACAGAATATTAGAGCAAAAGAGAACTGAAAGATGATCTTGAGTAAGCCACCATTTTATAGATGAGGAAACTGAAGCACAGAGTGACGTGCCGATGTCTCACTGAGCCTGACCCAGAGATCAGGTTCCTTGACTCTCAGACCTACACTGCAGCACCAGCACCATGTAGCTTCTCTCACGTTGCTTGGTAAATGAGTGTGTTTGGCACTGGGAAGATAAAAACGAAGGAGATGTAATACTTGACATCTAGGAACTCAAATATAATAGGAAAAAAAAGCATTATATTGCATTCTGTACATTGTTGCTAGAATGGTCTTCCTAAAAATATGAATTGAAATATTTTGTCTGTCCCTGCAGTGGCTCCTCTTTGCCTGTAAGGCAAATCCTCCTTGTTTTCCAACCTCTTGTCTAACTGCATCTATGCCAATGCCCAAGATCAGCCATAGAGGATCAATTGCTTTTCCCTAAATAGCACATGCTGTTTTGTCCTGCCAGGCCTTTGCTCAAGCTGTCTTCTGCCTGCAAAGCCCTCCTCTCATCAACCTGCAGGAGGGTTGTCTCATTAATTAATTTATTATTATTATTTGGATGGGCAGCAAAGCAAAATTTATTGAGTGATAGTTTATTGAGCGATAGTACAAAGCTCCCAAAGAGGGAGGGGACCCAAGGCAGTTGGCCAGGTTGTCTCCTTTATAACAAATTTCCTTAGGTTTCTCTCCTCCAATCTCCAATCTCACAATTAGAGTTGGCCATTCTTACCTTTGGTTATTGCCCACCGCGTGCCGCCTGTACTTCTCCTACAGCACCTGTACTATTTGTAACATTGACTTCTTAAAAATAAATAATGTATTTGCTATTTACACTTGTGTCTTTCTCCACTAATTGAAGGCAAGCTCTGTGATGGTAGGACCATCTTTTTTGTACCTTTAGAACAGCCCAGCATCTGGCTCATAAAAACCCCACTGAAGGAACTGCCCATAAAGGGCCTTGCAAAGTACTATTGCAATATGAAGGAAAGTGCAGCAGCCTGTGCTTGGAGGAGTCATCCCAGGAGAGAAAGGACAGATGCCAAGTCTCAGACCATCAGTACCCCACCAGGGAAGAGGGCAGGGGTTGCTTCATACCTTGTGCCAAGAATAGAATGCACAAAGGTACAGAGGCCTGAGAAATGGTGGAAAAGGTGGCACATTTGATACGTGGTGATTTGTTCGTTGTTAAACTAGAAGGGTCTACAGAAGTCAATCAGGGCCTGTGTGTGAAAGTCCTGGTTATCTATTACAGAAGGGAATTTTTATTGTATTACAAGGAGCTAGAGAGGGAAGCGCCATGAACATCAATATTCCAGAGTATGAATGACTGGTTTTGCCTATCAAGAGAAAGGACAGTGCAGCAACTCAGGAGAGGTTGCTCTAGAAAAGGTGGGACTGGCATCTCTGAGTCCAGGTATGACATTGTTGATCTGAGGGTTTGGAGAACTGAGAATGGTCCTGGTGAGAAATGAGAGGGCCTAAAGCAAGGCAGTCGAGGTGGAGACAAAAGGAATGATTGGGCAAGCACAGCAGTGTTGGAACAGTGAGTGGTGACTGGTTGAAGATGAAAAGTGAGGGAAAAGGGAGAGTCCAGGATGATTTCCAGCACTTATCTTGAATGTTTAAATGGATGGCAGTGTTCTGATACAGAATGCCCAAGAAGAGGTTTTTGGAAAATAACATTAAGTTGAGTTCATGACATTTGTGAGATACTTACATGAAGATGTTGAGAAAGCAGTTGGAATTACGAGTCTTATACTCAGGAAGTCGTGAGTATATCTAGTTGATAACTGAGTCCAAAGGAGAGGATGAGATCATCTGGGAGATCATGAGAGTGAGTGGAGAAGGTCTAGGATGAGGCCCTTAGGAAAGAAGGAGAGGGGGAAGGAGATTTTTAAGGACTAAACTGGAATTGATCAAGAAGTAGGAACAAATCCAATGTGGAGTCATGGAAGCCATAGGAAAAGAGAGTTTATTCTCAGGGAAGAAAGAATTAATGGTGTCAAAACCAAAGAAAGGATGAGGATAATGAGGATTGAAAAAGAGTCCTGAAAGAGCTGTAATATAAGGCTGTAAACATAACTCGGTGGTGGCTGGAGGAAGTCTAGCATCAGCATTGGGCCAGTGAATCAGAGACAAAAGGCTCCTATTTCCTAGTCTTATCCCGTTCATAAGGCTGAAGTTGACCTAAAGTAGGATTTATGCTAAATAGCTTCATCTATTTAGGGCTAGTGAAATCGAGGTGGTTGAGCCATCTCCATCAAGAACCTGATGAAGAATTGAAGAGCTTTCACATTTTCTTTTTCATACATATGAGTTGGGGGTAGATTAAGGAGGTAGCTGATGAAAGAAGTAAAAGGAAAACATGAAAAAGAAGAGGAAATTAGTAAATGCCAAAGAGCAGTCCTAGAGCTCTTCATTCACCTACCTCCACATACTCTAGGGTCTATTTATAGGAAAACTATAAGCTAGCATGGCCAATATAGGTTTCAGTGGGCTAGCAAGTAATGCAATCACCATACAGTTGGCTTCAGGTTCCTCAAAATTGTTTCACTAAGGGATTTAGTAAGTGTGGGGACTTGAAGGGCGGCCTGCAGATAGTGTTGAAATTGAGAATACAGAAATCGAAAGGAAGCACTTAGACATTTTCAGAGCAAGTAAAGAATTCTGTGACAAGACAAGCACATCATCAGTGGACTTATGTCACCAAGAAGAGGATAGATGAGTTTGGGTGTTGTGGAATTCACACAGCGAGTCACATGGGGCATGCATGACCTGTGCACTAGTCACGTGCAGGAAGACCAGGTATCAGATCGCAATAGTCGGGAAATGCTTAGGAAACAACCCCCTCAAAACAAAACAAAATACCCCCAACAAGTATGAGAAACACTGCTTTAGGTCACAACTCATTTGTAAGACTTCTCATACTTAGCTTGGGACAAGCTAGTGGACAGTTTGAGCGCACACCAAAAAATTTAGATATAAAGTCAGAGGAAATTAAACGTCATTGTAGAAGCTGTGAATTCATGCTAGAAAGGTCCAAAGTTACCTTCTAAAGTCCTTCTAGATTGAATGTAGGCTAGTTTATTTATTTTTTTTTTTAAAGATTTTATTTATTTGACAGAGAGAGATCACAAGTAGGCAGAGAGACCGGCAGAGAGAGAGGGGGAAGCAGGCTCCCCGCTGAGCAGACAACCCGATGTGGGGCTCGATCCCATGACCCTGAGATCATGACCCGAGCCGAAGGCAGCGGCTTTAACCCACTGAGCCACCCAGGCACCCCGCTAGTTTATTTTTTAAATTGCTTTGTTCACTATAATATCCCCAAGGTCTATTATAGTCCCTAGCACATGATGGGCACTAAATAAGTGTCTGTTGAATACTGAATTAGTTGTTCTAACTACAATGTACAGAATGGATTGGGGAGGAGAAAGGCTAACTTTAGAAAATGTGACTAAGAGAACTTAAAGACAGTCTAAATATGGATTGATGAGACTAATCAGCCTACTGGACACAGGAATAAAGAAAGCATGAATCTAAGAAATAATGAGGATCCTCCAGTTTTACCCATCTCAGTAGGCAGCCTGGCTATCCACTAAGGTCCAATTCAAAAATCTAGGGTTATCCTTGACTCTTCCCTCTGTCTTCATCCCCAGTATTCTATCTCTCTCTGAATCTTAAATATCTCTTTATTCTGACTTCTCCGATTCACACTGCTTTAGTCCAAGTTGCGGCATTTTTCCCAAAACATTTGCAATAGCTTCCTAAATAGTCACCCTGCCCCAGGCTCTTCCCCATTCACCTTTTCTTTCAAAATGGAAAATCTGGTGGTTTTACTTTTTTGTTTAATACCCATGAATGGCTCCTGATTTGCTTCTAAGATTAAGCAATACTTAAGTTCCATGGTAGGGTAGCACCTTACAAGGCCCTATGTCATCTGGCACTTGCGTCACACTCCAGCCTTTTTTTCTGCTCCTTGAACCTAAGCAACACTAAACTACTTGTAACTCCTGCCCCAAGAGTGAGCCATGCTCGTTTGTGTATCTGTGCCTTTGCTTATGCCATTCTTTTTGCCTGGAATGCTCTCCACCCCTACACCCTCTCTGACACTCCATCTGTGGCAGTTTCCTTTTACTGTTGTAACAAATTACCAGAAACTTAGTGGCTTAAAAATGACACAAATTGGGGCGCCTGGGTGGCTCAGTGGGTTAAAGCCTCTGCCTTCGGCTCAGGTCATGATCTCAGGGTCCTGGGATCGAGCCCTGCATTGGGCTCTCTGCTCTGCAGGGAGCCTGCTTCCCCCTCTCTCTCTGCCTGCCTCTCTGCCTACTTGTGATCTCTCTGTCTCTGTCAAATAAATAAATAAAATCTTAAAAACTTTTAAAAAAATGACACAAATTTATTATCTTACTCTTTGGGAAATCAGAAGTCTGAAATGAGCATTACGGGGCTAAGACCAAGGTGTTGGCAGAGCTATATACCTTCTGGAGTTTCTAGGAAAGAATCTGTTCCTTGCTTTCCCTAGCTTTTCGAGGTTTCCCATATTTTTTGGCTGATGGCCATGTCAGTCCAACCGCTGCTCCCATTGTCACATCTTCTCTGCCCAGACACTCCTGTCTTCCTTTTATATAAAGACGCTTATAATTACTTCAAGTTTACTTGGATAATCTGTAATCTTTCCATCGTCCCTGAAATATTTTTTTAAGATCGTATTTAATTATTTGAGAGAGAACATGAAAGAGAGAGTAGGAGCAGGGGGAGGGGCAGAAGGAGAGGGAGAAGCAGACCCCCCACTGAGCAGGGAGCCCGACACAGGGCTGGATCCCAGGACCCCAGGATCATGACCTGGGCCAAAGGCAGACGCTTGACTGATGGAACCACTCAGGTGTCCCTCATCTTCCCTGAATTCAATCACCTCTGCAAAGTCCCTGTCACTAAGTAAGGTGACACATTAATAGGTTTAGGACATGGGCATCTTTGGGGATCCATTATTCTGCCTACCATACATACCATGCATCTCTATTTCATCTCTTAAAGCTCAGCTCAGAGATCACTTTTTTCTGAAGCATCCTCTGCTGATCGTTCCACTCAGAGCTAGTCACCATCTATTTCGTTTCCTATACATGCTACCATTATTGCATGGATTAGCTTGTATTGCATATATTAATTTTTTGAACATGTCTGTCTCTCTACTATACTTTGAGCTTTTGAGAGAGCAGCTTATTTATCTTTGTATCGCCAACACCTAGTACAGCGCGTGACATATAGTAAAATGAGCTATGTTTATTTTTTTTTAAATGTACGTGCTAGGCACTGTGATGACCTGCTCCCCTCAAGTTGCATGGACTTCCTAACCCCTCTTGATCATGCCATGCCTTTCCTATCCTTATCTATCTGTAATGCTCTTCTTGCAACTTTTCTGTTTTATGAATCCTTATTCATTCTTCAAGGCACAAATTAAAAAGACTTTTCCTCTGTGATGCCTTTTGTGATCTCTACAAGTCAGAATAAATCACCTCCTCATTTGGGGTGCTAAAATATTTTGTAAATACCTGTACTTCATATCTCACATTGTGTTTCACTTGATTATATACACATCTGTTCCTCCACAAGAATATGCAAGGACCATATCTTGTTTATACCAGTGCGGGGCACAAAACAAGGGCTCAAATATTTATTAACTTAAATTGAACATGTGAACAAATGAGCATGGAGGGGATGGGCATGGAAGGCAATAGAAATGAACCAGAGATAAAGGATGCCCTTGAGTAAAGGAAAGGAGGGAGGAGGAGACAGAAAAGACACTTGTAAAGTGTGTTCAGAAGACTCAAGGAAGGAAGCAGAGTGTGATGAAGACCAGAGTCAGAATGACTGACCTGTAATTAAAGGGTAGAGTGTAAGCAACAGTACCAAATGCCACTCAGATGCTGACCTGGGAAAGGCTGTTGGACTTGACCTCTAACAGATCCTAAGGGCTTTAGGATCACAGCTTTCAGAGTGCTCAGTCAGGGCCCTAGGTTTGCTCCTGTTTTTAGGTCAGGGGAGGAAGGATCTCCAGAAGATAAATGACTTGAGGAAAAGGAAAACCAGACTTCTTACCCAATCACCTTGAAGAATGCCTGAGGACAAAAACCCCTTAGCACAGTTCCAGGTCTGGTTGAAAGGGTTGATTCTTTCATCTGATACAGAGAGATCAAAGTACTAGGAGGTATGGGTGGTTCTCAAGGAATACAAGGACCAACTTGACACGTTCCCCTATGATAACTGGAGATTTTCATCAACGGGGCACATTCAGCTTGGCAGTCTAAGGACACTTTAGAATTAAAGGCAAATGTCTAGTCTGGCTACAGGTCTGAGAAGAATTTCCCTTCCATGGAGCTTTTCTGGATATTGGGATTTCTCTATGAGGCATTCTCTGACCCAGTGGACCAATATTCTCCTGCCTCTACCTGCCTTGAATCATGTTCCGTTTTCCACCACAACTGCCTTTTCCAACCTATGTCCTATTTGGTTAAACTCTGTGGCTAGCTGTCTGCCCTGACCCATGCTATGCTTAATCTAGACACACTCTTATGCCTGCCATCTTCCTGGGTTTTCTTCCCAAATTGATTTTATCTAGCATTTAGCTCTGTGATCTGCTTCTGTTGTGTCCTAAATCAGACTACTCTGATCTGACAGGTCATGCATTCTTAACAGGAATAAGAATGATTCTCAGGGGGTGAAAAACAACTTAATTTTTTAATGTATAAAGGACAGATGTAAACACAGAACATCAACTGATAAAACAATGTATCTGTGATATTGAAATGTCATGTGAGAGAGCACTTTAAAAATGTCTGAAAAGGCTCCTTAGGAGGGCTACAATGGAAAAAAAAAAAAAGGTTCAGAAACACCATGGTAGGTAATGAAGCTGAAATTCAAGGCACAAGAGGAACACAAGAAGTGTGGATAGTGAGGAAACAGAGACGGTCAAGGTTGGTTACTTGACTGTGTAGATCATGGAGAAGATTCCAACCTAGCAAACAAATTTTGAGCATTTATTATGTGCCCTGAGCTATGTGAAACCCTTTTACATTTGTTAGCAGAAAGCTTCTTCTTATTTGAGTCTCAATGTACCTGTTTCTTACAGGAACAATAGCAACATTTTCCATTGAGACAGTAGCCCACCTACCTCCTCTCTGCTTTAGCACCTTTTATGCTAATCATGCACTTGGAGGTAACTCCTCATTCACATTTTGCAACATAAGAAAATGAAAAACACAGTCCAGCTAGTGTTTGTAGAAGCTCCTTTCATGGCAGCCTTTCAACGGGTTGGGCAATTTAAAAGATGCAATTGTAATCATGACTAACTCATTAAGATGCTTGAGGGAAATCTGAACATCCTTAACCTACTTTTGAAAAGAGAGGCAAGGAAAATACAGGATTGGGAATAATCCAAGGAAAACAATTTCAAGTCTTTGAACAATAGACAGACTCTAAAACCTCCTTAGCTGGGCTCGAGGTAGGCTAGGACACAAAACAAAATGTTGCTCAAAGGAAGCCCAGCAATCATTTGTGTCTACTTGCTCTCCTAGAGTATGACCTTTATTTAGTTGATTATTCTGACTTTTAAAATACTCTTCTTTGTTCTTTTATAGCATTCATTAAGAATTTATCACCAAGGGGCACCTGAGTGGCTCAGTGGGTTAAAGCCTCTGCCTTCAGCTCAGGTCATGATCTCAGGGTCCTGGGATCGAGCTCCGCATCGGGCTCTCTGCTCAGCGGGGAGCCTGCTTCCCCGTCTCTCTCTGCCTGCCTCTCTGCCTGCTTGTGATCTCTCTCCCTCTGTCAAATAAATAAATAAAATCTTAAAAAAAAAAAAGAATTTATCACCAAGTCTTTGCATTTTATCTTAGTTAGATTGTCTATGCTCTGTATTCCTCTCCTGTGTTGACTCCTAAGCTCTCCTCTCCTGCTTTCCTTCTCTAGTCATGAGTGCTGAAGCAGAGATGACACTGTTGGGGTGGAAAGCTGACAGGGAAAGACGGATGAGCCACAGCGTCCACTTAGAATCTAGCGCCAACTCTTGGCAGCTTATCCGTGGTAAATCTTGTTTTCAGCTTCTTGTTGACTTTATCACCCACTTTGTGTGCTTAGCTCTCTGATGGATGTTATCATCAGCTCTGTTTATTCACAATGCCAAGAGCACCAGTTGAGCAGGGAAATATTCAGGAAAACCTATTCTTCAAGTGTCAAGTTGATCAGAAAAAAGAGAAACATCATTGTTTTATTAAAATTGGCATTGCTTTATAAATAATCATTTACATTTTGTCAAACTAGTTGTGCCTGTAGTTGTGGTCTTATTCTTCCTTTTTGTGCTCCAGAAGGAAAAGAAGGAGGGAAGGGAAGATTTTCAAAACACTGCTTTGAGTGTGAGTCTGAACCACAGGTAAATGTGACTTTAGGGGATAGGGAAGGAGGTCTACTTAGGTGCTTGAACTGAAAGGGACAATTCATTACAAGGAGAATCAAGACAAGGGACACTGGTGGGTAACTGACAGCTTTTCCAGATCTGGGTCATTTTATATCATAGTCTCAATATCTTTTTTAAGTTTTGTAAATTCTCGGAACATCAAACATACCCACTCGAACAATTCCCTCAATATAGTAGATATTTGTAGGCTGCCTTGGAAATCAGGACACTCTGAACTTAATCCCCGCTGTGACGTTGGCTGACTGTATAACTTTCAGCCTTTTCACTTCTCTGAGATGACATAAATAATGGAAAACATAGAGACTTTGGAATCATTACAATATGGATTCATCTATTCCTACCACTTATTCATCCTACCCCTACCGCTTTTTAGCTTGTTGATGTTGGATAAGTTGCGTCTTTGAGCCTCAGTATCTTTATCTGCAGGGCTTAAAAGAAAAATTTTTTTGAGTGTAGTTGACACCCAGTGTTACATCTTTATTTGTTAAATGGAGATAAAGACATTTACCTTGCAGGTAGATGTTGTGAGGATCTAATGGGATCATGTATGTAAAACACCTAGCATACACAAATCACTGAAAAATGGCTATTCTCATACGGATATTTGTACCCAGAAATGGAAGAGGCTAGGTGATAAAAGGCCTGGGCGTTCTGAGCTCATTAGCAGCTAGATGCTTCCATAACATGATGGTATCATTAGAGAATGAAGAGAATGCAAGCTGGTCACATGGAAATCCAGGCCTGTTTTATTTCTGGTCACCACAGCAATCAGAAATTACAGGGGTAAAGCAGAAAGAGAGGGAGGGAGGGAAAGGGAGAGCAAAAGCAAGAGAAGCATGGAAAGGATCTGTTCTTCTCAAAGGCAGAGAATCTCTAGCATTCCTTTAGTAGTAGGACCGGGAAAAAAAGGTAAATAGATGCCTACTGGTGGTATGCTCACCAAGCCAACCAACTAAAGTGTTTCCTGCTCAGTCTCCACAGATGTTGATCCTTAGCTCTGGATAAGTCCCTTGGAGAGTATTTTGCTGAAAGCAAGAAAGGCAGCTGCGTAAGTGCCCAGTCCATGTAGCTGACAAACTGGTGTGTCATCAAAGAAAGAGAGAGTCATGTGAAATAAAAGCTTGTGGCTCGACTTCTCAGTCAGAGAGTCAGGTGGCTGTGAGGTAGCACACTTGACCCTTTCTCATTAACAAAGTTTGTCTTTATGTCCTCCTCCTCTTTGCCTGCCTACCCACCATTAGGTTCCATTGAGTAAGCACTACTTATTTACTGTGTCCTATGTACCCAACATTCATTCAACACATCTATATTGAATGTTCTCGTATGAGCATAATAAAAATAATAAATAGGCCATGTCCTCAAGAAGATCCCAATATCACAATCATATGCTCAACTAGTTGTTAAACGGTATG
Organism: Procyon lotor; assembly: GCA_028646535.1. Taxonomy (NCBI): domain Eukaryota; kingdom Metazoa; phylum Chordata; class Mammalia; order Carnivora; family Procyonidae; genus Procyon; species Procyon lotor. The sequence goes on along the minus strand of CM053606.1, from coordinate 88,038,873 downwards.
CATAATATGCAGAAGCCAATGGTTGGGGGGGGCTCAGGAAAAGGCACAACAAATCTGGATTTGTCACAGAGGATGTCACAGAGGAGATGACATTTGAGCTAGGATTCCACAGATGAAGGGAAAGATGAGGTGGAGGAGAGAAGGGAGTAAGGGCATGCCAGGCAGAAGAAAGTGTGTGTGTAGTGCTGAAGGGCACACGAGCCCACAGCATGCCTGGGGACTGGACTATAGTCTGATGTTTTTGGAATATAGGCTGTACAACAGTCTATAACAGGCAGGGAGAGGAGGTAAATGTGGCCTGAATGCCAGGAGTTTTCTGTGTCAGCCTGTGGAGTTTGGGTGCTAACTACAGGGAAGAGGAGCCACTGATGGGTTTTAAGTAAAGAGGGATAGGCTTATCCTTATATTTTGGATAGTCCTCTAGGTTGCAATATAGTGAATGTACAAAGGAAGGTGAGACTGAAAGCTGGGAGACCAGTTGAGAAAATCATCACTTGCGTCAAATGTTGAAAATGGTCAAAGATGATGAGGACTGAGAAGGAGTTCATTGCATTTGGTAGTTGAAGGTCTTTGGTGACACCTAAAATGGCACGAGAATAATTTAATCAGAAGCCAAGTTGCTAAGCCAGAGTTTCTCAGACTGTTGTCTCCAGACCTAAGGCATCAGCATCACCTGGGAACTTGCTAGAAATGCAAACTACCCAGCCTCATCCCATTCCCCCCCCCCCACAAAACTCTGGGAGTGGAGTATGTCCTGGGTGATTCTGATGCATGTCAAAGTTTGAGAACTACTGGCCTGAACAAGTCTTTCTCCATCTCTTCTGTAAGCAGTCCTTATCAGGAACCAGCTCTTCCAACAGTGAGCTGATGCCCTAAACACTCATCAATATCATGGTTTCTCAGCTCTCTGAGTAAGTTGTTCCCTCTGTCAATTGTATGCTGTTCCAACTTTCTCTCTGTATGTATACACATACAGTCTCTACTTGGCAATATTGAACTCATTGTTCAGTGCCTAACTCAAATGCCACTGAAGACTTTCTAATTTCCTCCAGGCAGCCCTTCTATGGATCCTTTTGCACATATCCCTATTATGGCATTTATTTTATTGTGTTGTATTGTTTGGTTTACTGTCTTCCCCACTAGCTAGAAGTTCCTCAGGAGCAGGGACTGCCTGGTTCATCTCTATTTCCCCATTGTTTTCACATAGTAGATGCTCAATAAATGTAGAAACAGAAAGCTGTAATGGGTTGAGGAAATAAGAGAAGCAAGGGAGAAACTACTCTTTTTTTTTTTTTTTTTAAAGATTTTTATTTATTTGACAGAGAGAAACACAGCGAGAGAGGGAACACAAGCAGAGGGAATGGTAGCGGGAGAAGCAGGCTTCCCGCAGAGTGGAGAGCCCGATGCGGGGCTCGATCCCAGAACGCCGGGATCTGACCTGGGCCGAAGGCAGACGCCCAACGCCTGAGCCACCCAGGCGCCCCGAGAAACTACTCTTTTAAGAGATTTATGAGTGAAAGAAATTTATTTGAGTCTACAATAGAAAGTAATTGTGTATGAGCACACGTGTGCATTAAGGCTGGAAAAAAATTGTTGGCTGAGAGGATCAGGCCTCTAGAGGGGAAGAAATGAATGACAGTGAGAGTGGGGGCAGTTGGATAATGAATGACAAGATGGCCTTGGAAAAGTCACAGGGGATGAAATCAACAGCCAATGCAGAAGGATTAGCATGGGAATAAAAGAAAGACTTCTCTCTGAGATATACGGGCAGGAAGGAGAGGTGGGAACATAAGACCTAAGTTGTAAGGTTAAAGGAGAGAGGTTGGTCTGCTAGTATAGAAACAGGGATGGCTAGGGACAGTTTTACAAGGGAGGGGATATTTGAGCTAGGATAGCTAGGATATTTGAGCTATCCCCTCAATAGGGGATATTGAGCTACATTGAGCTACTCATGTAGATGAGACATGTCTTTATTGAAGTGGGAAGTGAGGCCTATTGCTGGGGAGGAAACGGGGAACAGAAAGAGGGAAAGAGGCCGGAGGAGAGTGGTAGAGGGGGTAGAGGCCTTAAAAGTAGGGGGTGGGGTAGTGAGGTTAGGGAGCGGCAGTGGGGGTGGGGGTATTCTTTGGTGCCGATCCATTATAGCTGTTGCAGGGCCCCCTCCCCCATTCATTTCACTGTCTTTGGCAATGGAGGAGTATGGGTGGACTGTCTTCAGGCACTGTCTCTGAAATACAATGGATGATTCTGGATACAGATCCCAATACCAACACAGAAAGCATTCTAGCTCTACCTATCATCAATGCTGGAATATAATGCAGACAATAACAATATTATATAGGACAGCTATGTAGCAACACAGGAAAAGATTTATGATATATGAATTAGCTGAGAAGCAGGATACAAACTTTATGTATGTCACGATTACAACTCTTTGAAAGATGCATATGAAGGAACACCTGAATAAAATATACCAAAATGTTATTAACAATGGTATTATATGGGGATTTTCCTTTAATTATATCTATATCTATATATATATATTTTAAATAAAAATGTGAAAATAAATAGAATTGGTTCTTCTCCTACTGTCTTTGTCTTTTATTAGGTATGTTCAGAAGAGAGTATGTCAAAATAAACAGTTGTAGTGTGGAACCAACCTGTAGAATTGTTTGAGCTTCTCTAATCGGAGTGGCAGAGGCAGGGAGAGGAGATCCTTGAGTTGTTCCAGGGCCTGTGGCTGGCAAGGAAGAGAGTGGGCATCACACTGTAGGGGAGCACAAAGGAGGTGTGTGAGCAAGCCATCGTTTCAACAACCTTGGGAGATCAGACTTACAATTAATGATTAGCGGACGACTTACTCCGTGCTCAGGTGAGTGGTCCAAACAATGGGTGGGATTGAATCTCTGAGGCAGAGACCTGTGGGCAGGCATACATACTTTGCACAAGTCACTTGTGTGCTATTGGAGGCGGTCAGATGAATCTGGGCTGTGCCTCTGCCTAGCAGCTGTGTGCTTTTGGGCAACTTCTCAGGCTTCACTTTCTGCCTGGAACATGGGAATCATCATCCCTACTGATAAGCTGGCTGGAGTACTGCAAACAATAAAGCAGGTAAAGTGCTTAATACAGTGCCTAACTGACCGAGCTCCGTTAATGTTCCTGCCATTATCATTATTAATGTGATGAATGTTATTATTATCCATAAATATTTATAATAGAGGGAACTACTTTTAATTCTTTGGAGGGATTTCAGGGAGGTGTCCTCAGGATGCTTCTCTCTCACTTCTAAGAGCAATGCGATGAGTTCACTCCAGGCCTTCTGGAGGGAAGAGGGAAATATGCAAGGAGGAACTCCATCTTGGTTCTCCTTTTGCTTGTATTTGTGCTACTTCCCCCCCTTCTAAACAGGTGTGTATTACTCCAGAGCATGCTTTCACCTTCCTCTCCCACTCTTCTGTTTTCCTTCTTTTCAACTCTTCTTACTTCCCTTTTCTCCTCAAAACCCCAAGTAGTGGATGAGTAAGGAACTACACTATCTTTTGCATGTTCCGAGTTTGCTTTTTGAAACTTGAAAGCTGTCTCCTAGCTGCAGCATGTGGAGTTTACTTAAATCAGTCTGTGTTCCTGCTATTCTGTCTTCCCCTTAGGATCTACGCCCCCAACCGCTGCCTTTAATAAATACTTTTAAACGATAGTCATCTGTCGACAGGCAAGTCTTCCAGACCATAAAAGTTCAATTAAGGAAGGCTCTTTGAGGTAACTATATCTTGCAAAAGAAACCGACAGAGGTGTGAACTGTCCACAGGGCCCTTCTAGGCAATGAGGTGTATTTTCCTGGACTCAGATGTAGATCTTAACGTGGGAACCGTTCTCTGTCTTGCTAGCATCTGTTCTTCTTTTCTTGCTTAGACATTCAATAAGTGGGATAAAAGGGGAGAAGTCCAGGTTTTGCAAGAGAAATGCTTAGACCAGTAGTCTGAGCAAGAGAGCAGAGTAGTCATATTACATTATTCTTAACAAAAATCAGAATGATTAAAAATGAAAACAGGTTAGTAGCCAGATCAGGTACAACCACCACTCACCTTCTGAATTCCAATTTTACATTCCTTCCCACATTCATGAGTAATAATGATGTACTTTCAGCTTTGTTGGAAACCCTATTTGTACATTTTACAAGGTCATTACCTTCAGCACCAGATACCTGCTCTGAGCCTAGCAATTACCACCTCTGTCCCTGCACACATTAGCACACATACACACCACTGATTTGTACTTTCCTATAAAATTACTCTTTCTCTTTTTAATTAGAATGTTTTCAGAAGCAAACCCTATCGTTAAGGTCATGTATGCTTCCATTATAAATACCTGTTGCCAGCCATTAATTATCTTCTGATGAATTACTTTAGAAGATTTTTTTAATGCTTACTTTTTAAAAAAAGATTATTTATTTATTTATTTATTTATTTGACAGAGAGGGAGAGAGAGAGAGATCACAAGTAGGCAGAGAGGCAGGCAGAGAGAGAGGGGGAAGCAGGCTTCCTGCTGAGCAGAGAGCCTCGATCTCAGGACACTGAGATCATGACCTGAGCCAAAGGCAGAGGTTTTAACCCACTGAGCCACCCAGGAACCCCTTAATGCTTGCTTTTAAAAGTGAGATTTAAAAAAAAAAAGTGAGATTTATTTTCCTTACTTGTGATGCCCCCTCTTCATACTTAGTTAACCACTTTTAATTCCACATAATAAGAAAAGTTTCCCTTTTCTTCTGCATCAGGGGACTTAGATGTGATCTGTCCTCAGATAGTATGAAGATTTTTTTTTCATACTTGAAGGTAGAAACTTTCTGTATGCCTAGACCTCACTGCTCAAGAATTTCTTGGCGAATTATGAGAGAAGAATATAAGAATGTTGGGTAGAAACACCTGGATAGTCTCTGAGAACAAAATGCCTTAACATTATGTAAATGTCTACAGTCGCATAACCACTTCAGTGACGGAAGCACTGCGAGTCATCCAATAATATTGTGGTTTGATAATTACACAGTTGTGGATTTATGCTGCTTTTGAACTGGGGAGACGTCCGCGTGCATACAAACCAATTCTTTTTTGTGTCATTATATATAAAACGTATATATCGATTTAGTAATTGAATTGTAACACCTCCCAGCATAAAATACTTCGAAATTTTTAAGTTAGGTGGTGCTAAAGAGAGCATTCCTGTAGGTAAGCTTTCCTGCTTACCTCATGGCTGGCAGAGAATTTTGGATTCTTAGTAAAGATACCATTCATCATGTAGTACGTGCACACGAGGAACAGTTCATTATACAAGGACAATCTTAAATTTTCCTCTTCTTGTCATCAATTACATTGAAATAGTCACATTCCTAAAAGGGCAACAATATATGTCAAGAAGCCCAAATTATAATTTCTTATATTATTTATACCCTTAATCAGAGCAGAGACAATTAGTTGAAGAACTGATTGACTCCTAAATCTCAGAATTAGTTTGAATCTTAAGATGTCTTCTGGAGGGGCACCTGGGTGGCTCAGTGGGTTAAAGCCTCTGCCTTCGGCTCAGGTCGTGATCTCAGGGTCCTGGGATCGAGCCCCACATCGGGCTCTCTGCTCAGCAGGAAGCCTGCTACCCCCTCTCTCTCTGCCTGCCTCTCTGCCTACTTGTGATCTCTCTCTCTCGGTCTCTCTCTCCCTGTCAAAATAAATAAATAAAATATTAAAAAAAAAAGATGTCTTCTGGAACTTGTCCTCTGTTTGACTGAACCTGGTGGACCTCTCAGAATGTGGGTCTTTATTGTGCACTTATTTCATGTTCTCTGCAAGACAAACAACCAACTACTCTGGGGTTTACAAATATGAATGAGAGACGGTTCCTGTGCTCAAACTGTTTACGGTCCGGTTTGTATAGGCCACCTCAGTTCATTCATATCTTGTAGGCTGGGGACAGGACGAAATTAAAGTAGCCTTAGAATTAATCACAACGTTCTCTACTTTCCCACAGCCCCATGCTTTATCTCTGTTGTAGCTATGTTATTTGTATGTTGGCTTTCCAGAATGTGCTGTAATCTCTAGAGAACAGGGTCTGGGTTTTGCTCTCAAGTCTATTCTCTCTATGTGTCGTATTGCCACAGAGCCAGGGATGTGCTTTGCAGAGGGTAGGCTCTCAAAAAATGTGTTTAAATCAAAGAACGTATTTGCTTGCTCGGGCTTCCTAATTACTGAGCCAGCTCGTTTTGTACCAGTATTGTGAACTTCACCAACATGGTGAAGCTGATGGACCTCTGCCCAGAGGTGCTCATACTAAAGATGGTCTTTGATGTGCTTCATTACTGTTGCAGGAAGAGACAGTAGAATGAGACCGAATGAGAAGTCCAAAACAGCAGGAGTTTTGTCTCAGCTATTATTAATTACTTACTTGACCTTGGGCAAGGCACTTAAACTCTATCTCAGTTTCTCCATCTGTGAAATGGGGGATAATAATGACTGGCTTTGCTGTTTCCCATGACTGCTTTGTGAATCAAATGAGATAATATACTTTAAAGTGTTCTGAAAAGCCTAGAGCACTGCACAAGTGCAAGGTATTATTTTGCAAAGAAATCTTCCTTTTAATTCTTGCTTCCACAAACACTTTATCATACATCTCCAGGTTCCTGGATTATGTGGTGAGATGTGTGGAGTAGCTCAACCTAAGCTGATAGGTATACCAGAATCTTCTCTTTTCTTTATAAATATTTTATTTATTTATTTGAGAGAGAAGAGATTGAGTGCCAGAGAGTGTGGGGTGAAGGGGAGAGAGAGAAGCAGACTCCTCACTGAGCAGGGAGCCCCATGTGGGACTCGATCCTGGGACTCCAGGATCATGACCTGAGCCGAAGGCAGACACCCAATCAACTGAGCCACCCAGGCGCCCCACCAGAATCTTCTCTTCAACATCTATAGGATTTAACTGATCCAGCCTAGGATTCTCCAAAAGACCTAGACAATTATGCATCTTTCTCCAATTCATACATATATGGCCTTCATCTAGCATTTATTCAAAACATATTATGAGCACTTATGTGTACTACTGTGAGAGGAACTGGGGCAAAGTGGACAACATAGGATCTCTGTCTTTGAGGGGTTTGGTAACCTACAGGATTTGAGAGAATAGACTTGAGAACAAATAAGTGCCTAATTCTGCATTTGTTTTGGGAGGCAATTTTACCTGAGTTTTAATCAGTAAAGGCATCTATGTATATTTTTAGTTTTGATTAAAATGAAAACCAGTGCTGGCCTAATTCATGTTTTTCTACTGCTAATGGTCTGTAGGTTTTAATTGGGCCCCAGAGACTGAGGTTTTTGTTTTGTTTACTTCAGATGAAAGTTTGTGGGATCTCATTTTTCTTTGATTCTGTGAAGTTATGAAACTTTAAGAAATAGCAATGGCTACTTAATTATGGGATCACCTGAATAATTTCCTGCCAATTTTTCCTATAAAGTAGGATTTGCTTTGATCAGAGGCACTGTCTTGGGGAAGACCATTCCCAAGTCCAGTAGAGTAATTAAACTGCAGAGTACATTTGGGGATGATATTTCTAGGCAGAATCAGGCATTTCGTATCCTCGGCTGCTACTCAAGTTTTGAGACACCACCACATGACCCCCTGGCTCCTGACAGGGATTAGGGAACTAGTCACCTAACTGCATAAAGTAGAATTTTGGCTTAGGTTTGGGGAGAGTTTAACAGGAGAAAGTATATTTTAGCGCAACTCCATTCTGCTAATCGGTTGGGGTCCTAAAGTAATCAATAGCTGTGGGGCTGCTCTACCTGAAATAACTCTCCCCCTTTCAGCTACATTGATCTCTTGCCAGTTTTTTTTTTTTTTAAGATTTTATTGATTTATTTGAAATAAATAAAAGAGAGATCACAAGTAGGCAGAGAGGCAGGCAGAAAGAGAGGGAGAAGCAGGCTCCCTGCCGAGCAGAGAGCCCAACAGGGAGCTCGATCCCAGGACCCTGGGATCATTACCTGAGCTGAAGGCAGAGGTTTTAATCCACTGAGCCACCCAGGTGCCCCGATCTCTTGCCAGTTTTATCTACTCTACCAAACCTCCTTTTCCTTCTCTTATATTTCCTGTATCTGAGAATAGCCCATGATGCTCCAAGATACTGAGGCCATTGCTGATTCCTTGACCTACATTTCCTCTCTCATCTAAGCAATCACTAGCCTTAGGAGCTAATGCCCATCTTTTCTGCATCCCCACATCTCCTGTGCAAGTTCTTATCTTGCCATGTTAGGGGACAGGCTCAGGTCTTTATTTTTTGCCTGCCTCTGTACTTGTTCTCTATGTCTGAAAAAGCCTTAGACCTCTAAACATGAGAAATCTCTTCTCTACCTGATTAATCTTTTGGTTTTTTAATTCTTAGTTCAACTGTTGAGGTTTTCCAGGAAGCCTTCCCCGCCCACTCCTAGGCCGGGACAGGACTCATAGTCCATCAGCTGTGAACCCACAACATTCTACCTGTCATACTGGATTTTCATTGTTGGTCACTGGTCTGTCTTTATCCCTTAGCTACTCACACAGGATTTGGCCCATGGTAATATTCACCTAAATGCTACATGATGGGTCGGACTGACTTGTTCTCCTCTCTTAGTCTTTGCCAACTCCAGTTTATCCCTTGATTATCAGCTCCCATTTTGTTTTGTCTTGGCTCCTTTATATCCACAGGTTCCTTCAAAACATGTCTTTTAAAACACCTCTTTGGTCATAAACTTCTTTTACTTTGATTCATAACATCTAATCTTTATTCCTCTTGTCCTTGTGGCAATGTATGCAACAAGTCTAAAATTGTAACAAATCCAACAAAAGTTATATGTGAACATAATAATTGTTTTTCTTAAAACAGTCACCTTGGGAAACTGCACACCTATTTTAATTAGTCAAAGCCACAGTCATTTCTGGAGCCTGTCTTTGGGGATAAGTACCTTCACATTTTTCTGAATATATTTTAATAGTGACAAATCTAGTCTTTGCAGGTGATGTTTAAAATTTGTATAGAGCCAAGTCACCATGAACTATATTTAGTGAGTAAAGAGAATGCTCTAACTGGTAAATCTATGGGTCAACAACAAAAAAGTAATGTTATTATCTTTCTCTGAACATATTTGCACAAGGGAAATTCCAAAGCTATTTTGACTAATTATGTTATTTTTGAAAAGAGTTTCTAGCATCCCAAGGTGACTACTTTTAATAATAGTACTTGCTTTTTTATTGTAAAGTGCTTATTCAAATCCAGTTTGGAACTTCATAAGCCTATAATCATACTTGTGTAGTGTTGTTTTGTAGACACTGGGAATCAATAAGGCCATGATCTTTGCCCATAAGGACCTCCTAATGAGTTGAGAAGACAGAAATACCAACAGTCCTATGTAAAAAAGAGATATTTTAATAAGATAAGCAAGTAGTACAGTAGAGAGACAGTCTGTGAGGGGGAGGAATTTGTTACAGTGTCAGCAAAGCCTTCTCAGGACTGAAGGATTAATGATGATTAGAAGTTTACTAAAAGAAGGAGGGAAGGGAATGATAAGAGTCCTTCCAAACTAAGGGAACAAAAGGTACAGAGACTGAAACAAAAAGACATGTTTGGGGGAATCTCAAGTTGTTCAATACTGTTATTGTGTAAAGTTCACAATGGGGGCAGAGAGGATGAGAGATGGGGCCCAATGAAGTAAAGGCCTTGTATTTACTGCTTTTAAAAGTTTGGACTTTATCCTGTAAGAGGCAGGAAGAGGTTCTGTGGGTACGATTTTCCTTCCCAGTAGGATTGTAAACTCTCACATCCAATTAATCACATAGGTTTGCACTCCCCTACTCACCCCCTACCCCCCAGGATTGTCTCAGATCCATCTCTTGTTTCCATTCTGACATTTACCTCATTAGTTCAGCCCTTCATCTCCCCAGGCCTGGAGTGTTTCACAAACTCCTGACTGGTCCTTGGGCTCCAGTTCACCTTCTGCTCCTGACAATCAATTTTACACAGGATTATCAGAGCAACTTTCCTTTCCCTCAAGTCTCACTCCTGTTTAAAAGCCTTCAGTGGTTTTCTACGATCTGAGAGATAACTACTCCTCCCTCGTCTCAGCTTGTCCTTCAAGATCTTACCAATCTGGTCCCAATCCCCCTTCCCTCCTTGACTCCTGTCACTGCAAATAGTGCCAGAACTCATTTACTTATTCCCTTATCTGTACCTTTGCTTTATGGTGGCTGTCCCCTGGAATGTTACAACCACACAAACCTTTTTGCTTGTTCTGTTTTCAGCTGTTTTCTTTTACAAATGTAAGCCCACATGTACCCATGCTTGATCATATTCTCCACTCTCCTCCCTGGAAGTAACCACTATTCTCGTTACATTTTACTACTATATATTGTATGGTATGCATCTATAAATAATATATCGTATTGTTTTGAAAAAATTTAAACCTACATAAATGATACTCTTTATATCTCCTTTTGCGCTGAGCTTTTCACTGTCATTTTATTCTTGAGTTATCCCTATTGAATACATGAATGTGGTCTCTTCTATTACTGTATTTCATTTTATTTTATAAATACACCATACATTATTCATGGGTGGGATTTAGGCTGTTTCCAATTGTTGGCTTTTGCAGGGATTCGGGGTGTTATATATGTCAGTTGTTGGCTTTTACAAACAATGTTACGGTGAATATCTTTAGCAAAACAGGATTCTCCTCAAAAGTTGCTTGTGCATCCTCCGACTTTAGTACGATGCCACTGTGCTGAGTCCACTGAAACGCAAAGTAAGGCAGTTAAAGAAATAGTTGTTAAATGAATGAATGGATGAATGAATGGTGTAGCACAGCCCAGTTGATGGCCATGTTCCTTTTCAATGGGCTTTGGCGCCTAGCCCCCATTTCCTTCTTTGACAGCGCCAGTCCTTCTCTACCGCATTCCTCCAGTGGGCCCGGGAGTGTAACTAAGTGTGGGTGTGCGGGGGCGATACCTATCTCACGGGAAGGAGTCTACCTCTCTCGGCAAGTTCACGGTCTCGGCAACCCTAGCGTCTGAAGTTCAGGGTCCTATCACCCATCTCCTTCAGCAGAGGCCCGGCCCAGCGAGGGAGTCCAGCGTCGACCGAGTTAAGGCGCGTCGACACCCGGCGCGGGTTGGAGAACGCTGGAGGGGCAGTCGGAGGACTCGTAGTAGATCCCTCCGCGCGCAACTCAGGCCGGCGCTTCTTCCTGCGGGAAACCCCTGGGTGCCGAAGGCGGCGGCGCTCGGCCGCGGCGACAGGGGGGCGGGGTTTGCGGTGGGAGGAGGCGGCCGAGGCGGAAGGACACACGAGGCTGCTTCGCTGCACAGCCGAGAAAGTTTCAGCCAAACTTCGGGCGGCGGCTGAGGCGGCGGCCCAGGAGCGGCAGACTTGGGGTGCGAGGAGTGGGGGCGTTTACGCCTGAGCTTCGGGGCACAGCGCGAGGCGGCGAGCCGCAGAAGCGGGAGGAGGAGAGGAGAGAGTGGGGGACCCTCTGTGAGGACCCCCTCCTCATGTGGATCTGCGCAGGCGGCGGCGGAGGAGGAGGCGACCGAGAAGATGCCCGCCCTGCGCCCCGCTCCGCTGTGGGCGCTGCTGGCGCTCTGGCTGTGCCGCGCGGCCCCCGCGCGTGGTGAGTATCGGGCGGAGGGGTGATGTCCCCTGCGCCGGGGCCCGCGCACCGTCGCCTCGGCCGGGACCTGGGGCGATCATTCCCCCCCTTCCGTCCTCTGCGAGAAGGCCGGGCTCCGAGTGAGGCCACTCGGTTCCCCAAAGTTTGGACACTTGGGGCCTCCTCCCCCGCACTCCCCGCCGCCTCCTACGCCCCGCGGCCGGTGGCCCCACACACGCCTCCTCGGCTGAGGGGGGCCGGGCCGCGAGCCTCAGAAACTCGCTTTCCCAGGCACTTGAGTTCGGGGAGTTGGGCTGTTTTGCCCTTTGGTTCCGCGTTTCCTGGGGTAGAGGGAGAGAGGGGAGTGCCGGCTGCGCGAGACGAACCCTCGCCGGCCAGGGACTGCAGATGGGCTGAGCAAAGGAATGCTAGATTCTGGCGTGGAGGGAGCGGGGGCAGGGCCTCCGAGTGCTCAACGGCTTATACCTCCACTGCCAGACTTAGCTCTGCCAGAGGGAGGCATGCAGTCCGGG
>CM053606.1:87878840-88026589 GCA_028646535.1 Procyon lotor | reverse complement strand
TCTTTACGGTTGGATATTGGCAACAGTCTTTCCGAACACAGTTGGACCAAGGAAAGGGAAATCGAATCACGTCTTATCCATCCCACCCACAGTCTTAGATTCCGAATTTCTTCAGACTTTTTAGTAGAAAGATCTTGGGTTTTGGAGCCCTCCGTAATCCTGGGTTCAAATCCAGTTCTGCCACCAATCAAATGCGAATGAAATTGCCTAGCTAATAGGATTAATTAAGAGAATGTATATTAAACCCATGGCATATAAGGTATTCAGAAAGTCCTTTCAGGGCAGGATCTTGTTTTATTTTTTTATGAACTCTGCTTCCAGAGGGTTAGTAGCTTGTGCATGTTTGTTAAACTGAGATTTCTTCTTTCCCTACACTAATCCGAGGGAAGTTTTTACCTTTACCAAAGCAACTAGTACATGAGCTGTCTTTTTGCAAAGAAAAGGTTAAGGTGATGAGCTTCAAAAAAATTTGCTCTTTGTTCATTGTTAACAGATAGTTGGCATACCAATCACAGATGTTTAAAAGAGAACAAGTTTTTTTTGTTTTGTTTTTAATCTTTTTTATCACAGTACTGAGTTGTTCAGCACCAACCAGATCCTTCTTGGAAAGCTCTAATTCCATTCACCTCTATGTTCCTAAGGATTTCAGAAGTGGACCAGGAGGCTGTGCGATGATGAACCAAAAATCATTGTTTCAGAAGCATTTAACGAAACAGGATGGCATTTTTGCCTTTCTTTTTTCTTTTGAGTGAAAGTTTGACTGTAAGTGTAGATTTATGATAAAAAGAATTATAAACAATGGGCTAGTCTGAGGATTACAATCCTTGGTTTCTACTATTAACTTCCTTTAGTAAATATCTTAATCTTCATGGTAGGTACTCCCTTCACTTGTGAAAAGTACTAAAGAAATAATCTTTAGAGAGCTGGAGGGAATAATAAATAGGATTGCAAAGCAATTTGCAAAATTAAGTGTTAAATGGTAAGGTTGATGTCAGAAATCGGATTACTTTGACACATAAGGCTTTTCTCATTCTAGGACCTCAGTACATAGAATGATACTCTCTTTTATACTTCTGTACTGATGAGGTATTGCTATTACCAGTTAGCTTTTAGGTGGACAAGTTGAGTGTTAATCAGTTACTTCAAAGGATTGGATATGGATATTTTGGTTTTTAGACAGGTGTTCTTCAAATGCTAAACTACTGCAATAAAAGATTTTTAAAAAACCTGTTTTTGGTATAAACCTTAAATCTTTTCAGAGTCTAGTACTGAAGCCTTCTTGAATCTTCTTAATCTGTTACCATTGTGTTTTTGTCAGGGTACCAATTATAGTACATTCTTTCCAATTTTTGAGTGTTCCTGTATTTGGGATTGTGGCCAGTTGTTAATTTAAATGTCACTGAGTTCCTAAGGCAAGAAGCAGTCAACCCATCTGTCTGATTGTCTAAACAGCTATCCAAGACCACCTCTTGCTCCTTGTTTTCTTTTGCTTTGTAATGGGAAGTGAAGCCTGCTAGATAATTTCTCAGCTGAATTCTTCTATTGCTTTTAAAAAAAAGAAATCACAAAGAGCAATTTTTTTTTTTCCTTCAGATGAGGATGAAATTTATCCTAAAACTATGTTCCTTTTCTCTTTCTTTCTTCTTGTTCTTTCTATACTATTATTTTTTTGTAGGGACAGGGTGGGGGTGGTGGATGGAGGAAGAAGGAGAATGATTATCTCTTGTCTCTCTTTTCTTTTTCCTGATGTTATGATTTTTAAAAATATTTACCCACATCTCCTTGGCATCCCACTGGGCTATTCCCACTCTACTGTCTCTTCCATGAGCTTCCTGTGGTATAGAGGAGTAACTTTTGGTTTACCTGAATTGTATTTGATGACTTTAGGACCTTTAGAAAATGTTTAAATTCAGTGGGATATGCTTGGATGCTTCAGAGAAGCCTTACAATACATTTTAAAAATATCACACCCGCAGAAATTCTATTTTACCCACAAAATTTGCATTGATTTAGTTCCTATTCTGATGCCATTCCTAGTGGTTCTTCTCCTTACCCCGTCCCCTGTGATAGAACGAAGCTCCATGTCCTGGCTACATCAAAATCAGCTGATCATCAAAATCAGACTCAACACCCAGGGATTCCGATACAGAGTAGGTCTGAGAATCTGTGTTTTTCAAGGTTTACAGTAACTTGTTGGAACCCACTGATAGTTCATTATTCTGCCTTGAAGTGTATATAGTGTGTATATGGAGGGGGTCTTTCCTTCTTAATTTTAATAATTCCCAGAGTTAATCTAACCTTAGCCATACCAGTGTTTAACGCTCTGATTATTAAAGATTTTTAAAATCACTAACATAAAAGCTGTTGAGTATAATTCCATTTCTTCTTGTTCTGCTGGAAACAATGGGTCCTCCTTGTCTTTTTAGAAGGGCTTAATATATTTGAATGATATATTATAAATCCTCTCCCAGATCCTTTTCTTCTCTGTTGTCTTTTTTTCTTCAAGCTTTATTCATATATATAATTTTGGACTCCCTTTTTTTATCCTTAGTGGTTTTAGAGTAAAAAATCCTAAGCCATGATTTGAATGAAAATATAGTAAGAGATTTTACATTATCCTTATATTATGTTTCCACTCGTTATTTAAGTGCTTGCTTTCTTGACATTTCTATCTGGATGCCACAACTGGAACGTTTCATTTTCCTCCTACTTTTTCCTGATTCTCCTTCTCCCCTCTTCTTTGTCTTCTTTGCAAATGACTTGAAACCAAAAGGTTTTATTTTCATCTGCTCTGCTGTTTTTATTGGTCTACTATATGTGTAATATTTTGGAAAGATCACTGGACTAGGAGCCAGAGGACCAGCATTCTCTTCCAGGTTTGTATTTATTTATTTTATTTTTATTTATTTATTTATTTTAAAAAGATTTTATTTATTTATTTGACAGAGAGAGAAAGATCACAAGCAGGCAGAGAGGCAGGCGGGGGGTGGGGGGGCGGCGGGAAGCAGGCTCCCTGCTGAGCAGAGAGCCCGATGTGGGGCTCCATCCCAGGACCATGGGATCGTGACCTGAGCCGAAGGCAGAGGCTTTAACCCACTGAGCCACCCAAGCGCCCCATCCAGGTCTGTATTTAATTAGTATTGTAATCTTGTGGGAGAGGTCCTCCATTTGCTCAGGTATGTTGTCCATAGTCACTGAGACAATTAGAGTTGAGACTAGAATTTCTCTCCTTTGGCCCTCAGTTCAGTGCCACCTCCACTCTCCATTACCACTTCTGTCTTTTGTACAAATGAGCTCATGTACACGAAAACACTTAGGACATCCTCAAGTGCTTATTGTTAGTGTACTTCTTGAGGAAGAGAATTGTGTTTTTCCATTTATGCATTTTTTTCCTAATGCCCTTACCCTTACCTGGCACAGTGTCTTGGCATCTAATAGACACTCAATAAATGTTTGTTCAGTTGAACAATTACTTATAGTCATTTTCTTATTCTAGACTACTATGGTAATCCAAGACAGTTTTTTTTTCAATAGTATTTGCAAGAGTCATTGCTTACCTTACATTTGGGGAAAAACCAAATTTTTCCCTTCCGCAGATGTTTTATTTAAACTTGCCATTTTGAATTTCAGTGTGTGTGTGTGTGTGTGTGTGTGTGTGTGTGTGGTTTCTTCTCTTTTTTTTTTCTGATCACTTCTGCAAATCATAAAGGTCACTTTAACTTTGGAATTTAACCTCAAAGGCGCTGGCATCCACCCCCTGCCTCTCATTTGAGCTGTTTCTGCTGTTTCCTGTATTACTGTATTACTAGATCAGCAATTTCTGCTATTTTGTTAAGAGTTGCCACACTTTATTGTAATTTGGTCATTAGGGGGATTATTGGAATGGGATTTTAAAATTAGAGTCAACTAAGTTTATGTTTGTTTTGATGATTTTTTTGAGTTTTTTTTTTTCATTATGAGCTGGATATTGCAAACTAGTATTAGACTAAGAGGATATATACGTTTAGTAAAGTTTTTTTCCTACCAAGAGAGTTCCCTAAAAGCTGCTACCACAGACAAAACTCTAAAGATGAGATGTGATGAATAAAACCTTGAGGGAACCATATAGTGCCTGAGTTATCTCTGCAACAAGGTTTGCTCCTTGAGGGGAGCCGCTGTGTCACACACATCCCTTCTCTGGTCCATAAAACTTGTTTGTCATATGCCCAACCTAGAGTCATCCAAGCAGCAGGTTGGCTTTGTCACAGAACCTGTGACTCCTGCTCTGTGCTCCCCACCTTTGGGACATTCTGGGGGAAAGGCTGATAGTGAGTCAGGGGTGTGTCTTTATTCTCCTTTCTCCTTTGAAGAGAAAAGATCAGTTGGAAAGCTGACCCCACCTATAGACTTTTATACTATCTCTTTTTATTAATTAATGGGTAGCTGAGATTTTCCTCTTTGTTGACTTATATGTTGGCAGAAACTTTAAAATTCATCTAGTGCTTCTATCCTTTCCATGCTGGCTCTGCTCCCCTTACAATATCCTGGTCAAGAGGTAGCCTACCTTCTTTGTACTTGAACAACTCTTGTGGTAACTTCCTGCCTTTGGGGGCAGCTTAGTTCATCTCTGGACAACTCTGGTTTTTAGAAAGATTTTCTTATATTCAGTTGCAATCTGTCTCCGCATAACTTGTGCCCCTTGGCATCTTCTCAAGAATTTGTCTTATAGAGTCCTGAGTCCTGCATGAGTAACAAGGATCCAAAGGAGTACTCTTTACTGAATTGATACCTACCCCTCCATAAAAAGAGTTAGACCTAGTGAGGGGCACGGAGGTGAGTCCATCTGGGGTGTTTTCCTGGAGATTCTGATTCAGTAGGTCTCAAAGAATGTCTGAGAATTTATATATTTAAGAAATAGCCAGTTAATTTATATATTAGGGTAGTTTGGAATCATTGCAGAGTGAATCCAGAGAAACCAGGGATTTTTTGGTTTATTTTTGTTTGTTTGTTTTTTCATAGTGCTAGAAATAGGTTGCTTTGCCTGGGTCTTGTAGTCATTTCCTACCCTTGAAAATGCTTGCTTCTTGCTAAATGCCTAGCTTGCTGGTGAAGTTGCTTTGGTATCCCCATAAGGCTAGTAAAGTTGTTTTGTCTTAAAAAAATTATCTACAAACTATTCAGAATCTTAGGGCTACAGTGTACATGTTGTATATGACTTCGGTGGAAGCCTTCTTATCCGTTCATCAGAATGTTACCAGAGATGCCAGAATACATAGGTGTTCGTTGGTTTTTTTGGCATCCACTATGGAATTCTGTCCTAGTCCTTGTGATGACACTGCCTTTGAAGATGTCTGCTTTGTTCACCTGCGAGCACATACCTGGTGTCGGATATTTCCCTCAGATGTTTTAGTGCAAAAAGATAGAAAGACCACTCATTTCATGCAGTCCTGCCTTTGGGCTGTCTGGGCTGCTGCAGCAAATGGAATAAGAAAGGGAGGATAAAGAAGGAATCAAGGGTCTCTTGAGTAGAACAGAGCATTCCTTAAGAAGGGGCCCAGGAGTGCTTCTCTGACAAAGACACTTAATGTTGCTGTCCTTTATAGAAACTAGAAAGTGGCTTCAGATCTGAAAGGATAGGCTCCTGGCCTCTGGATGGGACAAACTGCAGTGTTCATTTGTAGTGGTAGGTTTGCTGTAGATCTGTGCTTTCTGTCGTTTCCTTTTTGAGACAAATACTAGTGTGGCAGAAAATACGTTTTGACCTTTAAAAAAAGAGTAAAGCCAAGAAGAGAGGATGATAAAAGCCAGAACTTGGAGTGAGAAAAGTGGGATAATTATTGTATTTATTTATATGTGTAAATTTGTAAGCTTCCATATAAAACTCTGGTAGGAGCCTGAGCTATTGGCTCTGAGATTTATTATTTTTGTAGCTCTGCTGTCCCAGTGATGTGTTAGGGAGGATTGTGGTGTGTTGTTATCCTTAATTTGTGTGTTTCATCATGTGGTAGGGAGTACAGGGTATTCTGCTTTGTAGATGTGTGGGAATCATTGACCAAGCAGAAGATAGGGCCCTGCCCCCAAGGAGGTGACATCATTGTGGAGATAAGGCAGATGAGCACACAATTAGGAATATGAAATACAAGCCATTTAAGTCACTTATCTACAGTCTCAGAAAGTAGTTTCCTGCAGTTGGGGTGACTAAGAGCTGTAGGGTTTAGGGGAGTAAGCTGTAGGTCTACTAGGGAATAGTGACTGCTAGGCTTGTCTGCTATTCGCCCCTTCCTCTTTTGTAATTTAGAAGTATCAAAACTTAACTTGGGGAAAAGATAAAGACCCCTTTGTCTGGTGGGGGGTCTAAATGTAAATTTGGCTTATGTTGTGCTCCCTATTATGTCTGTCAGTGGGTTTGTGGCAAGAGAGAGGGCTATGTTCTTAATCCTGGATGCCAGACCTGATCTAGGACAAGTTAAGGTGGAGGTGTCTTCTTTGGAAGATCTAGTTCTCAGTGGCAGTAGCTGAAGGAACTTCTTGTCATGGCCAGGCAATGACTGAGGTACAGTATGGACACACCCAGAGCTGCTGCCTCAGGTGGCATTGATTAATCATACTAACATCTCCCTCACCCACTGTGCTTGTCTTGGCAAAACCCTGTTCTACCAGCTCCTCAAAGTTTGTGTTTTACTAGATATGATTGAGCAGAGTCTTGGGGGTCATTTTACTGTCCTTTGCCACTCTTGAACTGCAGGCCAGTTACCTTGGTCCAGCTCTGGTGCCCTTGGACTATGGCCATTTGGTGAGGGGCCTTGGTCTTTCTTCCCATTGGACTGGAGCACCTTCCCCAGAGGCCCGCCTGAGGCAGTTTCTAGTCTTCAAGTCAGTTCCTTTCAGAGTATTGGCACCTGGGCAGTGACTCTGGTTCTTTGAATACATCAACCGAACTTCATGCCAAGATAGACTCATCGCTTCATAAAGACAGGTTGGATCTATGGGTGTTGCAGAACCTGTTTCTGGGTTAAGAGTAGCCCCCCACCCTTATATATATTTAATCATATGAAGAAAGCATGTGTGTCTTTTATGAAATAAGGAAAACATGACAATAATATTTTGATTGGAGTTGAATATCATCTCCTTAATAATACGTTGTCTTTTAACAAATAGCGTTACTTTAAAATACAATTTTGCTTGCTGAATAAAGTGTTGTACAAGAAGATGTGGTTACATTCTAAAGTATACTACCTTGTTCAGAGGCAGGTGAATTTTGAAATTGTTGTTGTTTGCTTCTTTTTCATATCTTTTTACTCTGATCTGTCTTGTGAGGAGACTCTGGAAAGTTTTTAAGCCTTGAAGATTAAATAGTGTATTTTAACTGGACCCTAGGAGGGACAGGTTGCTATCCTGGCATATTTATCCAACATTCAAATTAGAATAATTGAGTACTGTTTACTCACTAATATCTTCTGTTGAGTTTCTGAATATGAATAGTCAGAAAACTAGACAGTGCTAATGTGTTAGCTTCTCTAAATGGTAATTGTAGTAAGCTGCAAAGAAACTTGTTTAATTCTCTGCTTTCACATGCTTTTGTTTGTCCAGAAAGTGTTGAGACTTGTTGAAGTTTGAGTATGTGTATGTTTTGATTATGATTTTTATTATGTTTTTGTTTGCTGTGAATATGCCCTTCTTTGCTAGATCTTCTTTAATTGGAAATGTTAAGGACATTTACTTTATTACAACATTTAAAGCACTTTCTAATCTTTATGAGGATTATTAGAGGAAGGACATATCTTGTGAATCATTCAAAACCTTGGCCCTGTGTTACTATTTAAAGTAAGTGACAATGTTTCCTGACTCCTGTGACATATACTTCCTAAGAGATTTAAGGAAAATGGTTGTACCTAAAAACAAACATTGTAATATTTTAAGGTAGGTTTACATAGTAATAATTATTCATCATGTTTATACATAATTAACTTATATTTATACTTTTTTGATTTTCTCTGGCACTTTTACATATTTATTTTGGAGGGGGAGGTTACTTAAAAATAATTATATTTAAAAGTAGTTAAGAACATTGAAAAATCTAAAAAAAAAGTGAGAAAAATAGTCACAATCATCCCACTCAATATTTTGGTGTACATTTTTTTTTCTACCTTTAGTTTTAAAATGTTGTTGATTCATAATACATACACAATTTTCTATGCTGCCTTTCTTTGATGGTTATAAATATTTCTCATATTTTTAAGCATTTTTCATAAATTGAATTTTATTGGTTAAATAATATTCTTTTTAAAATATTCTTGTTTTTTTAAAAGACTTTTATTAAGATTTATTTTAGAGAGGGGTGGAGAGGTAGAGGGAGAGGGAGAGAGTATTGAGTAGACTCTGTGCTGAGTGTGGAGCCTGATGCAGGACTCAATCTCACAACCTTGAGATCATGACCTGAGCTGAACTGACGGTGCTTAACTGACTGTGCCACCCAGGTACCCCCAAAATATTCTTATTAATAGGGTTATTATGTTTTGACCATTCCTTGGTTTGGTTTCATATTTAGTTGGTTCCATTTTTTTCCATATAAATGATACTCATCTTCATACAGAAAAAAAAATTCCTCATTAGGATTTTTCCTTGTTAAGCTAGATTTGCAGAAGAAAAATTGCTATGTCAAAGAGAGTGATTTAAAAAAATTGGGAACAATTTAAAAGCAAATAGGAAAACATAAAAGAAAATTAAAATCTCTAATAATTCCATCACCTCCAACCAAAACCCACAGTTAATATTTTGGTACATTGTAGACAGTTTTTTTTTTTTTCTATGTCTATTATTGCAATTGGAAGTTTAGCATATGTATAATTTTATCATCTGCTTCTTCACTACTTAAAATACTGTGAACGTTTTCCTATATATGTATATTTATTCTCTAACAATATTAAAGGCTGCATACTGTTCTATCTTAAGGATCAGTTATATGTATAATTTAAACTGAAATCAATTCTTAGTTTGTAATGTTTTCATAATTACAAATAATGCTATAATGAAATTCTTACATATAAATCTTGGTAGGAATATTTATTATGTTAGCACTAAGCTCTCTTAGAAGTCAAGTTATTGTATCAAAGAGTATGGACCTTCTTGTGTCTTTGATACACACTGCCAAATTCCCTTCCATATAGTTTGACCAGGCTATAGTTCCATCAGCAGAATATGAAACTGTCAGTGTTGCCAGCTGTGTTCAGTACTGGTTTTTGTTTTTAAAACTTAACCAGTTTGGGGGCCCCTGGGTGGCTCAGTGGGTTAAAGCCTCTGCCTTGGGCTCAGGTTGTGATCTCAGGGTCCTGGGATTGGACCCTGCTTTCTGGTCAGCGGGGAGCCTGCAAACCCCACCCCCCCCACCCCGCCTAATTGTGTACTCTCTCTCTCTCAAATAAATAGACAAAACCTTAAAAAAAAGAGATTTTAAAACTTAACCAGTTTGATATGTGGTAGATGGTACCTCACCTTAATTTGCCTCCCTGATTACACAGTGATACTGAATGGTTTTTCATATGGTCAGTGGCCACTTATTTACTTATTTTGGTAAACTGTGTCTTTTACCCCTCAAGGTATTCATTTTTTTGTTACTGATATATATCAAGGATATTAGTTCTTTGTCTTAAATGTGTTGCAACATTTCAAATTGCTACTAATACATATATATTTTTTCTTCCAAATGTTTATTTAAATTCTTAGTAGTTAGCACGTAGTGTAATAATGGTTTCAGAAGTAGGATTTAGTGATTAATCGCTTGCATATATAACATTCAGTACTCATCATAACAAGTGCCCTCCTTAATACCCATTGCTACCAATACTGATACTGAAAACCGTTTATTCAGTAGGTTAATTTTTTAATCCTTTGACTCGTAATGAGCTTGGTCAGTTTTCTTTGTATTTGGCAACTGGTATTTTCTTGAGCTAATTTAAAATTCTAATCTGTATCATAAAACAACAAGCTGTCCGTTGTATGTGCTCAGGAAATTGTATGTGCACATTTAACATTTTATAAGAAGATACTGGAGGAAAATAGTATATTCTGGAGCTAAATATGTGATTTTTGGTGCATTAAGGGTAATCTGCTTATGTCCTGTCTTCCTGGAGAGCCAAGATTTTTGACGTATGTAACATCCCTAAAAGGCAGGACTTGTGCACTACTAAATCTGACATTTTGACCTAATTGATAATTGTACTGTGGTCTAGCCAGTCAGTTTGGTCAGACAACAGGATGACTAAGATTCCCTCTCCTCTCTTCTCACCAAATTGATTAGTTGTGGGACAGAACTGACTGAATCAACCTGTTGTTTTGGCACCCCATGGACACCACCTGTTTCTTCCATTTCTCCCTCCAGCTTCCCACTGCCCTGCTGCAGTGCTGTGTGCACAGTGGGTAGGAGATCAATGTTGTTGCTGAAGAATGTTGCAATAAAGAAGAGTAGACTGCTTGTTTTTCAAGCTTGTATGTTCTTAAGGTACCCTGCTGCTTTTGACATTAAGAGCTCCAGCTGAACTGTTGTATGTGGAAGCCCTGCAGGTCTTAAGTGTTTGATTCAGAGTAATTTCAGGCAATATGAATGCTTTCTTAAGTATCATTGGAATTTACTGGGCTGGTCGTTTGCCAGCTATTGCCATATTTAGCATGAAGAGACCTGGGGAACAAGGACATTTCTGACCAACCAAAGAAGGAAAGCTTTCTGAAGAGGATTGGGACTCTTTTTGTTTTTTTAGGTATGGTTAAGAAAATGCCAGTTAAGAGATTCAGTTTGTGTCCGCTGGTCTTTGTTTCTGTGCCCCATCCCTAAAATTAATTTATGGGGAGGAAGAGAGATTAGTGAAGAGCTAGTGAAGCTCTTGCTTACCCTGAAGTCTTAATACTGTTTCTGGGAGGAAATTAGAGAATTCTTATGCCTAGACTGTGCATTGAGAGGCTTAATCAGCAGATGAAGCTGCTGATTAAAAACAGGTTGATAGGTGCTTATTCTCATCTTTCTTCCTGAAGGCTTATTCGTTTTCTGCTCTGTCATGATCTGAATTTATTTTGGCCCAGTCCTTTTCTCCATCCTTCTTTTGGAACCGTCAGTCTTCCCTCTATGGCTTAAAATTTCTCTGCCTGTTTTTCCATTTTAAAGATGAAGATAGTATTTGGAAGGATCAGTCAATATAACTAACACAGAACTTATTTTCATAAAGTAAAACAACCCCAACATTTACATAGCTATGTAGAGTTTACAGAACCCTCTTATATAATTGCCTCCTTTATTCTTCATGAAACCTTGGTGGAAACTGAGCTCTGTATACTGGCTGTATACCATTGTTTAGCTCTGGATAATAAGTGACAGAACTGGGACTAAAACTTGTGGTTTGACTTTTTAAACCTCACCTTTTTTTTTAACATTTTGTTAAATTCTTCCTATGTGTCTGTCCTTTTGCTAGGGCTTTACATATATTTCCTCATTTAACTCACATGGCTGTCCTTTAGGGTAGACACTGTATAACTGTTCTACAGATAAGGAAAATTGGAACTTAGATTCATAGCTTTGGGTGTTGGGGTGAATGACGTGGTTAATGAAGAATGGAGCTGGAATTCAAATCTCTGGCTCCGGAGCCTCTTCAGTCAACCATGGTGCTGTATGTACCTTCCTACAGTTATACCTCACAACAACCCTACGAGATGGGCAGTAGATTAAGTGGGAAACTGAGGCTTCTAAAATGACCAGGATAATGCAGATAGTTAAGTGGCAGAGTTGGGATTTAAAGCTATGTCTGTCTGTCTGTCTTAGCAATCCTTACTAATTCCAGTATACTAAGATGCACGTTTTTATGATATGAATTAGTTCCTTAGACTGGCAGTTCTTTGAATGTAGAGGTCAGCAATTAGGAATCCTTTGTAGCTTCTGAATAAAAAAGAAATGGATGGACATTAGTTGACTGATGGCCCTTGATTTCATTTAAGTTGATTCTATCACCAGAACAAGCAGATTGAATTTGGGCTGAGAGGAGAGGAGCTCTCTCATTAAGGATGAGTCTTTAAGCCAAAACGGGCTGCAGCTGTGAGATCTTCAGAGCGCTGTGCTCAGGAGCAGTGTCATGACTCCTAAGGGCTCTGCCTGGGGACATTCCTGGCTGTGTTTCTGGAGACTTCCTTGAAAGGGAATTGTCATATGGGGAGAAAAGGTGGGGATACGTTTAAGTCTGGCTCTGAACATACTAGCCCTGTGTCCTTGGGCAAGTTTCTTAAGCACTCTATGCCTCAAATTCATTATTAATAAAATGGAGATTATAGCAGCATGTAATTATTAGGGTTGTTATGAGGATTAAATAAATTAATAAGTGTATAATGTAATAATTCATAGTACAATGCTTGGCATATAGTAAGAGTATAGTAAATAGTAGTTATTGTTGGTGGTGTTATTTTATGTCTCAGTATGGGCTTTTTGTTGGTTTCATTTTAATCAAAAGTGGATGAGTGATTTGGACCCTTGGTAAGGAATAGGAGGTTCACCTTTGCAGCATGTATTGTTTTTTTCAGTGACCCTATCAATATTGAAGGGTATTGTATTTGAGTCTCTTCCCTTAATGGGATGTACTTGCAACTTGGAGAAATTTTGTCTGTTACACAGATTTCACTGATAGCTGTTAATTCATTTCCCCATTATTTATTAATCAGACATTTATGGTTGGATGTTATGCTTACTACAGAGATGGTGATTTTTCTGAGGTGTATGTTTAAGGATAATATCAGATCCAACTCAACTGTTCTCCAGTTTCATGTGATATGGCAAACATCATCATATGCCATTTGTGTCACCATGTGGAATACTAGTCTAAATCCAAAATATTTAATGTTTTAATTAGCCTTATAGCACTTAATGGACTATCTCTGTTAGGCATTTTGAAATAATTAAAATATCCTGTAGTCTATTATTACACCTTTAGGAGCTCCTGGAGATTTGGGGATTTCAGGTGGAGGGTTACCCATCTAGTCCATCTTTGTTTTACAGATGCAGAAACTAAAGCCCAAAGAAGTGACTGGCCAAAGGACCCAGAGCTAGGTCAAGGTTAGGGCCCGAATCCAAGCTCTTGTTTTCTAGTGCTCTTTCCTCTGCATTCATTTCTCAGATGATCTGTCATTATGTTAGCCATCTTTTTTTTTTTTTTTTTTTTAGATACTAAAAGGGAACAGAGAAGGAGTGGAAGAGTGGGAGAGGGGAAAGGTGTGGCCATATTGAAAATGTCAGTGGCAACAGAGAAAATATTTGCCTGTGAGCCCCTGCTTGTCCCTTTGGATTTCTATGTAGTGGTTAAGACAAGCCAGCGGGGCTGGTGTCATTAGTGATTCAGTATTGGATTAGCCAGGACTGGTGGAGTTACTTTCTCAGAAAAGGGTTTCGTATTTTAACATTTGTTTCCCATGACAGTTTGCTTATTCTCAAGTTTTGGCAGCCTTGAGCAAATGGTTGTCAGGTTCTTGTTTTGTTTTGTTTTAAGACAAAACTCCACATTTTATTTTGCTGATTTAGTAAACTGTCTTCTACCTACCACTCCCTTCTGTTCCCTCTATAATTATTTCTAAGACTTTGTTTTTCAGTTCTGGGAATACTATGAAAGGTTTTCTTTTATAGCCTGAGATATTTATAATTATGTGTAAGCACACTGTTTACAGAGAATGTAAGTGGTGCATATGGTAACTCAAATACTCTTAAAACACTTAAAATATTTTCCAATAATTTAAATCTTTCCAAAACAGTTGAAACCACTTATGGTAGAGAGGAGGTGTACACTAAGGATAGTAGCATTTGAATATAATTAATATCAGATAAAAATTAAAATCAGATAAAAGTGAATGTCACTTTGGAGGAACTGGGAGTATAGGAATGAAGGCAGACCGAGGCATGCTTCCTTATTAATAAAGTGAACAAAATAGACAAAATCTACGTCCTTATGGAGCTTATATATAGTAACAATAGCTTTCCTGTATTGAGGGCTTATTATGTGACAGATGCTTGACTGTCCTTGGTGAAAGTACTTCACCTGTTTCCTTTGGTCCTTATAGTAGGTATTCGATTCCTATTTACTGAAAGGTTATAGAGTGGTCACCTGTGCCACTCAGCTGATCATTGGTATAGGCCAGCAGTTGGAACCCCTCTTGCCCAACTCCAGAGCTCACACACTTACCCACTATAAATAATGCTGTTGTCCATTTGGTGGAATCCTGTAGTCACAGATAATGTAACTTGAGTTTAATTATATTTTGTGTACCAAACTGACTTAAGTTTGCCACTTCTTAACACCTTACATCTGAATGAACATGTGCATAATATAGGAATTACTTAAACTTCAAAATTCCATTTCGAGGATTTTCAGTCCTTTCTAAATCTTTTTGAAAATGGGAAGAATGGATTTATGTTTGTCATAATCCAAGGAAAGTGTTTAGCATTTCTTTCCCTTTTATATCTTGATCCTAAAAGAAATTCTTTAGTAGATTAAGATCAGGAATGAATGGGTAGCTTTTTTCCCCCCTTAATTAAAAACATTTTGAAAGATTGAAAATGGCCATCCTGAGTCATATTTATGCCAGCCTTTTTAGTCACAGATAGCACTTTTTTTTTCCCCAGATAGCTTTTTTCTTGACTGTGCATATGGACATATATTCTCATTTAATTTTGAAAGGGATGTAAGAAACCACATAAAACAATTGGAATTCCTAAGCATGTGAATAATGAACATAGCCAATTACTGAAACTACCCAGTACTAACTTATCTTGGCTTCGGAAGTGCAGCATTTCTACACATATCATTATAGAAAAAGCATAGTCTTTTCTGTGAACTTTCTTTTTTTTTTTTTTTTTTTAAAGATTTTATTAATTTGACAGAAACACAGCGAGAGAGGGAACACAAGCAGAGGGAATGGTAGCGGGAGAAGCAGGCTTCCCGCAGAGCAGAGAGCCCGATGCGTGGCTCGATCCCAGGCCCTTGGGATCTGACCTGGGCCGAAGGCAGACACCTAACGACTGAGCCACCCAGGCGCCCCAACTTTCTTCTTCTTATATTATCTCCTTTGTTTCTGACAATCAATAGTCATCTATACTGATAGATGAGAGAATGTGTCTGACACCAACAGATAATCCCAGATAATCCTGTCTGTTTTAAAATAGAGCCTTACACATGCATGCTCACACATGTGGGTCTTTCAAACATACTAGACTCTCGTTAAGGTTTAGTTGTGTTAGATGCGCATTGAATGGTGAAGGGGGGAATGCTCAGGGATATTAAGGAAATGAAAGAGATAAATGACAGTAGAGCTTGATTGTTTGTTTTTAATTATCTCTTGGCTTGACTTAGGTACCCTTTCCCACTACATTTTGATTTTTGCTTTAGCATAGCTGGTGAATTTTGGAACCAGCTAGACCTGGCTCTGATTCTTAGTTAAGAATATTGGGCAAGCCACTTAACATCTCTAAGTCTCAGTTCCCTTACCTATGTAGCAAGGATAATAGCAATTCCTAATTTGCAGGATTGTTTGTAGATACTAGAAACAGCATATTTAATTGCATGGTTCTAGGCACAAAATAGACACTCAAATTGCGAGGAGGGCACCCAAAGTTTAAAACTTCATTAACCTCATGATAATTCCTCCCTTTGGAAGATATGGTCTGGAAATACTTGTCTCTGACCCTTCTTGTTTCAGTTTCTTTCAAGGATTCCCTTTAGACTCTGCTTCACTGCCAAGGCAAGAGCAGACTAAACTACTATTATCTAGTAATTTCAAATTTGTAAATTAACTGTGTGTGGATTAAAAGCCTTTCTAACCTTTTGTCTGCTCAAGTTTGCAGCATCTTGCACCTGTCAGCTGAGAAACAGTTGATTCATAGAAAAAAGTTATTTAGTATTTCAAATTAAAGCCAGAGATCTCTTTTAATAAGAAGGATCTACTTGGCTGGCTTACCTGTTTCCCTCTTTTAGCCCTGAGTCTTAATGGAAATCAGGTTTGAAATGTTAGAAGTAGTTGGTGTTCAGCATTGGGAAAGCTTATCTAATCAGGCATGTGAAGTGGCCTATGTTGGATTTCTGTGCCAGAGAAGGTTAGGGGAGGTTGAGGAGATTATCGCTCTTGCTTATAATTCCTGAGCATTGTTGAGACACGGGGAGAGCAGTAGGGATATTAAAAAAAACGCTGAACTTGGTTATACCAGTCCAACATACATCCCACTCCCATTTGTGCTGGTCTCATAACATAGGTGTATGTAAGCTAATTTGAATCATGTAATAGTTTGTCATTTCAGGGCTAGATGGCGAGGATTCCCTGTTTCACAGAATTTTGGATTGGGAGTTTTACATTAAATAGTGCTTTCTGGTGTATAGTCACTTTTGTAAACGTGATCTCACTTTAGCCACAAATAAAGTCTCCTAAGGAGGGAGGGTTGGTGACATTATTTTAGTTTTACACATGAGAATAGTAAGTCTCAAATAGCTCAAAGGAATTCCTCTAGATCACATGGTGAGTATATAGCAAAGCTGGGGTTAGAACTCAGGTTTTGATTTCTAGGGCAGTTCTTGTTTCATTATACCACACTGCTTCCTGCATAATGTACCTAAATCTGAATTCTGTTCCCCAGGATAGGAAAGGATTCTCTTCCTTTCTGTTTGATTAACTGTGTCGGAGCATGACAGCAGTGAACCAGAAGTTGAGGATTCTCTCCCCAGATGACCAGTTAGCTTTTCCTAAAGCTGTTCTGTGTCTACAGTCACAAGTTGTTTCTGTTTTACCTGGACAGGATGTTGATCCAAAGTGAAATAGGCAGGAGAGTGGGACTCCCTCAGCTTAGCCCATCACAGCCTCCATATCTTCTGCCAGTTAGTCTGTAAGGTCATGTTCATTTACTTGCATCTCATGTGCTCTGATGTCTATTTCTTAGTATTTTTCTCAGCTGTTTTTAATGTCTCAAACCTTAGTTCTTTCTGAGTGGCCTGAAGTGACTTTCCTGTTCCTCAGAGTTTCTCTAAAATCTCTCAAGAGCATGCAGCATGGGCTTCTCCTCAGTGTAATTTTATTTCATAGCCCTAGGTAGTTCTCTCCTTAAGCAGAATATAAATTGTGAATGCGGATGGGCGTGTCAGTATTGCACTGTCACGTATGTAAGTGCACTTTAGCTTTTCTTCTTTCCTTTTAACCAAAATGAGGAAATAGAGAATGTTTTGTTATGGTAGTTTTACACATACATCAACGAGGAAATGCGTAGTTAGCTTCTGTGGGAAATGTAACTGATACATTTCAGGGAACAAAATGCATGATGGCCAAAATTTTAAGTCTGCCAAATGTTCATAGGGAAAGAAAGAAAAATGATCAAGCTCTCATACTGCACTTCAGTTTAGCTTATTAATTCTAAGGTTAATAATTTATAGGAGCCTCTGCCTTGTTTACACCTATTAGTATATGAAAGTATGCTCGCCTTTCCACAGAATCCATTTTACAAGTTGTGCTTTTCATTCAAGGGAGCCATTTCAACAAACGTTCTTCCAAGGGGAACAGTGCAGGAAAGCTTTCTACCCAGTGGCCAACTGGTTGAAGGTTTGATACCTCAGTATTAACAAAATGTCAAGTGGACCATTTTGACCCCTCCGGCAATCCAGCTGGACAATTGGCCATGCTCTGTGGTCGGCTGAGAGCTTCCTTGAAGGCCACTGTCATCTAGCCACATCGGGGCCATGCACCTTCTCACTAGGAAGTTTTTGGCATTTGTCTATCCTGAGACCTGGGATTCCCCATTCTCCATCATCCTGAGGAGAGCTTTGATAGTGCCGATAGCAGTGTTGCTCCCGAGGTACATAGCTTATTCTAAATGCATATAATTTGTTCATAGAAAGTTGGGAATTGATTACAGTTTTTCTTCAAGACAGGCTGAAATTGACAGACTTGTAACATTCACTGAAGTAAAAGAATATGGTTTTGGTAAAGTGTTAAATTTCAAATTTGATAATTTGTAACTTGAATTAACAAAACATCCCTACTTTAACTGTGTGTGTGTGTGTGTGTGTGTGTGTGTGTGTGTGTGTGTGTCTATGTGTCTATCTGTCTTTCGGGAGGAAGAATAGACCTTGGAACTGTTAAAAAAATTTTTTTTATAATAGTGCCCATTCTCAGTTGGCAGGGAATAGCTATCCAAATGTTGCTCAGGTCTAGCAAAAAGATTTAGGGAAGTTGTAACGAGTTTAATAGCCATTTGTGGAGTGACATAGATCGACACACCCAATTACACAAGACCTGAGTCTGAGAACTGTTGATGTGCAATCATCCCATCAGCATCTGCTCGTCATTATCGACAACAATAATGGCTCAACTATTTCTTTGGGGCCACATGAAAAGACAGTGTACCCATAGCAAAGGGTAAGTCAGACCTGACAGAAACATAGCCCTCCCTAACCCTTTGTTCCCAAACTTCTCTCTAAACATATCCTTTTGTGAGGTTTTGAAATATCTCATGTTATTTCTTGTTTGTCATTCATTTTCCTTTTTAAATATCATGTCTTTCTAGCAAAAATTTTTGCCAAAACCATGAAAGGCCAATGTATCTGGGTCATTTTTCTAATCCATTTTTTTGTCATTTGAAAGCCTTCATATCTCTGGCTTCATGCTGCTTTATGTGTACAAAGGCATTCAGTATCTTTCCTAGTTAGCATTTTTGTTACAATTGCTGTCAAACCACTTACGAGCGCTTTCTGATATAAATCATTTTGGTCAAGTGGGAGGGAAGGAATTGGTTCACAGGAATACATTTGCATGTTGAGAAGATAATATCTAATATGTTTCAAAGCACTTTCAAGTGCATTCTATCTTTTATAAGACCGTGTGTTCATTTCTGGAGACTGCGACAGAGACCCTCTGGGACCTATTTGAAAGTCACGCTGTTAAGTACCAGGGCTGGATGGAGAATCAGGGCCAAGTCTTTCTGTTCCTCGGTGTATAACTGGATCATTATTTTATTGGCAGAAATATGGAATCTTTTGATTTTTAAAAGGTACTTGCTTGCCTTTGAAAGGTATGTTAGCACTCCTTTCCAGAGTGGAAAGAAGATAGCTATATTTTCTAGCCTTTTGATAAGAAATCATTGTGTTATCTCTAAATCTTAGCATTTCTAACTGAGTCTGATGGCACTGCAGGGCTTTTGACTAAGGTACCTTTGGGAAAATTAAGGTTTTATAGAAACTAGTGAGCTTATCCATGATTTTCTGAAGGAACAGACTCAATTTAGTGATACAAGTGTGTTATTTGATTTACTAACACATTATAAACTTTAATTTTGGAGTTTTCATATTTGATTACCTTCTTTCTGAAGCATGTGTTTGTACACAAAATGGATGCTTAACTAGTGCTCATTGATTTCGGCAAGTGACCAAATGCGAGATGAGTATTGGTAGAACAGTACCATACAACTTCAGTGCCAGGGTTGCTGTGTGCAGATTGGCTATGAGACCTACTTTACCTTTTGAGAACAAATGTACATTTTTCAGAAATCACCCTGAGCCTGTGGTCCAGAAGTCTTGGTACGGGGCAGTGTAAGCCCAGGGAAGGTACTTAGGTAAGAGAACATTTAAGGAATAGGTTTTATATTCCTTTTAAGAGTTAGGCTTGTGCTGAATGTTAAAGTAGTTGTTTCAAAGTTTTTTGTTTTATTTGTCTAGTTTAGGCTCCCAGTGGTGAGCTAAGGAGAAGCAAAAGAGGAGAAGCCATTCTTGGGGATTTCCTTGGAGGTTGTAGCTGGCTCTAAAGAGTCTTGGTTGGACTAGATGAGTAACTCATTCCTGTGACTAATGAACTTTGCAGGAGTCCCTTTGGTTGCACATGCAGCTCTTTGGGATTGCTCTAAGGTTCCAAGTCATCACAGTTTGGAATAGTGGTTTTCAAACTTGATTGGGCATTTGGAAGATTTATTAGAACACAGATTCCTGGGCTCAGGGCCTACCCGTGGAGTTTCTGATTCTGTAGGCCTTCAGGGGGACTTGATAATTTGCATTTCTGACAAGTTCCCAGATGCTGCTGCTGCTGCTGTTTTGGGAATTACACTTTGGGAACCATTGGCTTAGAGCAACATCAGGTGTTTGAGTTTTGGGGCAAGGAGAGCTATGCAAGCTTGGATGAGATCTTTTCACAGCTCTTCCAGTGCACAGAGGTGAGCTTCAGATGTATTAATTAATTCATCCAACAAGTATGTGAGTGTCCGCTATGTGCCAGCCACTGTTACAGTTGTTAGGGGATACTCTGAAGAAAGCACACAAAAATCCCTTTGTTTGTGGAACTTCAATGAGCATAGGCTGGGATTAACTTGATATCAGTCCTGCTGCTTGCTGGTGCTTTCAGGTGAGCCTGTTCCTTTTCTTAGCTCCCTTCTACTTATTTTACTTTCTTTTGGAATCTTTGAATTTAATAATAATGACATTGATATTACTAATCATCACCAGAACTTTTTATTGAGTGCTTGTGCTGTGTTAGAAACAGTGCAGTTAAGTGCTTTACATTTATTATCTCATTTAATTTTTAGAACAACTCTGGTGTTTTCATCTCGATTTAAAAGATGAATTTTGAAAGGGTTGGTAACTCACCCAAGAACATGCAGCTACGTGGAGCTAGGTCTGTCTGATTGCAAGGCCATACTCTTTATTACCATGCCTTAGTCCAGGGTTTTTAAACTGCAGATTGTGACCACTAGTGGGACATGAAACCAGTTTGTAAGTCTCAGCACTTTGGAGGGAAAATTGGAACGGAATAGAAAATATCACATAGGATAAGCATTGCTTCTTGAAATTTTCATTTTTTTCTGTGTATGTATATGTGCGAATATTGAGTTCAGACTTAAAATATATTTCTTTAGATCACAGTAAAAAATATTTGCAAACTACTGCTTCATTGGCTGTCAGACCATAGGTCATCATTTAAAAAAAAAAAAAGAGTAGAAGCCTTAGAAAAATAAGTAATTTTTCAAGGGCACAGAATGGTCAGTGGCGGTACCAAGACAAGATGTTTGAGTTTTTAGCCCCTGGCTCACTGCTTCCTTTCTCACATCATGCTGGTTCCCTAAAAGTGTACTGTATTGCCTGGGAATTGAGTCTTATCTTTTCACGTGATGGAAATATGCCATGGAACCTTTAGAGATGTTGACAAAACCTGAAAAGGGAAGTTGAATGTCCATCTGTTCTGGGTAGGTGAAAATTCTGCCATGAAACTCCCAAAGCCTGCAGAAGAAGATGTAACATTTCTCCAGTTCTAGTATACTTGGTGGAATGAGGGTAGTGATATTAACCAACAATACCATGCTCTAAGTGTGTTTCATATGTTAATTTACATAATTACTAATTATTTTGGCAGAGTAGCTGTGGCTGGGACATGAACTCAGCGGTTTGGAGTGAGAGGGGGCATCCTACCAGCATGAGTTAACACTTCTCTATGCTGTCCCCAGTTCCTCATTTTGTTCTTGTCGAGTTCAGGGCTACTTTCCTTAGAGCTTGGCTTACCTAGGCATCGTTTCAGCTTGCTTGCATGCCTGCCTGCCAGCCTTCCTTCCTTCCTTCTCCCCTCCCCTCCCCTCCCCTCCCTTCTCCTCTCTCCCTTCTCCTCTCCTTTCCTCCTTTCCTCCCTTCCTTCCTTACCTTTCTTTCTTTTCCCTAGACTATATACCTTTATTATGTGGGTAATTTAGGTTCTTAATACTTTTCCCCTTAAATCAGTACATTGCTGATTTACATCAGGGGCAGGGCTGTGAATTGTCAGCATGATGAGGTGGTGATATATGTCGGTCCCTCTAGAGAATGCTGCCCCAGCAATTTATACCAAGGGGCTTACAGTCTCTCCAGGAGTAATAGGAGACTCTTGGAAATAACTTGAGAATGCTTACAAACCCTTCCAGCAAGTTCCCTTTAGTATCATACCAGTGGTCCATGGAAGCTGAGGAAATGCAAAATCAAGGCCTCATCAGGAGGGAGGCAGGGATGGAGATTGGTGGGGAGGAGAGGCTAATACATTCTTGTTGAAAGAATGACATGTAGAAGTAGGTAGGGATGGGATGAAAACCTTAATTTGTGAATCATAAAATTCAAGTAAGGAGGAGCTTGAAAGTCCTGGAGGAGTGAAGTGCCTGCCCTTTGGTCAGATGGCTAGATGAGAGGAAGCAGGCAGGGTACCTAGGTTTTCATTCTGTGGCCCCTTTCATTCTAAGACATGTTCACCAGTGTTGTCTTCCAAAAGCACCTGATCCTAGGAAAGAGTGACTGTCACTTACCCTACAGGGAATGAAATAGAGGCACCAGGAACATGTACCAGGTTTATCTTTGCATTTTCTCCGGTTTCTTTGCATTTTCCCTCAAATGCTGTATACTGTCAGGACTATGTGTGTCCTAGTTTGTGAAATGCAGGAGTAAGGCAAGAAGCTGTAAACTTTTAATAAAATGTATGCCCAAGAGAAGCAGTTTTTTTGAGCATGGACCCCCTCCTCCAACTAGGTGAATAAATATTTTCAAATTATATACAGGTACAACTATTAAACCATGCATGCATATATTAACTCTTAGTAAAGCTTAATTATGTGTTTTTTTAGATGGCCTTACAGTGCTTCTGGTGCCCCATGGAGTAGTCTTGCACTCCTCTACTTCTGGGATACACACATCACATTTTGTAGACCACTGGTCCAGAATGAAAGTTGAAGAGTTTAATGTCAAAGCTATTGGTTCTTTCATTAAATAGATTTTTTTACTCTCAATATTTCTAATGTCCTTCTGCAGAATAGTTTTTGAATGCAAGTTTTGAATTAAAAGGCTATCTTTGGGTGATGGATATTAAGGAGGGCATGTGATGAGATAAGCACTGGGTGTTATATGCAACTGATAAATTATTGCCCACTGTATCTGAAACTAATGATGTACTATAAGTTGGCTAATTGAATTAAAAAAAAAAAAAAGGCTAGCTTTCCAGAGTGGATTATGTGAGAATGGAGGATGTATATGAATTAAGTTAAATCTCTCCTTGAGAAAGAATGCTGGTTTTGATCTAAGGAAAATGAACACACACCTCCCTCTTTTTTTCCAATTAAAATTTTGTTCTTGTTTTTGTTTTTTAAAGTAAACTCTTCCCGGCATGGGGCTCAAACTCATGACTTGTAGGTGAAGAGTCTTATACTCCATGGGTGGGGCCAGCTAGACACCCTACAACTTTCCCTTTCTTGGTCGGTGTTGGTACAAAACCCTTGTTTGATGTCATTAAGACTTCCCTCCCCACCATCATAGTGATGAACCTCATACCCCATATTAGGGCTTGGTAAATGTTTGCTGATTTTTAAAAAAATTCCATCTTAACTGGAGAGCAAACTAGACATGACAGAGCAGTAGAATGGACAGTGTGCCACACTTTGCTATGGAGCTGCTGGTGAGAGTATTGGTGCTGTGCAGTGGTTGTTGGTTTTGTTGGTTTGCTGTAGGCCTTCTACAGTATCACCCAAAGCTAAGCAGGACTTGTAATCAGAAGTAAAGGAAATAAATTAGTTCGTCTCATTTCAGAGTTTGGAAGCCCAAGACTGTGAGAAGTAGCTAAGACAAAGATACTCTGAGTAAATGCAGGGAAAGATTATTTTGGTAATTAGAAGAAATTCCATTTTTGTAATGAAGTAAAAAGGAATAACATTGGCGATCATTTGCGGAGAGACTGCAGAGCAAATTAGAGAGAGGGATAAAACTCATTTTGGGTACATAGGAGAGCCAGACAAACTGAAGGACACGTACTCTATATATATAGGTATTTCCAAATATTTTTTCAGTTGTGAGGATGCAAATCATTACAATAATAGAGCAGCTTGGTTCATTACTGTTACTGGAAAAACGAGTTAAACCAAGCACATGTCCTACTGAGGGTGAGTCAACAGTGTCATTTTAACATAAGGAGGGACAGTACATTAAGTGAGTTATTCCAAGTCCTGTGGTTTTCCTCCAGCTGAGCAAAGACAGCCTTTGTTTCAGAAGTAGGGCTTATGTGCAAAAAAAGAAGTTGCCCATTTCCTTTCTTTCTCAGTTATAGCTGGTTTTCTTTTTGCCTGACATTTTTCAAAAATCCATTTTGTCCTTAGATTTGTATCGTTAGATTTTCTGAATTTTGATAGAGTATTTATTTATAGGAAGTATATTATTTATTATAGACCAATAGTATTTTAAAGTTTTATTTCAGATTCATCTACCAATTTATGAACTAGGGCTGGTATATGGTGTCAGATATCCTTTAAAAAAAATGTTATAAGAGAAACAGAAAAGTAACCTATTTTAGCATGTCATTATTTTTCTAAGTTTTTTAGTGGTGTGGACATGAAGTAGGGTGGTATTTTATGTAACATTATACCAAACTGTAAAGATGAAATTTATCCTTTTGACTTTGGAAGACAAGAGTCTGGTGTTCTGAGCCTTGTGGAAAAATAGTGCTGTAAACTGTTTGAGGTTTCCTCAAATAGGATCCATTGTGATTAACGGTATTTGTCTGGATAGTTCCTTGGTTTGGGAAGGTGAGTTTTTGTGTTTTTTCTCCTTTCAGTTGATTTCCTTTAATTGGGAGAGAAGCAGACCAGATGAAGAAAATATTCTGTCTCTTATGGTATTCTTGGTTCACCACATTAGTTATTACATGCCTTCTCTGACTAGCAGGCCACACTTTCTGTTTAGAGGTTCAGTTTTCACTAACTTAATTGCAGATGTGTTCTTTGGAGGAATTTATTTCCGATCAGTTGAATTATGGGTAGCTTGATCAAATTATGATGTGTTGCCTACTTTTAATAGAGTCACTGTTCTTAAGAGTAAAATCTTGTCAACATAAGGTGTGATCATTCTTATGATCTGGTTCATAATTTCCTTTTGCTTCTTGATGCTGCTGTATATTGATAAAAATGGTTTCTAATTATAATTTTACAAAGGAAGAACTCTGTACAATTTTACCCATTCTTTTACCTCATTAGGATAGTTTGTATTTGTGTTTTTCCTTGGAAATAGTACATAGCAGTATATTGAATCCTAGAGTTGGCAAGTTTTCAAAAGTGAGGTTCTTTTGTTATAGAGGTAGGAGTGATACTATTGAATGTCCTTGTTAGGGCATGTGCATGAAGAGTGGTTCTGAAATACAGCATTGGTGGCCCCTCTTATCCTAGGAACTTGGTTTTGTTTTGTTTTTTGGCAAGCATGTGGCCATTAGCTGGTCTTTGGCATGAATGTTTTTTATGTACGTAGCTGGTATGTGGGTTCTTATCTGCATGAGAATATTCTGTTATGGAGGTTTGCAGGTTTGGTTGGACATCAAGTTTTTTTGACTGTATTTCAACAGATGTAGTGAGTGGAATGATGTTGGACTGGTAGATAAAAGACTTGTGTTCTGGGGCCGGTTTGGCCATCTTGATTTGAATGAGTTAGGGCAAGTTCCGTATTTCTTTGAGTTGCAGTTTCCTCTCTTGTAAATGGTGCGAATACCAATTTGCATCCCTTACTGAGTTGTTGTGGGGATCAAATGAAATCATTTGTATGAAAATGTTTTGTAAACTTTGAAGGTATTTTTATAGTAGCATTGCCTTTGGTCAGACTTCTCAGGGGTGAGAAAAGTGAGAGTTAGGAGCTGAGGTTCTGATTTGCTTGGCCAGTGTTCACATTGGTCTTAGAATACTTGTAGGTTTGGGTGGAGGAACATAGATGGAAATCAGCTAGAAATCCCAGCCCATTAGAAGCCCATTAGAAGCTGAGACCTAAATACATGTTGCCAAGTCAATATCAACTCCATCTTTAGGTAGAACATTTGCTTGTTCCTCTCATTGTACTGGAAGGACACTGACCAGCCAACTACCCTAGGATGTGACTGGCTACTTTCTGAATTCACATCGTTAGACCTGCTCCTTGAGGGTAAGGAGGATACCCTCCTTGAGGGTAATTACCCTTGAGGATATTATCTACAATATTGTGTTGTAGGAAGGTTGTTGATTTGGGGTTATTTTCAGTTGAATTAGAAGAGCACATACAGAAGCTCACTGTGTGCAAATTTATAGACCTGTTCTACTTAACTCAAAAACCAGATCACATGAGGAGGAGGATACTTGATTCACTTGACATTTTTACTATAAAACTTAAAGTATTTGAGACTTTCTATGATAACTTCTATTTAGGCTTATAGCCAAAGTGATTACAATGCCTTAGTTTTCATATTTTCAATGAGGTAATGTGTGCTTTGGTGGGGAGGAGGAGAAATGTTACTTAATCACCAGCACTACACTAATAACCACATTAGCTAAATCCTTTGTTCCTTTGCTTGAACTCAGGGTTACTTACTTTAATACTGGTTTTCCAAAGGACTTAATCCTGCTAATGTGATGAGGTGATGGTGGGAAGGACATTCCCACTGGGCCTGGAGTGGTGTAACTGGTAAAACTCCCTTTCTAAA
This sequence comes from Procyon lotor, assembly GCA_028646535.1. NCBI lineage: Eukaryota > Metazoa > Chordata > Mammalia > Carnivora > Procyonidae > Procyon > Procyon lotor. The sequence continues at coordinate 88,000,144 of CM053606.1, read as the reverse complement.
TCCCTCTTGTTCTACATGAGTATCACTCCCATATCCTGTAAGTGGAATGAATTTTTACTGAGGAGAGTATTTTAAGAGTGATAAACAAAAGAGATGAAAATATCTGCTCTGCCAGGTCTTTGTGACCTTAGAAAGCTAGAATAAACTATTATTTTGCAGATTTTATTTTTGTCTTCTTTTGTGGGAAATTAGGACTTGTTTATGTTCTCTTGGTGGGAGATAGAAAACTGGCCTGATCCTTCAACAGTTTGGCTTTGAAACATTTCCCAAACATTTACCATATGCCTAGCATTACATAGCAAGGTTGAATCTAGGTAGAACAGACATGGTATTGGTGTTACTAAGTCCAAAATCTGTCTTTTCCTGGAATCTGCTTGGACTGCCAGGCAGGAGGAGTGGCAGCAAGGTAGATGAAATGGATGGTAGTTTAGGGCATCTGCTTTTTTTTTTTTTAATTCCTCTAGGAATTTATGACTCATTTTTGGGAGTTGGGGAAGACTGGGCTCCAGAAAGCCAATACCCCTTGTAGGATTTAATCCCCCCTCAAATTTTAATTTAATATATTGAGGTTTAGATTATTTTTTGTAGCCCTTTTTGAGAGCTCTGGACTGAAGCTGAAACAAGTCTGTTGGCCTCTCTAGAACCAAGAAAACATTCGTCAAAGGCAACATAAATTTTGGGTTTGCCAAATCAGGTATTGCTGCAAATGGAGAAACCTAGATTTCCTTCCTATTTAAAAAAACACAAACATGGAAAGCTCAGATTCTGATATGGTCATGGATGAACAAAAATGGCTGTGCCCATTTGCAAACCAGGTTGTGGCCGTCAGTGTGTAGGGCTGTTTTTTTTTTTAAATGACTGTTACAACTCCACAGAAATCTAAGTAGTCTTAGGAACAAATTCTTACCTACATTCACTGTAAAGAAAGAATATGAGTAGTTGAAAGGTTTGTGAGTCAGAGGAGAGGAATTTTAAAGAGGACTTGATTAAACATTGAAATTATCAGTTCTTCATCAGTATCTTTAAGTGTACGTTATTACTTTTTTTTGTTGGTGTGAGTTGGCATTGATGTGTGTTTGAAGAAACAAGTGAGAAGAAGGAAGCAATTGAAAACAAAACTAAATAAAAATTAAAGTTTGGGGCTATATTACATATTTTCTTCTCTCAGTAGTTAATAAAGATTTGGTATTTTCCTAGTGTCTACTTTTTATTCAGGGTAGTTGTCCCAGACATGTTCTCTGGAAATGGGAACAATATGCATTTACATCTCCAGACTTAGACATTTTCCTCACAATGCTGGTTTCTGTGCTTATCCGGAATATTCTGGGTACGAGCCCAGGGTTTAGGGCCTTTTGAGCTCTTGAGTTTAAACAGTTCTCAGTGGAACATAATAAAAATAAATAAATTAATTAAAAAAAACACAGCTCTCAGTGATGTGAGTTTTGTATTGAATATTTTCCACAGGTGAATAGGGTTTGGTTTTGGCTGAAGGTATAGAACCTCTGTCACCCAGATAATAATATAGAAATAGCTCGGGGTGCCTGGGTGGCTCAGTGGGTTAAGGCCTCTGCCTTCAGCTCAGGTCATGATCTCAGGGTCCTGGGATCGAGCCCCGCATCGGGCTCTCTGCTCAGCGGGGAGCCTGCTTCCCACCTCTGCCTGCCTCTCTGCCTACTTGTGGTCTCTCTCTCTCTCTCTCTCTGTCAAATAAAGAAATAAAATCTTATTTTAAAAAAAAAAGAAATAACCCAAGTGTTAGGACCTTAGCTTCTACAAGCCCTGGCTTCAGAACAGTTAGCTGTAATGGAATGGTGGTTTATGCTGGACTCAGATTTTTTTTGTTATACAATGACACTTAATGGAGTTCTGGTGACTTGATTCTTGAGAGTAGCCTTCATTGCTACAACCAAAGTCTTTAAAAAAAGGCCACAGGGAAGGGTACTCATGAGGAAATCTGGGACTGTTCTCTGGATTTTCCCCCATTTGGTTTTGGGAAGTCTCCTTGATTTTATTTATTATTTTTAAAAAATTTGATTTTATTTAAATTCATTTAATTAACATATAGTGCATTGTTAGTTTCAGAAATAGAGTTCAGTGATTCATCAGTTGCACATAACACCCAGTGCTTATTATGTTATATGCCTTCCTTAATTCCTTGATTTTATATAATGTAATAATCTTAGGTTTTTCCATTTTGTTTTTAACATAATTTTGTCCATTATTCTCTCTTTTTGGGGTTTACCTCTAGATAAATAATAGAAATCGTTTACTCCATTTAAGAAGTTTTCTGAACAATTTAAGCTAAAAGAACACTTTGTTTCTTTTGGGTGGGTAGCAAGAAGATTATATATATTTATAAAATTCTTTTCCAGCAAGGGTACTTAAAAGCATGTATTTAAGATTAAGAGCTTTTAAAAAAATGAAGCTGTACTTAACAAAATTGTCTTTAAAAACCTTTAAAAAGGGAGCATTTACTAAAAGTACAGGAAATTGGTGACAGGCAGAATTTGTTTCTGATAACAGAACAGATATAGATCATAAAGGAGATAACAGAAGGTAGATGACAATAGGATATCACCTCAGATTGGCCTTTTTTGACCACTGTATATAGAGAATAATTTAACTTCTTCATAGAGAATAATTTAACTTCTAGATCTGAATAGCTTCTTTCATCTTGGGTTTTATTATACTGAGGTCTTGAACCTTTTTGATGTAAAAATCCTATAATTATTTTGGTCAGTGTCATTTTACAAAGTGTTAGATACTTTATAGTGAAGAACTACATTGGGGCTACTTTGGATCAGATTGGCACTTATTTTTCTACGGATGTGTGTCAGTGAATCTACTCATGGGGAAAATGGTAGTATATAATGAAAACATATCATCTAGGCTTACCATTCACTTGAAATTTTTATTACTTTGTTTTCTGCATTTGCTGTTTACATATAAATTATTTTGGTTTCTGTTCAACTCATTTAAATCAATTCCTAACCATAATACACACGGCTGAAGATTCATGGGGAAGAGTGGGGGAGTGTGTATCTTTATGCAAATTTTAAGGCAGGAATTTCCAAATATGTTTCTGTTTTGTGAAGATTAGAAAAGTACAGTTCCACTTTCTCAACTTCTCATCCCTGTTAAAGGCCAGGAAATTTGCACCATTTTTTCCTTCTTATTTTATTTTTCTAATGCTTATACAAAATGAAATCAGAATTATTAGACACAGTCACATATTGGTATCACTATGCTAATTAAAATTGAAGCCTTAGAAAATTCTAAGTTGTTGTTGATTTTGTCAATAGGTTTTGTGTTAAAAATAGTTCATTTGAATATCTTACGAGTATTGACTATGGTCCAGGCACTGTGCTAGGCCCTGGGTATACAAAGATGAGCCAATCATGGTACATCATATATGTAGAGATGATTATTAACAAATTTGCCACATATTTATTTATTTATTTATTTATTTATTTAAGAAGATTTTTATTTACTTATTTGAGAGAGAGAGAACTTGAGAGGGGGAAGAAGGTCAGAGGGAGAAGCAGACTCCCTGCTGAGCAGGGAGCTCTATGTGAGACTCAGTCTGAGGATTTTGGGATCATGACCTGAGCTGAAGGCAGTCGCTTAACCAGCTGAGCCACCCAGGTGCCTGCCACATCTGATTTATAAATATGTTTTTATAATTTTTCATTTTATTTAACTCAAAATTTTTCTGCAGTCTGTAAGACAGAAAAATGAGGGAAATAACACAGTGTATAGTATATGTCAGTAGAGCACAGCAAATATTGATGAATTTTGCTTTTTGTAATAAATAAATCCAGTAGTATAAAATAGGAGAAAATTGGAATTCTTTCAAATCAAAGATTATTATAGACTCATCAACTCACTAGGACAAATATCTTTATAAAACAAAAATTCTAGTAATGTCAAAAACACCCTTACATCATATATAACTTCATTTTTTGTTGGTTATATTTTCTTTAGTCAAGGTGTACCTGTTTTTGAAAAATAATAATACTATAAAAAAAAGAAAAATAGTAATACTTTGAACTCTATAGCCTAAGCCTTAATCTCTATGGTTCTGATATCAGCATCTCTTAAGTAGGAAACACATTTACTATTAAATGATGTCTATAAAGAACAGAGGAATCCTTTTAACGCTGTCAGGAAAGTAAAATTGGTATCTCCCTTGTTGCATTTATTTGCTTTTTAATCAAGACGAATTTCAAGGAGGAAGACAGATGTTTCTCTACTTTGTTTTTATTTAAATATACCACTTGGGATTTGAAGCTTCTGCACTTCTGTTTGTTTGGATTTTTTTTTTTTAATGGCTTGATTCCAAAAAATGGAATAAAAAATTTAGTGGAAGTTTGTTGTTTGAAATCACAGGGTGCTATGAGAATTATTGCAAATCCCTGATGTCTCTCTGTCTGCCCTCAATTCTTTTACTTTTGGTAATAATGCAAGCAGTTATTTTAGAAAACTTTGCTTTGTTCATTTTACTGAGCCTCTTCCAGACACCATGTGCCTGAAGCAACAGCAGCCAGCTGTAGCCAAGGTCCTAGGGCGTAAACTCAGACTTCTCTCTCAAATGCTGCTACTTGAAATTTGCATAAACGTTGAAGAGAAAATTAAAAGGCCCCTGTATGCTGTCTCTTCACATATTTTAGGAACCCCACCCATTTAAGATATTAAAACGTCTTTTGAGTGAGCAGTGGATATGAACACAGATATCACACTGCAGACAGATAGAGCAGGATACAGAAAAAAAAATCATGTGAGGTAGACAACAGAAGGAGGCTTATTTGAAGAGGCTACAAAGCAACAAGTAATGCCAATTTACACCGATTACATGTTAATGCAACAAGTGAAACACATTGAAGGCTGCTCAGATTACAGCTGGCTGGGGTGCAGACTTAATTACTCATGTTAGAGATTTCTAAAACAAAGGGAGGCTTTTAAACCAGTGATCCGTAGCTGGCATGATACTGAAAAGCCCTGGAAAACCTAGGCAAATGTCTTGACGAAATTTTAAGGAAGATTCCATCCTATCAGGATACGCTGGGCCAGTCCCTAAATGGGCTAATTCCTGAGGCACTATAACTGATTAAAACCAATGATAGCTTATTCTATTGTTTGCATTATTTATAGACAAACGAGGCCAATAAACTTGAATAAATACCAGGACCTTGTCTATACTGAGTTACACCGTGCTAAACACAAGGGTTTGGGTTGTATTTCTTAGAGGTTCTTCTTGGAGTGGTCCTGAAATTGACATTTAGAGGGTCTGCTAAAGGTATTTAATAAAAGCAATTTTTATTTTGTTTGTATTTATCTTAGATCCATTCAGGTAAATCACATTCTCTTTGCCCCTGTCCCTAACTTCCCTCCATTACACTGTATGGACTGTGAGGATAGGAACTGTTTTACTTCTGTTCGATTTCCATTCAATGCCTAGTAGAGGGCCATGGTCACTGTAAGTTCTTTAACAAATATAGAACTGTATAAAATTGAAAAACATTTTTGCTCATATATAGTGTTTATTTTACCTTTACTGTGTCACTTCTCCTTATTCCTGCAGTGCTACACCTTTTTTTTAAAGCAGTGACTGCTGATTTATTATTATTTATTTTTTATTTTTTTGGTAGTAGTAGTAGTTCAGTATTTCTTTTATTAGACTGTTAGTGATGGCAACTGGGAAGAATTTATTCCACTTACTGATATTACATCTTAAATTGCCTAGTAGAGAGAGCTCTTCTATTTTTCCAGATTTGTCAGTTTGTTTAAACTGGGGTTTGATTGACTTAACAAGTTTCCCTAGAGGTACCATTTATCATGCATTCACTTACCAAGAATTTAAGTACCTACTGTGTGAGCTAGGCTTTTTTGAGCTCTTGCTATGAATCAGGCATTCAAGGTTGTTTAAATGTATTGATTCAGTTAGTTCTTACCAGGGCTTTAAGAGATGATTTTACAGGTGAAGAGCCAAATGCAGAAAGAGGATACAGAAAGAGATAGTAAGTAGCGGAGCTAGAATCCAAATTCAGATCCTGATTTTAGCATCTGTGCATGAAACTATATTGCCTCAAATATACACAAAAGAAGAACTATTTTCTATCCTTTAGGAACTTAAACACGGAAGAATAGAGAGAGAAGACAGCATAGAATTAAGTGCTAAACTCTGAGTGAGTTATGAATGTTTTAAGAGTCAGGGACCCTGAGGGTGAGGCAGGAGGTGGGCTGGGCCTCAGCAAAATGAATAGAGTGTCGATGTTGGAGGGAAGTGGCAGCTGAGGAAGCTGAGATGTGCGTAGGTATGGACCTGAGTGCAGTGGGGATCCATTCTAGCAAGAGACTGCATGTATTATGGTGGGAGGATCCCGAGAGGGTAAGGTGGACTGGAATCTTGAAAGCGAACCTGGGGGTTTAGACTGGAAGAAGTAAGAAATGGCTTGTCCCTGGAAGAAGTGCTACCCGTGCCATTGTGTGAAGTTACTGCATAGATCTCTCAGCTGGTTCTTTTGAAGCCAAACTGAGAGTAAGTTCTGAGAATTAAGAACTGAAAGCCAATGCAGACTAGAGAGTGCTGTACCAACACTTTGCAAGTGGGGCTTCTCAGAGGTTGGATGAGATTAGAATAAAATCCTTACCACTTTTGGGGAGCTGAGAAAATAGATGTTTTCAACTTAGTCTAAAAAGGGGTGACTTATATAAAAAAGAAAAAAACCCCTTCACTCACCAGAACATTTTACAGTTTTGTTTTCTTTCTTTCCTTCTTTTTTTTTCTTTCAAAGATTTATTTATTTCAGTGGGAGAGAAAGCAAGCATAGCAGGGAAGAGCAGAGGGAGAGGGAGAAAGAATCCCAAGCAGACTCTGTGATGAGTATGGAGTCTGATGTGGGGCTTGATTTCAAGACCATGAGATCAGACCTGAGCTGAAACCAAGAGTCAGATGCTGAACTGACTGCACCACCCAGGCACCCTTACAACTGTGACTGTTTTCAAACACAAGTCTAATTGTGTCATTTTCCTTGCTTAAAGCCGAGCAGTATTTACCCTCGCACTTAGACCAGAAGCCAGGGTCTAAACCCTGCCTTCCTCCTCTTACTCCCCCTCCTTGCTTAATAGTCTCCAAACACATGAACTTGGAATACCAGTCTCATTCCCACCTCAAGCCCTGTATACTTGGTCTTTTTTCAGTTCAGGATTGCTTTTTCCCACATCTTCATGATTCTTGTTCATTTAAATCTTAGCTCAAAGATACCTTCTGAGCGAGGCCTTTCCTAGTCATCCTATCTTAAAGGAAGTTCCTGTACCTCCAGCCTTTGTGATTACTCTGTCTCCCATATCTGGGTTCTTTTTCCCACAGAATCTATCACTTACCACTCTCTAAAATGACATTATCTATTTATTCATGTATTATCTATCTTTCTCCAATAGAAAGAAGGTTCATGGGGACAGGGACTTTATTCTGGTAAGAAGGGAATCCCTGACATTAGGGCCTGCACCTCATGGAGTAGATGCTTTATGAGTATGTTCTGAATATTATGAAGTCTAGCTTCCAAAACACTGCACAGAAAATGTGTGAAAATTAGGAATTGGTCTAAATTTTGTGTCATTTTGCCAGGTTGATGGAGTGATAAAATTGAAATCTCCTGCTTCGCTTTGTTTTGACCCCTTTTTTGCAGGGGGGAGCATGCACACAGAGACATAGGCACACACAGTATATGAGATTAATTCTAGTCAGTGGTATTTATTGAGTGATCACTGTGGCTTAAGGTGAAAATTTGGGAAAATCACTCTTTTTGTGAGTGACTCATTTCTCTGAGTCTACTAAAACATCAGTTAAGCATCTGTTCTCTAAATGGGATATGATTGAGCATTTCGTTTTTTACTCTACAGATATAAAGGTGCTTTCAATTTCACTGTTAAATTTAAGTGTTTTACATTGGAAAGAGAGAACATTGAATTTTGAAATGAGATCTTTTCCGGTTTCACTGCAATTTTTTTGTTATCAAAGTTTTAATTTCTCTTTGAATGGCAAATAATTACAGTATTCATTTAGAAATACCCTTGAGCAAAGTCATGAGTCTCAAATTTTACTTTTTCTTTTGTCTATTCAGGCAGTATATTACTGTCTAGATTACCCAAGACCTCCAGTGGATTCTATAGTCTTAGAGGATTCCTTAACTTGGACACTCATGCCTTAGTTGTTCTCAAAGTATGGTTCCTCAGACTTGTAGCATCAGCGTTACCGGGGAACTTGTTAGGAATGCAAATGCCCAGGCCCCCTTTAGACCTCCTCAATCAGAAACTGTGGGGGTGGTGTGTGGCAAGCCCTCCAGTTGATTCTGATACACACTTTGAGCACCATGGCTTAGTAAATGTTAAAGGGTCAAGGTAGCGTGATCCTACAGATTAGCCAGATGGCATTAATTATTAGCCCTGTAAGCCCACCTCCTTTCTGGTCACTGAATTTGATTGGTTCACTAAGGCTAGGCTGTAAAGTTATTTGCTTGATGGATTGCCACATATTGACTTTGGGTTGTTTGTATTTCTCTGAACCTGTCACTGTAATGATTTGCCAGGACACTTAATAGGAACAGACTGTAATTTTTTTGCACCCATGGCTTTCTGAGTCATGGGTGGCTAGGCCCTTAATGTCCTTCTGCGTAGATTTCTCCAGGTACCAAGCATGCGGTTCACATACTTTTAATGAGGGAGGTGTCACTGTTGGATCATAGGATACTCAGGAACATTTAGTTCACCCCAGTTTAGTTTACTGGTAGGGAAATTGAGCCCCCATGAGGTTTTGCTTTACTTGCAGTAATACAGCTAGTTAGTGGTAGAGGCAGGATTTCAGGTTTCTGGACTCCACTGAGCCAGGATTCCTGCAGGGGGAGGACAAAGCTGCAGCTTAGCTTGCTCTGTGCCTGCAGGACATTCCTTTCCTACTGACAGGTTTTCTTTTTTATTTAAAGAAAAAAAGCAAATAGAAAAAAGTCAGGAAGTTCTCATTGAAACTAATAAAAGTGTCTAAAGAGAATGAAAAAAGCAGTTTGAGAACTTTGGTATGGAGGAAATAACCTGACATTAACTGTTTTAATTATAGTTGTTGCATTGGCCTTATCAGTGTGGGAAGAGGGAGCATTTGAGCCCTACAGGGAAGTGGGATATGGACAACAAGATGACCCTCTTCCTGAATCTGCCTGTTCAGACTGCAGCTTAGTGACTAGTGATCCCAGCAGCTGTCAGAGATGGGGCTGGACTCTGGAAAAGACCTGGGTCTCAGGCCTAACACTGCCACAGCTAGTGGTGTGATGTTCCATGAGGAGGTCACCTAACCTCCTTGGCCTTCATTTTCTAGTCAATGGGTGTAACGATACCTGTCCTGCCCATCTGAGAAGAAAAATGTCAGATAGTGGGAAGCAGTGTATCGCACTACTGCTCAGTAGCACAGACTGAGCAGGGAGCCTGATGTGGGACTCGATCCCAGGACCCTGGGATCATGACCTGAGCCAAAGGCAGACGCTTAACTGACTGAGCCACCCAGGCGTCCGTCTTATGTAGTAAATGTTAATGGAGGAGATGTTCTAGTGACCAGCTTGTGCCTGGGAACCCCTTTGAAAAAAGACTGATTTTGATACCCTAGAATGTCAGGCCTAGATACTGTGATATCGAGCAGTTTATTCATAGAGTAGTATGGCTAGAGAAAACTCAAAGGTGGAAACTTCTCAGTTTTGCTTTCAGCTATTTGTATACAAACTGTCTAGCAGATGGATATCTTAATAATCTTACAGAAAAAGTTAATTGACTTTAATTTTGGTTTTTGTTGTTTGACTAGCTTTCTGTCTTGCCTTTCCAATTGTTATTAGGATTCTTGGTAAGGATTTTGGTGATGAAAATTCTAACTCTAAAAGCAAAATAATCAAGTTATCTAGCAAGTGAGTGGTAGACTTTAAGAGTCTTTCTCTTGTGGCTGAAATCAATGAAAATGTCTACTACTGCTGTTTATTTCTGAGTAGTCTGTTTTGGGGAGGGATTGTGGTAGTGAGGTGCCTTGTAAAAGGACTGGAGTTTAAGAGTTTGAGAGTTACTGTTTTGTCTGTGTATATAAAATTAACTTTTTATTTTCTTTACTTTGACCCCCCCTACCTACAATCTGTATTCGTGATCTACTCCCCCATCTTTGTGTGAGTGCCTTAAGGCTAGAGATTATGTTGTATTCATTTCTTACGTATTTCATTTCCCCTTTTCCTCTGGATCCTAATATTGTGCCTAATATATGCTAGGCTCTCAATTACAATTTGTTCAATGAATATTGTTGATGTTTCTGAATAGTTATTAAAGTGGCCTGTTCTGAAACCACACTCGAAGGCTTACGTAATTCATTAGTATCATGGTGACCTAGTATTTACCCAAGTCTTCCTAAATATTCATTGATGAATCCTTACATTGCTTATCTTAAGTATTCAGATTTCAAGATGCTCATGGCATGTCATGGATTTTGAGAGGTTTAATTTTCTTTGTTATCATTGGGAGATAGGTATGCAACAGCTGGGAAGATAGAAAATTAAGAGCATCATTTAATACTGTACAGTAGTTATTGTAGGAAGAGACTCCTAGATGAACTTCCATGTTTCTATGTCCCCAGAAGCCAAAGGACAAATACAAAACAGAACAAAACAAAACAAAACAAACAAACAAAAAACCTGATGAAAGCTCTAAAAGGAAACCCAGATCAGGTTGGATATGGGAGTGGATGTTAACCTGGATTGGGTGACATTTCTTTGCTGTCTGAGGGTTATGATTAGTGTCTTATTTCTAATGTGCATTTGTTTTTATTTTTAGCATTGCAGTGTCGGGATGGCTATGAGCCCTGTGTAAATGAAGGAGTGTGTGTTACCTACCACAATGGCACAGGATACTGCAAGTAAGTTTTACTCTGGTTTTTTTTTCCTTTTTATATATGTTATTTTTCCTCAGTATAACCCTGAATAAGATTTGGTTCTACTAATTCTATTTTCAATATTTCTGTGAAATGTTATTGGTTCTCTTACTTTTCTGATGTAGTCTTTGTGGGGGATGAAGATGGAGGGATGTAGATGATGTAGATATCAGATAAATGGTTAACAAGAACTTCTTCTTATCTTATCACTATCTTTTTCATTATGAAAAAGACTTTTCAGTGAGTGGCTAGTTAATGTATATTGAGTACATTCTTAGAATCACTCCTCAACATGTTAGTTACGATCTTGTTTTTAAGTCAAACCACAATAGATATTAACTTTAGTTCTGCCTAGCGTAAGTGAATATTACAACATGAAACTATTTTTCTGGTGTAAAAAAGTCCAGTTCCTAAAAAGAGACTGTGAGAAAGATGCATATGCACCAGTAGGGGTGGAATGGGGAGCAGGCACTGTGGAGAATGTGTTATGTGGGCTTACAAGAGTAAGGGTATGGGACAGGACCAGGGACTAGGGGCTGGTTCTCGAGAGCAGTTTTTCTTTTTCTCTAACACCTAGTTTAGCTATACTTTTTGTTTCTTTTTTTGTTTTTTTTTAATTTTTATTAACATATAATGTATTATTTGCCCCAGGGTACATGTCTGTGAATCGTCAGGCTTACACATTTCACAGCACTTACAATAGCGCATACCCTCCCCAAGGTCCACAACCCAGCCACCCTATCCCTACCCCCCACCCCCGGCCTCCCAGCCACCCTTAGTTTGTTTCATGAGTCTAGGAGTCTCTTATGGTTTGTCTCCCTCCCCATCCCTTCCTGTTTCATTTCTCTCCCCCACCCTCCCCAAACTCCCACCTTGCCTCTCAAATTCTTCATATATACTTTTTGTTTCTTTGAGGAGGCCTGTGAGATTATCTCATAAATAGCTCCTCTTTGTGTCCTATAGACCATATTTCTTTCCTCCTGGCTCTGGGTCAATTGAAATTTTTTTTTTTAGAGATTCATTTATTTATTTGTCAGAGGGAGAGCGCGGACACAAAAGCAGAGGGAGCAGCAGGTAGAGGGAGAAGCAGGCTCCCTACTGAGCAAGGAGCCTGATGCAGGACTCGATCTCAGGACTCTGGGATCATGACCTGAGCGGAATCCAGAAGCTTAACTGACTGAGCCACTCAGGCATCCCTCCATTGAAAATTTTTGACAAGAACATCTATTCATTGTATTTAGATCACGTGAAATAAGATTGATAACGTAACTTTTCTTTAACATTTGCATTAGGTACACTTGTCCTCTGCTTTAGTAGCAATACGTGCTCGATAAGCATTTTATTTATTTATTTATTTGTTTGTTTGTTTATTTATTTATTTGAACATCTTAATTTTATTTTTTTCATGTTCCAGGATTCATCGTTTATGCACCACACCCATGCTCCATGCAATATGTGCCCTCCTTAATACTCACCACCAGGCTCACCCATCCCCCAACCTCCCTCCCCTCCATAACCGTCAGTTTGTTTCTCAGAATCCACAGTCTCTCATCTTTCATCGCCCTCTCCGATTTATCCCAATTCACTTTCCCTTACCTTCTCCTAATGTCCTCCATGTTATTCCTCATGTTCCACAAGTAAGTGAAACCATATAACAATTGACTTTCTCTGCTTGACTTATTTTACTCAGCATAATCTCCTCCAGTCCCGTCCATGTTGATACAAAAGTTGGGTATTCATCCTTTCTGATGTCTGAGTAATATTCCATTGTATATATGGACCACATCTTCTTTATTCATTCGTCTGTTGAAGGGCATCTTGACTCCTTCCACAGTTTGGCTATTGTGGACATTACTGCTATGAACATTGCGGTACATATGGCCCTTCTTTTCACTACATCTTTATCTTTGGGCTAAATACCCAGTGTGTAATTTCAGGGTCATAGGGTAGCTGTATTTTTAATTTTTTGAGGAATCCCAAAGTGGCTGCACCAACTTGCATTCCCACCAACAGTGTAAGAGGGTTCTCTTTTCTCCACATCTTCTCCAACAATTGTTGTTTACTGTCTTGTTGATTTTGGCCATTCTAACTGGTGTAAGGTGGTATCTCAATGTGGTTTTGATTTGAATTTCCCTGATGGCTAGTGATGATGAACTTGCTTGATAAGCATTTTTGTTTTTAAAGATTTTATTTTATTTATTTGACAGAGAGAGAGAGATCACACAAGTAGGCAGAGAGGCAGGCAGAGAGAGAAGGGGAAGCAGGTTCCCTGATGAGCAGAGAGCCCGATGCGGGGCTCGATCTCAGGACCCTAAGATCATGACCTGAACCAAAAGCAGAGGCTTTAACCCACTGAGCCACCCAGGTGCCCCTTCATAAGCCTTTTAAATGAGTTTATCCAACATGTTTTTATTTCTTTTCTGGATATTTAATTGAATAACATAAATATAATATGACATTCGTTCCATCAAGTCCTTTCTGACACCAGGATTTAAGTTCTTTTTTTTAAAAGATTTATTTATTTATTTATTGGTGGGGTGTGATGGGGGGAAGAGTGCATGAATGTGCACAAACAGGGGGAGCAGCAGGTGGAGGGAGAAGCAGATTCCTCACTGAACGGGACCCTGAGATCATGACCTGAGCTGAAGGCAGACACTTAACTGACTGAGTCACCCAGGCGTCCCAGGATCTAAGTTCTTTAATGCCACATGTGAGTATTTTTGCATGTGATGGAAGAGGCTCTTGAGCAGAGTGACAATATTTTAAGCTATGATGACAGTAAAGTTTTTTTAATTAAAGATTTTATTTATCTATCTGAGAGAGAAAGAATGAGAGAGAGCATGAGCAGAGGGAGCAGCAGGCAGAGGAAAAAGAGAGAAGCAGGCTTCCTGCTCAGCAAGGAGCCCGGCGTGGGGACACAGGGGATGTGATGGACACGGGGCATGCGATGGACACAGGGGACGCAATGTGGGACTCAATCCCAGGACCGTTAGATCATGACCTGAGCCGAAGGCAGCCACTTAACTGACTGAGCCGCCCAGGCACTCCAGATGACAGTAAAGTTTAACCGTGCATCGCTTGAATTGGAATAAAGATAGTACTGGGAATGAAATGGTTTTTTTTTTTTTTTTAATAAAGATTTATTTATTTATTTGACAGAGAGAGAGAGATATCACAAGTAGGCAGAGAGGCAGACAGAATGCAGGAAGCAGGCTCCCTGCTGAGCAGAGAGCCCGATGCGGGGCTCGATCCCAGGACCCTGAGATCATGACCTGAGCCGAAGGCAGAGACCTTAACCCACTGAGCCACCCAGGAGCCCCTGGTTTTTTTTTTTTTAACTGATAATGAACTACTCACATAGTTTTTCTAGCTGGAAAACAAAAGACAAAAACATGTGATGTAGTCTTCTTTCAGAATGGTAACACAGTTGGAGATAATAAAGGGGAGGAACTTTTTTTTTAAATTTTATTTATTTATTTGACACAGAGAGACAGATCACAAGTAGGCAGAGAGAGAGGGAGGGGGAAGCAGGCTCCCCGCTGAGCAGAGAGCCCGATGTGGGGCTCCATCCCAGGACCCTGAGATCATGACCTGAGCTGAAGGCAGAGGCCTTAACCCACTGAGCTGCCCAGGCGCCTCAAAGGGGAGGAACTTTTAATGCCTTAGAACTGGCTACCAAAGTCTTCAGTCCCTTTTTTGGCACCTGGTGTCATAGTTACTTGCTTTATTCTATTATCCAGCTCTCTTGTGGAAGTTAACCCATTAAATTATGATCATTTGTGGATGTATTTGTTTCTCCTACTGGATTTCGAGGTCCTTGTCCTATGTAGTTTTGTATAGTTAGTGCCTAACATAGTGCCTGATATGTAGCTAGAGTTTAACAGTGTGTTTCTTGAACCAAAAAGTGCTTGATAGAGTTCATCATTCACATGTTCTTTTAATCTGTGTCTTAAATAGAAGATACTGTTCTCTCCTCTGAGAATTTTATTTGCTTCACCCAGCCTCTAGTATGGTAGTGCTATACTGAGAGGCACTTTAGTTCTATTCGAACATAATTCAATGTGGTGACTTATGTAGGGGAATTTCAAATAGGTTCTAAGTGTTGGCCTATGTATTTGTGGTCTGCTATAGGAAGAGAGACTAGTCTCTGAGCACCTACCAGGAGAGGACACTAAGGGTCACTCTTGGGAGAAAAGAGCTTTGTGGGCCATTAGTCTCAAACTGTCCAACCAAAATGAGAGAGACAAAGTTGCCCCTGGTTTCTGGAAGAAGCACTGCTAGGGAATAGGGAACTCACTTTATGATTAACAGAAATGGAGCTGCCCAAAATCTGCCTGTGGATGCTTGTTAATTGTTGATGGGATAGGTTGCTTATGGATACAGTCCTGGGTGAGTCCCTCAGATGTCCTCCAACCCTGTGTGAGGGAAACAAACCCCTGAGAAGGGAGAATAAGGAAAAAAACGGGTGAGACTGTCCTTTTTGGAGACCAATAGGAACAACAAAACTTGTAAAAAGAGTATTTCTCTACATCGGTAAAAGCAATATTAGTGTCAGCATAAAGTGGATATAGGAAAAGCACGAACAGAATCAGGGAGGCCAACTGAGTCATCCTGACAATGACACAGGATGTTAGCAAAATTTTAAGCAAAAATAACATCTGCTTAGCAGAACTTTCAGTGTATCTTCACCAACTTTGCTTTTTTCCTTGGGGAAAGAAGGTAATCCAGCTTGTTCAGTAAATATTATTATTATATATTTTTATATTATTTTAATGGCAAATGGATATTGGAACACTTACAAGTTCTTTAAAAATTATATCAGACACGCAGGGCATATGATTATCTTTTTGTTCATGAGATTGCTTAGTGGATTAAGAAAAGAAAGTTGAAGCCAAATTCTTTTTTACAGAGGGTGAGGGGCAGGAATTAATGGAAATGTTTTAGAGTAGAAGGTATCTATCTGTTTAAAGAGCATAATGCTACTGATTCAGCTAAAATATAATAGTTGTTTATAGAAATTATAGAAATCCTTGATAAGATCACATTGACAGATGAGGATAAGTAATTTTAAAGGTTAGTTTTGTATACAGCTCAGCTGTTTTTTTCTAACTGCTAGGAACCCAAGTATTCTATTAGTCTATGATTAGATTGGGATGCCAGACAAGGAGAACCTGTATAATCTTGCATAAAACTCAATTATTGTTCCTAAATAGTTGTTGTCAGATCTTAATAAAGCCCTCTCACTACAGAGAGATAAGACATATTATTCTCTCCCTTGTCCTACTGGGAGGTGTAAATATATAATTAAGTTTGGCTGTCATTAATCACTTTCAAGTTGTTTGTCTCAGGCTTTCAAAGATAAACCATTCCAAATCTGGATTTGATTGAAAATCATGGGTAACTCAAGGGGCACCTGGGTGGCTCAGTTGGTTAAAGCCTCTACCTTCACCTCAGGTCATGATCTCAGGATCCTGGGATCGAGCCCTGCATTGGGCTCTCTGCTCAGCAGGGAGCCTGCTTCCCCCTCTCTCTGCCTGCTTCTCTGCCTACTGGTGATCTCTCTCTCTCTCTCTCTCTCTCTCTCTCTCTCTGTCAAATAAATAAATAATATCTTAAAAGAAAAAAAGAAAATCATGGGTAACTCAAGTTCACCAGAATGTTGGGGGAGGGTAAGTTTTTGATTCGTAAAATTCACAACACATGCATGTTTAAGGACATATCTAACATAGTTATGTAAAATCCTTATCTGTCAGTTCTTAACATTTGGGTTGTCTTTGGGTATGTATCAACGGCTCTTTCTGTTGACTCTGGATACAGTTTCCCTTTACTTCTCATTTATGGCAGTTTTTGTTATTTACTGGACATTGTGAGTGATGCATTTTAGTGTTTACCTTCCACTAAAGAATAGTGAGTTTTGTTCTAACAGGCAGTGTCATCACTGGATGATCACCTTGATCCTATGAAGGCTTGATTTTAGGCTTTGCTCTGGCAGGTCTGTTTTGCCTTTAGTCTGAGGGTGTAAGTCTTAGTCCTGGGATGTGGTGCTTTCTCTCAAGGTATGACCCCTCAAGGGGATCAGGGAAGTGTGAGGTGCTTGTCAAGTTCACCAGACTGGTGTTCCCCAAACCCCTTTAATTTAGTAGGACTTGAATTCCAACTTCTGACTCCCCAGAACCATGCTCAGTCTTTTGGCCTTCTAGTTCCAGCTCTTGCTTTCCTTTGGGTTCCTAAATACCTTGTTCATGCACAGCCAGGAGTCATTTAAGGATTTGAGTGGAGTCATATACATATTTTAGGGCTACCCGCTCTGTTGTTCTGTATTTTCTAGGATTTCTCCTCCAAATTCTAGCTGCTTTGATAGTTCCAGATACCTTTGACTCCTCAGCTCAGTAAAACTTCCATTTTCTGCTTCTATTCTGTTCCTCATGTACTGCATGGACTGAGGAATACATTCAGGGAAAAAACTATATAAACGTAGGTTTCATATGGTTTGGTTTTCTTTTCTTGAGGCTCATATCCCAGTTTCTACTTGCTTTTGATTACTCTTCAGTACCTTTAATTTTTGTCTACAGTGTCTAATTATTGTAGCAAGAGAGTTGATCTAATTACTCTGCCATTATTTTTAATGATAAAAATTATCATTATAAAGGACTCTTTCAAAAAATTCTACATTTCACTTAGGAGGTAACTAGCACAATGTTTATTAAACACTGGAAAGTCACCATGAGTTACTTAGGTACCTGTGGATGGGTGATTGCATTTGAGAATCTCTACTTTTTGCCAAAGTATCTAAATGGAAACTACATTTTAAAGTAATCATTATCAGAGTAAATTGTTTTTACTTTATATTATCAAAGTAAGCAAAGTAATATAAAATATTATAAAGTATAACTTTGTTTCACAATTTACCTAAAATTTGTCTACTAGCTATAAGAAATAGTAAACACTAACAACTAACAACTTTTCTTGCCAGGATTAGTAATATTGGTGATCCAGGCCATTCAAGAAAAGCCATTTCTTGAAAGCCATTCAAGAAAATTAGAGACACTTGGAATCTTCCAGAGCCTTAGAGGATACATTATCAATATTTGTGTTGTAGGGGTGTTCTCCTAGAAAGGTATTTTCAAAAGTCAAGGCTGACTCAGCATCTTCCCCTTTCACTCACCTTGTTAGTGCATTCAGTGCTGTTCAGGGCAATATCAGGTCAAAGAGATACACTGGGAAAAATGTCAACTGTTAAGTCACTTTCTCTTTCTTCTGTGTGAAACTGGTTCTGCCAAGAAGATTCCTTCAAGCAGAGTGCCTTACTTGAGAGTGATGTTAGCAGAACATCATATATACAGTTTTTCTGGGAGATGCTAGCAGAAGCCTGGCCACTTTTCCGTGGTTCTTTTATCTTTCCTATAAAATGAAGAATACTGTCTTTTGCTCACTAAATACCTTTCACAGAGTAATCTTTTTTTCTTTAAATAACGTGATACTTAAGCTATTAATTCAGGAATTACTTATTTTATATTCTTTATGTATACCACATATAACAGATAACTGAGGACTATGGTAGTAGTTGCAAGTAATTGATAATGTTATCACATTATTTCACACTCTTTGGGAAGTCATAAAATAATTATTGATTCATGAACCTGGACTTTTTAAAGAGGTTCAAAATGAGTCTTACTAGACTAATGCAAAGTGAATTGTGAAATGACTGTAATGTCAGAGTAGAAACTGTTAGTGACTGGTATGGCTGGGACCAGGGTGAGGCAAGTGAGGCTTTTCATCTCAGGTGTAAAATTTTAGAGGGGGTCAGAAAACCCAGTTACCAAGGTAAATAATTTTTTAAGTGTTTCATGCGCTACCGACTGAGCTAGCTGGGCAGTTACAGTTTAATGCAGTAGTTCAGAATATCAAAATTAATGTAAAAAACTGTGATAAAAATATCCAAATTTTAAATAAAGAGATCAGTATTACTGACTTTTCCTTTGCTTCAGACTTCAGTATGGTTCATTATGGTACTGGTGTGTGGATTAAGGCATCTGAAAGAGCCCTGCCTGGTAACATGGAGAGGACATAGGTTTTTATGCCAGATGGACTATAGTTTGAACCCTAATTCTTGTTAGAAATCAGACCTTTGGCAAGTTAAAGAATATTATACTAGCCAGTGTTTATTGAGCACTTATTATATGCCCTGTGCTTAATTAATCTTTTTATATATTCCTGTTTTACTGATGAGTATATATAGAAACTCAAGGAAGTTAAGTAATTTTCCCAGGATCATATACTTTTATTTTTTTGAAGGTTTTTTTTTTTTAAGTTAACATACAGTGTTATATTTGCTTCAAGTGTACAATATAGTGATTCACTTCCATATGTCACCCTGTACTCATCATGACAGGTACACTTCTTTTTTTTTTTTTTAAATTTTTATTAACATATAATGTATTATTTGCTCCAGGGTACATGTCTATGAATCGTAAAGCTTACACATTTCACAGCACTTAACAGCACATACCCTCCCCAATGTCCACACCCCGACAGGTACACTTCTTAATCCCCATCATCTATTGAACCAATCTACCCCTCCCCTCTGGTAACCATCAGACTGTTCTCTACAATTAAGAGCCTGTTTCTTTAAAAAAAAAGTCTATTTCTTGATTTCTCTCTTTTCCTTTGCTCATTTGTTGTTTCTTAAATTCCACATATGAGTAAAAACATATGGTATTTGTCTTCTCTGACTTATTTCACTTAGCATTACACTCTCTAATTTCATCCAAGTCATTGCAAGTGACAAAATTTCCTTCTTTCTTATAGCTGAATAATATTCCATTGTATATAATACCACATCTTTATCCATTCATCAGTTGATGGGACACTTGGGCTGCTTCCATATCTTGACTATTGTAATTAATGCTGTTATAAACATAGAAGTACAGGTAGCCCTTTGAATTAGTGTTTTTGTATTCTTTGGGTAAATACCCAAGAGTGTGATTGCTGGATCATAAAGTAGTTCTATTATTAACTTTTTGAGGAACCTCCATATTGTTTTTCACAGTGGCTGCACCAGTTTGCATTCCCACCAATAGCACGAGAGGATTCCCTTTTCTCCACATTCTTGCCAACACCTGTTGTCTCTTGTGTTGATTTTAGCCATTCTGACAGGTGTGAGATAATATCTCATTGTAGCTTTGATTTGCATTTTCTTGGTGGTAGTGATAATCAGCATCTTTTCATGTGTCTGTTTGCCATCTGCATGTCTTCTTTGGAGAAATGTCTTTTCATTTCTCCATTTTTTAATGGATTATTTGTTTTTTGGATATTGAGTTTTATAAGTTCTTTATGTATTTTGGATACTAAGCCTTTTGAATATATCATTTGCAAGCATCTCCCATTTTGTAGCTTGCTTTTTAGCTTTGTTGATTTTTTCCTTCCCTGTGCAGAAGGTTTTTATTTTGACATAGTCCTAGTAGTTTATTTTGGCTTTTGTTTTCCTTGTCTTGGGAGACATATTTAGAAAAAATTTGCATATGTCTGATGTCCAATGTCAAAGAGGTTACTACCTGTGTTCTCTTCTAGGATTTTTATGGTTTCAAGTCTCACATTTAAATTTTTAGCCCATTTTATTTTATTTTATTTTTTTAACATTTTATTTATTTATTTGAGAGTGAGAGAAAGCACAAGAAGGGGGAGGATCAGAGAAAGAAGCAGACTCCCCACTGAGCAAGGAGCCCGATGTGGGACTCGATCCCGGGACTCCAGGATCATGACCTGAGCCGAAGGCAGTTGCTTAACCAACTGAGCCACCCTGGCGCCCTTTTAGTCCATTTTAAATTTACTTTTGTGTATGGTAAAAGAAAGAAATCTAGTTTCTTTTGCATGTTGCTGTCCAGTTTTCCCAGCACCATTTGTTGAAGAGACTGTCTTTTTCCCACTGGATGTTCTTTTCTTTGTCAAAGACTAATTGACTGTATAGTTGTGGGTTCATTTCTGGGCTTTCTGTTCTGTTTCATTGATCTATGTGTCTATTTTTGTGCCAGTACCATACTGTTTTGATTACTATAGCTTGTAATATAACTTGAAGTCTGAAATTGTGATGCCTCCAGTTTTGCTTTTCTTATTCTATTCTATTCTATTCTATTCTATTCTATTCTATTCTATTCTATTCTATTCTATTATTTGTGTGAGAGAGCATGAGCAGGGGGAGGGGCAAAAGGGGGAAAAGCAGATTCCCTGCTGAGCAGGGAGCCTGACGGGGCTCAATTCCAGGACCCCAAGATCATGAACTGAGGTGAAGGCAGATGCTTAACTCACTGAGCCACCCAGGCATCCCTTTGCTTTTCTTTTTCAAGATTGCTTTGGCTACACAGGGTCTTTTGTAGTTGTATAAAAATTTTAGAATTGTTCTAGTTCTGTAAAAAACACTGTTGATGTTTTGATAGGGATTGCACTAAATGTATAGCTTGCTTTGGGTGGTATAGACATTTTAACAATATTTGTTTTTCCAATCCATGCGCGTGGAATGGCTTTCCATTTCTTTGTGTCGTCTTCAGTTTCTTTCATCAGTGTTTTATAGTTTTTAGAGTATAGGTCTTTCACTTCTTTAGTAAGATTTATTCCTAAATGTTTTACTATATTTGGTGCAATTGTAAATGGGATTGTTTTCTTAATTTCTCTTTCTGCTCATTATTGGTGTTTGAAACGCAACAGATTTCTAAACATTGATTTAATATCCTGTGATTTTACTGAATTTGTTTATCAGTTCTAGCAGTTTTTTGGTGGTCTTTCGGGTCTTCTATATATATAGTATCATCTGCAAATAGTGAAAGTTTTACTTCTTCCTTATTGATTTGGATGCCTTTTATTTCCTTGTGTTGTCTGATTGCTGTGGCTAGGGCTTTCAGTACTATGTCGAATAAAAGTGGTGAGAGTGGACACCCTTGTCTTGTTCCTGACCTTGCGGGGGGAAATGTTCTCAGTTTTTCCCCTTTAAGGATGATGTCAGCTATGGGTTTTAGATGGCCTTTATTATATTGTGGTATGTTCCCTCTAAACCTACTTTGTTGAGGGTTTTTATCATGAATGGATGTTGTACTTTGTCAAATGTTTTTTCTGCATCTATTGAAATGATCATATGGTTCTTATCCTTCCTCTTATTGATATGTATCACAGTGATTGATTTGCAGATATTGACCCACCCTTGCAACCAAGGAATAAATCCCAGTTGATTGTGGTGAATGATTTTTTTTAATGCATTGTTAGATTCAGTTTACCAGTATTTTGTTGAGAATTTTTGCATCTGTGCTTATCAGGAATATTGGCCTGTATGATTGCATATCTTTTAAGTAGCTGACCTGATACAGGCTCTTGGAAAATGTGCTGTTACCCTGAGTCTCAGTTTGCCTATCAGTAAAATGGGACAAAATTACCTATTTCATTTTATTTTACTTTATTTTATTATTTTTTTTTAAAAATGTATTTATTTGTCAGAGAGAGAGAGAGAAAGAGAGAGTGAGCACACAAGTAGGGGGAGCAGCAGGCAGAGGGAGAAGCAGGCTCCCCACTGAGCAGGGAGCCCGATGTGGAACTTGATCCTAGGACTTTGGGATCATGACCCGAGCCAAAGACAGATGCTTAACTAACTGAACCACCCAGGTTTTCCCAAAACTACCTATTTTGAAGTGGATAGTTCAAACAGGACTTTCTGAAAAGGAAATATGAGACATTTGAAAGACTAAAAGTGACTCTTTAGATCAGGAATGTGATTATAACTCTACATATTTTCTGATATTAAACAGAGACAGTATCATTAGGTGGACTTGGGCAGCTGGCATAATATTTGCGTATTAAACCTGCCTGTAGCTCTGTGAGTGTACCTGGGCCAGGCTTGGGTAATGCTGCATTTCTGAGAAGTGGCCTTTGATGTAAAAGCTCAGTGCAATTACTGCAAATGAAATATAAGAAGGCAGTGAAGGTGGGGAGAGAGGATTCTATCTATTAAAATGCTTTTTGGTAGAGAAAACTAAATGGAAAAACTTGAAACTTCTCTCTTCTTTTTCCTAATGGAAAATGAACAAGTCCAGACAAATTTTATGCTGCTGTGAAATTGAGACCGGTCAAATTCAACAACTTCTGATAAATTCGCCGCCAGCTCAAAAGTCACACGTTGTTAAACATAGTGCCTTACATTTGCATAGTGAGTTACAGATGTACAGATGTATGTCCCGTGAGGCTTTCCTTATTTAGGACATGAGATCTGGACACTTTAACAGTATCATTCCTAAGTGATTCTTATTAACACTATGTGTTTGAAAAATCCTTTAACAAATATATTAGGTGTCCCTGAGGAATTTTTTATAAAGTAAGTCTTGATTATCAACTTCTTATAATATAGAACAATGGGATTTCCATACTCTTTTCAACTAATCTTTATTCTTCAGGTTGGAAGCTTTATAAAGTTGAGTGTTAGGTAAAGAAGTAGGAGAAGGTGATTCTTAGACTCTACCTGTATCCTTTTGCCTGTCTTGGGTAATTGCCAATAAATTAAATTAACTAATTTTGGCCTGCAGACCTGGCATGAATAGATGTGAGTTTAGCTAGGCTTCTTTCAACACAGTCCCCAAGTTAACCATAATCCTCTGTGAAGTTTCTTTCTTATTGTTCCATTGTGGCATGTCAGCACCATTAATTTCATGTAGGAATTCTTTTCTCCCTTTTTTTCTTGTGACTAAGCAGGATGAGAAATATTTTTCTTCCAGGATCTGGATTAGCTTAATTAAGTACTTCATTTTAAATTTTGACTGTCTATCTTTCATCAAGGCTAGCAAGATTGAATACAGAGGAGTAGGGATATCAGAATGTGATAAAAATGTAATTATCTAAAAATTTCCAAATGCTTTCTTTTTTGTTAAGCTAACATAATAGTGTGGACATGAAGGAGATTTTCTTTAAGTGCTCTTCTGAATGTCCTGTAGCTAGGAATTTTGTAGCTAGGAATAAAGTTTGGTGTCTCCTCCATCCCTATAGTCTACAGTCTCTTCTCTCTCTTTCTGTGTGTGTGTGTGTGTGTGTGTGTGTGTGATGTGAATTTTTTGTTTTTGTATTTGTCTTAGTTGTTTTACTTTACATTTTGATGTAAAGTAAATGGACTTCCCAAAGTTTTCTATATTCTGTTTATCTATTTTCAGTAATCTTTGCTGGCACTTTATGCTCTATGTTCAAAAATGTCTTACTGATTTTTATACGATGCCTTCAGGCTTTCCTTATTAATGCAATTACCTTCTGTTTAAAATGGTCCTCTCCTAA
Organism: Procyon lotor; assembly: GCA_028646535.1. Classification (NCBI taxonomy): domain Eukaryota; kingdom Metazoa; phylum Chordata; class Mammalia; order Carnivora; family Procyonidae; genus Procyon; species Procyon lotor. Next base: position 87,975,900 of record CM053606.1, on the reverse strand, counting down.
ACAAACTATTACTTGAATCTTTATCAAAAGGCTTTTACAAAAGAAAAGTCAAAGCAAAGGCTAATAAGGGCATTATTTCAGTGACAGGTGGTATTACTCAGTGAACCCTTCCAACTGGAACATCATATCCAATTTTTTTTTCTTCACCGAAGTATGAGGAGAGCGTAGGCATTAATGAGAAAATAACCTGATTGGGACTTATGTAGAATAGTGGCATTTAGGGTAATGAATCTCTATAGATTCAGGCCACTTTCCTGTACTTGCTCTGTCTATAATCCTGTATACTGAACACTGAAAGTCAGATAGACTGAAGCACTGTAGGATTCTTAGTCTTTGTCTTAGCTCAGGCTGCTCTAATAAACTACCACAGACTGGGTGGCTTAAACAGCAGACATTTATTTCTCATAGTTCTGGAGGCTGAGAAGTCTAAGATCAAAGCACTGGTAGATTCAGTTCCCTGTGAGGACCTTCTTTCTGGTGAAGACCTTCTCATTACATATATTTTCACATAGTAGGGAGAGAAAGCTCTGGTCCCTTCATCTCCTTATATGGCCACTAATCCCATCACAAGGACCCTACCTCATGATTTCATCTACCTAATTATCTCCCAGGGGCTCCTGGGTGGCTCAGTAGGTTAAAGCCTCTGCCTTCAGCTCAGGTCATGATCTCAGGGTCCTGGGATCGAGCCCCACGTCAGGCTCTCTGCTCAGCAGGGAGCCTGCTTCCCTCTCTCCCTCTGCCTGCCTCTCTGCCTTCTTGTGATCTCTCTCTGTCAAATAGATAAATAAAATCTTAAAAAAAAAATTATCTCCCAAAGGCCCCACCTCCAAATATCCTCATATTGGGGATTATCGTTTCACTATATGAATTTGGGGGTGAGATGCAAATATTCAGTCCATTGCACTCACCAAAGAAAAGTTTAATTTTCATCAAACTAATATTTATTGAGCTGGCAACACTGGCTGAGCGCTGTGCTAGGTATTGTGAATAGACACAAAGGCCCAAGAGGCTTGTGCTGACTTACTTATTTGTGAGTCTAAAATACCTAGGGAGTGTCTGCTAATGAATGTCATGTTTCTCTCACATAAAACATGGTGGGCAGTCCTCTGACATCTTGCCATCTTGTTAGGGAGATGAGGCATATGTTTATGTATAAAATACAGTGGTCTGTAACTACCTGATGTATCAGCACAGATGATAAGAACTGTGGAGAGTCAGACAAGGGAGCAACTACTACAGGACAGAAGATTAAAATCAGTGGATCACTTAGCTTATAAATCTGAGAATATTGATGGAGATGGGTAGTAGAAGGATGGAAATAGAGAGATGGAGGGGACCAGAAGGGCTATTGTTTCCTGGAATAATCATTACCAATATCTTCATCATTTTGTTCTTAATGAGATAGTTTTAAAACTTTCAACATCTTGTAGCTCTCTTCTGTCTATACTTTAATATGTGTGAGGTTTTACTAAACCAGTATGTGGATTCATCTGGTTTCATAGTGATGGATAACTGATTTAAAAAAAATCATTCTTTTTTTTTTTTAAAGATTTTATTTATTTGACAGAGAGAAACACAGCGAGAGAGGGAACACAAGCAGAGGGAATGGTAGCGGGAGAAGCAGGCTTCCTGCCGAGCAAGGAGCCTGATGCGGGGCTCGATCCCAGGACCCTGGGATCTGACCTGAGCCGAAGGCAGACACTTAACGACTGAGCCACCCAGGCGCCCCCCAAAAAAATCATTCTTTTAATACATGTTGGCTTGACTGCTTAAAGATAAAATGTCTAGTGTGAGAGGTAGAAGGGAAGACCATAGTGGACAAGAAGGGAGGGCAGCTGGGAGCAATCACCTCTCCCACTCCTAGAACTTTTTGGTTTTGACTTGATTTTTATGCTGCTTTCAGAAACAGCCAGGTATGCTTGTGGGCACCATTTACAAGGGAATTCAGAATCCAAGAATCTCCGAGGCAAGAAAAAGAATGGGTTAAGATAGGAGAATGATGAAAAAACAGACACTAAGAATTGGATCATTTGTCATATATGGCATAGATCATTCTCCTAGCTGAGAATTCAGGTATCCCATCCTCTGACCTCTTCTGTTCAGCATATCATTGGCCTGATCTAGTTCATTGCAGGGATCTAGAGTAAGCAAGCATCTGTTAGCCAAATCTTTGGTTAGCCCAAATTAGCTCATGTCCTTTACTGCTTGTTTCCTCTGATTATATAGTACATATCCAAACCCTCAATTATCCAGAATAAACCAAGGCTGCCTATTCTGTGTGGAAAACATTTGACAATGGTTATGAGTCTCTTGGCCAGACCAAGGTAGGGCCTTAGCCATTTAATTGCCTGTCCCTTTAAAATTTTGAAATGCCTGTTCTTGTGTAAGCCAGACACATTTCCTTGATGAATTATTTTACTGGGCCCCTTCTGAAACTTTAGTCATCCTGAAAAATACCTCAGGAACCTCTGACTTTAATTTTCTATCTTTGTCCTATTTGTATATAATGTTTGTGGTATCTGATTCTCTGCCTCATATTGCTAAAACTCATGGTCTTGCATTTCTGGGTCACTCTTAAAAAATGGAGAGAACTTGATTACTAATGAAAAGTTGACTCATTTCCTTCCAGGCAAAGGCTGACACTGAGTATCAGGAGTTCATAATTAGTCTCCACAGAAGCAATCTCTTTAATTACAGGACATCACTTATTCTTTCTTAAATTTTATAAGAATTAATGAGAGCATCAAGAGTGAAAAAATGATAGGCATTTATGCTGTGTTGAGAGGATATATAAAAATGGTATCTGGAAAAAGGTCCTACATGAATTTAAGTGGTTTATTTCCCGCAAGTTTAAATTTAGAACAGATCTTCCCAGACCATTGTTTTATACATGCATCAGTCTTTTTTAGCCTTGTGAAATTTATCAGTAGGTCCAATTCCGTAAAGAGACTTGTGGAGTCTACCACCATTCTGGTCTGATGAAAACAGGCTCTCATGTTTTGGCCACTTGTTTTGGAGAAGATGGTAAGGTCTTTCTTTCCCTTTAAGTTCAGGATTTTTATTTATTCTCCATATCTTGGTTAAATATATTGTTCCTTGCCTTTTTATGCTTCCTGTGAGGGGTTAGCTAGAAGTGTGAGCTGTGCAGCAGTTCATTTACATTGATGAGCACTGAATATTTCTGTGCACTTAGAACGGTGACTGATAGGCAGTGTGGAGGACGTAAGAGATGCAAGGCACAAATTTTGTGCCAGAAGTCCTGTCTTGGAGTAGGTCAGTGGTCAACACACTCACAAGCACTGACTCCAAGCATTAACATCAACAAGCATTGTTATCCTTGGGCAGCATTGCTGAGGTGATTCAGAGCCAAAATTGTAGAGTTACCAGACTTAGGAGGTTAAAAGGACTTTAACAAGCACTTTGCCTACTCACTTTCTTTTATATGTGAGGAGCCAGGGCTTAATATGGCCAAGTGACCTCCCCTGGATTACATAACTGATTAGAATATAGACTGGGACTAAAAATTGTTCCTTAGACTCTTCTAGGTGATCTAAAGATTTGGCACTATTTCCTTTCATTCTTGGTACGAACCCTCAAGGAAATAATCTGGGTGAACATGTATGTGTATGTGTGTATGGGTGTGTCTATATCTCTAAAGAGAGCTATATATCTATCTAACTGTATATAGAGAGATAAAAGGAGAATTAAAAAAAAAAAAAACTTAGTGCTTTTATGAGGCAGTTTTAAAGACCAAGAATTTTAACTCTAGGTATACATTTTATTTTTTAACATTCCATGACATGGAACAGTGTGGAAATTCTTTTTGAGTTCTTCATAAGGGAGGTCTATCCTATATTAATATCGAAGTGGCCATGGAACATACAAAATGAAACCGTACAATTTTAGAGCTAAAGGGAATATTACAGTTTTTTGGCCTAGCATGTTTTAATGCATGAGGAGGCTGAAGGTCAGAGAAATAAAGTGGGCTGGTACAAGGTTAATATCTAGTGGTAGAGCTAGAGCTGGTGTAGAGCTCTGTGGGGAGTCACTCTATCAAAAAAATCCAGGAACATGCTAAAGTCTTAGGTAAGAGATTTGTAAAACAATATACTAGTTACATTTTTATTCTTCTTGAGATAAAAAATAAACTCATGACTTTATATGTATATATGTAATATGTATATTAAAAAATTTGTTTAAGTATGCCCTAAATACATTTCACCTGCCATCAGGCAAGGGTTTCTTTTTTTTTTAAGGTGGAATGATTCAGGAGAATGTAGCCACATCACATATGGCTTTGCCTTGACCCAGTTTAGTAAGTAAAGTGCCCCCTCAGAGTTAGTGTGAAAACATGGGTTGCACTGTGATTTATATTATAGTGTCTACCATAATGCTGTTTTTTGTTTAGATTTGGGAGATTTTATTTAGCTTCAACTCGATTCCTAAGTACAGGTCCAGCCTGGGCCATTTCAGGTTTCAGAGTCTGTTTTGCTTTCCATCTTTTTGGAGTAATGCATTTCTGTTCACTCTGAGTAAACTTAAATGTACATTTTTAGGATGCTTGTTTGATGGTTTCCTGGTTTGGAAGGCTATAAATCATTGTAATATCTAAGATTTTTTTTGATCCCTTAGGCCATGTCTTCTTAAGGTAAATAGTGGTTTTTTTCATGAGTCACCATATTAGGGTTGTACACCATAATTTTTTCCATGATGTCCATCATTTTTCTTATCTTTGGTTCTAATTATACAGAGATGTGGCAGTTGACAATGATGATGTTTTGACCATTCGATTGTCTTTCTGAAATTCAACATACTTCATTACAAGTGTTTCTAAAGTGGCCTAAATTTCAAGCATGTGTTTTCAAAGTGTTTTTGCCTACATATCCTTTAATGCCTGTCATGGCCTTAGAGCAGGGATCAGTAAACTTTTTCTTAAAGTTCTGGATAGCAAATGTTTTAGGTTTTTGCTGGCTAAGAGGCAAATTGAGGATATTATACAGGTACTAGTTTACCCCTTTGTAATGTAACCATTTAAAAATGTAAAAGCCAGCTCCTGGGATGGAGATCCAAAAATAGCTGATCTTCACCCAGGGCAATATTTGCTGACCTTTACCTTAGAGCCTAATAGCCACTTGAAACATCTTTCAGGCACGTGTGGTATAAACTGGATGAGCCTTTCTTTGTAGTCAGTTGGTTTTTTTGTTTTTTAAGCCTGCAGAAGAAATTCTTGAAACAGATGTTGCTGAAGTTAGAACAAAGAATTATATCTGAATCCTCCTGTGTCAGTTTTTGGTTGATGCTGCTTTTCTAGTTGAGATCTCTATACTGGAGATCTACACAAAAATTAGATCCTGTTAAATTAATGAGTGGTATTAATAAAATAAATGAGAACATTACTTTTTTTTTGGACAATAACTGTTCTCTTACTGCCATAAAAGTAATAAATGCTAATGTCATTAACTTCATGAAAGTTATCCTTTGTGTGGAGAGAGTTTGGGGTGATTAGGGTGATGGTGATGGTTTTAATAATTATTCTCAAAAGCTTATAATCTAGAAGAAAACATAAATAAACCAAATCCAATCCCAGCAGTATAGTTAGTGTAGAGTATGCTTCCAAGTATAGGCACCAGTAGGCTAAGACGCATGTGTGCTGCTAGTGTCTTCCATATGATGTAGGTTTGTCTTTGCTATTGCTTTTGTTGTTAAAAAACTTCAAGAATATGTAAAATAATTATAGTGTTATATTTTTAAAAGAAATAATCTGTATGGTATCTAGATGTATGTTAGATAAACTTTTTTTTACAGTTTTTTTTTATTGTGTTATGTTAGTCACCATACAGTAAATCATTAGTTTTTGATACAGCGTTCCATGATTCATTGTTTGCGTGTATCACCCAGTGCTGCATGCAATCCGTGCCCTCCTTAATAACCATTACCAGGCTTACCTATCCCCCCATCCCCCTCCCTTCTAAAACTCTCTGTTTGTTTCCTGGAGTCCATAGTCTCTCATGGTTTATCTCCCACTCTGATTTCTCCCCCTGCATTTTTCCCTTCTCCTAATGTCCTCCATGTTATTCCTTATATTCCACAAATAAATGAAACGATATGATAATTGACTTTCTCTGTTTGACTTATTTCACTTAGCATAATCTCCAGTCCCAGCCAAATTAATGCAAAAGTTGGGTATTCATCCTTTCTGATGGCTGAGTAATATTCCATTGTGTATATGGACCACATCTTCTTTATCCATTCGTCTGTTGAAGGGCATCTTGGCTCCTTCCACATTTTGGCTATTGTGGACATTGCTGCTATGAACATTGGGGTGCATATGGCCCTTCTTTTCACTATATCTGAATCTTTGGGGTAAACACTTAGTAGTACAATTACAGGGTCATAGGGTAGCTCTATTTTTAATTTTTTGAGGAACCTCCACATTGTTTTCCAAAGTGGCTGCATCAATTTGCATTCCCACCAACAGCGTAAGAGGGTTCACCTTTCTCTACAACTTCTTCAACATTTGTTATTTCTTGCCTTGTTAATTTTTGCCATTCTAATTGGTGTAAGATGGTATCTCAATGTGGCATTGATTTGAATTTCCCTGATGGCTAATAATGAGAACACTTTTTCATGTGTCTGTTAGCCATTTCTATGCCTTCTTTGGATAAGTGTTTGCTCATGTCTTCTGCCTATTTTTTTTTTTTTAAAGATTTTATTTATTTATTTGACAGAGAGAGAGAGAGATCACAAGTAGGTAGAGAGGCAGGCAGAGAGAGAAGGGGAAGCAGGCTCCCCGCCGAGCAGAGAGCCCGATGTGGGGCTCGATCCCAGGACCCCAAGATCATGACATGAGCTGAAGGCAGAGGCTTTAACCCACTGAGTCATCCAGGCGCCCCTCTTCTGCCCATTTTTTTGACTTGATTATCTGTTTTTTGGATGTTGTTTGAGAAGTTCTTTATAGATCTTGGATATCAGCCCTTTGTAGTGTCATTTGCAAATATCTCCTCCCATTCCGTGGGTTGCCTCTTTGATTTGTTGACTGTTTCCTTCGCTGTGTAGAAGTTTTTTATCTTGATGAAGTCCCAAAAGTTTGTTTTGCTTTTGTTTCTCTTGCCTTTGGAGACGTGTCTTGAAAGAAGTTGCTATGGCCGATGTCAAAGAGGTTACTGCCTATGTTCTCCTCTAGGATTTTGATGGATTCCTGTCTCACATTGAGGTCATTCATCCATTTAGTTTATCTTTGTGTATGGTGTATGAGAATGGTCCAGTTTCATTCTTCTGTGTATAATTGTCCAATTTTCCCAGCACCAGTTATTGAAGAGACTATCTTTTTTCCATTGGATATTTTTTCCTGCTTTGTTGAAGATTATTTGACCATAGATTTGAGGGTCCGTATCTGGGCTCTCTACTCTGTTCCATTGGTCTATATATCTTGTTTTTGTGACAGTAGCATGCTGTCTTGGTGATTACAGCTTTGTGATATAGCTTGAAATCAGGCAATGTGATGCCCCCAGCTTTGTTTTTCTTTTTCAACATTTCCTTGGTGATTAGGGATCTTTTCTGGTTCCATACAAATTTTAGGATCGTTTGTTCCAGCATTTTGAAAAATGCCGTTGGTATTTTGATTGGGATGGCATTGAAATTATAGATTGCTTTGGATAGCATAGTCATTTTAACGATGTTTACTCTTTCGATCCATGAGCATGGAATATTTTTCCATCTTTGTATATTCCTCAGTTTCTTTCATGAGTGTTTTGTAGTTCCTAGAGTATAGCTCCTAACCTCCTTGGTTAATTCCAAAACCTATGGGATACGGCAAAGGCAGTCCTAAGGGAGAAATAGTCATCTAAGCCTCACTCAAAAAAATAGAAAAATCCCAAATACACAAGCTTTCTTTACACCTTAAAAATCTGGAGAATCAACAACAAATTAAACATAACCCATGCACAAGAAGAGAAATAATTAAGATTAGAGCAGAGACCAATGAATTAGAAACCAGAAATACGTAGAAAACATTAATGAAACTAGAAGCTGGTTCTTTGAAAGAATTAAAAAGATCAATAAACCACAGATAAACTTTCTCATTGGACTACTCTTTAGTTCTGCAGGATTTTCACTTTGTTCCTGTGGAGCCATAGACTCTGATTTTATATGGCAGATCAGATACAGATGAAGGAATTTCCAAAGCCGAGGAACACTTTATTTTCAAGACACTTGAATTCGAGTACATAGCTGACCCTTGAAAAGCACAGGGCTTTGGGGTGCTGAGTCCTGCACAGTTGAAAATCCACGTAACTTTTGATTCCTCAAAAAACTATGGTTGCCTGTTATTAACCAGAGCCTTACTGATAACAAATAGTCAATTAATACTGTAAGATATGATTTGTATGATGTATATATTATATACTATATTCTTGGAGTAAAGTAAGTTGGAGAAGAGAATATGTTATTAAGAAAATCATAAGAGAAAATACATTGATGGTACTGTACTGTATCGAAAGAATTCTGCTTATATGTAAATGGACCTGCCAAGTTCAAACTCATGTTTTCCAGGGATCAGTTGTGTACTCATATAGGCATCATCTGTGGGAAACTTTATGAAGTGCAAGATAATAGGCTAAGATTTATTTTATTCGTATATGCTATCTTGGTGTTTTTCAGTCTTTTTATCATAATCACTCTTTGCTCCAAAGAAACCTTTTTAGGCTTTGTGGTCCTAATGCCCCATACCCCCGATGCAGTTTTAATACCACAGATACACTGCATATTTGTTTATCTACTGTGGCTCTTTGGAAGGCCATAAACCATTGTAATATCTAAGAAGGACCTCTAAGAACCAATTTTTTACCCCTTGGGCCATGATCTTATCTTAAGGGAAGTTTTCGTCTTAAAGTAGGGTTAGACACTGTTAATTTCTTATCCTTTGATGTCCATTATTTTTATTATCTGGGGTTCTAATTAAGGAAATTTAAGTGGGGTAATGTTTTTGTAATGTTTCAGGTCATTCTGAAATTATGTTTAATTTCCAGTTACCCATGGAACAGTTTTGCATACCTGCATGTATGAGTCTCCCCTCCCTCTTTTTTGGGGAGAATGATTTATTTAGAACCTACAAAGGAATATTTTTTATCCTCTTCAAGCTCAAAGAAAAGCAACTTTTTCTTCAGCCTTCTCTTACATTCAGGTTTGGTTTGATAGGATTTGAGTACAATTATTATTATTATTATCATTTATTTTTTTTAGAAGGGGGAAGGAGAGAGAGAATCTCAAGCAGATTCCATACCCATTGTGGGGCCCAGTGTGGGGCCCAAACCCACAACCCTGAGATCATGACCTGAGATGAAATCAAGAGTTGGATGCTCAACCAACTGAGCCACCCAGGCACCCCTGGGTACAACTATTTTTGAACTAGGAATCTTTTCAGACCAAACCATAAGCTTTTGGAACTGTTTCACTTTCACAGTTTTTTCCTTTGAGCTTTAGAACTTTGAAGGCAGTCATCCATTCATGCTGGGGAATAGAAAGCAGGCACTCATACTCATTTTTCTTCTCTGATATCTTGTTTAATTTTTTACTGCTCATTCTGTTAAGACTCTTAGCAGTTCATGCTACTGAGGCTACTTAGTAGGATGTTCTGTTCCTCAGGCTCCAGGCTTCTGGTGGTTCACATGACCAATATTTTATCAAAGATTAATAAAAGTACAAGAGAAAAGAAGATTCTGTGTGTGCGCGCTTGCATGCGCATGCATGTACACATACATGTGTGTTTTAGTTAACTTCATATTTTGGGGGGGGATGTGATTTAAAAAATTTCCATATGGGGTTGGCTAGTCCATTTTGAATGATTTAGGGGTGAATGGGGGTTAAGAAGTCCTCTCCTATCAGGAATCTTAATTAAGTTTGATAATCCTTTGGATTAATAGTTCAACCTGATAGTTCCTAAACTTTGAGTCTAATAAAAGAGACTTTTTAGGATTCCCTGGACGCTTGCGTTTTCTTTTTCACTCCCATTAAGAATATGAGCACTGCATAATTGAAAGCCTTCTATACACCAGTTACTGTGTTAGTGTGGTGAGGAACAATTCTTAGTCTGTTGGGAATACAAATAATCAAAATAAAGGATAATGAGTGATATGATCTATTAGAGTTATGAGAGTATGCAGTGGGGGAATCAAGCCTGTTTCTCAGAGAAAGAACATTTAAACAGAAATTTAAAGGAATGTTAGGGCTTAGTTCTGAGAAGAGGGTCAGGAAAAGTGTCTTGGGCTGAGTGACCAGCATGTACAAAGGTCCGGAGGTGAGAAGTGGTACACTGTAGCATGTTCTGGGAGCTGAAAGAGTGTAATGCCTAAAGGAAAGATGATCTTGGGTTGAAACTATTTTTCCATCTCTTGTTTGAAATGCAGTGCACAATACCAAAATTCACTAAAAAATCAGTAGCCACTATATAATACCTTTATATTTTAATAATCGTAACAATGTCTGCAATCTATTTAAATATGGACACAGGACATTATTTTTTTAAAATATATTTTTTCATTAACATATAATGTATTATTTGCCCCAGGGTACATGTCTGTGAATCGTCAGGCTTACACATTTCACAGCACTTACCATAGCACATACCCTCCCTAATGTCCACAACCCAAAAGACAATATTTAGTAGTCTAGAGAGTGCTGCTCTGTGTTTGCAGATTCCTTGCAATGACTATACAGTGCATAGCTTGGAAACAACTGGCTTAACTTACTCATTTTTGCCTATTACTGTGTAGGGTGCTTTTTGTAAACTCAAATGTTTAGAGTATGTTTGCCATGTTGTAATCAGACATTTTCTCAGGGTTCAGTGTGGTAGAATATGGCAAGGCACTGAAATTAAGTGCTAGAAGACAGAGGGAAGACCACCTTCTGTTATAGCCGCAACGCTAGTCTTTCAACACTGTTTGTGTGCCCTTGCCCAATCTTTCAAGTGATGATTGAAGAGCCTGGGTGCTTGGTTCAGCTTTTGAGTTCTGATAAATGAGCCCTGACTGTAAACTGGAAGATAAGGGTGTTTGCAAATTCTTGTGTAAATAAAGCATGGTTTCCCATTGCAGTGGTTACTGATTTCATAGTCTCTGATGAAGATGAATGATGCCATGAATTAACAGCTTTAAAACTAGTACCACTGCAGCTTCTTTTTTGGTTTGGATTTATTAAAATACATGTGTGTTTATTGCTTTATTTGAATGGGAAAGGAGTTGAAAAACCTGAACACACAGAAACCAAGTGAGGTGGAGTTTCAGAAGATAATTCCCAGCCTCACAATTCCCCGTAAAATTCTTTTCCTGTGGGAAACTTTTAATTTGGAAGCATTCAGCCTAATGTGGGAACCAAGATTAACATTTTCTGAAATACTTCTACAAGAAAAGCAGAAATGTACTGTTCAGGAAGCCGAATTTACATAGTAGAGAAATGGGCTGTCCTACAGTATTTGGTAGTCTTTGTTTATTAGTTGTGGTAAAAGGTTGTGTGTGTGTGTGTGTGTGTGTGTGTGTGTGTGTGTGTGTGAGAGAGAGAGAGAGAAAGAGAAAGAGAGAGAGAGAGAGAGATTGTATATTTGTCTTTGTTTCCTTTACATCAAACCAGCAAAGCCCTAGAAAGTGTGTTTCACCACAAACCAGCCCAGTACTGGGCCCTAACTATACACAAATACTTTTTTTTTTTTAAGCTCTTTTTGTTTTCTCTTCTTGCTGAGTAAGCTGTAGGGTTTCCTTTTCTTTCTTTCTTTCTTTCTTTCTTTCTTTCTTTCTTTCTTTCTTTCTTTCTTTCGGGGAGTGGGTGTGGGAGTAGGAACAGTAAGAAGTCAACGACACAGAGCTTCTTCCCTTTTCTTCCCCTCCTTACCAGGAAGTTAACTAGGAGTCTTCATGGGTTGTTTTTAATACCAAGTCAGTAATTAGCATAACCCAGTTATCTTTACAGAGTTACAGAATTAAGTTGACAGTCTGATGAGATATCAAACTGGAGGCATGAGAGGAGGGGGACAATGAGGTTAGACTAGTGGGATGGTCCTCTTGAATGCCACCCTCAGAGTATATGTAGACATGATTCTGTAGGCTCTGGGGCATCTAGAAGTTTGTAGCTGGAACCTTGGGAATTAAATGTTATGGAGGAACTTTCACTGGTTACAGTTAGCCTTGGCTGTTAGCAATTATTTTTATCTACTTTAACATAAGGAACGGGGGAGGGGGCAGGAAACTAAGCTGGCATTATGGTCACAGGAAAGAACAGACTGATTTGGGGCCTTTTCAAACTGCAGACCTTTGTTACTGACCAATGCTTAATTTGGTTTCTGGGTTTTGTTATTTTTTTCTCTTGCCTTTACCTCATTTACCTTAACGACAGCTCCCCCCTCTAGAGCTCAGCTAGGGCAGGCTGCCACTGCGGATTGGGGGGCCGAGAGGTCCAGAGTAAGAAGAAAGTGGGTTGAAAGCAGAGTTCTGTTTAAAGAATTTTCTGCTGGAAACTAGCCCAGAGGGAGTAAAGAGGCGCTTTAATGAGGAGCAGCTGCGGGGCCGACGCAACCCACATGAGACATTTTTTTCCCCTCCGTTCCACATTCTGTATAGTTTTTTAAAAAATCATGATTTTGAAATAGCTGTTTTGTGAAGCACGCCTCTCTTTTTATTCTTCTTGTATGCGGTGGGGTTTTGCTTTGTTGTTTTATTTTCTTAATGACCAAATCCTCACTAAAAAAAGCCGAAGGCAGAGCTACAGCAAAGCCCTGGATGCAATTTGGGCTCACCCTGCTGATACAGAACATTCGGTGGAGAAAACAAGGAGAGAGAACACTGGCTTTTATTTGGAAAAGGGGGCTTATTTCCTGCTCAGACTTCACTCATCTTGGAGCTGACACAAGCTGCTACAGTGTTTTAAGCTTTTCTCTAGACGAGTGGCTATTCACTTAGGAAACTTGAAAGAACAAAATTTTCTGCCCTGTACTACTAGGGAGACTGATGCTGAACTGCAGCCATTGCCAGATAGATTGGAATTGCTATTCAAATCCCAGCTTCGTTGAAATCTGTAAAGTGGCTACATGTAAACGCATCCAGTCTGCTGGTGACATGTGAGAGTTGAGGTCTGTTTTTCATCTGTTTTATTGAGGGGGGACGGTATGGGCGTCCTTCCAGTTGGAATGCTTTCTTGTTCCACGAGGAGGAATCCCTTGTTTTTCTCCCTCTTTTCTTCCCTCCTTCCCTCCATTCCCCATGTGTGTTCAAGCAGGAACAATGAAAGAGTGGACTTCTTCATGTCAGAAATGGCAGACTTTTTCAGAAGAAATGCGTTTATGTATCTGTATGGGCCTGATAAATATTCAGGTTAATTTATGGAATTATTTTACAGGGAAAAGCCCCCAAAACTTTTCCTATATTCACAGCCTCCTCTGTTAATTGTATTCTTTCAGAGTTCCAAAGCTAGAAAAGGGGGATAGAATAGGAGGAAGTCACTGAGAGAACTGCTAAAATAAGTAATAAATTCCTTTCAGAAGGGGGGACTTCAGACAGTTTTGGGAACAAAAGGCAGTTGTTAGATTTATTTATTTATTTAAAGAAATTTTTTGACATATCTCTAGTTCAAGATACAGGCTAGTGGCTGGGTTATGGACATCGGGGAGGGTATGTGCTATGGTGAGTGCTATGAAATATGCAAGTTTGATGATTCACAGACCTGTACCCCTGGGGCAAATAATACATTATATGTTAATAAAAAAAAGATTTAGGCTATTTTCCAAAAATTATACTGAGGTAATAACTTAATAGAACTAGAGATTTCTGAGAGAATTTGGATGATTAGCCCATGTTTCCGACCTCTGACCAAACCCAACTTGAGCCATCTCAGGAAGGGAGCTATTGAAGTTCTTATTTTCAGGCAGAGCCTTAATTTCCACTCAGACTAACAGGGTATATTGTATACTTGTATTACAGTTGAACAGGGATTTGCAAATTCAAAAGGTCTCCTGCCTTAGGAAATAGGGGTCCTTTATTACTGTCTGTCTCATTTACCCATTTACCGCCTTTCTTCCCATGTCCATAATTCCTCTTAGCCTCCTGGAGCATGAGGGATAGTCTTCTACCTCAGGATAATTCTTAGTGTTGATTTAGCCCATGTTCTACCAGACAGAACACAGTGTGGATTTGGTAGGGGATTGGGGAACATATTTGGATTGAGAGACTGATTTTATCCATCACATGAAATTTAACCTTTTTTGGAACCAGTTGCTTAGTGGTATATAGGTGTTTATGGTATTCAAGGTACCTGTACCAAGTGTCTCAAGACATGCCCTCCTCTACAAGAAGAGATCAAATCAGAGTTCGAGAGAAGCTCGAAAGAAAGACATAACGTAACAGTGGCTCAAACAAGTAGTACCATGCTGATAGAAAGAATGTAGTGCATAAAATGACACTGCATCTGCTTTTGGGGGGATCAGAGATGAGTGAGATGGTTTGGAGGGAGCTTAATGGAAGACATAGATTTTGAGCAGACCTTTGAAGCAAGGATGGAGGAAAGGAGCATAAATTAGAGACATAGCAGATGGGAAAGTTTTAGAAGATTTTTATGCAGGGAACAGTAGACAAAGGTATGGAAGTAATCTGAAGTGTTTTACTTAGGAGTAAGGGATTTGATAATAGGAGCAGGGCAGACAAGTAGGCCATAGACTCTAAGAAACTTGGATTTGAAGGGCTGGATGCTAATGCTGGTTTCTGAGCAGAGAAGTGACATGATCAAAATTATACTTGGGGTGCCTGGGTGGCTCAGTCGTTAAGCGTCTGCCTTCGGCTCAGGTCGTGATCCCAGAGTCCTGGGATCGAGCCCCACATCGGGCTCCTTGCTCTGCAGGAAGCCTGCTTCTCCCGCTGTCATTCCCCCCGCTTGTGTTCCCTCTCTCGCTGTGTTTCTCTCTGTCAAATAAATAAAATCTTTAAAAAAAAAAATTATACTTGAGAAGGATTATTCTGTAAGTAGTATGCTTAGGTTTAGTGAGGCATTTCCTGGCTATCTTTATGGAGAGATGTGACTAGGATGCTGGTGCAGCTAAGATGTTAGAGCTCACTGAATAGATGCCAGTGTTGGGGCAAGACCTAGTAGAATACATTCAGTTAAGTGCTGTTTGATGTTTCAATAAGACATTAGTCAAGATGGAGATATAGTTGTAGATGGTACAAAACTGTAGGAAATGGCTAGATTCACAGACAGCAAATTTGGGGCAGGTCAGTTAGCTTTGGTGTTCCTATCAGTAAAATAAGTTGATATCTGAGGTATGGTACAGTGCTGAAATTCTGTGATTATAGAAATAAAGTGTAGAAGTTATCTCAGTCAAAGAAACTTGGGGTAAAGATTCAGTATGGTGACAGGTCCAGTTGTTGCCTTCAAAATCATGTTGTACAAGTATAGGATGCAAGAAATATAGCATGAGGGGCGCCTGGGTGGCTCAGTGGGTCAAAGCCTCTGCCTTCAGCTCAGGTCATGATCTCAGGGTCCTGGGATCGAGCCCCGCATCGGGCTCTCTGCTCAGCGGGGAGCCTGCTTCCCCCTCTTTCTCTGCCTGCCTCTCTGCCTGCTTGTGATCTCTCTCTTTGTGTCAAATAAATAAATAAAATCTTAAAAAAAAAAAATATAACATGAGTAGTTCATGTGAAAAAAAAGATCTGACATTTTAACTGTATGTTCAGTAGCTCATAATAGTACTTCGTGTCTTCTAAAAAAGTAAACACAGCTTTATGCTGCAATAGTAAAAATACAGTGTCTAGATTGTCCAAGCTCTATGCTGTGCTGGTAAGATCACATGTGTTATTATTTTTTGTTTCCTCATTTGGGGCACTGTGTTTGTTTTAAGATTTTATTTATTTATGAGAGAGAGAGCATGAGGAGGGGGGAGGAGCAGAGGGAGAGGCAGAAACAGGGTCCCTGCTGCACAGGGGTCCCTGAGATCATGACCTGAGCCGAAGATAGACTCTTAACTGACTGAGCCACCTAGGTGACCCTGGGGCTCTGTGTTTTAAAGAGGTTTTTGATGAACTGGAATCATCTAGTAAGAGGAGGCAGGATGGCCCAGTGTTTGGGGTACATGGGCTTTGGAGTCATATGTGGGTTTGAACCCTGCCTCTGCCATCTCCTAGCTGTGAAATCTTAATCCTTCAAAGCTTCAAGGTCCTCATATGCAGAATGTGGATCATAATTTATCAATACTGTTACAGGAAATAATAAAAGACATAAGAGCTGTAAAATGCATGGCAAATACATAATATACAGTAAATGCTTTAAAAATGTTGGTCACTATTATTACTATTTTAAGCATAGAAGAACCACTGAATAGTGAGGAGGTCTGAAAATAATTTTATACTAAGGAATAGTCTGAAGTACTGAATCCTGTAAAAGAGAAACCAAAGAGTCAACATAACTATCTTTAAGTTCTTGAAGGGCTACATGTTAAAGAAGCAGAAGGCTCATTTTTTTATTCTAGAGAACGATGGTGGCCACTAAGTGAAAATTTCGGAGAGGCAAAAAAATTTTTTAAATGAGATAAAATTCACATAGTATTAAACTTACCCTTTTAAAGTGTACAATTCCTTGGTGTTTAGTATATTCACAGGTATGTATCCATCAACAGTATCTAGTTTTAAAACACTTTTATTATCTCCACCCTCAAGAAGCTCTTTATTCCTTAGTGGTTTCTCTGTTTTCCCCTCCTCCCAGCCCCTGGCAATAATAATCTCTTTTATGTCTCTATGGATTTGCCTATTCTGGATGTTTCATAAAAATGAAATAAATCATACACTATGTGGCCTTTTGTGTCTTAGCTTCTTTCAATTAGCGTAATGTTTTCAAGGTTCATCCGTGTCATAGCATGTGTCAGATCTTCATTCCTTTTCATGGCCAAATAATATCTTATTGTATGGATATACCACATTTTATTTATCCATTTTTTAAAAAGATTTTATTCATTTATTTATTTGACAGAGAGAGATCAGAAGCAGGCAGAGAGGCAGGCAGAGAGAGAGGAGGAAGCAGGCTCCCTGATGAGCAGAGAGCCTGATGCGGGGCTTGATCCCAGGACCCTGAGATCATGACCTGAGCCGAAGGCAGAGGCCTTAACCCACTGAACCACCTAGGCGCCCCTATATATCCATTTTTTAAAAAATTTATCCATTTATCAGCTTATGGACATTTGGGTTGTTTCTACTTTTTGCTATTATGAATAATATTACTATGAATATTCTTTATAAATTTTTGTGTGGACTTAACATTTTTAGCTATCTTGGGTGTATACCAAAGAGGGGAGGCAGAAATTAAGACATCAGAAAGAAAGAGCTTTCTTTTTTTTCCTTTTTCCTTTATTTATTTTTTAAATTTAAATTCAATTAATTAACATAGAGTATATTATTGATTTCAGAGGTAGAGGTCAGTGATTCATCAGTCTTATATACCCAGTGCTCATTACATCACATGCTCTTCTTAATGTCCATCACCCTGCTACCCCATCCCTCCCACCCCCTCTACCCTCCAGCAACCCCGTTTGTTTCTTGTGATTAAGAGTCAAGAAAGAGGTTTCTATCAGAAATCCACCTCCACTGAAGACTGTTGAAGTAATGAGCCATTAATTTTATTTTACTTAACAAATGCATAGTGTTTACTATGTGCCAGATAACATTCTAAGTACTTTACAATTACTTAAAAACTCTATGAGGTAAGCACTATTATTAAATCCATTTTACAACAAGGAAGTTTAATAACTTGCTCAAGGTCACCCATCAAGTAAATGGGGCGCTATAATTGAAATCCATGTGGTCTGGTTCTAGAATCTGTACTCTTAATAGGAAGAACAATAATAACTTCAAGCATTTATTAAATTCTTACTGCTACTCAGGCACTGTGCTTAACTGTTTATATTCAAGTAGAGACTGGCTTTAAGGATATCTTAGAAAGAATTATCTCATTGGGTAGAGATTACCTTAGGGTGTGTTGAATCCCAAGATTCTGTTATTCCAAGGATAGTATCTGGCCAGAGGCTTTTAAGATGATCAGAATTTATATCAAAAAGGAAACTGTGTTGGGCGCCTGGGTGGCTCAGTTAAGTGTCCGTCTTCAGCTCAGGTCATGATCCCAGGGTCCTGGGATCGAGCCCCGCAACAGGCTCCTTGCTCAGCAGGAAGCCTGCTTCTCCCACTACCATTCCCTCTGCTTGTGTTCCCTCTCTCGCTGTGTTTCTCTCTGAGAAATAAATAAAATCTTTAAAAAAAAAAAAAGGAAACTGTGAATATGAATGGTGAGTATTGTAGGAATTCACTTAATAAGACTTGTCAGAATGTGATAATGTTATATATAACTTAAAAGCAGTAACCAAAAGTAACTTTTGAGATTGTGAATGGAAACCTTAGAAAAATGGAAGAATTAAAGTTTCATGGGAAAATGATCTCACTTTTCAAATGTTCAGTTTCAAGTACTCCCAAGTATATTAGGGTAAGTAGATGACTTTTAGTAAACTGAACATATGGAACTGGGGCTGTTTATGCGGATACATGAAGGTAGTTGCTTAAAACCAAATGAACAACAACAACAGTAACATGCATATGAGAGGAAAGAGCAGTACATCCCAAACTTAAAGTTTCCCCATAATTGATGGGGAAGAAGGAGAAGAGGAATCAGCAATCTAGACTAAGAATTTACCAAGCTTTGGGTAGAGGGAGTCTAGAAACCAAATGTAAAAAGATTAAAATGATAGAAGGCGTGGTCAGAGACACCTCCTACAGGAAAGAGAATTTCTTTAAGTAAATATTTTTAGGTTTATTCTTATTTAATTAATTTATTTAGAGAAGAGGGGAAAGAGAGGTAGAGGCAGAGAGAGAGAAAGAGAGAGAGAGAGAGAATCTCAAGCAGCCTTCACGCCCAGCGCAGAGCCCAATGTAGGGCTCTATCTCACAGCCCTGAGATCATGACCTGAGTTGAAATCAAGAGTCAGCGGACACTTAACTGGCTGAGCTACCCAGGCACTCCAGGAAACAGAATTTCTTTATGATGAAATTTCAGATTGAACTTGACAAGGGGGAAAGTCATTTCTCTTAGAGCATAATTTCTGGGCGATAATTGGAATGAAAGTTTTGTTGTAAAGGGACAGGTAAGAATTAGATGGAAGAGAAAGGGAAACTATCTGTGAAATTAGGCCACAGTTACAGAAGTTTGGTTGTGATGAAAGAAGAATTTGGAAAGAGAAATAGGGCTTAGTGAAAAATGTTCACTAAAATATTTAGTGAACAAATAATAATCGTTATATATAATATTAATATATTATATTATATTATAAATAACAAATCGTTAAAAGAAGTTTGTTAATTTAAAAGAGATTTGTTAGGTTAAAAGAGATCTGTACACGTTTTAAGATAAAGAAATAGGCTGATTGATGTCTAGCCCTCCAGAACATTTTAAATAAGAAATTAAGTATTATTATATTAATAGTAGGTCTAGTTTCACATAAAAATAAGATGTAGTTCTATATATGGACTTCAGGAGAGTAAGTCAGTTAGTTGTACACTATGTTATCTTCGTGGTGGTCTACAGACCCCTCATGATCTGCCTAACAGAATAGCTCTTATCTATTTATCTGGTACTTTTCCCCTTAATCCCTTTGGAAGAGCCATAGAGGTCTCTTTGCTATTCCTCAAACATGCCAGGACTGTTTCCTATTTTAGATCCATTGTATTTGCTGTTCCCTCTGCCTTGAACACACTTCCTTCCCCTCGATACCTGCATGGTTAGTCCTTCACCTCATTTAGGTGTTGATTGAAATGTGCCTTGTCAGTGAGGCCTTCTCTGATTTTCCTATTTAAAACCAAAATATTTCATTTTATATATACCCTATTATTCCCAATCCCATCCCTTCCTACCCCCTTTCCTGTTTTATTTTTTTATAGCACTTAATTCTACCAAATTAAATATTTTACTTACTAATCTATTTTTTGTCTTCCCTTACTAGAATTTAAAGCCCATGAGTTCAAGGACTTTGCTAACACTAGAACAATATCTGGCACATATTAGGCACTTACTAAGTGTTTGTTGCATGAATGAATGAATGAGTGCAATATTCTTTGCAGAAACTGATGTGAGACCATTCTTCATCATCATTAACATCATTATTAATAAGCATGTTGGATGCCATATATGGAATTGGGCTTCATATATTTTCTTACTCAAGAGTTGCCAAACTTTTTCTTTTTTTTTTAATTTATTTGAGAGAGAGAGAGAGAGAGCACAAGAAGCAGGGAGGAGGAGAGGGAGAGGGAGAAACAGACTCCCTGCTGAGCAGGGAACCCAATGTGGGACTTGATCCCAGGACCCTGGGATCGTGACCTGAGCCAAAGGCAGACGCTTAACCAACTGAGCTACCAGCTCAGCTACCAGCTTACTCAGCAAGCTTTTTCTATAAAGCACCAGATAGTAAATATTTTTGCAGGCTAAATGGTCTCATCACAACTACCTAACCCAGTTACTGTAATACATGAGTAGTCATAGACAATCCATAAATGAATGAGTATGGCTGTGTTCTAATATGACTATTTATAGACACTGAAATTTGAATTTTACATAATTTTCAAATGTCACAAAATACTATCTTTTTTTGGACATTTTTATAACCATTCAAAAATGTAAAAACTATTCTTAGCTCATGGGCTACGCAAAAATAGGCAGTGGGCCATAGTAGGTCTACAAGCTGTATTTGCCCACTGCTACTTTTACTGGTTTCTTAAACATATCTTAGTTGAAACTTATTTTCCCGTACTTGGTAGGGAGCCACAATGCAGATTAAACCCTAGTGACACATAGTTCAGGAATATTCTTCTTTGACTCCAGAAATTTTCATATTATTTCATTTTTGTTTTCCTGGGAACCTTATGTTTTCTTTACATGTTTATGATACTAATATTTAAATGAATTTGCATTCTCTGAGCAAATGCCACATGATAGTGTTGGGGAGGTGTTGGTGGTGTAATAGTCCAGGAGCAAAGCTGGGAAAAGCCCACCCAGGTTTAAAAGTTTGCCATTATTTATAGGTGAATAATTTCCATGTGGGTGAATCAGGCGTTGTGAGCCAGCCTTAACGCCCATAGGACTGCCATTGTGAATGAGAATCGTGTTGCATTTTTTAAGCATCATCCATAACAGACTTCTTAAATAAGTTACAAATGCTTTTAATAATGTAGCTCAGGGATAATTTTAGCTATGTTACATTGGCAGTTCTTCTCCTTTAAAAAAATCAGAAAATAACCTATTATCAAATCAAGCTGTGGTTTGAATAAAGCATCATATTTTTCTCAATAAGTGCAAAGAGAGGAAAAACGTTTTTCATTTGCAAAACTTTTTAACATAAGGCTCTTCTCATACTTGATTTTGTTCCATTCTTACAACAACATATGTAGGTTTATTAACTATTTAAAATGTGGGACAACTAGCAGTGAAGTTAAGCAACATATCTAAGGTCACAGCACCAGGCCTTATTCCAAACAGGCCTTCTGACCGCAGACTTTTCACAGAAACTTCAGCCAATCTTTGGTTTCCATGCTGTGCCCTCTCCTCACGGCCTCTCCATTTCTAGCTTCACGTGCTCATGAAGATGCCCAGAACTCTAGCTGCTCCTGGCTCTGCTTACTGTATTTGGATCTAGGAGGCGAGGAGTAGGCTGTCACCAGTTACAGCACTACCTCTAGAGCTACCTTCCAGCTCTGTTTCCTCCTCCGGCCATGTTAACTACTACACAATTCTTCTGGGCATGTTTTGTCTTAGTTCCTTAATGTCTGGTCCTCCTCCTTTTCTCAATGATTGGGACCTCTCAAGACCTCACCTTGCCAACCAACACCTAATGAAACATCTTGGATATGATTGGTGCTTCACGTCTGGGTGATAGGGGGAATCAGGACATAGAATCTACACATAGGGAGCTGTGGTGGGAGCTGGTTTTGAGGGAGGCAGTTTTATTGGTTTAAGTGTGTCATCTTTGAGGTAATGAGGGAGCAAGCCTTGTAGACCTAGTTTTCAATCATCCAAAAAGTAAAATGGAGAAATAAGTTTTACCAAATATCTGGGGTGACAGATGGTAAAATTTATAGTTAGAATGAAAGTCTTTGTGTTACTTTTGAATACTTCTTAGAGGTCTTATTTAAATAACTTCTGTATTAGGAAAAGGGGGGCTATCTGTGCCTTTTTAATATTGTTTAGAGAAAGTAGGAGTGTCATAAATACTACACACAATTTGGTATGGTTGTATATCTTATGAATCAGTGGGTATCATATCAAAAGATTCCTCAACACACTATGTGGAGAATGTTTTAGAATGTTACTCTTGAATTGTTTTCTCTTCTTCACTTTGGCATTTATATGGTACCTTAGATATTTTTGTGTTATTATCATTATACTTTATGCTTTTTTATTTGGTTAAAAAGGCTGCCTGCTATTTATATCTTAACAGATAAAAGTTTAAAAAAGCGCCTTGCAATTCTTCCCCTTTCCTGTACCTCCTTTTTCTTTCTCCATCACAGAGAAATGCCCCCCCTGAACATAACCCAGAAATCGAGATATAGGCCAGTTGATGTCTCAATAGAAACAAGAAAAGAACTTAGGACTTAAAATTAAAGTTAAAATTAAATTAAAATTAAATTAAAAGAACTTAAAATTTCTCAGTGCCTCACTGAGAGAAAGCACATGATATTTTATCTGTTCTAAATTGGAGAGGATAAAGGGGTCTGTCCACGCATTATCATGTGAATGTCTTAATCCTGTCAAATGGCTTAGTCAAAATGAGAACAGTAATAATTTAAACAGACAAGTACCAACAATTCTGCACAAACAAGTGCTGTTACACCATACTGGCCTGTACCTACAAGAGAAAAGCTGTGGTTGCATTTTGCCTTTGATAAGGATTGTGCTGACTGATCATGGCAGACCATGCTGGGTCACCCCCCTGGTATTCTGTCACCTACCAAGACTTGAAAGGACACACGAGTGTGTGTGTTAAGTTCTCTAAGCACTTCTGGACCAAGGCAGTTTTGCAGGTTGTACCTTTAGCTCTCAATTCACAATCTCAATCTAGTGTTTTCTTGAATGCACTGCATTATCTTGTAAGTTTTTGGACTTCCAAGAAGTCATATGTTTTCATGGACTCCTCTCTTTCTCATACAGATGTCCGGAGGGTTTCTTGGGAGAATATTGTCAACATCGAGACCCCTGTGAGAAGAGTCGCTGCCAGAATGGTGGGACATGTGTGGCCCAGGCCATGTTGGGGAAAGCCACGTGCCGATGTGCCCTTGGGTTCACAGGCGATGATTGCCAGTACTCGACCACACACCCCTGCTTTGTTTCTCACCCTTGCCTGAATGGAGGCACCTGCCACGTGCGTAGCCGGGATGACTATGAGTGCACCTGCCAAGTTGGTTTTACAGGTAACAAATGTGACTCAGGGCCATATTTTCCTACTCTCAGCAAATATCCTTCTTTAGCATCTTTTAGATCTTGACATGTTGCTCTTAAAAATCCTCTAACTTTGGTGTGTGTTTAACATCATGATAAGGAACTACAGTGTTCCAAACAACTATCTTTAACTTCCTCTTGAGAGTCTAAGAGGAGAGAAAGAGAAAGAGAAAGGCAGAAATATTTGACTTCCTAAAGTATGTATGTCAAGATTGGGGATCAGAACTTTACTTCACCGTCACTAGAAGAAAAGCTGTCTTTGCTATTGATTACTCGCTTCTTTAAATCTCTCCCTAGACATTCAGGGCACTGGTTTTCCTCATCCGTTAAATTTTTGTGTTCCTTGGAACTCTGTTTTGAGCCCTCTTTTGAGCCATGTCACAGCACCTTCAGCTCACTATCTCCAGTGGCTTCAGCTGTCATTATCTTCATCAGTTGCTGATGACTCTTATAGTCATCCTTTTCACTCCACCCCTACCCTGACATTCAGGCTCATATTTCTAACTATCTGCTGCATATTATCCTTAGAAACTTGACAAGTGCCTCATACTCAGCATGTTGATATACATGGGTGGTGGTGATGTATATATATACTTCATATATGTATATGAAGTATTCAAACTGGATTCTCCTCCCTTACCCCACTTAGACTCAGGGCCCTAACCTAGCCCCTGAAGCACCTCTCATCTGTCTAATCTTCTCCTTTTCCTCTCCTGCTCTGCAGTTGAGGTCCATCTTGTCCATGTTGGTGACAGCTCAGCCCTTATCTGGGCTCCTGCAGTTGTTTTCTAACTGGTTTCTTTGCCTTTACTTTCTCCCCATCTTGCTTGCCTGTCCCATTGCCACATCTTTTATCATAAATGCCAGTCTTCTCACAAACTCACCTACTTAAATGCCTAATGACTTTTTATCATTTGCAGAGTCAACTGCAAACTCTTTTACATGGCTTTCATAGCCCTTCATGGTCTCAGCCTTACATCTTTTTATAGCCTCACTTCTCACAAGCATCTAGCTCTAGTAACACCAACAACATTCTCGTCATTTCCTGAAAATGTCATACTTCCTGTTCCCTCCATGCTGTTGCACACCCCTTTGCCTGGAATGTCCTTTTCTATAATTGGCGATGGCCCGATGTTTAAAATTCTGTTTCAGTGACTTTTTTGTGGTTCCTTTAGGCAGGTAGCCTCTATGTGCTATTATATGTCACATTTTATTGTAATATTTTTTTTGTATGTCTCTCATCTGACTAGATTATGAGTTCTTCAGAGGTGGGTTTGAGCTTTATTCAAAATGAACTATAGATGTTTATTAAGTTAGATGAAAATAGAACTATTCACTATTTTGTCCCCTGCTATACCAGCAATTCCGCAGATCTGAGAAGCAAAAATTAAAAACATACTCAGTAAACTAGACTGGATAGGTTAGTTTGGAATACTTGTTTTACTGATTTTTCATTAAAAGGTGTTGGTAGGGGTAGAGGATAGTTAGGATGGTCCATTATCTTCATCATGACAGAATTGTTATGATTCATTCAAGAGATTTGGTGGTTAAAAGAATAATTTTTTCCTCATTGTCAGTTTTGAATTATTTTGCTTCCCAACTGAAGGGAAGGCCTAGCCGTTTAAAGCACTTTAATCCTGACTAGTGGAAATGGCAGTAATGTCTTCTTAATAATTAAAATGTTACTCTGAAGTGATCCGCATATTAAAACTTATTCCTTTGCCATTAAAAGGATCTCTTCTTGGTGTTCTGCAGGCTCTGATTATTTTCACACATCTGCCACTTTTGTCTGTCTTTAGGAATTACAACAGTTAAGTTTACCCTTTTGGTTTTGTGGAGCCCTTAGACTCCACCTAGTCAGACCTTCTTAGCTTATCTCTACTCATAGCTGAAGAAACAGATTTGGGAAGTTAGTGCCTATACGTAGCATAGGTTCAGGGACCTTTCTGTTTCAGTTGTAGGCAAATATTCTGTACACATGGTTTTCAGAAGGAACCATTTTTATCTCTTCTCCACTGTAGGTAAGTTCCTCTCAGAGGAATGAAGAAAAAATAGGAAGAAGAATTTTAGTTCCTTCTTTTTCTCTCTGCTTAGCATCCTGAGATACATATGCTGTGCCCAGTTTTTTTTTTTTTTAAAGATTTTATTTATTTGACAGAGAGAGAGAGAGAGCACAAATAGGCAGAGAGGCAGGCAGAGAGAGAGGAGGAAGCAGGCTCCCTGCTGACCAGAGAGCCCAATGCGGGGCTTAATCCCAGGACCCTGGGATCATGACCTGAGCCGGAGGCAGAGGCTTTAACCCACTGAGCCACCCAGGTGCCCCAGTTTTGTTTTTTTTTTTTAAGATTTTATTTGAGAGAGAGGGTGTACGCACAAGTGCCGGGCGGGGCAGAGAGAGAAGCAGACTCCCCACTGAGCAGGGAGTCTGATGTGAGGCTCCTTCCCACGACCCTGGGATCATAACCTGAGCCGAAGGCAGACGCTTAACTGACTGAGCCACCCATTTGCCCCTGCTATGCCCAAATTTTTATCGTACCTTTCCCCTTTGATGTGACATTCCCTGATGGAGATCATGTCTGTGTGCTCATGTGTTACCTCCTTCTTCCTTTTAGAAAAGCTGTCATGGCTTTCATTTGTTTTTCTAGGGGATCAGATATTTGGATGTTTACCTAGACAACCAATTGGAATACTAACAAGTTCAGGGGGTTCTCATAATCTTTAGCTAAACACAAAAAGCTTTAGCTTACAAAAACAAAAATTCATATGAATACCAGATTTACTAATAGCATGGGAATTTTTTTTTCTCTTTCTACCTCAAAGACATACTGTAGGATACAGCACATCAGAGTCTTCTGACTTCTTATATTTTCCTGCCTGAGATTCCACAAGACTTAGCCTTCTAGACCTTTATTCTCATGACAGCTTCTAGTTTTTTTTTCATAGATAAGTAGCCAGAGATTCTTCATCCTCTTCAAACACATTAAGCAATATGTATAGCAAGACCACAATTAATAAAATGTTTCCCAGAATATGTGTGTGGGTTGTGTTTAAAGGAAATAGAAGTAGCATTGAGTTGTTTCTATCATATAAGAGATCTGTTTAGTATCTGTTTATATATTGTGGAAAAGATCAACGCATTTTATTCACTCAAAAGACATGCTTTGAGAGCCTACCACAGGGATCCAGCCCTGCCCGTGTGGTGGGTGATATAATAAATGGAAACAGAAAATATGGGGTCTGTGTACACATGTGCAGATGTGTGTGTGAGACAGATTTAGGAGCTGAGAAGGGGCAATGAGGTGTGAGTAGAGTTGTCGAGTGAGAGTTCACTAGGTAAACGAAAAGGAAGGTGGCATTCCAAACAGAGGAGCAGCTTATGCAAAGACAAGGTGTGAGACAGTAGGTAGATCCAGGCCCTTCTTTGTCCCCCAAAAGATGGATGGTATCCTCCAAAGATGGGCTTCATATGACTAGCCTGTAGTCCCCTCCATGTGCTCCACATGGGTCTTTGTATTTGGCTGAGGGCCCTAGGAAGTGCCTATATCAGATGATCTTGAGGAGGCTCTGATTTGGGCTTCCTGTGAGTTCAAAGAGTTTAGGGATTCTCCACACAGTAACTGATGTCGGTTGGGTGGGAGATGTGGGATGTTGAGGATGGGGCTGGCTCCCACTTCAGTGGGCGGCACTGAGTTCTTTTCTCCTTCCTTAGGTAAGCTGTGCCAATGGACTGATGCCTGCCTGTCTCATCCCTGTGCAAATGGAAGTACTTGTACCACTGTGGCCAACCAGTTCTCCTGCAAATGCCTCACAGGCTTCACAGGACACAAGTGTGAGACTGATGTCAATGAGTGTGACATTCCAGGACAGTGCCAACATGGCGGCACCTGCCTCAACCTACCGGGGTCCTATCAGTGCCAGTGCCCCCAGGGCTTCACAGGCCAGCATTGTGATAGCCCCTACGTGCCCTGTGCACCCTCTCCCTGTGTCAATGGTGGCACCTGCCGGCAGACGGGTGACTTCACGTTTGAATGCAACTGCCTTCCAGGTAAGGAGAGCCCCGAGTGTCCTGGGGTTGGGGATACACCTTCAGCACAGAAGGCAGGTGGTAGGTGTGGCTCAGTTGCTCCTTTAGGAAATATCCTTCCCAGCAGGGAAAAGGGGAAATAAGAATTTTCTGTGGGGTGGGTTGCTCGTGAGGGAAGAGTTTTATGGGCTAATAGGGTCCATAAACTGAGTAGGGGGTAATTTAACATGTCAAGTTTATGATGATGAATGGCTAGGAAACTGTTTATTGTCCTTTTTGGAGGAACAGCAAGAAATAAGAGAGGGGCGCCTAAGTGGCTCAGTTGGTTAAGCCACTGCCTTCGGCTCAGGTCAAGATCTTGGAGTCCCAGGATCGAGTCCCACATCAGGTTCTCGGCTCCACGGGGAGTCTGCCTCTCTCTCTGACCTTCTCCCCTTTCATGCTCTCTCTCATTCATTCTCTCTCTCTCTTTAAAAAAGAAAAAAAAATTAAAAAAAGAAATAAGAGAAACTGCTCTGAAAAAGAGATAGATAGGTCTATGGAATAGAACACAATGAGAATTAGATGTTGAAAAATATGTGTGATTAGTAAAGTGCTTTAAACTGAATTGACAGTAATACTGAGTGATCAACTTTCCTATATGCTTTCACCTCTGAAGGAATAACAGATTATTTTCCTACCTACCTAAATGCACCCACCTACCTTCTGTAATGTTCCCTGGGCTCCTGGCCCTCACCATGTACCCTCTGTGACTTTGGGTAACCTTGCTCTGACTTGAAGCTAGAGAATTTTGGAACTGGGGTAGTGCTGTGTTACTCAATGGGCACTTTTTGGTGTGTACTGATAGATAAGGTATGGCAAAAGCAGACATAACTACAAAACAGAAGCCAAGAAGAGAGCAGTGTATGGGAGCTTGGGGCCCAGGGTTCCGTTGAGATGGAGAAAGGAGCAAGCCTGGCTAATTCTCTTAACCCCTTGTAAAAAATGAGGAGGAGGCTGAAAACTGAGAATTTTGATTGGGAACAGAGCACAAGCAGCTGGAGCAGATGAATTACTAAGCAACAAAGATTCTGTTTTTATACAAATATCCCTAGTACAAAAACAAAAGAAAGAAAACTATAGGGGGGAATAAAGTGCTAAGTAAGCAGAATTGCCTCAAAAAGAAGTTGTTCTAGCTACTCTTTCAAAATGGGAATCTTAGATTCTGGTATTGTGGATGTGGTTCACATATGGGATTGTGTGTTTTATCTTTTGGGGATTAAAGGTCTTATGTTGGTCCTTGGTATAAAACCAAATGGTAATTAATTCATTTCATTGAGTAAAAGTTTATTGACTGCCACTTGTTTTCTGGGCACTGTGCTATGTGCTTGGAAAGGAGTGATACAAGATGCTGCCACATCATAAAAACTTTATACCATTTAACTGTAAGCCACAAAAACAAGTTATTAATTGCATTGCTTTCAGTTTCTCTTCCAATGAAGAATAGGTAATACAATCATTCTAGACACTAAATAAATTTTATTGACAGAGTATTACTGTCATCCACATTATCTTGTAGAAGAAACAACTAAAAGGTATATTTCTTCACTCCCATATTTGTTGGCCATATTCTAAAGGTTAAAGGAGCCAGAAAAATAAGCAATTTAATTTTACACATATTCTGATACTCTAATAATCTAATCGTCTAAGTGGCTAATAATTGAGGTTAGCATAATTTATTGTTGAAAGCTAAATGTGTTTTTTCAGTTTCAAGAAAGTTTTTTTAATAGTTGCCTAGATCAAGAGGTTGATTTGGCAGAGAAATACTGACGGGAAGTCAGAGAACTCAATAAAGGAAGTTTTTAGCTAAGAGAGAGTGATTGTTCACTCCCATAGTCTCTGCATTGTTATCCATTAGCCATGATAAGAACCTTAGGGAATTCTGAGAGTGTGTCCAGGAAAAGATCTGTCAAACCAGAATAGTATCTCCTCCTTGAGAAAGGAAATAACCAGGGATTCCACAGCTGAGAGGCTGCCAGGGCTTGTGGGATGGAATAAGGAGATCTTGGCTGTCTTTTACGCTCTGCTTGTAATTGAAAGCAAGACATTTGTTTACTCACTGATGAAGTGTGTGTGCGCGCGCGCGTTTGTGTGTGTGTGTGTGTGTTGGGGTTCAGGATGAGGATGCAGGGGGTGGAGAGAAGATTTGGCAAGGAGAAAACTAACATTTATTCACTGCCTTTTTTGAGTTAGGCACTGTGCCAGGTACTTCTGCATCCTTCAGCTCAATTATACGAAAACCTTGGGGATAGGTATTATTTTTCTGGTTTTCCCAGGTGAAATAGCTCAGTTTGGAGATGTTAAGTGATTTCCCCAAAGTTGCACAGCTAACGTGTGATTAGGCTGAGGTCTGAACACCAGACAGGTTATTTCTAAGCCTCTACATCTTACTGCATCACACTGGACTGCTTGTATCCCTGAAGGTGCTTTGAAAATGTGTGACACTTTCTGTTAAATGCTTTGAGATGTTTGGATTAAAAAAAAAAGTAGGAGATACATCTAATTATGATCAAATACTCTTTGTTACATAACAACCTATGTATGCAGACATTTAAGACAGTTAAGTAGACTAGTTCTTGCTTTTTGGGATTGCATGATCTCAAACAGATGACATCAGCCTAGACAATGTATAAAAAGAAATTTAAAAAGAATTCAGAACAATAGATGATGCAGTATGTATTTACACAGTTTGTAAGATTTTATGCTCATTGTTTTTTTTGTCCCAGGTGGAGTTTGGAAAGTATTAACTTTATTTCCATGTAGGGAAGTAGTGCTTGGAGATTATTTTTTCTATAAAGTCCTTCTCACAATGCAATACCATTCCCCTTGCCCCTCCTTCCATTGTGCTTTGCACTATTCAAGACTAAAATGTTACTTAAAATAATCACTATCTCAATGTAAATAACACCCTTATTTGAAGAGAATCATTGTTTCAGTTCTAAAAATGGGGAAACCAAGTCAGCAGGAGGGGAAAAGGCTTGTTAGGTTATTAAGCAACTCCCATGTGTGTTTCCTGCCACATTTCAAGTCGTTGCACTTTTAATTGAGGCCTACCCTAATCACCCTATTTCAACTAGTAGCCAGCTCCCTCCCCCCTTAATTATTGGCCCTGGTTGACTTTTTCTTTTCTTTTTCTGTAACACTTATCATCTGCTTAGTATATAATTTGCACTATATAATTTACTTCATTATGTCTATTGTTTATTGTCTGTCTTTTCCAAATTCTGCTGCCTCTTCCCCTCTTCAGAGTAAAAGCCAGAATTTTAGTTTTTGTTTAGTGATGTATCCCAAGCACCCCAAAACATTGCCAGGTTCATAATAGGCCCACAAATATTTATCGACCAAGTGAGTTTTGTATAATATCATAGTATTGAGAATGTAATTTTGGTCTTTTCATTTTCTTCCTGATATCATACATCCTAGACTTCGTGTGGTTTCTCCTTTAGTTCTTGTGTACTCTGGTACTGGATAAGAATTTCAGAGTCCTTTTCAACTCTGAAAGTCAGTGAACTGCCCTTAAGTTAGTGATTATATTCAAATGGTCAAGTTATAGTTCTTTTCCTGCAAAGGACACTAGTTACTGTGAGTTGATTTTTAAATTTTTATTATTGAGGTATGGTTGACATACAGTGTTATATTAGTTTCAGGTGTACAATATAGTGATTTGACAATTTTATATGTTACACAGTGCTCACCCCATTAAGTGTAGTCACTGTCCCCATACGAAACTATTACATTACAGACTATATTCCCTCTGCTGTACTTTTCACCTCCATGACGTATTTATTTTATTACTAGAAGTTTGTCCCTCTTTATCCCTTTCACCTTTTTTGCCCACCCTCCCACCTCTACCTCCTTTCTGGCAACCACCAGTTTGTTCTCTATATTTAAGAGTCTGTTTTGTTTTTTAGATTCCACATATAAGTAAAATGATATAGTATTTGTTTTTCTCTGTCTGACTTATTTCATTTAGCATATAATACCCTCTAGGTCCATCCTTGTTGTCACAAATGTCAAGATTTCATTCCTTTTTATGGTCGAGTAATATGAGTCTAGTATTTGATTATTACTGTAAGACTCATGGAGAGGGAATTAAAACTGCAAAAATGACTCATCTTTTTTTTTTTTTTTTAAGTTTTTTTTTTTTTTTTTTAATTTTTATTAACATATAATGTATTATTTGCCCCAGGGTACATGCCTGTGAATTGTCGGGCTTACACATTTCACAGCACTTAACAGCACATACCCTCCCCAATGTCCACAACCCAGCCTCCCTATCCCTACCCACCCACACCCCCAAAAGTGACTCATCTTGTGTAACAGAGAAACTAAGTGTTTCTCCACAGAGGGAAGACAAAAGGAATATATTCAAGAGGGAACGAAGAGAATCAGACCAAGGAACCATATTTTTGGGTTAGGGCCAATTAATTGGAAGAGAATGAGTTAGAATGGTTTTGTATTTGTGCATATTTTAAAAAGTAGCACAAGTAATCAGAGAACAGTGTATTATTTGAATCTATTGGCCTTGTGAGTTCACAGTTTCGCTAATCCTCAGTGTACTTTATGTTTCTCTCTCCCCTATACATCTCTGTTCCTCTCTTATTTTTAAAAACGTTCATAAAAAGCTGTCTGATCTGTCCTCTCCAAACAACAGAGGGTTATTCTTTGTGAACCACCCCTGTACTTTACAGGCTGAGTATATATGATATCCCTGTATCATTAAAATAAAGCTTAAGCCCATTTTGTGGCTTTTGTGTCTGAGCTTAAAAACTGTTAGAAATAATTCCCTCTTGCATTCTCAAAAGCAAGGGCATGTAGCTTTCTCTTGGGTATTATACTAATCATACTTTTGCAGGTTTCTGTGGAGCAGATGCAGAAATGATCATACCACTTTCCAGGGTACATTATTTTAGTTCCAGTTTTAGTTGATGTTCCTGGAAGTCTTTCCTATGCTCAGTAGTTTCAACCATGCTATCTCCTTAGCTTTCTATCACCTTCTCCTGCCCACCTTGCCTTTTTATATAGAAATTATTTTTTTTTAAAAGAAGATTTCATTTATTGAGGGAAGGGCAAAGGGGGAGAGAGAGAGAGAGAGAGAATCTCCAGCAGACTCCATGCTGAATGCAGAGCCTGACACGGGGCTCCATCCCACGACCCTGAGATCATGACGTGCACCAAAAATCAGGAGCTGGACACTCAAGTGACTGAGCCACCCAGTGCCTTAGAACTTATTCTTTATGATGTGTCAAAGACACCTATTGCACTGAAATGCCTTCAATGTTCCCAATCCCCATGGGGACTGGAGACCTCCGTAAGGTCTTTTGGTAATTTGTATACCTCTAATACAGCACTTATCAAGCTGATTGCTTATTTGTTCATCTTTCCCAGTAGATACTCTCGTTTTAACTCTTCCTGCCAGTATCCAACTTAGTGGATGGCACAAAATTGAGACCCAGTGAATATTTGACGAATGAATTGAATGTGATAGAAAAGAGAATTATTGTATTCCGTAATTTAAAATATATATATATACACCGAATTTCTTTCTTTTGATTCACCTTATTCATTTTTTTTTTACTTTTTTGGTAATGACTTTAGAAGAGTGGAGATCATTAGGGAGATACCAAGAGAGGTGTGCAGGAGCAGCAGCCTGGATGGGTGGGGGCCTTGGGGATACATGGGCCAGTCATGAAGGTCAGTGGGCTTGTCTGGGCCCATTTGGAGAATGGAAGATGTGTGCCAAGAAAACCAACTGGCCAGATATGGGGCCAGTTTGCTTTTGTGACAGATTTCTTCTTGGGGGGTTTGGGGGAGAAAATAGACTTGTAGCTCTTTTTTGCCTTTGTCCAGTTTCAGATATTCCTGGTTTTTTCCTCACTCTTTCATCCCTGCGGACTAAAACTTTTCCAGAGGACTTTTAACCTGGTATGAGAGAATCCTAGTTGTGTCTTCTCATCTTCCTCTTTCTGCTCTCTTTTCTCTCTCTCTCCAGAAGCCCTCCCACCCTCACACATCCCAGCATCTGAAAATGGAAAGATATGGATGCTTTCTTGAGAGATGTTGTTCTCTGTGTGGGATGACAAGTTCAAGAAATTTCTTTCTGCTCCCCACCCTCACTGTCATCATTTATCAGTTACGTGGGCCATGGTTTTATAACAGCACAGTCTTAAAATGTTCCTTCTAAGTTTAATTTCTCTCCTTTTGGCCTTTTAAGGATGTGAATTGGCTTTAAGCAGTAGACTCCTTTTAGTATGGTCACGTGAGCCTCTTTGTAAATCTGCTACACCCATCCCACCCACAGGTCTGGAGACTTGTCTGTTTCCCTTTCCCCTAGAACCTTAAAATACATTTTTAAGAAGTGATTGCACTGTAGCTTATTCATGTAAGCCTTACCACCATCTCCGCTCCTTGGGTTGACTTTCTTACAAGAATTTGCTAGCTGCTTCCAAAAAAAGGTCTGTATCTCTATTTTTAAAGCATAAATCCTGTTTTTCTTTTGTTTTGTTTTTTAAGCATAAATCCTATCTTAACTCTGGAGGAGAACTGATTTGGCTTGAGTTTTCTTAGACATGGGAACTTTTAACCTTAGGTTAGTTTTTCAGATTTTTACAAGGGAACTCTGGGGTCCCAGACAGCGTACTGATTGGAACTGGTTCAGTACTAACTTCTGCCTACTAGCCATGTAAACTTGGATAAGTCAGCCATATGGCCTTCAACTTCATCTGTAACATAAAAGGATTAGAGTAGATAATTTATTATTTTTTTTTAAGATTTTATTTATTTATTTGACACAGAGAGAAAGAACACAAGCAGGAGTGGCAGGCAGAGGGAAAGGGAGAAGCAGGCTCCCCGAGGAGCAGGGAGCCCATACCCAATGTGGGTATCCATTCCAGGACTCTGGGATCATGACCCGAGCCAAAGGCAGTTGCTTAACCGACTGAGCCACCCAGGTACCCCTAGAGTAGATAATTTCTAAGGGCTGTTTTGATTCTATTCATATATAATAGTGTTAGCTAATGTATTTAGATCACTTATGCATTAGGCACTGTTTTAAGTGCATGCCCCCCTAATATAATGGCTTTATTGAGATATAATTTGCATACCATATAATTTGCTCTTTAAATTGTACAATTCAGTGCTTTTCAGTGTATTCACAGGTATGTGTAAATTCACCGCAATCAATTTTAGAATATTTTTATCCCTCCAGAAGGAACCCTGTACCATCAGCAGTCACATTGCCTTGGTCCCTAATTCTCCCCCAGCACCAGGCAGCTACTAATCTACTTATTGTCTCTATAGATTTGCTTGCTCTGGACATTTCATATAAATAGAAACATTTCTTTCACCTAATATTTTCAAAGTTCATTCATGTTATAGGAGGTATCAGTGCTTCATTCCTTTCGTGGCTCTTGAAATATTCCATTGTGGATTTACCACATTTTCCCCCTACTTTTTAAAAATTGAAGTATAATTAACACATAATATTATATTAGTTTCAGGTATAAACCATTGATTCAACAGTCCCGTACATTACTCAGTGCTCACCATGTCTTATTTATCCATTCATTGGTTAATTGACATTTGGGCTGCTTCTACTTTTTTGGTGATTATGAATAATGCCACTGTGAACATTCTTATAAAGTTTTTGAGTGGACATATATTTTCATTTCTCTTGGGTCTGTATTTAAGGGAGGAATTTCTAGGTGATATGGTAATGCTGATTAACCTTTTCAGGAACTGCCAGACTGTTCCAAAGTGGCTGCACTGCTTTACATTTCAGCCAGCAGTATATGAAGGTTCCAGTTTCTCCACATCCTCACCAGCACTTGTTATTGTCTGTTTTTTTTGATTATGGCCATCTGAGTTGGTGTGAGATGACATCTCATTGTGGTTTTGGTGGGCATTTCTGTGATGGCTAATGATGTTGAGCATCTTTTCATGTGCTTATGGCCATTTGTATATCATCTTTGGAAAATGTCTATTCAGGTCCTTGACCCATTCTATAATGTTTTATTTGCCTTTTTATTATTGTATTATTTATACCGTATTTTATATTTTTGCTGTAAGAGTTCTTTATCCTGGATACAAGTCTCTTATCAAATAAATGATTCATAATTATTTTCTCTCATTCTTTCGGCTGTCTTTTCACTTTCTTGATGGTATCTTTTGAAGCTCAAATGTTTTTAATTTTGATGAAGTCCAGACTTCCCAATTTTTATTTAGTTGTTTGTGTCTTTTGTTTATATTTATGAAAGCTTTGCCTAGCCTAAGTCACAGAGAGTCACTCCTATGTTTTCTTACGAAAGTTTTATAATTTTAACTCTTAGATTTTAAGTTAATTGTTGTGTTATGATATGAGAAAGTGGTCCAATTTATTCTTTTGTCTGTAGATGTTCAGTTGTCTCAGCACCATTTACTGAATTAATTGCTCTGTATATCTAACTAGTTTATTCTTTATAGTAACCCTTTGTAGTAGGCTCTGTTAATTCCTCCCAGAGAGGTAAGAAAGTTCCAGTATCTTGCCCCTGTTCACTCACCTACTGCATAGGAAGGTTGAAAGTTGAACCTAGGTCCCTGAGGCCATGCTTTAATCATGAATTAACTCTTAGCAACCTGCCTTCTTACCTACTTACCTTTGACAGGGAAGAACTACCTTGAAAATAGTCAGTCAGTCATAAAAAGAAAACATTTTATTTCTTATAGTTGTGGTTATGCTGAAATGCTTCTGCTTTCTTAATCTGTTCGTGAATTCAGTTAGTTATAGCATTGACTAATAAAAATTTAGGAACAGTTTCAATTCCTAATAGTTTTGCTACCAGGGCTTTATCACCTCTCCCTGACACTATAGTCAACCATATTAGCCTTAGTCACCAGAGAGATCAAGTTACCAGTTCCAGAATACCACTAGACCACACAGGTTCCAGCAGTGGTGGGCCAGGAGCCCTGTTTCCCTCCCACACTCTAAAACTTTAACTTTTCTAAGGAATGTTTCCATTATGAGCACTAGAGTAGGAGCAAAGACCTCAGTTCTTGTTCAGACACTGCTACTTGGTGGACCTGTAGATTTGCCCTTACTTTATCTTAATTATGGGTGAGCTTAAACCAGAATTTTCTGAGTCAGTTCACTTGTAAGACTTTTATGCAGTTAAACAGATATATGAGTAATATGATAAATTTTCAAAAATCTGAGTCTATAAAAATTTTCAGTCTTTCTCAAGCATACTTAGTGATTCATCTGCTTGAATGGACTGAATACTGAATGCCTAGAGAAATTGAATTCTCCTTAGTCAAGCTTTCAATTATCCGCATCTTCTGTGATTTCCTTTGGTGTTGGTAATTTTTTTTTCTTTCTTTCTCTCTCTCTCTCCCTCTCTCTCTCTCTCTTTCTTTCTTTCTTTTGCCACTTGGTTTATATGCATTTACATGACTGCCACTTTATTCAGAGAAACCAGCCATGTTGCAGTGTAACAAAGCAGATGTAGAATATCATCACAGTGGCTTGTGGTAGGAATGAAAAAAGCAAGGTGTGATTGTTGTCTGTCCCACTCACTAGGCTGTAATTACCCCCAAAGCAGGGACATTCTGTCTTTTTTACACACAGTTACATCCCCAGTGCGTAGTGTAAGACCCAATAAATGTTTTGAGTGAGAGAAGAACCTTAGGGACATTTTGAAGAGGCTATACTATATTTCAAATAGGAGAATGATTAGTCGAACATTCAGTTATCTATCTATCTATCTATCTATCTATCTATCATTTAGAAAAATATTTTATTTATTTATT
This sequence comes from Procyon lotor, assembly GCA_028646535.1. Classification (NCBI taxonomy): domain Eukaryota; kingdom Metazoa; phylum Chordata; class Mammalia; order Carnivora; family Procyonidae; genus Procyon; species Procyon lotor. Next base: position 87,938,564 of record CM053606.1, on the reverse strand, counting down.
TATTTGACGGAGAGATCACAAGTAGGCAGAGAGGCAGGCAGAGAGAGAGGGGGAAGCAGGCTCCCTGCTGAGCAGAGAGCCCGATGCGGGGTTCGATCCCAGGACCCTGAGATCATGACCTGAGCCGAAGGCAGAGGCTTAACCAACTGAGCCACCCAGGCGCCCTGGACATTCAGTTTTAAAGCTGGTAGTCTTCTATTTTAATAGCTAAGGGATTTGGTAGCCAAAGAGAAAGAAAGGAAAAAGCTCTCTATATAAAGTACAGAGAAACACACTGTGGGCAGTTAGGGTGAAGTTTGTTGTGTTGGTTTCATTTTTAATAAAAGGGAAAAATCAAGAGGAAGGAAGTAATGCCATAAATGTGGAGAGGAAGATGAAGAATTTGAAGGGTTGGTAAGTTTAATTAATAATAATGCCACCCCGTTTTCAGATGACTTTTTATGTTTATGATGTACTTTACTCATGATATGGCACTTATAACAACCTAGAAAGGCAGGTTGGGCAGGTGGATTCAGCCTCATTTTACAGATGAGGAAGCTAATTCAGAGTTTGTAATTTACCATGTGTTAAATAGCTTATAAGTAGTGAGATTGAAACTTGACCCATATCTTTAGACTGTGAGCTCAGTATTTTTCTTATGTTCCCCACCCCACCTAGTTTTCCCAAGCAGACATCTTAAGAAGAAAGTAAATGAGTTTAAATTTAATTAGATGATCTTCTATCTATTCCCATTAATCTAGGATGGAGCTGGGAAAAATCTAATATCTCCCTTCCTTGCTTTTTTAAAGAACCAGTGAATAGTTATCTAAGTAGACATTTTTCTTCACTGGGATTTTATTTCATAAAAACACTTTGAAATACTTGTGAGGTAACTGTGAAGGCATGTCATTGGCATAATGAGTCACTTTGTCTAGCTTCTCTTGAGGCAAGAGAAGACGGAAGATTGGGCAATTTTTTGTATGGTGAGTCCTGGGTTGACCAGCTGCTGGCTACTGAACTGAAATAATGAAGTGGGTCTGTTCTGATCTCCGTGTTCTGTAGAAGAGCTGATCACTTACTTCAGCATGAGAATTCATTATTTTTTCTTGTTCTTCTCTATCCAGGTTTTGAAGGGATCACCTGTGAGCGGAATATTGACGACTGCCCTAACCACAAGTGTCAGAATGGAGGGGTTTGTGTGGATGGGGTTAATACTTACAACTGCCGCTGCCCCCCTCAGTGGACAGGTATGCACACTGTGGTAAATCAGAATGGGGCATGGATTGGTAACCAGAGACAGGCTCTTTTTGAAGTGGACACCTTTTACAAGGATCTCTGTGCTACATCATTGGGTAGAGTGCTAACCTCATATGTTCTATGCTCATTTAAAAGAAAATATTTTCACAGATGTAACTCAGTACCTCCGCACCACACTAAGGTGCTATGACAGATATGAGAAAAGAGTGTTACTGACAGAGTCTGAGGTCTGGGAAAAACAACACATTGGCTAGGATATAGCAGATACTTAATACATAGAGGAAAAGAACACAGTTAACTATGAAAATATAAATGTTCTCCCCACACTTACAAAAAAGTACGTACTATGGGAAGTAATCGATGTGTTCACTAATCTTATTGTAATCATTTTGCTACACACACTATAAACATATCAAATCATCACATTGTATATTTTATTTTTTTTCACATTGTATACTTTAGATTTATACAATATTATATGTCAAAAATATCTCAATAAAGCTGGAAAAAAAAGAAACTACAACTTGTTAAGTTTTGGTATATTATCAAAGAATAATAATTATATGAAAAGGCTATTTAAAAACTCTTCTTTCTTCCAAACAAAAAGTGAAAATCTAAGTTATACACACTACAAGAGTTCAGAGCTTATTCATGGACAAAAATCTATCTCATCTCATTGCCATGTCCTGTAATTATGCAAAGGGTTGGGCAGGCACCCTTGATGACATTATATTTGATACCCATCTACGTTTCTATTTTTTTCCTTTTTTGTATTCCTTTTTGCACATAGGACAAGAATAGATTTTTCGGCCTCAGACATTAGTCTTGCTTAATTTTACAACCTCTTGAAGTGTCTGATGTTGTCTTAGGCAGATTTTCCACTTATTTTTGAAGGTTAAGTGATTTTATGCAGACATTTGGTTCTAATTTCTGTTTATATCTATTTATCTAACTGAAAGTGGAAACAATTAAGAACTGATTAAGTGACTAAGAACTAAGCCTTTTTGAGAGAACTTGATGATTTAATGTGGAAACACAAGATTAAGTTAATGTTATAAGGAAGAAACTTCAGGGGCGCCTGGGTGGCTCAGTTGGTTAAGTGGCTGCCTTGGCTCAGGTCATGATCCCAGGGTCCTGGGATTGAGGCCCATATCGGGCTCCCTGCCCAATGGGCAGCCTCCTTCTCCCTCTCTACTGCTTGTGTTCTCTTGTGCGTGCACTCTTGCTCTAAAAAAAATAAATAAAATCTTTAAAAAAAAGAATAAGGAGGAAACTTCAGCACCAGTGAGGGATTTTGCCTAGCAAAAAAGTCTTGATGTCAGATCGCTGACATTACTTATTGGTATTCTTTAGAATCTCCAAGTTGCTTTCCCTTATCTATACGAGCTAATTATTTAGAGTACTCTTTAGAGCTGTACGCTATGAATAGAAAAATATTAAAAGGGTTTAAAACTTTGGTAACATGATTTCCTGGAAGGGCATACATTTCTGATTTTAATCTCCAAGCTATCCTTTTAAATACTTTTCCACTGGGTTTCTCTAGAATTGGACTTCCCTAGCATTTCTTCTTGGTGTCTTGATCCTAGGACTTTACTCCCAACACTCTGCACTTTCTGTCATATTCTCTCTTCTCTTTAGCTTTTGCCATTTCTCTGATAGATTTTTTTCAGAGGCCATTTTTCTTTTCAACTCAAAAAATTACCGTGAAGTTCCTCACATGACAGTAATAACTGAAAAGATTTAAATTTTTCTCTTTTTAATGATCCTTATACTGGTATTGGACAGGATAAGATGCTTGTTAGGAACTTGACCCCATCCTAATCTCTCTTTTGTTGTACATGGTACTAGGGCCTCTGATGCCAATGAAGGTTAAATGATATTGTGATTTCATTGCTGAGTTTTCTTTGATGCTATACTCCATTTTCTGCTTTGATACTAATTAGGAAGGTGCATTCTTGGGGAAAGCTATCCCAGTGAAATGATATTTTATCAAAATTTCTTACACTAGGATGTTTAATAAGTACCTCTTTTTATGAAAGTCCTTATAACATGTTTCTTTCTCCATGTGTTTTTGTATTTTCTAGAAAGGATGGCAGATTTCTGGATAAGTTCAATGTGGCAATATTTATTTCTTTTGATCTCCTGTCATTTAAAATGACTCTCAGTCTTTGGTTTCCCACCACAGGTTTCCTTCCTCTTTTTCACTCATGCTGATTCTTTTATTTCCAGTGTTTTTTACTGTCCGCATTACTAACAGGATCAAGTCTGAAGTCCTTCCTCTGCTGTATGAATTCCTTCCTGGTCTCAACCCTGTTTGCTTCTCCAGTCTTCTCATGAATCCAACAGCAGTAAGAACTGCTTCCAGTTCTCCTGTATCTACTGCGTCCTATGTCTTCACTCACACCATTCCTTTTCTACAGATTGTCCTTCTCTATCCCTCTCCCTCTTGTAGGCAGCCTTACCAGTTTTGCCTGCCTGGCTCAGGTCAAGTGGCTGCCTCCTTCAGGGAACTTTCCGTGACCTCTCTCCAGGCTGAGCTAGGTATTGTCCTCTGGGTTCCCTTACTATACTGTATGTTCCTCAGTGATAATGCTCACCACATTAATATTGGCATTACTATATGTTTGAGGTGAGGGAAATACCAAGTTCTAGGATGACTGAACTGTTGTTGGTGATACCAGTTACTAGAGCTCTCTACACACTTTTGTTCTCAGTAGCATACAGCTGAACTGTTTACCATCCCAGCCCTCACCTCATTCTGAGAAGAATAGAGAAAAATTTGGGAGTCATAGGGTTCCTATTTCTGCTGATATCAGAGCTATAAATTGAGATTAGTATTTTCTGCTTTATACAAATTAAAGAAATGAGTGGGCTAGAGGCTGGTAGTTAGCTAATGTTTGTTAGTAACCAAATACGGCGCTAATTAAGTGTTTTATTTTGTGTAATCTTTGTGATAATTGTATTAGGAGTAGAGTTTATTAAATATCCTTTTTATAGATGATGATGGATATGCAGAAGGGTTAAACAGTTTAGGCACAAAGTGGTTGGGTTAGGGTTTGAATCTAGCTTTGCTGAACCCCAAGTTTGTGCTCAAATCTGTGGTCTTTTTCTATACAAATTGACTCTGTGGATTGTCCTTTTTTATTTTTTAAGGATTTTGAATCTTTTTAATAGACAACATTCAATTTATAATTTTATTATTCTAGGATGTGGTGATTTATTCTTTTTTTTTCCATTTTAGATATTTTCCCGGTTATTTTGAAATTAGAAGTCATTTTTGAATGAGTATTTTATATTCAGTTGGAGATTTTTTCAGGAGTCTTACTGCAACTTTGTTCAGACTTCCCCCATACAATTCCCAGCTATGGAGTTGAAGCATGAACTGTCTGGTCTGGCTGTTGAAACAATAGAAAAAGGGTTGGAGTTAGTCTACTAGGGGAAGAAATGAAGTTGCCAGTTATCTGAGAAAGAATGAATGGGATTATGTAGCTGAAGAAACCTAGGTATCAGTTTGAAATAAAGGAGGTTTGTGAATTTGCCATGGTTTTTTAAATTAAGTTTTTAATTTTAATTCCAGTATAGTTAACATATAGCATTATATTTATAAGTTTTTAATAAGAGGAACCTGATAGGCACTGTGTTGTTTATAAATACATATACAGAGAAGGTTTGATCTTTAGTAGCAAGTTCTGGACTTCAGGATGACCAGAAACGTTTTCCGAGTCTTTGATGGTTTGATTTGGGATAAATGAGTCAGCTTCCTTTTCTTCAGAAGGCTTTATTTGCTGTCCATGGAACTAATATCTTTTAGTTACTTTATTGGGGTATTGGGAGAAAAAATGGTGCAATAAAAAACCTTTTGAGCCTTTCATTTATCATGTCAATTAAATTTATATTTAATTGTAATTATAAATTACACTTACAGCTGTAAATTGCACTTATCATGTAAAACATTTCCAGATCTATGCTGTTTGATATGGTAGTCATTAGCCATATTTTGTTACTGAGTATCTGAAGTGTGACAGATTGAATTGAGATGAGCCACAGCTGTACAATACCTGATTTTGAAGACTTAGTATGAAAAACAAAAGTAAAATGTCTCAGTAACAATGTTCTATTTTTTTTTTTAAGATTTTATTTATTTATTTGACAGAGAGAGAGAGATCACAAGTAGGCAGAGAGGCAGGCAGAGAGAGAGAAAGGGGGAAGCAGGCTCCCCGCTGAGCAGAGAGCCCGATGCGGGGCTCGATCCCAGGACCCTGAGATCATGACCTGAGCCGAAGGCAGAGGCTTTAACCCACTGAGCCACCGAGGTGCCCCAGTAACAATGTTTTAAATACTGGTTTAGATACTAAAATGATAGTGTTTTGGATATATTGAGTTAAATAAAATATGATCTTAAAGTTGATTCCATCTGTTTCTTTTTAAGTGCTACCAGAAAATTTTAAATTAAATCTGTATATCTCATGGCATTTTTATTGGACAGCACTACTTTAGGTCTGAAGATGTTGTATAGGTATTAGCACTGCTGCTAATGTAGGGGTGTCCTGTCTGATCTGGGGTGGTGGAGGGATAGATTTGCAGTTGTTTGTATGGGGGGCCTTGGGGTTTGTCTCACTAAAGAAAGCATGTTGCCCCTGTTCTGGTGTGGTTTCCATATCAGTTATGGACAGAACTGTATTCTGATCTGGTCTCTTCACCTGACATGGCCACCTAGAACAGTATTCAAAAGATACCATTCTTCTAGATGAGCTAAAGCCCAGGTGGAAGGCAGAAATTGGTATTGGGAGTTGGGTATAAATAAAAACTTTTTTTATAGGAATTTTGTTATAGAGATGTCTGAGTAGTTGGATGTTCCTCTAGGAAATGGAAATAAACCTAAGGATTTGATGAAGCCTGAGCACAAAGGTCTTTATTATTACTGTATTAGGCCCCAAGCCATCTTATGAGAGAATTTCTGCTCTGGCAGATATCCATTTAAGAGAGGGGAAAAGAAAGTTATAAAAGGCTCCCAAATTAATTAAAGCAGTGTAGATTACTGTTTTGTCTACATAGATTGTTATTTGAATTTTCTTTTTAAAGGTTCATTTCCTTCAGAATTAAAGTTGCCTCTAAACTCAACTCACAAATTCCTCTCTGGCAGCTTTTGGTTTGGGTTCACTCCTAGGGCAGACGTGATTTATTTTCCTGTGCTTGTTATTAACCCAGAAATGTAATTTTAGCTTGGGCTTGGAGTAGTGCTTTGGGACGCTAAGCAGAAGTGAACAATGGAAGTTAGGTGGACATGAGTCAAATAAAACCAACCACATTTTCTCTCAGCTCTCCTTTTATAACTGATGAGCCCAAAGAGTTGGTTAAGATTCCCTTGACTGTCGGTTGCTCCAATTTCAGTAAAAATTTTTTGGCATGAATCAGCAAGTACATACTGCCAGAGGTGGTGCATTAGCTCCTGTGTCTGGGAAAGGACTGGGAACGGAGTCTTTTTGTGACAGTTATTTTGATTTTGAACCTGATGCCTCGTTTCGGTCTAGCCTCTAGTTGGTGACAAGCTGTTCCCTAGATGAGGCTTTTGTTAAAACCACTTTTCTGTTTTTTAAATACTGTAGTAATGGAGGCTTCTGGTTGAGAGTGGAAACTATTTATATCTGGGGTTGCAAAAGTATTCTCATTTGTATTCTGCATGGGGAAACGGGAAAATGCATCTCCCATTTCAGTTTCTCTGCTGTGAACTTGATTGTGAGGACTTGATAAAAGCCTGTTTTCTGGAATTCTGCTTCACCCAATTTCAGTTTGCTATCAGTTAGGCAGACTGCCAGAGTGCTAACCTGAAGCACCCTCATCCTAAATGTCCCAGATGTGTGGTCTCATCACTTGATGAGCGGTCATGTTGGTGTGAACAGGGGTGAGTGGTTAGGATAGCCTTCCACAAAATATAGGAGGTGAGACTGAGGGATCTTTTGTGCTCTTGTGGTCCATGACTCAATGTCTGATTTTGGCTACATTCCAGGCAAGATCTAGTTTCATTCCATGACTTTTCAAGCCCCCGCAGAATTGTTGCAAGGTAGCTTCAATAACATATTTATTGAATAACTCAGTTATATCCAGTATACTATGCTGGATGCTATAAGAGACACAAAGAAGAAATAAATCAATTCTTATCTTTTAAGGATTGTCAAATTCACTAGGAAGAAAGAAGAAAGTCCACACATAACCACGTAGGAGGTCAAAACTATAAATGAACTTGAGTTTGGATAGAAATTGGGGGCCATCTAAGTACTTGGTTGGATGAAGGGGGAAACAGAGCAGAGTTAACTTCTGTTTTGAATCTGTGTAATGAGAGAATGTGGGTTCTATTGAAAGAGATAGAAAATGGGCTAAAGGCTGGTGAGTTTGAGGTGAGTTTTCCAAGAGAAAAGCACTTAACAGTAAGACCCAGGAGGTCAGATTAGAGGTAAGGGCTCTGCATGGTGTGAGAGAAACAGAGTTTGGACCTAACTTGTGAGTAATGTCCACAGTTCAGAAAATGGAGGAGGAAAGGGATCCAAAGAAGGAGGTGAGAGAAAGGGATGTCTATGAGTTGGAAAACTCTGCCATGATAGCATCCTTGAGGCAGGGGCTGCATTTTAAGACTGTGCCTTTGCCTCAACTCTGCATGCCTCTCTGGTACCATCTGTGGTGTTTTACCGTTGTTCCTGATTTATATGGAGGATGAGGGTGGTGTTACTTATTTTGGCATTCTTGGGACCAGTTTTAACCAATAGTAGTTATTGAGTGAATGACAAACAAAAGACTGATATAAGAATGATAACTGTAAAGAGTTAATCAAACTTTGAGGTCATGGGAATCTTCTAAAATGTTTCAATATTAAGGAGAGAAGAAGGCCAAATTGTAAAGAGTTAAATTAGGAAAAAAGTGGGTCTTGAGGAAGGAGGAAGGGGAGGAGTGGGTATAGATCACTTACGCAAGATTTTTTACAGCTAAAAGAGGGAGAAATGCAGGGCAGTAACTACAGGGAACAGAAACTTCATTCATGTGACTGACCATAGACCCTTGGCTACACTGAGTTAAGACTAGAAGAGGGTTGGTTAATGAACTAGGTTATTTAGGAGGGCTTAACTCTTACAAGTGTCAGTGGAGGATTGTTAGGTGAAATCGTTGGGAATGGGGAAAGAGGGAGACAGGAAGTTATAGTCAGAGTTGAATACCAAATTTGAGATCTTGCGGTTGGAACACTGAATGTCCAAATGTGATCCAAAATGTGAGTGTGCTTGTGAGATGGAGTGGATGTGGAAGCTGTTGAGTTAAGAAAAGTAAAGAACTCTTGGCTTGGATGACCTAATTAGTCCTCCACTTAGATAGTAATTTCATGGGAAATGGGAAAGCAAAGAATGAGAAGATCATAAGTCATGTGTTTAAGTCTTCCAAGGAGGTGGAAATTGGTCCATGAGGACAACAGATAGAGGTGAGATGATTTAAATTATAGTATTTAGAGTTTTCTTAAAAAGTATACATGTGGATTTGAATCCATCTCTATTTTTTAGTGTCAGAAGTAAAATTGCATATACTCATTGCTTCTTCTGTAAGATGAGGAATAGGCATGCTTTTGGTTCACTTATATCTTCTTTTCACTCTCCAGATTTTATTTATATGATCTGGGATTTAAAAATTCATATGATAGTATTGCTATTGAATTTTGAAATTTTTTGCATTTTCTTTTAAAAATATTCTTTTTTTTTTTTTTTTTTTTTTTAATTTTATTTATTTGACAGAGAGAAACACAGCGAGAGAGGGAGCACAAGCAGAGGGAATGGTAGCGGGAGAAGCAGGCTTCCCGCGGAGCAGGGAGCCCGATGCGGGGCTCGATCCCTGGTCCCTGGGATCTGACCTGGGCCGAAGGCAGACGCTTAACGACTGAGCCACCCAGGCGCCCAAAAAAATATTCTTGATATTTACATTGCTTTATAATCCAGTTTATAATATTTTGGACTTAATTCTATATGTAACTTGTTTTGTTTTGTGTTAACTACCAGTACATTTATATAACAATCTTTTCATTCCTGGATTCTTTATTTTGATTTATTTTTTCAGTCAAATGAATACATCTTGGAGTAGTTTTTTTTCCCTAGAAAAGTTGCATGTTGGCATATCTTCAGAGCTCTTAGATATTTGAAAAATATATTTTGATTTAGTTGCCTTTATACACAAATGGCATCTTGTCTGGATATTGAGTTCTTGAGTCTCAAGTCAATCTTATCAAGTTCCTAAACATTGTTACTTTGCATCTTATAAACATTATAGGGAAGTCCAATATCAGACAAGTCAGGCTCTCTCCCCTCTCCCTCATCTCCTCTCTCTTTAAAGTAAAATCTTTAACCAGTATTGGTATAAGTATATCCCTATTATTTTTTTCTCCTAGTACTTTTTTTAAATTTTTTTTTTAAAGATTTTATTTATTTATTTGACAGAGAGAGAGAAATCACAAGTAGGCAGAGAGGCAGGCAGAGAGAGAGAGAGGGGGAAGCAGGCTTCCCGCCGAGCGGAGAGCCCGATGCGGGGCTCGATCCCAGGACCCTGAGATCATGACCTGAGCTGAAGGCAGAGGCTTTAACCCACTGAGCCACCCAGGCGCCCCTCTCCTAGTACTTTTGAGCCCTTTAGATCTGCAGGCTTCGGTCCATTCTCACCTCAGAAAGGATTATTCTTTCCATTTTGTTTCATTTGTTTTTGTGTCTTCAGGAACCTCTATTATCTTAATTAGGTCTTCATTCTTTCCCATAGCTAAGATCTTATTTCTTGATATTTTAATTCCCTTTGCATTTTATGAGAGCTTAAGCCTTTCCTTTACAACACTGATTCATTTTTCTTCATTGTCAGTTCTATCCTTTATGGCTTCTGATTATGATTTTTATTTGAATTGCATTTTTTAATTTTCTAATAGTATTTACTCATGGCATCTAGGTCCTCTGTGATTCTGCTTTGTTCTCAGCCTGTCCTTCTTCATCAGTCTGACGTCTTGTGTTACTTTTCATTTCTTTTTAAAACCTACATTTGTCGGGGGCACCTGGGTGGTTCAGTGGTTAAAGCCTCTGCCTTCGGCTCAGGTCATGATCTCAGGGTCCTGGGATCGAGCCCCACATCGGGCTCTCTGCTCGGCAGGGAGCCTGCTTCCCCCACTCTCTGCCTGCCTCTCTGCCTGCTTGTGATCTCTCTCTGTCAAATAAATAAATAAAATCTTTAAAAAAAAAAAACAAACCTACATTTGTCTACATTTCTTGAGAATACAGAGCCAGTTCCTTCTATTCTGGAAGGAAACTTACTTCACAGGTATGCTTTTCATCTACATCTTAAAGGTACCTTCTCCATCTTTCACATTGCAGAATGTTTTAATAGGCCTCATGTTTTGTTTTGTTTTCCATTTTACTCATTCTGCTCATAGTAACGGCTTGCCTGTAAAGAGCCGATTGATTCTTTTTGGAACCCCTGCTGCAGTGAGGTGAGGGGCTCTTTATGTAAATTGGTTTAACAGCCCAGTAACCCAAGAAGGTGGCGAGAGAGCCGAAGTGTGGGCCTCCTTGCAGGGGGACTGAAGCTTGGCACTGTTTTCTTCTTGTTGTGTGGAGAAGCCTTTGTGCCAGGGGTCAGCTTTCTGAACATCCAGTATTGGCACAGCATCCATTGCTCTCCATATAGTGGCTGAGCCTGGATGCTCTTTGGTGCTGCTGCATCCGGAATTTGCCCCAGATGCACTGCAGACTCTCTTGTTGCTATAGCGGCCACAGGAACCCTGGGACTCCCTGGGGCTTTAAATTGCTATTGACCTGGAGGGGTGAGGTGGAGTTCAGTCCATTCTCCTCATAGCAGCAGAGTGGGCTTTCTGAAACACAAATGGGATCGTGTTATTTCTTTGCTTAAAATGCTTCAGTGGGTCCTCCTTGTCTTTGGATAGAGTTCCAAGTCTCTGTATATAACTCCCTCTCCAGCCATATCTCCCCTAATCCATACCTTATAAGTGAACCATACTGATTTTTTTTCATTGACTTAAATGAGGCATGCTTTCTCTTCTATTCAAACCGATAGACATACACTTATTTCTGCCTGAAATACTCCCCACTCTGCCCTCTTACTACACACGTTTCCATACATATACAACCCAGTTAACATGTAAAGTCACTTTCTCTCTGTCTTGTTAAAGGTAATTTAAAGTTTTTTCAGCTATACCACAGGTTATTCTGATTTTCAGGTAATATCACATGGCATATTTCTGATTTCAATCCAAGATATCCTATTGTACTTATCTCTGTTTTATAGATCTGTGAAGTCTCTGGCACTAGGGGGTCATCTGGGTTTGGATCATGTAGCAGTGAATAAATGGATAAAAGAACTTTAGAAATAGTTAAGGCAGGAGACCACTGTGATCTTCAAATGCTGAGACAAATGCTGCCATTACTGTTAATATTTGGATGATAAATTCGTGTTATAAATGTAGCCGTAGGTGGTTTGAAGGGGTAAATTTGTAGGAAAATAAAATGTAAAAAAAAAATTACAGGGCCTTGACATGGGTTCTCATTAGGTCCCATAGTTAGGGCTTGCCAATGAAACATACCATCCCCAACTGGACCTGCAGAACATAGTGCTCTCTTCTCCTACTTTATGCTCCCAAGGCAACATGTATCCATTAGAGCACTTATCACTGTTAGAATTTTGTGTTTGGTTGTAAAACCCCTATTTACAGGGTAGAAGCTACAGCTGTTTTCTTTACCATTATCATTTCATTGTATATAGGTCAGTGCCTGGCACATGGTATGTATATATTTGTTGAATGAATGAATGAGAACATGAAAATTTTCATTTGTTGCTGGCCTGACATCATCCTTTGAAATTCAGGGCTGATACTCGGTTCTGTCAGAGTCTCTTTTCCTTACTCCCTGAGATACTTTAGTATTTTTCTTCAGTGTAGACCAGGTCTGTACTACATCTGTGAAACTGGACTAATTGTGTGAGATTACATTTGACAATATAAGCACTTATCACCTGGAAATTGCTTAATAAATATATTTTTTTAACTATTTAAAGTTAGTAGCAGCATTAGAGAATAAAGAAAACATTGATTCTTTGCCTACTTACCTTCATGCAAGTGGAGGCAATTAGAAGAGGAGGAGAGGACTCTACTGAAGAGGGCTAACTAGGGTGTAGTCTTTTGGGAAATCTTAGGTTTCATTCAAAGGGGGAAGGTACCTACCATAGTGTATAATTATCCTTGAGACATAGTTAGGGTCAAAAGGCAAGGTGAATTGGGTGTGGTATAAATGGGATGGAGTTCAGCGAGTAAGGAAGAGGATAGAATAAGAAGTTTGGATATTGACTGGTGGATGTCAGTAAAGGGAAAATGGAAACTTTGGGAGTATGGATAGAATAGAGACACCCTAAGGTGTGAAGGAGATGAATTGAAAGATGACTATTTGATTAGAATAACCTAAGTAAGAGAAGACAAGTACGGATAAACTTTTGTTTAACAAATATTTTTGAATACTTCTCAAGAAATATTATTAGCTGGACACCATGTTAAGTGCTGGGGATTCACTGATGAAGTAAATAGCTACCACCCATTTCTTCATGGAATTTACAATCTAGGGAGGAACACAGACATAAATCATATAGTTATCTGTAAAATTTTGAACTTCAATAAATATCTTTAGGAAAAGTAGAGGTTATTAGGAGAGCATATTAACAGGCAGAATTAATTGAGTTGAGGGTAGGCATGTAATCTCTTTGAGAGGGTGACATCTCAGCTCTGGATAGTAAGTAAGAGTTAGGGAACGGGGGAGATAAGAGTGTTCCAGATACAGGGAATAGCATGTACAAAGACCCCAGTGGGGAGAAAGGTTATGATTATTTTGAGAAGTGAAAAAAAGCCAGAGTGGCTAGAGCTAGTGGTGTTTCCAAAGGAAAGATTAGAGAGATTGGCAGAAAACATGGCCCTAACTGCTACTAACTTCAAATAGTAAAAAAATATATTTATTAAGCAATTTCTAGGTACCAGACTCTGTGATAAGTGCTTATATTGTCAAATGTAATCTCACACAATTAGTCCAGTTTCACAGATGTAGTACAGACCTGGTCTACACTGAAGAAAGATAATAAAGTATCTCAGGGAGTAAGGAAAAGAGACCCTGACAGAACCCAGTATCAGCCCTGAATTTCAAAGGATGATGTCAGATGTTTTTTTTTTAAATCAGCTTTATTGAGATACAATTTACATACCATACAGTGAACCTATTTAAAGTGTACAGTTCAATGGCTTTTAGTATATCAATCTGTGAGTTCCTCACCCACCACCACAATCAACTTTAGAACATTTTCATTACCCCCAAAATAAACTTCGTGCTTTTTAGCTGTCACCTGCTAATCCTTCCTTCCCCTTACCCTTAGCCCTAGGCAACCACTTTCTGTCCCTGTAGATTTGCTCATTCTGGACATTTCCTATAGATGGAATAAGATATATGATCCCTTGTGACTGGCTTTTTCCAGTATAATGTTTTCAGGATTCATCTGTGTTATGTTGTGCACCAGTATTTCATTCTCTTTATTGCTTTAGAATTTCATCCTAAGTATAATGCAGTCATCAAATCCTTTGTCTTTGAAAGGTTTGATCAGGCACATGGCACAATCCACTGTATATATTGAGATCATTCTGGTGATTTTTTAGGAAATATATTGGTAAGGTACAGGGAAACCAGGCTTTTGAAGAGTTATAGAAAAGATGATGGTGTCTAGGATTAGTGGGGACATTCAGTGAAATTCTTGCGTTTATCCATGTGTTTATCCCCTACTCCTGCATTATCCCCTTAGCTGCTTGCCTACCTCCCCAGGCCTCTTACACACATTCGTGCGCTTGCACATTAGTGCCCACATTTCCTCATTAGGCAGACCCTGTAGACAACTGTGTTTATAGAATGTTTCAACCAGTCTAGACGTGGAGGAGTAGGATCGTTGAGCTTGTGCTCTGTTCTTTCACTTCAGCAGTGGAACAGAACATCTGTGTATAGAGAAGGTTCGGTAGGGCAGAGGTTGTAACAGTGCTCTGCTGTAATATGGAAGAATGGAACTCCACACTCAGGAACTTGGGTGATTGCTGGCTGGAAGGAGATATTGGAGCCTGAATTCTCTTAATTTAACCATGGAAGAGGAGGTAGCAGGGTCAGGGCAAGGGCCAGCCAGGCTCATTTTTTACATGTTCCTCATGTGCTGATTGTTGTTGCAATGAGACTTGACCCTTAACAGGGCCATTGATGTGATAAAAGTTTTTCCCACACACTTCACAGTTGAGAGATGACTAGGAAGGGTAAGGGCTTTATCCTAAAGTGCTAAGGCTCAGTGATCATTTCTTTTCTTTTCTTTTTTTCCCCTCCTGTCACTTCCCAGTTACTTGTAACTCCAAGTCAGATTGATGGTTTGTTTGTGGTACCTTGAGAGCACCATAATGAGCTGTTTGTATCCTAGTGTGTTTCAGCTCATAAATGATGTCTGTTTAGTGGTCCACGGCTCACTGGGCTAGAGCTGGATGCTAATGAAGCCTAGGTCATGGTTTCCATTTCAGTACAGTTTTCTTGGGTTCACTCTGTTATATTTACTGCCAGAGACTGTGCCCACAGTCTTACACATTCACCCTTTGGTTTTTAAGACCGTAGGATGAGGCAGTAGGAAAAGATCAACATGAAAGTGATCTGCTCCTACAAAATTAATACAGCATTCTCATTTTCCTGATGGTGGGTTGTTAGTGTTGTTTAATTAGTAGTACTACTGAAGTGTCTTGCTCTGCCCCTGTGTTTCTCAATCCTGCCCTATCTCTCAACAGGAAGGTCAGAGTTCCCTTTCTTATTAGAAGACTAACTTGATCTGCTATGACCTCACACCTCCAGCATCCTTTTCAGTAGTTAATGATTTCCATTTTTAATTTTGTCTTTTTCTAACATTCTTCCGAGCTGTGCAAATGTGGACAAGTCACTGCTCCTCTCTGGTCCCAGTTTCCTCATCTGTAAAATGAGCGTGTTAGATTAAATCTAAGGTCTACAGTCTATTTCACCACTGATACCAAGTACCTAGTAAAGTGCCAGATATGTAAACAGGTCATTCTCAGACACAGCTTCTATCCTCAAGGAGCTTAAAGTCTAACAGGGGCAGAGACTATACATAATAATAAGTAAATATAAAAATAAATAAAGAAGTACAACTTTTGATGTTGGCAGGATGGATTGAATGGAATAGATGCAATGATGGAGAAAATTGGGGAGATGTGAATTTGAAGATCCATTTAAGTTATAAAAGAAGTCAAAGGATGAGACATTACTAGCCATATAAATAAGAGGGGGAAGGATATTTGAGACAGAGAGAATAGGTTATGCAGAGGTTCTGAGGTAAGTAAGTACTTAATGTTTAAGGAACCAACAGTAAGCCACTGTGTCTGGAGTAAAATATATGAAGGGAAAATATGGATTTGAGGTGTATTTAAGAGGCAAAAGTGATCAGCCAGAAAATTACCAGGAAGTGTGGGTGGCTCTAAGTATTTAAGGTATCAGCTAGGGATTTGGTAGTGTGACACTTCATACCAAGTTAGCCCAGACTCATGGTGACAATAGAGAAAGAAGTTGCTGAAAACAAGTTATTTCTTTTCTCCTTTGCTGACCGGAAATGGGAATGGCCTAATAGCCCTCTGCCTTAGTCTTAACATTAAATGGCAGTAGCCTGCAATATCTGGCAGGTGGAAATTACTCAGAGGCCCGGAAAAACTTGCCTAACTGAGCTTTGTGCAACATACTTTGGGAGTTCACCAGCAAAGTTTGTGTGTTGACACAGATGGTATCCATGCTAAGACTTGTTTGGGTAGATTTAGTAGCTTGGTAGGGCATGGCTACAACACAGCTCTCCCTTTTTATCAGACACGTTTATATGCTAGGTAGCTTATAACTTAGTTCTTTTTCCTTCTTTCCCTACCAACAGAGAGCCATTTGCTTTTAGTCCCTCCTGTATTCTACTGGCAGACTAACCTTCAAATGCAGTTTTGATCCTGTCTTCCCCCATCCATGAGCCTGTGATAACTCCCCTTTACTTTTTGTTATCATGTTCAGAATTCATACTAGAATTCAAAGCCTTAAGTGATCTCCGACCTCTTCTTTTAAACCCCAGCCAGAGACTATCTTTCAGTCATTTTGATGTCTTCAAGCCCTAGCCCTACCACCCTCAGGGAGCCTTCTTCCTCCAGCCCGGATTTATGTTTTCTTGTCATGGAATAGTGGGAGCCCAATGACCTCAGACAATGCACCCAACCCCTCCAGAAGATTGCCATAAACTCTATTTCAATGTTTAGTCATCTTCTGCCTTTATTCATTTGTACCGGGGTGTTCTTTAATTGTCGCATGCTTCTGTGCTTTCTCAGTGTGCTTTAAGACCCTAGGAGCAGGGACCTAGTCTGCAGATCTTGTTCATCAAAACCAAGGCCTGAAAACTTAACAGTGCTGCAGTGAGAAGGGCAATAGATTTGGAGTCAGACTGATCTGGGTTTGAATGGCAGTGCTTTCACTAGTTTATGACCTTGGGAAGGCTACTTTACTTTTCCAACCCTTATGTTTCTTATTCTTAGTCTTCTGCATTGATTTCCTCCTGTGCCAAGAAGTGGTGGCATGAAGGAAGTGCCGTAGTGCAGTATCTTATCAGACATTCCACTGGGAATTTTGGAGCAGACACTTGTGGCCACCCAGGTGGCCACATTTTCCTCATTCTGGCTGATAGAATTAGAATGAAGAGAAAAAAATTCTGGCAGAAATGAGCCTGGGAGAGAGTATTTTTCTGGAGAAATGTGCCTGAATCTCAGAGAAAAATGATCCATTTTGTAGAAAATAACTTAGGAGCCACTGTGCTTTTGGCTCTCGAGGTTTGATTTCTCCAGTAAACTGTATCTAACAAGTACATGTTTGTCAGGTGTTCTAATCTTCAACAACAATCTTCATTCAAAAAATATGGAACTGTACCTACAAGTACATTTGATTTTTGAATAGTAATTTTGAGTCCTAAGTTTTTCCAGTAATCTGGTCATGTGAGTAATGATTTTAATCCTTCCCTTCCTTCTTCATCCTCTCTACTTCCTTAGGCCTTCATGCACTTCAGAAACTGAGGCACACAAAGATGGTTTTGATATGGTCAGATGCACACCTCAAGTCTTTGTTAAGGGTTTTTTTTTTTAATAATTTTTAGGGGCTCTTGGGTGACTCAGTGGGTTAGAGTCTCTGCCTTCGGCTTCGGCTCAGGTCATGATCTCAGGGTCCTGGGATTGAGGCCCACATTCAGCTCTCTGCTCAGCAGGGAGCCTGCTTCCCCTTCACTCTCTGCCTGCCCCTCTGCCTGCTTGTGATCTCTTTCTTTGTGTGTCAAATAAATAAATAAAATCTTTAAAAAAAATTTTTTTTTTAGTTTTTATCCATTTATCAGAGAGAGAGACCACACGTGCCCAAGAGCACACAATCAAGGGGAGCTGCAGTCAGAGGGAGAAGCAGGCTCCCTGCTCAGCAAGGAGCCCAATACGGGGCTTGATCCCAGGACCCTGGGATCATGACCTGAGCTGAAGGCAGACACTTAACTAACTCAGCCACCCAAGTGTCCCTTTGTTAAGAGTTTTAGAGGCAGGCAGTTTTAAGCTCTGGTTTAAATCCCACTTCTGCACTTCTGCCTCACACTAGGCAAGTTATTTTACCTCTCTGAGCCCATATCCTCAACTATAAATGAGATAAATTTTGTGACAGCTCAAGCACAATGCCTGGTTCATAGCAGGCAAGCAATGACTCTTGGTTTCCTTTCCCAGGGGTGACAAATTTCCATTCCATGCATTATTTTATTTACCTAGTCTGTCTTACTACAATATTTAAGTGTCTGGATATTATATAGCATAATAAATATATATGAGATATATTTATATACACAGTGTCTTATACTCAGAATTATCACAGAGCCAGTCAAAAAGAAAAGTAACATCCAAATTACTCACATTCAGTTTGCTTTGAGGGTAGCATAGATATTTGAATTAGCCTAAGTGTAAGAGACAAGGCTCTTCGTAATCTCCAGGTTACACCACTTTTCACCTACGTCGTAGTCATGTTTTCATTTCTAAATCCCACCTGTATCCTAATTACACATCTGTCTTTACTCTGAGGTAGCATTTCTGCGAGTATAGTAAAGGAACAAAGCTTTCTGTAATAAATGACATCATCCACCCTGGGGGAAATGATTGCCTATGTATATACTCACTCACTCATTCAGTCTGTATTAGTTAATACTGTGGGTTGTGGTTGACAGATTCCCCATCTGAAATTAAGGATACCTGTGGGAAGGGCCATCTCATAAGGAGCAGTGGGCTTCAGGAACAGCTGGAATCAATAACTTGAATGCCACCATGACTCTGTTTTTTCTTCTGTGCCCTTCTGATTTCACCCTTAACACTTTGTCTGTCACCAGCCATTTTATCCTTTTGGTCAATGTGTCAAAGAGTCCCTAGTCCAAAAGTTTAGAAAAGGGACACAGTGATACAGCTTGTATCAGATGCCCATCCTGGGTCAGTCAGTTAGAGTAGGATGGCATGATCATGTAAAAACATGGTGGCTCCATTAAGAATTATGTGTAAAAAAATAACTATATGGTTGAAGTGGGGTGAGGAGAAGCACACAGAAGGAGGGTAATGAGCACAGAGTTCTAGAGATGCCCACACACCCATCCTGCCATCCTGGGCAGTGGGTTCTTAGGTGAAGAATATAAAAAAATACTCCTAAACTGTGGTGCTTATAGCCAAGTGATGGGAAATGGATGTGTAACCAAATAAATACAATAGATTGATCCTAGTTCTGTATAATGGATGTAGATAGGGTTAAAGAATAGATGGTCAGATTAGATCAGACACAACTAACCTCTTTTAGCAGTGATGGCTACACAGCTGGGTACATTGAAGCCCTTCTGAAAATACTTGAGCCCCTTGAATTATTTTTCGGTATTCTGGAGACTAGGGATAACCTTGGCATTTTCTGAGTATAAACATCATGTGCTGGGGCGCCTGAGCAGCTCAGTTGGTTAAGCGTCTGCCTTCACCTCCGGTCATGATCCCAGAGTCCTGGGATTGAGCCCCGCATCGGGCTCCCTGCTCTGCAGGGAGACTGCTTCTCCCTCTGCCTGCTGCTCCCCATGCTTGTGCGCTCTCTCTCTCTCTCTCTCTCTCTCTCTCTCTCTCACTCTCGCTCACTTTCTCTCACATCATCTTATTTATCTCAAATAAATCAATAAAATTTAAAAAAAGAGAAACATTTGCCTAAAGTAAAAAAAAAAATCATGTGCTTTTTCATTGAGGCCTCCTCACCAGAATGCCTTTTTGAATTATTGAGTTCTTTAACAAAGATAATATTAAAGGATACCTTGAGTTTTAGCCACTTGTCCTATTGTATGTTAGAGAATTCAGATGATCTGAATATGAGTTCTCTTTGGTAGCTCTTTAAACTGATATTAATAAGGACAATTCATCAACTTGTCTTATAACTCGGGTGGTCTAGCACTAAATTGCTTATTAATCACAGATGACTTACTTATAAGTTGAAGACATACTTCTGTTCCTTGTGATGGGGCCCGAGAGCCTTTGCCATAGCCCCCCATCCTTTGCTATTGTAGTGACCTGAATTATATCCATAAGTGGTCTTGTGTGTCATCTTTCAGTTTGCTCTTTTTCAGGCAGATCAAACTGATCCTTTTTCCATCTTCTATTATGTTGGGTCAGCTTTCTGCATCTTACTTCACAAATCCACATCTTTGAAGGCTGGGTGCCTCAGGGTATGCACAGTTTGCTCCAGTTTCATCATCTTGGTGTTGCCTTTCACCTCTATAGTTTACCAAGGCTTTTCATTGTCCTTCCATCTCTTCTCTCTACCCACGCTTGCCCTTACTTTTAATAAACTTTTTATTTTGAGGGACACCTGGGTGGCTCAGTTGATTAAGCATCTGCCTTTGGCTTGGGTCATGATCTCAGGGTCCTGGGATCGAGTCGGGCTTCTTGCTCAGGAGGGAACCTGCTTATCCCTCTACGTGCTGCTCCTCCTGCTTGTGTGCTCTCCCTCCCTCCCTCTCTCTCTTTCCGACAAATAACTAAATAAAATCTTTAAAGAAATAAACTTTTTATTTTGAGATAATTATATTTTCATACACAGTTACAAGAATTAATACCGAGAGATACCCTATACCAAGTCTCCCCCAATGGTAACAGTGTCTTGCAAAACCATTGTACAGTATCATAACCAGGATGTTAATATTGATGTAGTTGGGATATAGAACAACTGCCCTAACATTTTGACCTTTAAGTTCCTTTTCATCATTCTGTTTTTTACTCATTTCATACACTCTTTTTCCCTCCCTCTTCTCACTTACATATTCATTGTCCCAGGGATTTAACTGAGTCAAGGATGCTACAAGACTAATGTTGCCTTTGATAGGTTGGCTAAATTCTCATGTCAGAATTTCTAGGGATAGCAGTTTCCATTCTTCTTTAAGTTATTTGCCTGGAATAAATATCATTTGGATGGTTCATGGTAGCCTTAAGATTCATGTGAAGACCTGGTCTGCTGGGAGATCTACTCGCCTTACTCTCAAGCAGGTCCCATGGGGGTGAAGAATGTGTGGGAGTGGGTATGGTACTAATCCTTTGAGACTTAAGAGCCCTAATCAAACACACTTTCTCCCCCAAAGGACAGTTCTGCACAGAGGATGTGGATGAGTGTCTGCTGCAACCTAATGCTTGTCAGAATGGGGGCACCTGTACCAACCGCAACGGGGGCTATGGTTGTGTATGTGTTAATGGCTGGAGCGGAGATGACTGCAGTGAGAACATTGATGACTGTGCCTTCGCCTCCTGCACTCCAGGCTCCACTTGCATTGACCGTGTAGCCTCCTTCTCTTGCATGTGCCCAGAAGGAAAGGCAGGTAAGGCCAGCAGGACAGAACTGGAGCTCAGGAAAGGGGTGGAGAGCATTCAGGATCTCTTTCATTCCCCAAGTTGTGTCCTTTTAATTAGCATTTGTAGGAACATGTTACTCAAGACTGTTCTTCCGGAAATTGCATAGCCAAAGTGCTATGAAATTAGTCGTCTTCTTTAGGACTTTTGGCTCTCATCTCAACCTGCGTACCTCAGTTTTTCATCCACCCCAAAATGAAAGTGACTACTGCCTTGGGAGCATCCTTAAGATCTTAGGCTGAAAAGTACCTCAGAAATTAAGATTAATTTCTCAGAAATTAAGACAAAATTACTAATAAATGGATTTAGAGACTTCATTTTGAGAGGAAACCTTTTACTCGGAATGTGTTAGGAAGAGAGAAGCATTTGAATGTATCCCAGCTCTCAGTATCTATGGAAATATTCTTCTAGGGGACAAATTTTACTAACTGCAAAGTTAACATTGCTCTAGCCTCTCAAGTTAAAAACTCTCAGTCCTAGGAGTAGAGAGCAATGAAGGGAGGAATGTGACAGAAGACGATAGCTTAACTGAGAGATCTTTGTGCCCAGCATTTTTGAAGTGTTCTTCTATCTATGCCTTTCCAAAAGCCCCACCTCCAGCTTTGTGGAAGAAGCCTTGGCCACCTGTTCTTAAGCTAATTGCAGACTGGAAAATCCAGTTCCCATGTGAACTGCACAGAACATGGGGCCTAGTAATACCTTCAGAGTCCTGAGGGCACTTGAGCCAGGAATGCTGATGCTTTTTAAAAAGCTGCCCTAGTATAGGCTGATGATGTTCAACTGTTTTTTTTCCTTCTGAGGCTGGCAAAGTACTGGTGGCTCCTGATCATCAGGTAGAATAATTTGGGGAAAGTGGGTTGCTAAATAAAACATAAGGTGGATGCAATATTTGGAAAAAATAGTAAAAAATTATTGGTTTATTTGAAATTCAAATTGAACTGGGCATCCTCTATTTTTACTTTCTAAATCTGGCAGCACTATCAGAAGAATATCTTCATCGTCTAACCGTCTCGCTTTATGGCCTGTAGATGACTCTGCCCTTTGAGGAGAGGTCTAGCTGAGGGCTCAGGGTCAGAGCACTGGGGTTGTCTGCAGTGCTTGCTGTTAGCGGCAGCATGTCCCTAAGGCAGGGTTAGGTAAGCGGGAAGTTGCCTCTAAATCAACATATTGGATTTTGGTGAGGTGACCCTAAGGTTTTCCCTCCTCCATGAAAGAGAAAACTCTGCCTCAAGTAAGAGACATTTCCTCTTTATTCTCCTTGCCCCACCCTGTGACAGGTCTCTTATGTCATCTGGATGATGCATGTATCAGCAATCCTTGCCACAAGGGGGCACTGTGTGATACCAACCCCCTAAATGGGCAGTACATTTGCACCTGCCCCCAAGGCTACAAAGGGGCTGACTGTACAGAAGATGTGGATGAGTGTGCCATGGGTGAGTACGTGGAACCTTTCCTCATGGTGTCTGTCGAGCTCAGCAACCATCAGAAGCAAAACCTCAGATCTCTCCTGTTACATGCCCACCGTTTACAACCTTCCAGTGTATTCTGTTCTGAGAATTGAATATAAGATCTGTACCTGATTCTTAATAGAAAGCCCTGCTTTGGTGGCAATTTGGGCAAAAGAACAGCGGAGACACACAAGAGTTGAGATTGCCCTAGTCTGTCTTTCCTTGCCTTTCTCTTGCCCTTTCCATTCCCTTTCCCATACCCTTACCTTTTCCTTTCCTTTCTTTCCTTGTTTTTTAAGGGAGAAAATAGGAAGTTGAGAACCAGATTATTAAAGGCCTGGCCCTAATGCTATAACAATCAGACCTACTTCTGTAACCCACATTTGTGGAAACTCCGCTAAAGTACTTTGATCCCAGTAATTGGTGCTTGTATTTTCCAGCCAATAGCAATCCTTGTGAGCATGCAGGAAAATGCGTGAACACAGATGGTGCCTTCCACTGTGAATGTCTGAAGGGCTATGCAGGGCCTCGTTGCGAAATGGATATCAATGAGTGCCATTCCGACCCCTGCCAGAATGATGCGACCTGTCTGGATAAGATTGGAGGCTTCACATGTCTGTGCATGCCAGGTACATGGGCCCATCAGTGTGTGGGATCTGGACAAAGGTACTGCCCTGCACTTTTCAGTATAGGATGGCGATTCCATAAACTCTATCAGCATTTAGTTCCCCATAATGACAGGGTTCCCAGCCAGGGGGACCTTTAAGGAATAATACAGTGCAAGAATTCTTAGAGCTATGGAGACAAAATTTAAAAAGTCTATATGTCAGCATCAGTTACATGTAAGAGAAAAATTCAGAAGTGATTATTTTTATGTTAAGTATTGATTTAGTAAAGGATTTACCATAAGAATCTTTTAAATAGCAAGCTTTTCTGATCTCTTGATATATTATAATAAATACTGTACTGTTCCACTTATAGAAATTATTTTACCCATAATTGTATAGGAACTTGCCATTTGTCCATAGTGATGTGCATATGATTAGTTGTATTCTGAAGTTCTTCCTCAGAAACCATTTCTTGAATCCTTGGAGAGCTCAGGTAAATCTAGTTGAAAATGACATAGGACAGTGACTGCTTTGCCAGATTAAGGCTGCTGGCTGCTGTAGCACTGGGAGGCCCTCCTGACCTTGACTTGCACCCTGAGAGCAACAGCATCTCCAGGTCAGCTGGGGTTTGGGAACATTAACTAGGGACCCTTCGGGCCTGGTGCTGCTCTAAAAGTGAAGCAGGGCCTGGCCAGAGACTGCGGGACAGTCTTTGCTGGCATTGCCAGTGTCTTTGGAGGTAACTTCTTCCCCCTCTTCACTGTGACGTGGATGTCTTGCAGTCTTCTCCTCTCTGCTACTTGCAGTGACTATTTCTCATCATGGCAAAGTGCCCTTTGACCTCTGCAGAAATGTTCAGGCTCATCGAGGATATAGTCATCTCTGCAACTTTGTGCTTTCTTGGCTAGAGTATGTCTTTCTCTCTTTCTAAGCTACTTGTGTGGTCCAATTTGTTCAGGTTTCAAAGGTGTGCATTGTGAATTGGAGATAAACGAATGTCAGAGCAACCCTTGTGTAAACAATGGTCAGTGTGTGGATAAAGTCAATCGATTCCAGTGTCTGTGTCCTCCTGGTAAGTGCCCACCACCTGTCCCTGTTTTCTTTGAAAGCACAAAGCTGCCTGGCCACAGAGAAAGGAAGAGGAGAGAATGTGTGTGGGCTGTACATGAGGAAGTCATTAAAGTGAGCACTTCAGGATAGGAGCATGTGGAGAAATGGGGAGTTTGTTTCCAGCTAGTGGATCATCTAGATCCTTTGGCCAGAAGTCCAAGTCTATTCTGAATGGCCCATGACCTCTGTGTCTGTGTATATATTTCAGAAAGGTCATACCTCACAGAAGCCTTAGTTGTAGGCTGTTCAGGATTTTTCCCCCCATGGGTCATATTCTTGAAGCCCCTCTGTGAGATTTTTATTTTAGGTATTTCACCCTGGGTCCAAAAACAGGCAACACAAGTCAGTTTTTTCCAAAGAATGTTCTGTGTCTCCTTTTGCTCCCCAGAGCTATTGTTGAAGACATGCTGAATTTTCTGCCACAGACAGAAGCCTCTCAAGTTGTTTCTACCGAGACATTCCAGTTTTTCTGAAGCTGTACTCACTTGTTTGAGGGTTCCTTGTATAACCATTCAGTTAGAAGGGAAATCTCTACTGGGAAGAAACAGAGATAGAGACACACCTAGTTGCCTCTGATGCCCTGAGCTTCACACGAAACTCTCCCCGTTTCCTATTGGGAGAATAATTTTATGTTTACTGAGCCATTGGGTTAAGCCTTACTGGTAAATTAGCTCAACGCTTCTTGGGCATCCTTCTCATAGGATTTTCTAGGTAGACACTCGATACACAGACACAGACATAGCATAGTCCTTTGACTGTGTCATCATTCTGTCCTTTCAAGGTTTCACTGGGCCAGTTTGCCAGATCGATATTGATGACTGTTCTAGTACTCCGTGTCTGAATGGGGCAAAGTGTATTGATCATCCAAACGGCTATGAATGCCAGTGTGCCACAGGTAAGATTGCCCTCATTTTTTTATCCCCCTGGTAGGTCCATTTGAACAAAATAGACTGTCCTCTTCTAGCTGTCCTACCAAGCCAGTCCACTAATGGCCTGCCCTCTGTTTAGAGAGAGCTGCTTCTAGCATATTTTTTGCTGCTCTCACTGTTTCCCTCTACACCACCTGCCTCCTCCACCACAATAGTGGCCTAGCTTAGACATTTTCATTTGGTGTCCTTGTCTTTCTGGGACAGATTTTGGCAGCGGTGAGTTTCCAGCTGGCTTGACTTACTCCTTTGGGAAAGAGAAGAATTCCAGCTGAAAGCTATTTTTCACTGGGCCTTCTCAGCAGGAGGCCTGTCTCTGTGTTTCTTGGGGCAAGTGATTGAACAAAGGCCCAGAAATATAAGGGCCATTGTGTGCAAGTGCAGAGATTTTCTGCATAAAAGACTGCTCAGGCCTTGAGAGTCAGGTGTGTATCAGAACAGGAGAGAGAGCTCTGTCTTGAGAGCATTTAGGTCCTCTTTACTGACTTCTTCTCCTACAGTGACAAAGAATCTACAAATATTCTACATTTCTGATCTGTGGCCACATTTCTCATTTGGGAGTGGATTCAAATAAGGCAGACGTCCCTTGTTCCACATTTGCTTCTGCACAGACCAGTATTGTAGAGAAAGACTAGAAATTATTAGAAACGATGATTTCCCAATTTATTTTTTATATGATCACTTAAGGGCAAAAGAAGTTATGGATATAATTTAAGACCTTTTTCTTATTTTAGAAGATGGATTCTTAAAGGATTTTAAATATCATGTGCATGATTTCTTTCTGATGACAGAAAAGGGGACTGAGTCACAAAAATAAACACAGAGAATTAGGGTTTTGGTAGTACTGGAACATTACCATTTACTGGGCCTCCTTAGATTAGGTCCTGTCAAATGACCCACTTAACTGCTTTCTCTTTTTATGAACTGTTGTCCTTGGTTGGAGAAGTTCCAGGTTTTGGCCTCCTCTGGCCAGATTATCCTCATAGAGAATAACCTTCACTGGAGAGAGTTTAAAAACATTGAATTCATGTTTAAAAGGGAAGAGAGCCCCTCTTCTTTTAAAATCCTTTAAAAGAATGGATTGATTGAAGGAGGCTTTCTTTTAAATGCTCATAAATTTTCATTCATTTTATTTAACGGGTACTTACTAAAAACTTGGTATATAAGCATAGTACTCTGGGAGGGTTTGAGAGGGATAAAGAAAAGTTCCCTGTCCTCCAACGTCAGAACTGGGGAGATAGGGTACATGTAACCATTAATACAGTATCCGTTTGTTGGTTTGGAGAAGAAAGGAGTATAGAGGTAAATATGTAACTGAAAAATATTGAGAGCCATTCTCCATTGAAGCCCAGTATGAAATGAAGATGCAGTTAAAATATCTCTAGAGTAAACCACTGGCCATTTAAAAAAGGTATTTGAATTCTACAAATTTTATTTGAAAAACTGTTTTAAGCACAACTCTAGGCTTGCCTGAAAGTCAGGCAAATAGTTGGCTTCAGCTGCTCACTGTCTACAGTATGAACTGTTGAGACATAAAGTCTATATAAGTGGATGTGGCCACACTTACATTCCGGTGTGGAGTGTCTGACTCGCTTTGAAGCCTCCTTGGTAAAATTCCTTCCCAGGATTCACTGGTGTGTTGTGTGAGGAGAACATCGACAACTGTGACCCTGATCCTTGCCACCATGGCCAGTGTCAGGATGGGATTGATTCCTACACCTGCATCTGCAACCCGGGGTACATGGGTGCCATCTGCAGTGACCAGATAGATGAGTGTTACAGCGGCCCCTGCCTGAATGACGGTCGCTGCATCGACCTGGTTAATGGCTACCAGTGCAATTGCCAGCCGGGCACGTCAGGTAAGCCGCTCAGCCTGTGATTCCTCTGGGCTTTCACTGATCCCCCCACACAGTTTACACTTATGTCTCAGGCTGTCATGGCGTATGCTGAGACACCTGAAAAATAATCCTGATTCTGGGAGACACAGCCAAAGCTACAGCCAGAAACATCTCAGAGGCAGATGGCTGTAGCCCCTGGAGAAATTAGAGGCAATAGCTTTGCAAAACTGATGATTTGGGGTTATGTCTTTTTCGTTAAAAGGAGACACACCACTTCAAAAAATTGAAATTATTATTTAAAATTGGAAACCTTGTTGGCTTTGTGGCTTGATTGGATTATCCTTTTTTTCTCTAGCCTCCACCACACTGAGATAAATGAAGCCGGCCCTTTCCCTTCTCCCTCCCTCCTGTCCTTCCAGTTGTGTTTTTCTCTATTTCAGAGTCTGGTGCCTTTAATGTGACAGTTTTCTTCCACCATGTGTCTCTGGTGGGCCTTAGCCATTTGGGGGAGTCTCAGGGAGAGGGGAGACTTTGCAGCACGTCCCAGTCATTTTAAATTAGATGCAGAGCCGCCATTTCCCTCCTCGAGTTCATTGCTGTTTCCCTACTCTGGTTGAGTGACTGCTTGTTACTTGGGAGGGCATGCTGCTCCTTGCTGGGGGAATGTTGAATTATTTTCTCAGGCAGCAGCATTTCACAGGTTTCACTGGAGTCTGTTTTACTTATTGGAGGAATAATTATGGTCACAACTGTGGTTAATGGACAGAGAAGTACTATGTCTCAGATCAAAGAAAATGTATTAGTGGAAGATTAACTAGTGTGTGCCTTTGTTAGAAGGGAACCTGCCAATACAAGGGAGTGATTTATTGAGAACTCATTCTTGATTTAAAGAAAATGGCCTACGTAGGGGGCAAAGGTGGGGGAGGTGGTTAACTGCCCTCATTTTATTTTGTTATTTCCAAATCCATTTCTTCAAACTTGTCAAAGGCCCTGGTCCCCATCCAGGACCTCGTACATGCCAAGTTTGAAAACAAAGTCCTTTTTGAGTTGCTCAAGCATACGAAAAACATCCCATGCCTTCACAGTTGAAAATGCCTTCCCCCTCCCCACGTTTAGATAACTCACTAAAAGGGCTGAATAGATCTTTGTGAAACCTTCCAAAAGCAATTTGCTTCCGGGCTGGTCCCCAGACATGAGAAATTGCAGTACGAAAAGAAATTTGAGAGATTTACAAGCAATTCAAAGGATGCCTTTAGAATGGTGGGGCTGTTTCAGGCTTTGCTATCATCCCCATTATAACAAATGTACTGGAAACCTGGGTGAGTGGTGGGCTGGCAAGCACTTTGTTTTCTCTGGGATTATATCATTATGCCAGGATGTATCAGGTGTATTGCCTGGGGAGGACAGAGAAGACAAGGTGTAAGTGGCTGTCACTGAGAAATGCAAGAAGTAAACATGAGTGGTGTGCAGGCAGCAGAGAATAAAGGCCCAGAATCTCTCAGAAAACCGCCAAATCCCCTCCCTATGGCTGTTGGGAGAATTAAAGCAAAGAGATGCAGGCATCCCATGAAAAATCTTGTAATAGGTGGCGAAAGCCCTGACATGTACTAGGGTCCTGGATGAACAGGTCTATTTAATTAGTCATTATGAATATACTCTTGAGTTTTAGAGGAAGAATCTATGATCCATTCATAACATGGTCCTGAGTTGGTAGGTTGGGGTTTGGATGAGTGTAGACAGAAGGGATACTTTACAATGTGCCGGTTATAATTGTTGTTTCTCACTTACTGGGTACTTAAAAAGTGAGATACTACCCAGAATCACTTCTGAAGCTTCTTTCACCCCTGGTCTTATGATGGGAAACCGTTCTAGGTAAGTTTCTTTAGGTTTTAAGTCATAGAGACCAACTCGACTAGTTTAAAGACCCTTTAGCAAACAAGCAAACAAAAACTACAAAATAGACAAAGAGTTTCGTGAAAGCACATAGAAGTATCTTACAGGTTCCAAGTGAGAATTGATTGATTGAGAATTTGTAGAAATTAGCAGGAAGCAGAGCAGTTTGTAGACCACTGGTCCCACAGTTCATATTCCAATGGTGCAATGAGAAAAATCTCATTGTCCCATCTTGGGCAGGGTGTCTGTTCCTGCTGGAATAAAGTAGAGCCTCCTGTTCTAAATAGAGCTCGTATAAACTGGAGCAGTAGACCCTGACTGCTGTGGTCAATTTTGGGTAAATGGGGGTTATCACCCAGCAGCTAGACACTTCCCCTAAAAGTATGTACTTATAGACAAGGAATATGGAAACTCTTGCCTCATTTGTGGCTAGTGAGGCAGTCTGACCTCATTAATCACAGAGTGACCAGTATGGTGTGGCAAAGAGTGTAGAATCCCAAGTGCCTGGCTCATATCCTGGCTGTGCTGCTGGAATTGTGCAAGTCCGTGATAAAACGGGTGTGTAACCCAACTTCGTGTGCCAGTTGAGTGAGAAGACTAAAGAAAAGTTCTGTAAAGTGGGAGGCAAAGTACTTGCACATAATAATGGCTCAGTAGTTTTTTAATGTAATTATCACTAATAAATATTAATACAAAGTATGCGTGAACCAAAATTTTTGCATTTTTTCATGGAAATTTTGTTAGTTTTGTAACTAACAAATTAGTTTTATAACTAATAAAAAGGCTTTATTTTTAGATGTTTTTAAACTTCCAGGGCATTTTTCTGTGAATGGAAGATAAAGCATCACTAAATTCATGTTAAGTAAATGACAAAATATCATGAGTGTTTTTATAAAATGAAGGTAAAAATTAGATTGGTATATCCCTACTGTTTAGTTATCCATATCTACAATTAAGCCTTTCTTAATATAGCCAAACTCGACCATTCATCTGGGGAATGGGTCGGAAGGGAGGCAGCATAGCCCCAGATGAAAGATACCAGACCCTTTAAGATTTATCCTGAACTTATGTCCATAATAGTGACAGTTTCACGCTTCTGGCAGTGGATACAAGTTCCAGAATTTTAATTTTCTTGCAAAAGCTTAAATTTTAGTTTTGGAACACAACACTGCCCGTTGTTTTCCTTGAAATGACAGGTTTACTTCTTTCACGTAATGTTTGCTAAATACTTAGGTCTGAATAGCCCTGGTTCCTCTGTCATTTGTTCTCTCAATTAAAATGGGATTCCATGAAGAAAGCATGTTCAGTTCAGAACTCAAACAATCAAACAACTGCTTTTCCTGGAAACAACTGTGTACTTGGCAAGCCACAGAATTGCTTTATTTCCTGTTTCATTACATAGAACAGTAGATGTGTATTCAAGGGTCAAGATATAATAAAAATATAAAGTTAATAATTTTGACTTCTTCACCAAAGTCATTGTTAAGTGAGACTGTCTTTTTGTTGGTTTAAATTGTGAGTGCATGGAGGTAAAGAATATAAAGGCCACTAACTAGTACAATTTGGCACCACTACCTTGATTCCTGCTAATATGCCAGCAATCCCACCCCCATTGCTTTTGCACCAGGAGTGCAGATGCCAACACATTGACATAAGCAGATAGTGGCTTAGTGTGATTCATAAAATGGTTTTGACCTTGTAATCCCCTGACAGGGTCTGGAGGACGACATTTTGGAGATCTGATGCTTTACCCTATCCAGGGTTGGCTATCCATGCTCTTTAGATTTCTCAGCTCCTAGTATCACATGCTATTTTTGTGGTAATACTGTTTCTTTTTGCTTTTATCATTGCAGGTGTTAATTGTGAAATCAATTTTGATGACTGTGCAAGTAGCCCTTGCGTCCACGGAGTCTGTATGGATGGCATTAATCGTTATAGTTGTGTCTGCTCACCAGGATTCACAGGTAATAAACACTCTTTTTGTCAGGAGGTCTCAGCCCCATCACTTTGGGAAAGGGGCATCTAAAGAAAATTCACTTTTCAGATGTTTCCTATTTCTTTATCTCTTGGAATATTAGAAGTTTGTTTCTGTACTTCTCTGGCCCAGTTTTCTACTTACAGGCCTTCCCTAAACTGTAACATGCTTTTCATTAGTTAGGATTTTTAGACCATGTGCTGTACCTACCTGAAAAGCATTTCTAGTCAGATTGTGAGATTCTGTCACTGTGCTTGAGTTATATAACATCTAATGCCATCTTTAATTTGCTACACTTAGTAGGAATGCCTTCATAAAAGGATAGCCAAGATAAAATTCTGTGAAAACACTAAATGTTTTTTTCTGAGTACTTTCTCTTGTGAAAGATTATTGGATGAGGCCAGAACTTGGAAGGACCAAGCTAACTTGGCTAGTGCAAGGGAGATCTTTGCTCACTAGGAGGAAGAAAGTAAATGGCTAAAATAAAATTGGTTATAATTATTATAAGTAGCTAGAACATTTACACATTTACACAAACATAAATCTTCTGTTTTGTTGTTAATAAAATTGCCTTTACCTTTTGCCCTCCTGATTAAAAAGTACTGAGGCTACTAAGAGATCTGAGGCACCTTACTGTCACATGTATTTGTTAATGGCACCATCAGAGGGCATATCCTATTCTTTCTAGACAGTGCCACATGCAAGCAGGCGCTTAGGTAATAATGTTACCATTTAATAAATATCATGTGATCATTTGCAGCCAAAGTGAGAAATTTCCCTCAGAGCTTTTTAAACCATGATGCCAAAAGGCACTCAGGGCCAAGTGAACTTACTTTCCTGTATATTTCACAATCCTTTCTCCTGCTTGATGTGATTGTGGATGCCAAGGGAGTAATGTTTGTGGCCCACACGGGTCACTGAGATCTCTGCTCAGTGGAAGATCATTCAGAAGACAGACATGCTGAAAGCTGTCATATCTAGTGCCCAGCACTGCTGTTAGTATAGTAGTCAGCTGTACTTCTGGGTTCTAAAACTTGTTACTCCAAGATTAAGTGACAGCCAATTAAATACACAAAAATTCCTGCTGGATAGGATAATAGGTGCATTTTTGTTAAATAGGTTACAAAAGAATAGCTATCATTTATTAAGAGCTTATTTTGAGCTAGGCGTTAAGTACCTAACCTCGTTTAATCATCACAGCCATGACCATTTCTATGGTATTGATGAGAAACCCAGAGCTTAGAGAGTTCAAGTAACATTACAGGTACACTGTGGCCAGGATACCAGTCCAGGTGGTCCTGCGCTAGAGCCTAGGCCCATTCTCGCCTCACCAGACAGCCTCAGTGGGTGCCTGTTCTGGCTTCTTTTTAGATATGTAAGCCTTACACTGGACTTTTTTTTTGAAATGCCAGTAAATCATATTCTCTCTCTTTTTAACATTCAGCAAACCAAGGAGGTCAAAGAGGGAGGACATAGGCTAAAAATATTCTAAAATAAACCCAAGGTGTAGCATGAAATTACATAACCAAGAACTGGAATGCTTTGGTACTGGGTGGTTCTTGGAACCATTTTCTATGTCTGTTTTTCTTTTTTTCCCGTGTTTTGTTTTTTTAATCAGCTGCTGAAAATACCACAGACAACTCTGGCATTATATATACATGAGCTGTAAATGTGAGGTGTCTTGTCCTTTACTTTGTTTTATTTTAGCAATCTCTTTCTTTCTTTCTTTCCTTTCTTTCTTTCTTTCTTTCTTTCTTTCTTTCTTTCTTTCTTTCTTTCTTTCTTTCTTTCTTTCTTAAATTCTCATGACAGCTTTGACAGAGACAAATGAGTTTTTCTTTTTAAGACTAAAGTCTGTATTCTCAGACCTCTTTATACTCACTGATTGAGAAATGTAAGAAATCAAATGACATTTCTACAAGCTACAACTTTTTAGTTTTCAACTTTTCAGTTTTGCAAACTACTTTTTTAGTTTTGCCTTCATATCTATTATTTTGCTGACTTCTCGTAACAGTCCATAAAAGCAGATAAGTTGAATAAGAAACCAAAAGCGCAGGCAACAAAAACTAAAATAAACAAGTGGGACTACTTAAAGTGTTCTGCACAGCAGGGAACAGTCAATTGAAAAGGCAGCCTATAAAATGGGAAAAAATATTTGCAAACGATCTATCTGAAGAGGGGTTAATAATATCTAAAATATATGAGGAGCTCATACAAGTCAATAGCAAAGAAGCAAATAATCCACTTTAAAAACAGGCAAAAAGCAAGAAAAAAATTTTTTGGAACTATGTATGATGCTGGATGTTAGCTAGAGTTATTACGGTGATCATTTTGCAGTACATACAAATATCAAATCATTCTGTTACACACTATAACTGGTATGTTATATGTCAACTATAGCTCAATTTTTTTTTTTTTTAAAGATTTTATTTATTTGACAGGGAGAAACAAGCGAGAGAGGGAACACAAGCAGAGGGAATGGTAGCAGGAGAAGCAGGCTTCCTGCAGAGCAGAGAGCCCGATGCGGGGCTCGATCCCAGGCCCCTGGGATCTGACCTGGGCCGAAGGCAGACGCTTAATGACTGAGCCACCCAGGCGCCCCTATAGCTCAATTTTTTAAAGAAACACATTAGGCAGAAAAAGCCAAGCACAATTTTAGAAACGATTATTGGAAAATTGCCAATAATTTCTAGATAAAGGATACTGGGAATATCTACTGTAATTTTCCGAGCTACATGATTTAACCACAGACTGACTGTATTTTTAAGCTGTAAATTATTATTTGTACTTAGAAACCTAGTATCATCTGAAAGCAGTGAAGTTTTGAAAACCTCACTATCTACCAAACCCCAGTGGTTTTCAAAAAGCATTTGAAAAGCTAATCATGAGTAATAGAACTACCAAGGTAGCTAATCCTCATTATAATATCATTATAAAACCATATAAAATCGTCAGAGTACAGTAAGAAAACATATATTTGAGTTTTATAATCTCGGCCCTCTCTAAATGTCTTATAGTAGTTTCTATTCAGTAGGTAAGTGTATAATTTATATATGCAAATATATACATTTGTAATTTATAAAAATTTAAAATGCAATTGCTTTATGGTTCTTTCGCCCTTAGTTAACCATTATTAGGTTATCCTGAATAGGCACACTGCTAAGAACAAAGAATCTTGCAATAATACTGAAATCAATTCATATTACTCAGCCATAAAAAAGAATAAAATCTTTCTTTTTGAGACAACCTGGATGGACCTTTAGGGCTTTATGCTAAGTAAGATAGGTCAGTCAGAGAAAGACAAATACTGTATGATATCACTTGCATCCAGAATACAAAAAAGCCAAACGCATAAAAATAGATTAGAATGGTGGCTAGCGGGGGCTGGCCTAAATGGGGAGATGTCTTTAAGGGTATAGACTTGAACCTAGACAAATAAGGTCACAGCACAGTGATTATAGTCAGCAATACTGTGTAATAAACTTCAGAGTTGCTAAGAGAGTAAGTCTTAATTGTTCTCATCACAAAAAAGAAATGATAATTATGTGACATAATAGAGGCGTTAGCTAACATTAAAGTGATCATCTATTGCAATGTATAAGTGTATCAAATCAGTATGCTGTATACCCTAAACTTGTATGGTGTTATACGTCAGTTATATCTCAAAATATTAACAAGACCAAACACAAAAAGTAGAGAAGGAAGTTTTACTACTCCCATTTAAAAGTAAGACAACTGAGAGATAAAGCTTGATGTGTCCATGCGATGTATACAAATATATTTTGTATGTATCGAGTCACACAGTTAGGACTGCAAGTTCCCAGAAGGCAGAAACCTCCTTAATCATCTTTTTTAGCCAGTGTCTAAAACAGTGCCTAGCATGGAGGAGACAATAAATATTGCTGAGTGAATGACTAGAATTCACATAAGGACTTCTGACATCTAAATCCAGTCTCTCAAGTGGACTATACCATGCTTTTGTTCATTAAACATCTACAAGGTGAGAAACATTGGTTAACTTCTCATTTGGCAGTTCCTGAGCCCAGTAAGATGCGTAGCCATGTGCTGGGCCTTTCTGATGCTGGGTGGGAACTCCTTAGTAGTGAAGCAGCGGTCAGTCCACATGGTAGACTGCACGAGGAGGCATTTAACCCTCTCAGTTAAAGATGACTTGAAAATTGATTCTAGGAAGAGTTTTTAAAACAAATGAGGAAAACCTGGGAGGAGAGACTGCTGAGAAAATGCTTCCTACAAAGAGCAGAAAAAGAAGGCTTTTTCCTCATTCTCTACTGGATAGCAGGCCAAGGATAGCTGTGTAGTAGAAGAGATCTGAGTCCTCTCTTGGTGCCAGTGGCAAACATCTAAAAAAAATCTGAGGTTGAGGCTAAGAAAGTAGTATTTAAAAATAAGTTATTAATAAAACACTTAAGAGGAAAACAGCAGCCACTACCAGATTATGGGTCTTTACCACAAGAACCACCAATAACGGTTTAGAGAGCAACGGAGAGTGAAAAAATGTTAATACCCATACTTTAGAGGGGTGTGGATCTATTTCATTTGGAACTTCCTGTTCTAAATGCAGGGTTACTCTTTCTTAAATAAAAATGCATGTTTTTATCTGAATCAGAAAATTGTGTTCTTTGAAATGTATAAATTCCTTCACAGCAGTTGGTTATTGCCACTCTTTTACAGAATTATGGTTTATTTAAAAGTTTTATATCATTTGGGACGCCTGGGTGGCTCAGTTGGTTAAGCAGCTGCCTTCGGCTCAGGTCATGATCCCAGGTCCTGGGATCGAGTCCCACATCGGGCTCCTTGCTCAGCAGGGAGCCTGTTTCACCCTCTACCTCTCTGCCTGCTTGT
The DNA here is from genome assembly GCA_028646535.1 of Procyon lotor. Taxonomy (NCBI): domain Eukaryota; kingdom Metazoa; phylum Chordata; class Mammalia; order Carnivora; family Procyonidae; genus Procyon; species Procyon lotor. The sequence goes on along the minus strand of CM053606.1, from coordinate 87,902,638 downwards.
GCTCTCTCTCTCTCTCTCTCTGACAAATAAATAAATAAAATCTTTAAAAAAAAATTTATATCATTTTAGAATATATAGTTAAATCTCAATTATTCAAATTTTAACAAAGCAAAACTCATATAAGTGGCACACTATAATTTATTCAGCTTCAGGCAACAAATGTTAAGGTTAGAGCTGACATCTTTTCTATTTTTTTTAAATTTTAAAAAGATTTTATTTATTTATTTGACACAAAGAGAGATATCACAAGTAGGCAGAGAGGCAGGCGGAGAGAGAGGAGGAAGCAGGCTCCCTGCTGAGCAGAGAGCCCGATGCGGGGCTCAATCCCAGGACCCTGAGATCATGACCTGAGCCAAAGGCAGAAGCTCTAACGCCCTGAGCCACCCAGGTGCCCCTAGAGCAGACATCTTTTCAAAGTGCAGCCTTATGTAGGTCTTAGAGGAAGAATATATTAATTTCATATATTCTGAGCATTTACATTATTTGATGATAAATTAATAATTATCTACATCAGAGGTTTTCAGGATGTAATATTTGAACAATCTGCATTATTTAAAATACGGTTTTCTGGACTCCACTCCAGATTGTAATCCATCTATGGTGATAGGGCCTAAGAACCTCCTTTTATTTTATTTTTTTTAAGATTTTATTTATTTATTTGAGAGAGAGAGAGAAAGTGAGAGCATGAGAGGAGAGGTCAGAGGGAGAAGCAGACTCCCTACAGAGTTGGGAGCCCGGTGCAGGACTCGATCCCTGAACTCCAGGATCATAACCTAGGCCAGGCGCCCGAGAATCTCCTTTTAAAACAAGCATTTTAAGTGACTCTTTTTGCACATTAAAGTTTGAGAACCACTGGTCTAGATTAAGAGACCCTGGATTATTTTCTCAGTTATCAGAGGACAATAAAATTATGTTTAGAATACCTTCTTAGGCAGAAAATGGATGCTTACAGCTCTAAGAATGAAAGCAAAATGGCTTTCTTTTTAACCGATATAATCATTAAATTAATAGTTTATTAAACTAAGTATTCTGGGCAATTGAGGTATACCATAGGTAGAAATGTAAAAGGTTGACTAACTGAAAAAATTAGTTTGTGGTGAACTAGCTGAAAGCAGTGATAAAAGTTTCTTTGAGAGTACTCAGAAGAGCAGCAAGAGGAACAGCCAACTTTGGTGATATTTGATGTTCTCTTTTTGAAGTTTCCCTATTTCTAAGATGGAGTAAAGAAAGATATATCAGAACACCGCGGTTCTGTTCCAGCCATTTGTTAACTTGGCTGTATTATTGGAACACTGACTATGCTGTTTGCTACTTCCTTGCATGGTGCTAAGTGCTCTTAGGTGTCTTCTTATTTAAATCTTGCATTTGGTGCCCAAGACATCTTCTAGCATGTGCAGACGGAATGTGTCAACACAGTATCTCTTATAGTTCTGTGTCTCTTCTCCAAGCATTTTGGATTTGACCAAAACTTTCCCTTCTCTATAGGGCAGCGATGTAACATTGACATTGATGAGTGTGCCTCCAATCCCTGCCGCAAGGGTGCAACGTGCATCAACGATGTGAATGGTTTCCGCTGTCTATGCCCTGAGGGTCCCCATCACCCCAGCTGCTACTCACAGGTGAACGAGTGCCTGAGCAGTCCCTGCATCCACGGAAACTGTACCGGGGGCCTTAGTGGGTGAGTAGCTGCCATGTACGAATAGTTCCTTCTTGACTTGTAGCAAGCCAGTTGGGTTTCAACGTAGGCCATGCCCTGTGGAAGTCATTCAGGGGCTTGAGCTGAGACTGGCTTGTAGATTTTGGTAGGCTCCTTCAGTCTTCCAAATCACCACTCCTGCTCTACCTTCCATGACTGAATAGGTAGAAAATAGGGAGGTAGTCAGCTCATGGGAGAAGTCTAGCATTATTTTGTGAGTCTTTGGCATTTGTGCTTTTAGAAATTATTGCAAGATTGAGTTCTGGGGGACATTCTATCTGATCTTTCCTGCTGCTTAAAAAAAGCTCAGTTCTATTCTATCACGGTTCCAGTGTGTGCCACTGAAGTGGAGTTGTTCTCAGCTAACTTTAGACATGGCCCTGATAAAACATTCATGGCTTGTAAGCCCCTGAGAGTTGTGTGATGTGTCGATAGGTACTTTTCTAGGAACTTAAACTGTATCATGTTCAATCACACAAGATAGTCCTATACTCCTGCTCTGCTTGCCAGAAGATAGGGCTCTAGGCATTGCCATTTGCCATGCTTAAAACAGGTGAAGGAATGAAGAGTGTATTTAGGGGTGAAGGGAAACCAAGTAATTTTTCCAAATGAATTACTTCGGTGTTCCTGTTTCAGAGTATGGTAACCTGCAAAGCATCCCAACCCATCTACCCTTTTCCTAAGGATCTCCACACAAGAGAGCTTTTATTTCCTGATTTATTTCACTGTAATCTAAGTGTTGATGATGTTCAAGTTGTGAACAGTGTACATGTATTTCAGACACCTTCGTTTTTGTTCCTCTTCCTGCTCAGTTGACCCTGCATGCTTTCTGTGGCAGGGTTTCAGGAGAGAACAAAGCACATCTCAAAAGTCAGACATCCCAAGAGCTCCTCAGAGTGACTTAAAGTCTCTGATACGAACCTACTTCTTGGGTGTCTGTTTTGCATCAGAAACAAATGATCCTAATGTTCGTTTTACTTTAGTTTTATGTATAATAAAAGTTCAGATTTATCCACATTAATGTGCCTTTCAGATTGGTCCAGTATGTTTACTGACCACTGTTTACATATGAAAGCTCACTATGATTAAGTCATCTAGCATCTTGGTGAGCTGGGAAGCACTGGAAAAATCTGTTTACTGAGTACTGCAGATGGGGCCACACAATTCACATTGTGTCCACAGCGATCCAAGTATCAATTCCTACAAGAGTAGAAATGAGATTAGCTTACCATGAGCTCCTCTGTCCCTCATTTCTTCACCAAGTCTTATATTTCACCTAAGACTCAATTTGACATTTATCCCCCCACAGTAAAGAAATGCTATATCTCTTTTCAGATACAAGTGCCTCTGTGATGCAGGCTGGGTTGGCATCAACTGCGAAGTGGACAAAAATGAATGTCTTTCTAACCCATGCCAGAATGGAGGAACTTGTGACAATCTGGTGAATGGATACAGGTGTACTTGCAAGAAGGGCTTTAAAGGTGAAAACAGAAGTGCATATTTCTATCTCCCTTTATGTCTTCTTCTTATTGCGTATTCTTTGACTTCTTCCTTTCCCTTTCTTTGTTCCTATTCACTCTTATAGCAAACATAATTTGAGAACTTAATATTTATAAGAACTTAATGTTTTTACACTTGGGGAATAAAAACATAAAGAGCTATCGATTCTACTAGTAGAGAGGTGAGCTACAGAGCGATTTAATGTGAACAGCTAGGACTCCACTTACACCTGGACGGGTGTTCTAATTGTAAGCTCCTTGGTGTCAGTTTGATTCTATGGTAATTCAAAAGAGATTTGGGGAGTGGAATGAGAATATTGTCTTACTGTAATTATGAGAACAGCCATGCCATGGAAGAATCCATGTGTTCCAAACCCTCCCAACAAATGATCTTACACATTGAGATAACCTAAACACATAGTCTACCTGTGGCCTTCTAGAAAAATGTATCATAGTAGGTGCTGTGTAAAATCGTTTTTGAGTTGCCATTGTTGTATTTTCACCATCAGTTTTCTCTTAGAAACTCATGAGAGTGAAATCTGTGGGTAAATCATTTATTTTGCACTCCTCTATCCACTTAGCCTTTGATTTCCCCACTCAAAAATTGTGCCAGGCTACCATGATACATCAGTATGTCTCAGGGTCAACTTATTTGATTATATGAAAATTTTAGTGACCACTGTTTACATATGTTGCGGGATCAATTTATTGATTTATTTATGTATTTGAAAATTTTCTCAGACTATAGTTTAGTCATTGATTTCCTGATTTCCTGATAGATTACATTTGCAAAGAAATTTAAAAATGATTTATTTCTTTGTCTCATTGAGACTTGCTGACCAATGAACAAAATAAAAATAAAAATGTAAAATCCAAAATTGTGTGGCTGGTGAGTAGCAGAGGACAGTTTGAACCCACACCTGTGTACTCCCAGACCACCAGTTTTTTATTTACAGTGCTTGGAGTTCCTCTATCTTAAAGCTCTTGGGTACTGTCCTATCCCAGTATGCTTCCTTACTTTTCTCCTTTTCATAGTGGGAATAGATTCCATGTCTAGGACCAGAGAAAAACAGTTTTATGGCTTCAGGAAGTACTGCTACATCAATGGTAGAGACTATGCATATGAAAAAGTGGGCATAAACCAGAGACTTTGATTAATGTATGAAAAAAATATTACCCCTTGAGGCACTAGGGTGGTTCAGCAGGTTGAGCGGGAGCGGCTGACTCTTTTTTTTTTTTTTAAAGATTTTATTTATTTATTTGACAGAGAGAGATCACAAGTAGGCAGAGAGGCAGGCAGAGAGAGAGGGAGGAAGCAGGCTCCCCGCTGAGCAGAGAGCCCGATGCGGGGCTCGATTCCAGGACCCTGAAATCATGACCTGAGCCAAAGGCAGAGGCTTTAACCCACTGAGCCACCCAGGGGCCCGGGAGCGGCTGACTCTTGATTTCACTTCAGGTCATGATCTCAGGGTCCTGGGATTGAGCTCTGCGTGGGGCTCCACACTCAGCAGGAAGTCTGTTTGTGATTTTCTCCCTCTGCCCCTCCCGCTGCCTCTCTCTCTTTCTCAAATAAATGAATAAGTCTTAAAAAAATTTTATCCCTTGATTAATTATACCCCTTTTGAGGCCCTTACCAGCTACTTTGTATAGAGAGAGCTGATATTTACATACAGCATCAGAGTTTTAACGTAAATGAGCTTCTTGGTCCATTATTGAGGAATTACTTGTATTTGGAGGTGCATTCAACCTTTAGACTATTAGAATATACTTCTCCCATTCCTCTTTTTGACTATGTTTTACTGTCTGACTGTACGTATGTCAGGGACTTGCCACTGAAAAGAATGAACCGGTGTTCCAGTGGCCTAAAGAAATTCGATTGCTAAAGCAGTTAATATTTCCCATGAGGGGCACCTGGGTGGCTCAGTGAGTTAAGTATCTACCATTGGCTCAGGTAATGTTCCTGGGGTCCTGGGATCAAGCCCCGAATCCGGTTCTCCCTCTGCCCCTCCCCTCCAACTCGTGCATGAGTGCTCTCTCTCTCTCTCTCTCTCAAGTAAATAAATAAAATCTTTTAAAAAAAAATATTTACCATGAGGAGGTTTGGTTAGTAATTTAGCTAATGAGGAGGCTAACAGAAAGTTCTCACTATTTGGGGGTTTCCCCCTTTCTGTCTATAGGCTATAACTGTCAAGTGAACATTGACGAATGTGCTTCAAATCCATGTCTGAACCAAGGAACCTGCTTTGATGACATAAGTGGCTATACTTGCCAGTGTGTGCTGCCATACACAGGTGAGTTCTGCAGTTGAAAGGACCAGAGGGAATGTGTATTCTTGCCTTGTCGTTCTAAACCCCTGATTCTCGGAGACAGGGCCTGTGGGGCAGTGACGCTGCTCTGAGGAATCACTCCCTGATCAGCCATCCTGCCCTCACTGACTAGATCTTGAGCTCTGACAAAACACTGTGGCCTCCCTAGATGCAACTGGTAGGGGAACTCATTTGCCTTCTTTGTATTTTGGGGTTTAAAATGCTTTTTAAAATTATGTATGGCTGCTGGTTTCATTCAGTATTTGAATGGATCCAGTGTTGTCATGGCCTGTATCTTAGTCTTAGTTCAATAATACAGCAGCCACCACTTACTGATAATTTACTGTATGCCAGACACTTTGTATACTTAGGATTCCTTCATCTAGTACTCACAATAATCGCAAGTAGAGGTTCCTATGACCATTTTATCCTGAGGCAATGAGAGGTTACCTGCTGAAAGTCACATTGCTAAGTGGTAGATTTGCCCCTACGTCTGTCTCAATCCAAAGCTCGTGCTCTTAACAGCCCTTCTTCTCCTTACATTCAGTACCACTACGTCTCACTCAGAGAGGTATTGCCGCTTGGATGGCGATTCCACACACTGAAGACGTGGGTGTTACTTCATTTCGTATCAAGTGTTCTTTGCTTCAGGTGGTATTTTAGGAGTGTGCTTGGACATTTATTTCTTCTTTGTATTTTCCTACCTCGTTACTGCTGTCTTGTGGTTGTTTTGTGCAGTTGTGTCTGTGTGGCTTGTTTACCTCCTCCTCATCCAAATTTCTTTATCTGTGGAGAACAAAACAGAAATATGGATGATGGCTTTGCATGTTTCTCCAGCATGCAGCCTGCAGGCAGGAGCACGGCTGAGTTCTTAACTCCCCTGGTAGCTGTTAGTAGTAGCTATGACTGGTGACTAGCTATTTAGAGTTGCAGAGTGGTCAAAACCGTAACTCTCTTACCTGCAAGACTTGATGGTGCATTGTTATCTAGGCCTTCTTTGGAAGAAATGTTCATGGAGGCAAACTGCATTTACCACGCTCGTCAATAAAATGGAAGTTATTGGAGATCCCTTGCTATTCCCAGACAAAGGAAGTCTGAAAAATACATTTCATAATGACAGCGCTGATCACATTTGTTGATAGTAAGAAGAGTATCCCCCAGCCACAAAGACGGGAGACTTGATGGCTGCAGGGAAATATAAGCAAGTGTCGCTATGCTCAGTTATATCATAGGCTTACCTGAGTGTGTTGTAGGTGTGAAAATATTTATTTTGTCTTCTTGCTATTCAGATACTGTAAGAACATTTGATTCTATGCTGGCTATTGGTTTTCCTTCAGATTAGGATCCCAGTAAAGAATTTACTGTATATGAACTTTGGGAATTTATGTTAGGCTGAAAACCTATGTTGATTAAAATTTCAATGCTGAGTGTAGATAAGGGTTCTGTCGTTGGGCTTTGCCAGCACGAAGGGAACTAAACAACATTGCCTTCTCTTGTGAGCCACTATTCTGACCAGATACCTTAAAAACTGGTTGGGTATGTTGGTAAAAATTTATGGTAATTTTTTTTCTTTCTGAATGTGAAATTTTAAGAATACAATTTTAAGTTGAGCTAGTTGTAACTTGACTTTAAAAATACCTCTTTTCCTTTTAATAAAACCATTCCGGGGCGCCTGGGTGGCTCAGTCGTTAAGCGTCTGCCTTCGGCTCAGATCCTGATCCCAGGGTCCTGGGTTTGAGCCCCACATCCGGCACCCTGCTCATAGGAGAGCCTGCTTCTCCCTCTCCCATTCCCTCTGCTTGTGTTCCCTTTCTCGCTGTGTTTCTGTCAAATAAATACTATCTTAAAAAAAAAACAAAAGAAAACCCAAACCATTCCTTTTGTGCTGGAAGCTTATATCCAGTATGCTAAGGGAAGAAATATTGGTATGCAAATATCAATGTCATGTTGATGTTGGTATAAGGAGACATGTTACCAGGCAATCAGAATTACCTCACTGTTTCCTGCTTCCCATGGCCTTCTGATCAACTCTATTGCCGTCTGGAACAGGCTAGCAGAGGTTGTGAGGAGAGGGAAGCTGTGTTGTTGCTTCTTCCTGGCTCACATGAAGGAGGATCTGTGCAGCTGAGCTGCTGAGTGGCTGACTCTTAGCAATGAAGATGCAGAAACTATCACACTTGACTCATGCAGGTGTCCCAGCCCATGATAATAACTACCCATGATAATAAAGACAAGACGAGCCCAACAGTTGTTGAGTACTCCCTCTGTGTGGCAAGCTCGATGCTAATAAAGACTCTGTAAGCATTTTTGCATTTAGTCCTCAAAAAGCCTCTATGAGTTATCTACCATCCTAGTTCTCAATTTGCTTATATGGAAGGCTCAGTTAGTAATCAAGCTAGCACTAAGAGGACCTAGGTGTCTCAGATTCCAAAGTTCTTAACTGCTACCTTAGACTTGAATTCAGAGAGCATCCTTTGGTATAGAATTTGCAAGATTTCATTTTCCTTGGCTATTTCTCTAAATTCTGTCATTTGCTTTACAGGCAAGAATTGTCAGACGGTGTTGGCTCCCTGTTCCCCAAACCCATGTGAGAATGCTGCTGTTTGCAAAGAGGCACCAAATTTTGAAAGTTACACCTGCCTCTGTGCCCCTGGCTGGCAAGGTAACGACACAGGAGTTAGAGAAGGCAGGAGTTTTAAACAAAGTGGTCAGATCATCAGATTAACACTGAAGGCCCAGGTCTTCTGAGGCGTGCCCATCATCAAGAACCCCTGCCTTGTGTAGGAGCTGCTAACTGGCAGGATTAGAAAGCCTTTTCATTTTCGTGTCTTTGGGGCCCCCTAGTGGCTGGAAGACTCTAGCCTGAGTCTGAAACCAAGATGTTCTAAGGCAGTTTTCCCACCTGGGCAAAACTTGCCCCAAATAATTTTGTGCTAAGGGCACAAAACCTTATAGGATTTCCCAAAGCAGGAGACCAACCAGAATATCCCCATACATTTCTGGGGACTCGCCTTCCAAAGACAGGACCATTCATTGCACCTGTATTTCTAGGTCAGCGGTGTACAATTGACATTGATGAGTGTGTGTCCAAGCCCTGCATGAACCACGGTCTCTGCCATAACACCCAGGGCAGCTACATGTGCGAGTGTCCTCCAGGCTTCAGTGGTATGGACTGTGAGGAGGACATCGATGACTGTCTTACCAGTGAGTATGCCAGCCAGCTCGTAAGCCCCTGAGGCACACAGGGAGCAAAGCAGAGCCCCATCGAGGCAGTTGCCTCTCGGTGCTGAGATTGGCCATCCCAATAGTTTATCACATGTTTTTAATATTAGGATTTTTAAAATCTTCTTTCAAAGCTAGTGACTAGGAGTTGAGGCAGTAGAATCTTTTCAAGCATTCCCTTACTGATTTTTATATACTGATAGAGCGGGGACAATGCTGTGATAGTTTTTTTTTTAAGCAGATCTATTGAGGTATAATTAATGTAAGTGTACTACTGATATTTTAAATGTATAATTCAGTAAGTTTTGACATTTGACAACTGAAATCATCTCTAAAGATAAGGAACATATCCATCCCCCTAAAAATATTTTCTTTTGTAATTTCCCTTCCTTTCCCCTCCCCTGTCCCAGGCAACCGAGGATTTGCCTCTGTCACTCAGATTTATCTGCATTTTTTATGCTTTTATATAAATGGAATCATCTCACGCAAACTCTTTTTTTGGGAGAGGAAATATGACTTCTGTCATTTAGCATATTATTTGAGACTCATTTGTGTTACATGTATTAATAATTCATTCTATTTTATTCCCAAGTAGTATTCTATTATTTGGATATTGTGTGTATTAATAATTCATTCTATTTTATTCCCAAGTAGTATTCTATTATTTGGATATTGTGTGTACACACACACACACACACACACACACACACACACACACATACACACACACTATAATTCACATTTAGCTTTTATAAAGTGGTATGAGCGAGTCTGTGTCGACCTGTGATTTTATTTCTCTTGAGTAAATATCTAAGAGTGGAATAGATGAATTATGTGGTAGGTATATATTTCACAAAATTGCCAAAATATTTTCCAAGGTAGTTTGACCATTTTCATTCCTAAAAGCACTATTTGAGAGTTACAGGTGCACCACATCTTCAACAACATTTGGATGTGATTGCCCTTAATTTTAGCCTTTCTAGTGGCTGTATATGGTATTTTAACAATGCTTTTAACTTGAATTTCCCTACTTATTAATGATTATGAACATCTTTTCATGTGCTTATTGGTCAGCCATCCATATTACTTGCTATACTGGCTATTCCAAACTTCTGTTCACTTGAAAAATTGGATTGTTTGTCTTATTATTGTGTTGAGTTCTTTATATTCTAGATACAATTTCTTTTTCAGATATTTGTCTTACAATTATCTTCTCTCAATTATAGCTTCTGTTTTCACTGTCTTTTGAAGAGGAAGAGTTTAATTTTGATGAAATACAATATAATCTTCATTCAGAGTTTATCTTTCTTGTATGTTGTTTAACAAACCTTTACCTAACCCAAGACCTTGGTAACCCAAGGTCACTGAGGTCTAGCTCCTTTGATTTCTTCTAAAGGTTTTATACTTTTAGTACTGTTTAAGTCCACAATCTATTTTGAGATTTTACATGTAGTGTGAGTTTAATTTTGTGTGGTAATCTTTCTAACCTCGCTTACTAATTCTAGATTATTTAGCTTCTAGTTTAGTTTACATTTTCAGGATTTTTTTTTAAACAGATTATCATGTTATCTCTTAATAAGTACAGCCAAATACATTTTATTCCTTTTTCAATCTATATACATTTTGTTTTTCTAGCATTATTATACTGGCTAAGACTTTTAGTAAATGCAGAATAGAAATGGTAAAAGAAGCAAATCCTTCTTTGTTCTTGATTCTGGGGCCGGGGGAAAGCATATATATATGTAGTGTTTTGCCACTAAGTGTTATGATACTTGTAGGTTTGGGGTTTTTTTGGTTTTTTGTTTTGTTTTGTTTTTGGTCTTCTATCAAATTGAGGAATTTACCATATACTCCTGGTTTGCTGAGAGTTTTCTTTCTTTTTATACTGAATGAATGTTGAATGTTGATTTTTTTCAAATGATTTTTCTTTATCTGTTGAGGTAGTAATATATATATATATTTTTGTAGGTGAATTATGTTAATTGATTTTCAAATGTTAAACTAATCTTAAATTCCTGGGATAAATTCTACTTGGTCTTGATGTATTATCTCTCTCATATTTATTGGATATGATTTCAAAGTTTTGTTATGAATTTTTGTGTCTAAGTTCATGAAGGATATTGTTCCCCAACTTTCTTGTGCTATATTTGTATGGTTTTGGTAAGAGGGCAATGCTCGCCTCAGAACCAATTGGGAATTGTTTCCTCTCTATTTATTGAAAGAGTTTGTGTACAGTTGGTATTACATCTACTAAATATCTAGGTCTGGCACTTTCTTAGAAGATTTTAACTATAAATTTAATGTCTTTAATAGATATATTTATTCAGGGTATCCATTTCTTTTTTATTGAGGTTTGGTAATTTATATCTTTCAAGGAATGAGTTTTACTTTTTCTAACTTGTCAGAATTATTGGCATTCATAATATTCCCTTATTGTACTTTTAATGTAAGGTCTCTGGTGATTTCCGTTTGCTGATTTCAGATATTGGTAATTTACTTCTTCTCTCTTTGTGATTGCTCTTGGTAGAAGGTTATTGATTTTAGTAATCTTTTTAGTGAACCCATTTTTAGTTTCATCATTTTTCTCAAGTGGTTTACTGTTTCCTATTTCATTGATTTCTGTTCTTTATTCTTCCTATTTTGGATCTAGCTTGCCCTTCTTTTTCTAGTTTAAGATGGAAGCTTAGACCATTAATTTTATTTCTTCCTACTTTTCTTTTTTTTTTTTTTTTTAAAGATTTTATTTATTTGACAGAGAGAAACATAGTGAGAGAGGGAACACAAGCAGAGGGAATGGTAGCGGGAGAAGCAGGCTTCCTGCCGAGCAAGGAGCCCGATGCGGGGCTCGATCCCAGGACTCCGGGATCATGACCTGAGCCGAAGGCAGACGCCTAACGACTGAGCCACCCAGGCGCCCCTCTTCCTACTTTTCTAACATAATAAGCATTTAGTGCCAAATGTTTTTTTTTCTCAAAACACTGATTTAGCTGTATTTCACAAATTTTGATACATCATGTTTTGTTTTCAGAATACTTTCTAATTTCCATTTTGATTTGCTCTTTGACACATAAATTATTTAGAAGTGTGTTCTTTGATTCCAAATATCTTTTTTTATCAAGTTTTTAATCTTAATTCCAGTATAATTAACATACAGTGTTCTATTAGTTTTAGTTATACAGTATAGCGATTCAACCATTCCACACATTACTCAGTACTCATCATGGTGAGTGTACTCTTTAATCCCCATCACCTGTTTCACCATCTCCCCACCCACCTCCCCTCTGATAACCATTGGTTTGTTCTCTCAAGTGAAGAGTCTGTTTCTTGCTGGCTTTCTCTCTCTCTCCCTCTCTCTTTCTCTTTTCCCTTTGCTCATTCACTTATTTTCTTAAATTACACCTATTAGTGAAATCCTATCCATATGGTATTTGTCTCTAACTTATTTTGCTTATTAGCATTATATTCTCTAGCTCCATCTATGTTGCTGCTAATTCCAAATACCTTTTGTTGCTGATTTCTTCCAGGTAGTTTTTGTTATTGATATCTAGTTTAAGTCCATTGTGATCAGAGAACATACTTTGCATCATTTGGATTATTTTAAATGTATTAAATCAAGTCTTATGGCCTAGTTTTGGTATGTGTTCTGTGTGCACTTAAAAGAATGTCTGTTTTTCTCTTTTTTTGGTGTGTTCTATAACTGTTACTACTTCATATTGGTTAATAGTATTTTTAGGTCTTCCCTGGTTTTCTTTCCGCTTATTCTATAAATTACTGACAGTGATATTGGTATCTCTCACTATTATTGCGTATTTGTCTATTTCTTTTTAATTCTATCAGTTTTTGCTTAATATATTGTGAAGCTCTCATCTTAAGTATATAGACATCTAGGATTGTTATGTTCTCTTGAAGAATTGAGCCCTTTGTTATGAAATAACCTTGTTTAACCCTTATAATATTCCTTGTTCCGAAGTCTCCTTTGTTTGATATTCATGTAACTACCCTCCCTTTCTTTTGATTATTGTTAGGTATTTTTTTCCATCCTTTTCCTTTTGGCCTACCTGTGTCTTTAAAGTATGTTTTTTATAGAGACCATATATTGAGTCTGGCTTTTTCTCTCTGATAGGACAGTGTCTAACTTCTAATTGAGGTATTCGTGCTGTTTAAATGGAGTTCAATATTTGCCATCTTGCATTTTACTTTATCTTTTTTCCTTCTCTTTCCATTACCCTCTCTTTTTTTTTGCTGCCTTTTGAAATAATTGAGCATTTTTATGATTACATTTTATTTCCCCACTGACATATTAACTGTATCTTTTTTTTTTTTTTTTTTTTTGGTGGTGATGGCAGTGGTTTTCGGTTTGTAGTGTGCAACTTTAACTGATTACCTTAAACTCTACTACTTTATATAGCACATAAAAACCTTACAACAGTGCACTTATATTTTCACTCCTAGCCTCTGTTCTATTGTTGTCATATGTGTATCATAATCCCCCCAGAATACTATTTTTGCATCAAATGGTCAATTAATTTTTCAAGAGATGTAAAAATAAATTAATAGTCTTTATACTTAACAACATATTTATGGTTTCTAGTGTTTTTCATTCTTTTGCATAGATCTGCATTCCTGTCAAGTCGTCACTGTCCTTCAGCCTGAAGAAATTCATCTAATAATTCTTGTAGTGCTTATCTCCTAGTGATTAATTCTTTCTGCTTTTCTGTGTCTGAAAAGGTGTTTTATTTTGCCTCCGTTTTCAAAGATATTTCCATAGGGAGTAGAATTCTAAGTTGACTTTTCCCTCTGGCACTTTCAAGTCATCCTTCCATTGTTTTCTACCTTGCATTATTTCTAAGGAGCAATCTGCAATACTTATATTTCTTTATATGTTATTTTCTTATATATATATTCTTATATATATATTATATATATATTCTAAACATATATGTTTCTTTATGTTTAGAATATATGTTTCTTTATATGTTATTTTCTCTCTTTTGGCTGTTTTTAAGGTATTTTCTTTTCACTGATTTCTAGCAATTTGACTATAATGCCCCTTACTATTCTTCATGTTTCTTTTTTGGGAGGGGGTTTATTGACCTTTTTGGATACATGGGTCCAAATGTGGAAACTATTCAAGCACTGTTTTTTCAAAACCTTTTTGCTCCCCTTTACGAATTTCATCATACATCTTTTAGGTTGATTGAAGCTGTCTCTCTGTTCATCAGTACTCTATTTTATTTATTTTTTTAGAGTTTTTTTTACTCAGTGTTTCATTTTAGATAATTTTATTATTTGAAGATATTTTGATATATCTTCAAGTTCACTAGTCATTTTCTCCATAGTGTTTTGTTTGCTGCTAATCCCATCCAGTATATTTTTTTCTCTTCATTGTATTTTTATCTCTAGAAGTTTGGTTTGAGTCTTTCTTATATCTTTATCTTTCTCCTCATCATGTTCATGCTTTCTTCTCCTTCTTGAACATACAGAGTATGTTTATCATAGTTGTTTTATTGTCCTCACATTAATTCTACCACATGGGAAATTCCTGGGTCTGTTTCTATTGTTGACTTTTATCTTCATCATGAGTTGTATTTCTTGCTTCTTTGCCTACCTGGTAATTTTTTATTGGATGCTAGACTTTTACAAAGATCTTTAGGATACTCTCAAGCTTTGTTTAAGGATCATTTGGAAACCATTTGATCCTTTTGGGTCTTTTCTTCAGGGTTTGTTAGGTCCAGAACAGCCTTTAGTCTAGGACTAAAATGGCTCACTACTGAGATAGTATTCTCTGAGGATCCCACTTAGTGCTTAGTTAGGAGGTCTTTTCATTTTGTCATGAACATTAGCTATTCTCATCCCAGTGTAAATTCTTGGGATTGTTCTGCCTCTGTCTTTCTGGTGGTTCTTTCCCCGGCTTTGATAGTGTCATCACATGCATGTGATAGACTCAGTTACTTATCAGTACTCACTGCTTATCAGTACTCAATTACTTGTGTGGTGATTAAATCATTAAACTTCAAACAGGGTTATCACAATGTGTTAAGAATAATGGTACCTAATTCACAGCATATATAATTTCAGATCACCATATGGATGGCACCAAAACTAGGTCCTGGCAGTGCCAAGGTAGATAAAACCTAGTGTTTAACATTCATGAAACTCATAGACTATTGGCTAAGAAAGATATGCAGAGAAATTAAATATCGTATAGCAAATAGTGAAGAAAAATATGTCCACAGCAGTTGATGGAGAAATTTAAAGGAGTGGGATCAAATTATTTGGATTTCTTTTCCACGTTAATTATTTTATCAGTCAAAATACTCAGTATTTAAAATTTTTCCTATTGTAAGTAAAGCTAGCAATATTTATAATTAATTTAAAATAATTCAGTAAGTTACGGTGAGTTTCCTGAAAGATGCTATGGAAATTACAGTGTGCTTTGCACTGTGGATAAGAAGGCATAATATGATTTCTACAATTTTTCCAGTAAAGGTTGCAGAGGAGCCTTGGAGTGGAATTAACCTAATAGAGGAATAAGGTTTAATTTATTTATTTGTTTGTTTGTTTATATATTTATTTATTTAAAATGTTTAATTTATTTATTTGACACAGAGAGAGAGAGGTCACAAGTAGGCAGAGAGGCAGGCAGAGAGAGGGGGGGAAACAGGTTCCCTGCTGAGCAGAGAGCAAGATGTGGAGCTCAATCCCAGGACTTTGAGATTATGACCTCAGCCATAGGCAGAGACTTTAACCCACTGAGCCACCCAGGTGCCCCATAAATAAGGTTTTAAAGAAGCGTCTTATCAAATCAGGGCTACATTACCCACCAGCTGTTTAGTTCTTTTATATCGACGGCCAATCTTTGCAATGTATTTTAAGGTCGTTAAGAGCAGGACCTAACTCTTATTTTTCCTGTTCTGATTTATATGTCATCAATATTTCGGAAGGCTGTGCCATGATAGCTCAAAATTTGTTGAGTAATTGCTGTGAGCCTAAAGTGTTCTAAGGTTGAGCTGTGGGATACATAAATTTTTTTTAAATATTTCCTGATTCTGCCTAAATCTAGAAAACAAAACAAACAAGAAAGAGAAGAGGGAAGGAAAGGAAATGAAAGATGAAGGGAGGGCAAAGATAGGAAATACAGATCAGCACAAGGGGTTGCTTAGTATATATCTTATCCTACATCACCCACTCCCATTACCAAATACGCCTTTTGAAAATCTTTACTGGTATTTTTGACATTCTGTGTATTGAGAGCACACATTTGATTAGCAGATGGGGGCAACCATTATGAAGTTTAGGACTTAATTTTGCAAAACTGCTAGTGGTGTATGCATAGTTCATTCTAGTTATCAAACAGGCTAATAGGAGTCTCAGGCAAGTGTTACTGCATTCATTTTCGTAAATGGAGGAGTCAAGACAAAATACATGTGTAAAGAAAAGTACAAGTAGAAAAAAGTCGGAATTGTTACTGTTGTTAGTGTGACTCAGTTCAGGTCACTCACCTGTATAGGTCTCAGATTAAATTGATACTATAGTTCAGAGCTCTAATTCTTGTGTGTAATGACTTAGATCCTTGCCAGAATGGAGGTTCCTGTGTAGATGGAGTGAATACTTTCTCCTGCCTGTGCCATCCTGGCTTTATTGGGGATAAGTGTCAGACAGACATGAATGAGTGTCTGAGTGAACCCTGTAAGAATGGAGGGACCTGCTCTGACTATGTCAACAGTTACACTTGCAAGTGCCAGTCGGGATTTGATGGAGTCCACTGTGAGAACAACATCGACGAGTGCACTGAGAGGTAAGCAACCCGTATACTCAGCCACCCCAGTGTCTTATGGGGAAAAGGGAGAAAGGAGGGAAAACTACATAGCACAATGCTGTGGTTGCAGGGCAGGGTAAGGTATCTACCTGGGTCCCATCCCATTGTCTTCTACTGCCTACTTCCTGATTCCCTGTAGATGTGTAGTTAACAGGTGAAAGGTCAGAGGTTGACAAGCTTAGTGGGATGGACCATCATTTATTTCTAATGCTTAGGGAATAGGAGGAGTAAGAATTCTGTTCCATTCTCCTCTTGGTCCCTTGTTCATTTCAGCTGACGTTTTAAAAATTCCTATTTTTTTTACAGGTTTGTCATTTACTCTTTTGACATTTACTCTTTGACATTTACAGTAATGTCAGTTACTCTTTGGTGATTTCTAGGTGGTTTTTTTTTTTTTAACAAGTTTATTCTGTTTCTCTTTCAGAAAGAAATCTAGAGTCAAGACCTACTTATTTAGCACTTTCCTTATAAATTATATTGACTTAGGGATAAAATGAAATGTGATGCATGGAAAACCACAGGACTGGGTAAAGCCTGGAACCCTCACTTTCTCTGGGAATCTCTAATAAACTCAGCCTCTTACATACTCCTATAACCCTTTCAGTTGTAGAAATGAAGCTGAGACTCAGGCTGATTGATACCCAGTCTAATTTGGAAAAAGAAAATTTACTGGGTCTAGGAGTTTAAGATGCCCAGGAGTATTTTCTTCTGTAACATGTTAGATTCTAGGAACCTGACTTTTAAATAGCAGGTCTGAGGAACCAGATTACATAGGTGGCATTGCTTTCTCTGCTTCTCAGCTCCTGTTTTAATGGTGGCACCTGTGTCGACGGGATTAACTCCTTCTCTTGCTTGTGCCCTGTGGGCTTCACTGGCCCCTTCTGCCTCCATGAGATCAACGAATGCAGCTCTCATCCATGCCTAAATGAAGGAGTATGTGTTGATGGCCTTGGTACCTACCGATGCACCTGCCCCTTGGGCTACACGGGGAAAAACTGTCAGGTAATTAAATTTCAGCCCACTCAGCCCCCTCAGAGTAGCTGAATATCACACTTATTTCTCTTCTAAGCAGAATAAGCCCGTCCTAAAAAGGGAGATTCTGGCTCTCAGAGGGGATATCTCCGAGGTAAATCTGCATAACTTCTTAATAGCTGGTAGATTCCAAAATGGTGACACTGGCAAGATTCTGCAGATTAACAAGCATGAGATGGTTGTAGCAGGCTAACCAAGAACTGCAGAGAAATACACGTGGAAAATAAGTGCATAGATGGTATTTATGTGGGAAATCCAAAAAGGGGAGATAACAGCCTAACGTCTTTAAAGGTCAGATACAGTATCTAAGGGGAAAATAATTACTATCATTATGTATTGCAGTGTTATAACATTCTCAAAACCAAGCTAGTCACGTGTTTTTTAAATTCAATTATGTAAATATGCATTTTTATAGACTCTGAGAGCCAAGGAGGGCAAACTTTCATTTCATGAAAGAAGAAACTGAGTCCCAAAGGGTGCAAAGTAACCTTTCCAAGGTTGCATACCAAACAGCATTGTATTTATTTATTTATTTATTTTAAATTTATGTATTTGAGAGAGAGAGAACAAATGAATGGGGGGAAGGACAGAGGGCCAAGCAAACTCCCCGCTCTGTGCAGAGCTGGACATGGAGCCCGATGCGGGAATTGATCCCAGGACCCTGAGATCATGACCTGAGCCAAAGTCAGATGCTGACTGAGCCACCTAGGCGCCCCACATTGTGTTTCATTTTATGCTATTTTTACCTATTAAACAATGATAGAATGATAGCATAACAGAACTCCAGAATATTTAGAACTAAGGAGCCAAATTTAACTAGACTTACAAGGGACACTTCAATTAGGCTTTGGTTATCTTGGACGTGCAAATAACCTACCTCTGCATGTTAAATTAAACAGCTTGATGCTGATTCTATGGATCAGAAGGACATTCTTCCTTGGGCTCTTGCTCATTCTCACAGTGTGAGGTTACCTGTAGCAGGGCGAGCTCCACCCAAACCCTCTAGCCCCTTCTTTCACAGACACTCCATGAGTGTGACCTTGCTCTTGCCCAGGTCAGGTCACCACATGCGAATTATGGAGTTATGGGACTAGTCTGCTCATACTCTTTGCCTCGTGTTTTTCATAAGCCTCATTTTCTCCCCTCTAAGCTCTGTGACAACTTTTAGGTTTATTAACAGGCTTTGAGTCCTTTTACTCATATTCACCCTGGATAGATTTGACTTGAGACCCATGTAGATTTCTCCCACAGGATTAGCACAGGTGTTATAGACCTGTCTGACAGCCGTAATTTCTGCCTTTCTGGCTGTGCGGGTGGCCACAGATCTGGACATAATCATAACATAGGGAATAACTTAAACTCTTCGGCTCCCTCAAATTCTTAAACTTCTGTGGTAAGAACTTTTTTAATTTGCAGAGCAAAGAAGAATTAGACTATAAAAAATGATTGGATTACCTGAGAACATTGGACTATTTTAAGACTTGGCTGAGGGCTCTTTTTTTTTTTTTTTTTTTTTTAATTAGTGTGTTTTTCTTTATTCCTAAAATGCAGTGTGACTTGTTTTCTTCTTTTTTGATATTTGGATATTGCTGTATCCTTCTGTTTCAGACCCTGGTGAACCTCTGTAGTCGGTCTCCATGTAAAAACAAAGGTACTTGCATTCAGGAAAAAGCAGAGTCCCGGTGCCTGTGTCCCTCTGGATGGGCTGGTGCTTACTGTGATGTGCCCAATGTGTCCTGTGAGGTGGCAGCCTTCCACAGAGGTGAGCTCTGCCCCCTCAGCCTCCAGGCTCACTCCCCAAAGTATTGGCCAACTAGCAGCATTTCAGGGCAGATATTGTTACCATGGGAGAGCAGACTGGTTGGTGGGCAAGGCTCTACAGAAAGGGTCTGAGATGGAAGGTGAAAAGGCAGAGGTACAGGCTTAGAGATTCGAAAAAGAAATGTATGCAAATGAAATGAAGGCATATTCCACTTTCAGGACTTATTTCTTTTTTTAAAGATGTATTTATTTATTTTAGAGAGAGCGAGAGAGTGGGGGACGGGGAGGGGAGAGTGGAGAGAGAGAATCTCAGGCAGACTGCATGCTCAGCATGGAGCCCAACATGGACTCGATCCCACAACCCTGAGATCACTGCCTGAGCAAAGTCAAGAGCCAGGCGCTAACTGAGCCCTCCGGGCCCCCTGGGCTGGTTTATTTTCAATATAAATCTGGTGCTGACGCCATGAACTAGAAGAGAATACGGTTAGTTGGTCTGAAGCTGACACGTTGTGTGCTCTTCTGTGATGTTCCTTCCCGGACTCGGTTTCCTAGGGGTGTCCACTGACCTCCTGTGCCAGCACTCTGGCATCTGCATCAATGCCGGCAACTCGCATCACTGCCAGTGCCCCCTGGGCTACACCGGGAGCTACTGTGAGGAGCAGCTCGATGAGTGCTCGTCCAACCCCTGCCAGCATGGAGCCACCTGCAGGGACTTCATCGGCGGGTACAGATGTGAGGTACGATACATGTGCAGACGTCAGAGACCTCCTGAAGGTGGCGCAGCTCTTGTGAGCACTAGCTTCCTGAAGTTAGCTGCTTATGACTTATTTTTGCAACTTATAGATGCGTTTTTTAACCAGTCACCATTATGTCTTGTTTACCAACCCCCATGGGTTTCCTTCCCCTTGTGTGATAAGTTCACGTGGCTCCAGTGAGGTATTTTTATCGAGGTCTGGAACCATCTCGCTTGCACAGAGTGGCCTCGGGATTCAGAGCCAACTTTAACTGCCGGAGTGCATTTCACAGGCCAGCAGCTCAGTGGCCCCTGGCACTTCCCTGAATAGCCGCTGAGATAGGAGAAGCCACTTCGAGGTGTGTCCCAAAGTTGCTTAGCCTGTTCCGTGTAGCATCACACCAAGTATGACATGTATGTATCTGAGGAAGTGTGTGTCTGTGAAGGAACATGTCCCTGGCTTCCTGATGGTTGTGCTGACAATGGGTGGAACAAGATGTAAACGAAACACCAGAGACTTGAATTTGGCACCAGTTCAGGCCACCCAGGAACACTGAGAAAAGCTTTACTTCTCATAAATGAGCTGAAGATGATCCCTTTATATTGGCCCCACAGTTATTCCTTCACTGCGGGCTGGGACCTGTTAGTTCAAAAGCTACCAGGGCCAAACTCAAATTCTTACACATCCAGTTCTAACAATAGCCCTAATAAAGCACATTTTCAGCCATCTACGGCCTTTCTGCTTTGCATATTCTGCAAAACCACACCCAATATCTGCAAGCTGTAGGTCAGCCCCAGGACCTAAAGACCCCAAGCCAGTGCTGCCCTTCAGAGACTGTGACCTGGCTGCACCAACCATGTAAGCCCCCTTTCTGTTACCCTCTTCCCTCAGAATTCACTGGCCCTCCTCTCCTTATCCCCTGTCCGCTCTGGACAGTCTCATGCTGTGAGGGATGCCCTCACATGCAAACCTGTCAAAAGTATTACCCAATAAACCCACTTCATGGTCAGGGTCTTTTTCCTTGATCAGCCCTGAAATCCTTCAAACCCCTACATCTACCATATTAGCTAACACGCCCCCTTCCCCATCTCAGCCAGTATCTAGTACATATGTGTGGTTTCCTGAATCTAGAGATCAATAAATCAGTGTGTTTACTGCTGTCCACACACACTGTTGGACTGAGTCATGGGATCCTTATTGCATACCAAGGAATGCATATGTTAAAGATGGGAACACCTAAATTGATGAAAGTTTGGCACAGGCATCAACTCTGAAACATCCCTCCGATTGTTGAATCCTTGCCTTTGTTATAAAGTGGCTTTCCAGCTGGAAGATGTCAGTGTCAGTCCACTACTGGTTGGCCCTGCACAGGATGAGTGGTAGAGGGTGTGATGGTGCTGGAGAAGCATGCAAGAGCTGGCTGGGGGCTGGAGGGTGGGCAGAGAGTACAGAGGTGGGCAGCCTTCCGGATCTCATTTGCTCTGGTGGTCTGTTTCCAACAATGGTCCAATGTTTCCTTCTTTCCGCTTGTTCCTGTCAGTGTGTCCCAGGGTATCAGGGTGTCAATTGTGAGTATGAAGTAGATGAGTGCCAGAATCAGCCATGCCAGAACGGAGGCACCTGTGTCGACCTTGTGAACCACTTCAAGTGCTCCTGTCCACCAGGCACTCGAGGTATGACATCAGCCCTACCCCTCTCCATCTAGGGTGTTTTCTTACGTTATAAATCCATTTTTAGTGTGGAGGAGGTTTTAAAAAATTAACCATTTAGTTCTGGATTCTGGTAACTCAGGCCATTGCATACTCTCATCTCTTGCCTAGCTCTGATGATCTGACTCATGTTCTTAGTTCTGTCTGGTTGTTGTTGACATCTTATGTTCCATGAAACACAGAATGTGGAAACAATGCAGTGTTGCGACAAAATTAGCCTGGTTAGCAAGATTTCTTGGTGCTTCAAGGGAAAATAACTAGTGGTCTCTTGAATAGATAATTCACATTGACTAGCTTGTGTATTTTTTTTAAGCTTGCCAAGTATTGCCCCCATAAGGTGGGGAAATGAATGAAATGAAAACATTTGCCTGTTTTCATAAGCCCAGGGAAGGAAGCTGATGGCCTAAGGCTGTAACTAAGAATTGCAGTAAAGCCTATGGAGTCTAATCCTAGACTGAATGATGGGGCATCAGTCTACTGTGGGCATCGCCCCTGCCTCCACACAATCTTCTGGAGAGGCTTGGAGTATTCTTTGTTAGAAGAGGTAGTTATAACCATTCTGGGAAGCCTGTAAAAAAAAAGTTGAGGCCATTCACAGTGGTGAGAGATTCATCTCAGTGTTGAAGAGAATAGAATGTTAGGGAAGTATTTATACTCTCTCAGACATTTGTGCAATGAACTCTGATAATTTACCTTCCTTGAGTTCAGGGTTTGGCTAAATTAAAATAGAAGAGTACCCCACTAATAGGATAGTTAGCAAGCAATGAGGTTAAAGGGGAAGAGAAAACTCGAGAGAAACAGCCTTTAAATATATGAAGACTTGTCCCGTGAAAAGAGGAGTTGTTCTCTGCTCTAGAAATCAGTAGTTGAAAGAGAAGTAGAAGTGATTTTGACTGAGTATTAGTTTGTTCCTTTTAATGTTTTTACTGCTTAGGAACTCCAGTTCTCTTGGGAGCTGATTAAACCTCAGATCTCAGTGGCTTAACACAACAATGTTTTTTTGTCACTCAGAGTCCAAGTGCGTCTCTCTCTGTATGTTAGCTATTAGGTTGCAAGCCCTTGGCCTCCAAGGCTCCACGCAAAGGAGGGGGGACAGACCTGTAGGGTCATGCAGCAGCTCTCCCTGCCTCAGTCTGGACATGACACCCATCATTATTGCTCATGGGCCAGAATGAGTAAAATGGTCTCAGTCTGACTCCAGGGGAGACTGGGACTGTGGGAGAGTACGTGGATGTTCATTGCACACTACGATTTCTGCTGTACCACGCATGGTTTATGAATTAGAGATGTTAGTCCTAGAATGGACCATTTCATAATGCAACAAAAGTTCTCTCTTCTGTTTGTTAGGGATGGCTTAAGCAATAGTTTTGCTATTGGTATTGACAGTCTTTTTCTTTCAGGACTTTGAGTCTGTCATCCTACTGCTTTTTTTAAATAATTTTTTATTATGTTATATTAGTCACAATTAGTTTTTGATGTAGTGTTCTATGATTCACTGTTGGCATCCTACTGCTTTTTGACCTCCAGGTTTTCGTTTTTGTCTTTTAATGAGAAATCAGCTGTTAACCTTATTGAGGATCCCTTGTTTGTGATAAGTTGCTTCTCCCTTGATACTTTCAAAATGCTCTCTTTGGGGTGGGGGAGGGAAATGAAACAAGATGGGATGGGGAAGGAGACAAACCGTAAGAGACTCCTAAACTCACGAAACGAACTGAGGGTGGCTGGGAGGAAGGGGGGTAGGGATAGGGTGGCTGGGTTATGGACATTGGGGAGGGTATGTGCTATGGTAAGTGCTGTGAAATGTGTGAGCCTGATGATTCACAGACCTGTACCCTGGGGCAAATAATACATTATATGTTAATTTTTAAAAAAATGCTCTTTCTTATGACCTTTTGCTTATAATATGTGTAGGTTTGGACCTCTTTGAGTTTATCACGCTTAGAATTCATTGAGTTATCATACTATGTGTGCTTGGTTAGGTAGGTAGAGTGGTATTTATTTCTCCTGGACTTCTCTGGCC
>CM053606.1:87857099-87878340 GCA_028646535.1 Procyon lotor | reverse complement strand
TAAGCCAAAGACTATAATAAGAGATGAGGAAGGACACTCTATCATACTTAAAGGGACTGCCCAATAAGAAGATCTAACAATTTTAAATATCTATGCCCCTAATATGGGAGCAGCCAATTATAGAAACCAATTAATAGTGAAATCAAAGAAACACATCAACAATAACACAATAATAGTAGGAGACTTTAATACCCCTCTTACCAAAATGGAAAGATCATCTAAGCAAAAGATCAACAAGGAAATAAAGACTCTAAATGACACACTGGACCAGATGGACACCACAGATATATTCAGAACATTCCATTCCAAAGCAACAGATACACATTCTTCTCTAGTGCACATGGAACATTCTCCAGAATAGATCACATCTTGGGTCACAAATCAGGTCTCAACTGGTACCAAAAGACAGGGATCATTCCCTGCATATTTTCAGACCACAGTGCTTTGAAACTAGAACTCAACCACAAGAGGAAAGTTAGAAAGAACTCAAATACATGGAGGCTAAAGAGCATCCTACTAAAGAATGAATGGGTCAACCAGGAAATTAAAGAAGAATTTTAAAAATTCATAGAAACAAATGAAAATGAAAACACAACTGTTCAAAATCTTTGGGATACAGCAAAGGTGGTCCTGAGAGGAAAGCATATAGCAATACAAGCCTTTCTCAAGAAATGAGAAAGGTCTCAAATATACAACCTAACCCTACACCAAATGGAGCTGGAGAAAAAAACAGCAAATAGAGCTTAAAGCCAGCAGGAGAAGAAAAATAATAAAGATCAGAGCAGAAATCAATGAAAAAGAAACCAAAAGAACAGTAGTACAGATCAATAAAACTAGGTTCTTTGAAAGAATGAACAATTAATCTTGTAACACTGAAAAAGTAAAATAAACATATCTGGGGAAAAAAAAGAATTAATAAGATTGATAAAGCCCTGACCAGATCAAAAAGAAAAGAGAAAGGACCCAAATTAATAAAATCATGAATGAAAGAGGAGAGATCACAACCAACACCAAAGAAATACAAACAATTATAAAAACATATTATAAGCAACTACACACCAGCAAATTTGACAATCTGGAAGAAATGGATGTATTCCTAGAGAATGTAAACTACCAAAACTGAACCAGGAAGAAATAGAAAACCTGAACAGACCCATAACCAGTAAGGGGATTGAAGCAGTCATCAAAAATCTCCCAACAAACAAGAGCCCAGGGCCAGATGGCTTCCCAGGGGAATTCTACCAAACATTTAAAGAAGAATTAAAACCTATTCTCCTGAAACTGTTCCAAAAAAATAGAAAGGAAGGAAAACCTCCAAACTCATTTTATGAGGCCAGCATTACCTTGATCCCAAAACCAGATAAAGATCCCATCAAGAAGGGGAATTACAGGCCAATATCCCTGATGAACATGGATGCAAAAATTCCAGACAGAAACAGAAAAAGAGAATGTTGGGGCAGTGCCTGGCATCTGTCTCCTGGTTTGGGCTCAGGTCATGATCTCAGGGTCTTAGGATTGAGCCATCCCCGCCCCCCCAAGCACAGTTGCACTCCATGCTCAGCAGGGAGTCTGCTTGAGGATTCTCTCTCCCTCTCCCACTGCCCCTCCCACTTGCACATGCACTCACTCCCTTGCTCATTAAAACGAATAAATAAACATTAAGAAAGAGAGAGAGAGAGAGAAAATGTTGGAGTTGGAAGGGACTGGCCTCCATGGGCAAAGGTCAGTAGGCCTGCTCTGTTTGGCTCACACACGGCTTAAAAGAAATTCATGTGAGTGCTAGGTTTCCAGCTCAAATTGCTTTCCACCAGGCCACTTCACTCACTCATATCTAACCAGACCCCATAAGCATTTGAGTTTAACCAAGGACCCTCATTTTATGGACAAACCGAGGCTTGAAAGAGACATGTGCCCCACGTCACAAAGACTTAAAATGGCAATGGAACTGAGAGATGGACCATGTGTTCTGGTACTTAGGAGGAAAAAGACTTCTTAAACAGTCTTAACAAAACCAGAGGAGACTCTAGAAGGGGTCAGGGTGGGGGGCACTTCATTGGAAGCATGTGCAGACATCAGTTAGTAGATGAAGGGGCTCTAGGATATTCATGACCAAGGACCTGATGCGTTTGAAGGGAGGGAGAGTGGTTAATCTCACTGTCTCTCACTTTATTGGGGCCTTTGAAGTGTTAACAGATAATGAGGTGAAGGGACCTGGTATTGGATTAAGAAGGTAGTTGGAATGATAAAAAGAACGAGGAATGGAGAAGGGAAATAAATAATTCTGATAGAGATGAGGTTGGGAGAGGAGACTGAGGTGAGGAACATGAACATGAGGGGGTTTTGTAAATAAATGGGTTTGGACTTAGAGTTTTTTCAAAGGTGACATGTTGTGGGACTAACTCAGCTCTATTGCTCTGCAGAAGCAGAAAAGTCACTGAACAGGCTTTCCAGCTGATTTTTTTTCCATCTCTTTTGGGAAAGTTTTTCCATAACTGTAAGTCAGTTTTATCAAATTATAATTTATATATTTTAAATTTACCCCTTTTAGGTGTACAGTGTGATGGAGTGACAACTGTATACAGCTGTGTGACCACCACCATAACCGTGATCTAGAACATTTCCATCACCCCAAAGCATTCTCCCGTGGTCCTTTGTAGCCAACCCCCTTCCCCATGTGCAGCTCCTGGCCAGCACTGCTCTGCCTTCTGTCACTATAGTTTTGCCTTTTCTAGAGATTCAGAAAGTGGATTGTAGCTTACAGCATATAGTCCTTTGTGTCTGGCTTCTTTTTCTTGGCAGAATGATAATTTTTGAGATCTGTCTATGTTATGTGGATCCATAGTTGGTTTCCCTTTACCATCGATCAATATTCCATTGTATGGATATTCCTTAATTTGTTTATCTGTTCACCGGTGGATGAGTCAATACCTTTGGGTTCTTCCCAGTTTGTTTGTTTTTTTTTTTAAAGATTTTATTTATTTATTTGACAGAGAGAGATCACAAGTAGGCAGAGAGGCAGGCAGAGAGAGAGGGGGAAGCAGGCTCCTCGAGGAGCAGAGAGCCCAATGCAGGGCCCGATCCCAGGATCCTGAGATCATGACCCGAGCCGAAGACAGAGGCTCTAACCCACTGAGCCACCAGGTGCCCTAGGTTCTTCCCAGTTTTGTGCCATTATGAGTTAAACTATCACAAAATAAAATGTAATTAACAATTGCATATAGGTCTTTCCGTGGACATGTGTTTTCCTTGCTTTTAGGTAGATAGCCAGGAAAGGACTGTTGGGTCATATGATGAGTATATTTAACTATATAAGACAGTGCCCAAATGTCTTCCAAAGTGACAGCACCCTTGTGTGTTCCCACAGCTACATCTAATTGAGGGCTCTGGCCACTGTGCCTCCTCACCAGCACTTGATATTATGAGTCTTTTCATTTTAGCCATTCTGGAAGATTCACATTTGGTTTTGTTGCTGTTGTTTTGAATTAAATTTTGAAGTACAGTTTCTCAGGTTTTTTTTTCTTTTATGGTTTCTGCTTAGTGTCCCAAGACATTTAACCCAAGATCACAAAGATTGCTGCCTATATTTACCCTTAAAATAAATGGTTTCTGGCTTAATCTTCAAGTCTTCAGGTTACTCTCTTTTGCCTTTATTTACCCAGTGAATACAAAGATTCTGATGGAAGTGTGTATTAAGTTTTCAAATTAATGCTTGGTGTGTCCCTCCTTCACTATCCTGTGTCTGCGTTGCCTCCCACGTGCTTGTTCGTGCAATGCCAGGCAGACACATACACAGAATTTTCTGGGATCCAGGGTCTCTCCTCTATAGTTGTCCCCCCATGCTCTAGCAGAGGGCGTTACTTGGTGTCCTGCAGTTAAGCAGTTCATTATGACAGCTCACGTGACTTCCATAGAAGGCAATGACATTTATTAAGCTCTTAGGTCAGGCCCTATTCCCAAAAATTTTACATATTTTAACTAACTTAATCCTCAGATCCCTGAGGAAGAAAATGAAGTCTCAGAGACTTCAGGCTCCCTCTAAAACAGCCAGTTTATGGCAGGGTCCATGAGATCTGGAGTGGCTTACTTTCAAGTGCTTTGCTCTCCCCACTGTAATAAACCACCACAGGCTGTGGCTGGAGTCTTATGTGATTGAGCACATCTTAGGACACAATATCCACCTGATTGCTGTGTTTCTCGAATCAGACGCATCTCCAGTCTCAGTTCAGACACCTGATTCTAAAGTCCTGTGGTGGGGCCTTGGGACAGAGTTTCCCAAAGGACAGCTCTTAGCTCACAGGCAGAGACCTGTATGTGTCAGTAGGGCCACAGAGGAAGGTGGTGTAGTTTGTGCACTGCTCAAATGTACACAGCGAAGGGGGCAAGTAGGGGCTGAATTCCAGCCTGCTTTTGTCCCATGGGACCATGGGGCTGTGTCTTCCCAGAAGATCCTGTTTAGTTCCCACAAAGGCACTGTATCTGCTAGTAGTGGCCCTGTCTTTTGGGGGAAGCTGGCTAACCCGAGGATTCCAGGGGGAGTCACATGTGCTGTCACTGGCTAAGTCAATCTCCACATCCCACCCTCCTGGCCAAGGTGATTGGCTGAGGACTGAGAACATAACCCATCTCAGGAGAGTCTCGGCCAGTGAGGCTTAGTCTGGAGGCCTCCGTTTGAGGGCTGTGGGTCTTTTTTTTTTTCCCAAGGTGAGGACCGGAGTTGTGGCAGAGGATCTTGCAATTAGATGGGGCTTGATAATGAGGTTCATTCCCACCAAAAAAGGTCTAAAATGCAGAGAGAAAACCCTATTCTGGTAACTTTGATGAGCCCTTGGTCAAATTCTGCCTGAAGCCTGTATCTCCTCATGGACCATGGAGTAACGTATGCCAATACATTGTCTGTTTTGCGTAGACAGTCTGGCTGTCAGCTGTGAACAAGAACGCACCAACTAGTCCATACATACCGCACCCAGGCCCGCTCCCAGACCCCTTCCTGGGTCCGTATCTCCATCACAGCGCCTGCCACCTTCTCCTACATTATTTACTTATTTAGTTAGTTGAGTTTCTCCTTCCACTCCTCACCTCTGCTTAAGTGTATGCTATATAATGGGAAGGGATTTATCTGGTTTGTCCACTCACGGATGCACAGTTCCCAGAATGAGTTCTTAGCACATAGCGTGCATTCAAATAAAATTTTGTTGAATGATACACACCTACTCGCTGAATAAATAAAGATTACTAAAATCCCATATGCACCACTGGAAACCAACACAGCTCTAAAGTTAACCAAGAACCAGCCTTCTAATAAGACACATGGCTGTTTGCCCTTGTTTGGGAAAGTCACCGAGCTCACTCGGCGCTCGCGCACGTGCAGCTTGTTGGCGTTCCAGCAATTTCGGGCAGGGTGCTTTGGGCTACGTCACCACGAGTGTTTCAGGTTGGTGATGCTAGTCAGTTGGAACTGTTTTTAAACCTTTTAAGTATTTTTAATGTATTTACAGAATGACTCTCAGATTTTACTTTGTGTTGGTATATCTGTTCTTTGTCACCTTTTGGATTTTTATTTTGTTTCTCTTTACTTTGCTCTCATGGGCTCCTTTTCCTCAGGAGAGGGTGAAAGAATTAGGGGGCATGGGTGGGCTATGGTATCTTTTATCTCTCATATGTGCCATGGTCAGGAGCCATTGAGAACCTCTCCCTTTTTGGGATATTGTGACCCGTGTTTCCTTTACGTCCTGTAATTCTTCCAGGAAATACCAAAGAATCTGGCACTTAATCCAGCAAGTTCCTTACATGGCACCTATCAGTCCGGCATTCCAGATTTATCTTCCATCTCTGTTATAGACTCTGATACCTTTGTTTGTTTCTCCGACTGTGGCTGGACCGGAACACTCGTAGGATGGCCCTTTTCCATCTGCCTGTCATCTTACCTGAGCTCCCACCATCAAGACATTTATCCTTTGGGTTAATAAGCTTTTCATACTTAGAAGGAGCAACGCAGGGACACCTGGGTGGCTCAGTTGGGTAAGTACCTGCCTTTAGCTCAGGTCAGGATCCCAGGCTCTGGGATTAAGTCCAGCAGCCGGCTCCCTACTCAGCAGGAAGTCTGCTTTTCCCTCTCCCTCTGCTCCTCCTTCTGCTCATGCTCTTCTCTCTCTCAAATAAAAAGAAGGAGGGGGAGAGGAAGAGGGAGGAGAAACACATTACTTCTGATGTCTTCCTCTTTGGTTCCCAAAAGAGCAACAAGGGTGTGGGGGAAAGGAGGAAGAATGGGAGAGTGGTGTGAGAGGGCCAGTGCTCTCTCTGTTCATTTCTCATTGCTTTCTTCTCTGAGCCGGCCTGGGACCGCCGGTCACAATATGGGGGAAGCCAATGGCCATGCACCCAGCCTGAACTGCATGGGCTGGCCACACGTCCTCTCCTCCCTGGTGCTTCTAAGAAATGCACATGTGATCACACCAAAGCCACATTTTCTGTGATCGTCAAGTCCATATCACTTCTTACATGGCCGAGTAGATTCCTGATTTAGGGAGTCACAAATCTGTACGCAGGAAAAATTACCTCCTGAGGATTGGAGCAACCTCTCATATGGGATCTCAGACCTCACCAGGCAAAAAGCTTTGAGCAAGGTGACGGGGTTGTTAGTGTCTGGGGAGAGAGGAACATCAGGCCCAAAGCGGCTCTAGGGCATCAACTGTGACTCGTGTCTTCCCTCCTCAGTGGCTGTACTCATGCTCAAATAACCCCCACCCATTCACCCCCGCACTCTGTGTGGGGGTGCCAAGGCCAGGCACGTGGCCTCCCTCTCTCCTCTAGTCAGGCCAGGGCTGCAGCTGAGAGGGGAGCTATTCTGAGGAAAGGCAGGGACTTTGAGGAAGGAGATGAAGAAACACATGCTTCTTGAGTCTTATTTCACTTTTTCATTCCTGTTGAACTGGAACAGAGCACATCTTCTATGCAGACAGCTATTTATTAAAAGACGGCCCTGGAATCTGTGGTTCACATCAGCCTAATAGAGACCCTACCGGTAAACATTCCCCGTGGTGAAAGGAAAATTAAGCAGGTGTCTGCGCAGGAGAGTGGGGGCACTAGAGAAAGGGCAGAGGGGTGCAGAAGCTGAAGGGGGCTGGGGCCCCGCTCCTGAGGTTCCTCCTCCTGTCTTCAAATCTTTGCTCCTGACCACCCAACACCCGGCTACTTTGCCAGTCCCCTCCCCGCTCTGAGACAACCAGAGCTGGGGAGGAGGAAAGCAGAGGACCACGGAGACCCATCCCGGGGTGACCTTTAGAGCCAGAAGCCACTGTCACACCAGTGTTGAGGACTTGGCCCCAATAAACCTAAAAAGGTGAGTGCAACAGGGGACTCAACAGGCTCGGTTGCTGTGTTTACTCCGAGATGATGGTCAGATGCAGCCAGCACACCCCCAGGGAAGGGGACAGGGGCTTGCGTGGCGTGGGCACAGCCTCGAAGCTCACTCTACGGCCGGTATTTGCACACGAAGTGCTGGCGCTTGCTGCATTCATTGCTCTCCCAGGTCAAAAAATCTGTAAGAAAATAAACAGTG
Source organism: Procyon lotor (assembly GCA_028646535.1). Taxonomy (NCBI): domain Eukaryota; kingdom Metazoa; phylum Chordata; class Mammalia; order Carnivora; family Procyonidae; genus Procyon; species Procyon lotor. Next base: position 87,870,782 of record CM053606.1, on the reverse strand, counting down.
AAATCCATCCGGATCTGTACTGCACCTACCTGCGTCACCTGGGGGTTTTGCTTGGAACCCCGGGGAAGGTACTGCCGTGGTTCATTTCATGTGTCTCCTGGGCTGGGGCGCGTGCCCAGGCGTTGGGTCAAATGTCAGTCTACATGTGGCTGTGGGGGATTATTTTTTTTTAGCTGTGATTAGTATTTAGTCAACTCTGATGAAAGCAGATGGCCCTCCATGATGTGGGTAATCATGCAGTGAAAAGATGGAGTTTCCCCGAGAAGCAAGGACTTCTGCGTCCAAAGTGCCCCCGACGCAGGACGGCGACATGAGCGGTTGTGGGGGTCTCTTGTCGCAGGGCCTGCCCTGCGCACGTCAGCTTTGCCAGCCCGATGATCACACGAGCCAGTTCCTTGAAAGAAATCTCTCTCTCTACACATGCTAACATGTTAACTTCTGTCTCTCTGGAGAACCAGGCAGTCCTACCGGTACTAACTTCGTTCCCAGAAAGAAAAAATAATTTAAACGTCACCTACGATTGTAGAAGCCCCACGCCGGCATCCCTTCTGAGGGAAGGCAGAGCTTGACACGAATCCACGGAAAGTGGGGGTCCTTTGTGTTTGAAACAGGGTGCTGTGAGGACGTGAGGGTGATTTCTCCCAAGTTCAGGCCCTAAGCAGCGCCTGCTTGAAGGTCAAAGAATTGGAAGCCGGAGAGCTGGTCACGGCCCACAGGCCCTCTCTTTCTAAAGAAGGACCCAGAGCAAGGAGGAGGTGGCCTTTTGAAAGTGAAACATCTTTGAGGAGCGGTCCACCTGTGGCCGTGCACAGAGTTGCTGGTCACGGTGCGGTGCCTGCCTCGGAGCACGAGTCTGGCTGTCTGCCTGCCTCTGACCTGCGGATCCCGCCCTGGTGCCTCCTCCTTCAATACCAGAGAGGCGTGTGGAGGCGACCGCAGCCCTCCCCTCCAGGTTGCTAGAACCGTGAACTTACCCCGCACTGGGAGAAGCACTTCCCTTGTACGTATTCAGATGATCTATACTCTTGGTTTGCCCTTTTAAGGAGGGTCAACGGAGGCACAGAGAAGTAGGAAATCTGCTCAAGGTCACACAGCTACATGGAGGAACTGGACGGGGATTCCGAATGCAGAGCCCATGGCCTTGACCCCAACTCCACTGGGTATGAAATTTCTCCCTAAATGGTAGCGCCCTGGTCATCATTATTAAATGTGTCAGAGCGGACCAGTAGAAATATCAGAAAGCCCTGGGATGTGCTGTTTGCCACAGTGTCGCAAGAGAGTTCCTCTGTGGAACTGGACAGTTCAGAGTCCTTCTGGACACTGGGAAACTGGGAAACGCCCTGGGCAGGTCAGAGTCCTTCTAGACAGACGTAACAGAGAAACAAGTCCCGTCACACACATGGGATGTGTGTGTGTGGTTGTGTTTTGGTACGTTGGTCTTCCATTAGTCTTTTGAGTCTTAAAGAAAAAATTCGGCCCCTGAGTTGGTGGGGCTAGATCTGTTCTGCAAATATAAAATGACGCTGAGGGGGCCAGGGGAAGGCTCTCTGAAATTCTCTCTTCCACCAGTTTCTCACTAACCCTTGTCTTGTTCCTTGTGCTCTTCTGGCTCGAGCACCTGCATTCTGGTAGTTCAGAGCTGGGCTGAGTGACCCCGGGAAAGGAAGAGAGTCTGAAAGACCTGGTGTTCTCAGGAGGACGTCTGGTTTCCGGGTCCCACACAAGTGGCTTCGTTCCTGGGAACTTGACCCTGTGACCGTGGACCGACAGGAAAGGCTTGTGTTTGAGAACTGGGTCTTGTCGCAATCTCAATCAGGGGAAGGACTCCGGAGGGCATCTGGTGCATGGCTTCCCCAGAGCCGGTCCAGGCTCCAGCCTCCAGCCCTAGAGCTTTGGATGTTGTAGGTCCAAAATGATGCCTGGAGTTTGTATGTTCAAAGTGTTCCTCAATCGTGTGCCTTGGAGCTTCTTTAGAAGCACTTTTAGGGGCACTCGGGTGGCTCAGTCGTTAAGCATCTGCCTTCGGCTCAGATCATGATCCCAGGCTCTCTGCTGAGCGGGAAGCCTGCTTCTCCCTTTCCCACTCCCCCTGCTTGTGTTCCCTCTCTCGCTGTGTCTTTCTCTTTCAAATAATAAATAAAATCTTAAAAAAAAAAAATAGAAGCACTTTTAGCAGCTACAGTGTCCACTTTTGCTTGGTTAACTCTAGTGATGGGATTCTCACTACTTCCTGGGGGTAGCCCATTCGATTTTTGGGTAGTGCTAATCGTTCAAAAATTTTTTCCTTAATTTAGACAGGAATCCGCATTTTGTTAGCTTCTGTCTGTTGGTCTTGGTTGTATTCCTTTCATCTGGGCTGTCCTGAGCCTTTCACAGCAGAGGTTGTGTCCTCTGTGAGTAGTCCTTCCTTAATCTGTGAGGAGGCCCTCTTATCATGAAGGGTCTAGACTTGGCCTCAGAGTTTATGCCTTCCATCTACCATTCTTCTTTAGCTGTTGGAAAGTTTTCCCACTCTTTTTTGTGCATATAAGCTTTATTTCTCAGATGATAGCCACCCTGCTTAATATCCCTGAGTCTTCAGTCCAGGACTTTCCCAGACCCACTTCCTGCCTCGAGGGGTGTCCTGGTGATGTCCAGATCCCACTGGGATGCTGTCTTTGGCATCAAGTAGCCTCTTTATCTTTGATAATCTGTTTTCTTGTTTTACAATGGAGATCTATCACATCACTTGCCCGCTGGGGTTCTCAAATACGTGTGATTTTGCCCCTAAGGGATATTTAGCAAGGTCTGGAGACATTTTTGGTGGAAACAACTTGTGGTGGGGGAAGGGTATCCTAAACCTACGATGACAGCCCCCACAACGAAGAATTATCCAGCCCCAAATGTCCTCAGTACAAAGGTCAAAAACTCTTCCTTATTAGCATAACAGCAAGGAATGAAAGCAGACAAGAGAAAGAAGGAGATTCACATGATTTTGGGCAGCCCGCCTCTGAGGTTCTGGGCCCTGCACTTTGGGGACAAAACTTAGGGAAACATACAAGAGGGAAGAATGCAGGCAAAGACAAGGTCTCCCAGGGAACCCTAACTATCAAGAAGCTGGCAAAGGGTCCTATTTCATTTGCACCCGGTAGTCTGGGTTCCCCTCATGGCTTGAATATAATAGGATTTAAAAATTAATGTATTTAAGGGAAAAAGTGAGTGGATTTAAAGAACATATTAAGTAAATAACTGAACAGCTGGGCCTTGGGTCCGGCAGAGATTATGAAATGGTCACAGCCGACTGAAGGTTGGTCCACCATGTCTGCGGCCAGACCAGTGTCCTTCAGGAAACAGAGTCACTGGTGCGGATGGACCGACGGGGAGCAGACATCTGTTTTTGCTCTTGTAGGTGAAGCTCAGGAGCTGCGATTCGGGAAGAGGCAAGGGACGGTGCGGGAGAACTTACCGTTCTTGGAACTCAACTCCGCACAGTACTTGTTCCCGTGCTCAGACGTGCCAGACCAGCTCCGGTAAACATCCAAGGCCCCATCGATCCACTGCCACTGCTGTCTCTGCCAGTGACCAGAGATGGAAGACAGTCAGCCTGCAGGCCTCCCGGCTGGGCGCTCCCCTCCAGCCGTTTGGAAACTTGTAAAAATGTGTCACCGCAAAAACTGGGGAAGCCCAGACATGTGCACAGAATGGAACATAGAAAACCCACTCCATGTAATCACCCAGAGGAAAACGCTAACATTCTGGTGTATTTCCTTCTGGTGTAAACATTTTTCTCGATCACAGTATTGTTATGTGCTAACATACGTGAGGATCTTTAAAATATCTCTTCAATGGTGCAATTGCTTTCTAAACTTTTTCAGATGGTAATCATGTACTAGAATTTACCTTAATTCTGTTGATGATGGTTACATTGTTTCCAGCTTAGTCTCATTATAAAAAATACTGCCACAAACAACTTTGTTCCTGGAACCCTTTCTGTACTTAAACTTCCTTTCTTGGGATAGAAACCCAGAAGTAGAATGAAGGGGTTAAAGGACATCAGTTTGTTGAGGGTAATGATATACATGGCCAAACTACTTTCCAAACACTTTTCAGTTGTAGGAATTTAAGTCCCCATCTGCTCCCCATCTACTGGACAATTTCTTTATATCCTTAAAAATATTATGCATTAAGCATATGCTCAATAATTAATAACAATTAATAATTAAGCAAAAGCTTGGTAATCTGACAAGTCAAATTACATTGCTATTTTAACTTGCATTTCTTTGATAACCAGAGACATTGCACAATTTTTTAAAGGGTTTTATGAGCTATTTACTCTCTTCGGTGATGAATGTAGAAAATCAAATTACCAAAACGAGTCTGGTATAAATAGATGTAAATATTTGCCTGGACTCTGAAGGAGAGAGTTCTGATTGATAGCAATGTGAATACATAAAAATGTGTAATTAATTGTATAAAATATTGGCAGTATCTATGGCATAGTTTTGGCAAGAAACAGAAAGTCTGGAGGTTCTCTTCTTGCATTTCTGATGTCTGTTGGGGTTAATGATAGAAGTGCCACAAAGAATCTATAAACTGCAGGTCCCACATAGAGACCTCTGCAGTCAGCCCAAAGGTCTCACATGCCGTTCTTTACAAGGAGGTAGTGATGGAGAGTGAAACGAGGGCCTAGTGAAAAAAAAGTTATGGATGACATGAAAAATACAATAGCATCTAGAAAAAAGCTTGGCTGAAAGTTCCCAACTTTAACTCAAGATCTAATGGGTCCCCTAGCAGGTGTGTGTGTGTGTGCGCGTGCGCGCGCGTGTGTGTTTGTGTGTTTATATATAGGTATAAATATATCTACACCTATATATACTTACACAACTTTTTAAAAAATGAAATTAAAATTTTTTTTGAATGAATGAATTTTTTTTTTTTTTAATGAAAAGCCGATCATTGGGTGTTCTCAGATTTGGGAGGAACTTATTTAGGTAGAAGTTCTATAAAATGATGCCACTGAAATGATTTTCTCCACTGAGGGCCAGACGGGAGACCCAGAGCTTGAGGCATTGGCCTCTATGGATCGGAGGCAATGAATGACTGAAGGAGATCCGCGACCTGTGCCCCGGTCATTAGGGCTGGAGGTCATTTCCGAGACTAGGGGCTATCGATCCAGCTTTCCCTAGGGGGCATCTGTGGACCAAGTCTGACGTTACCTTTTCTGGGTCGTGCAGGCCGATCCACACGGGCTGGATTCTTTGGTAGTCAATTATGTACTTTGCTAACATGGAGGCTTCGTTTGCATTCTGAAGAGACGCCAGGTGGGCTCCGTTTCCGTAGGCCTGACACTCGAGCTGTGGGAAAGATGTCGAGCTTGATGAGCATCATCCTCATCCCAGAACCCTAGTGCACCAAGCAACGTGGGGTGCGCAGCGCCATCTCCTCCGGAAGGTGAGATCTACACCCCGTGACGCTGCCTGTCTCCAGAGGAGAAAACACAACCGCCCCAAGTGTGGGGTCTCAGAGGAAGAGGTGGCTGGAGGCCAGGCTGTGAGCTTTAGGGTCAGCGGACGTGCCTGGGGTCCTCCTGGTCTTGCCTCGAGTTACTGTATGTGACCTAGACAAGTCACATGACCTCTTTCTTTCTTTCAGCACACAGTGTCTGGGAAAACCCTTCTTCATTTAGTGCTCTCTCTCTCTCTCTCTTTCTTCCTCCCTCTCTCTCTCTCTCTCCCTGTAACCATCATCCACATTAGCCCAGAGAGCATTGCATTAGGGCTGACCCCTCTGGGTTTGTTCCACTAGTTATTCTGGGTGTAATCTTGGGAAAGTAGCTCATGCTCACCCTGCTTGGAAATGTTCTATTTAAATGCCACACAATCTTGCACTGATCCTGCACTTGTTTGTTTGTTTGTTTTTTTATTTTATTTTTCAGTGTTCCAAGATTCATTGTTCATGCACCACACCCAGTGCTCCATGCAATACGTACCCTGCTCAGTACCTACCACCAGGCTCGCCTTGCACTTTTTAAGGCCACACAAGACTTTGTATCCTCAATAGCTATCACTTGGTAAGTGCTCCGTCATTGCTGAGTTATTTCTATACAGAATTCTGAGGTCATCTGGGGCCCAGATCATATCACATTTCCCCATAAAGTGCCCCCAACCAGTCACGTCAACTAAACAACCACAACCCAGAGAAAGAGCAGCACGGGCTCGCCGCACTCCTCTGAGGTGGAGTGGCTCCTTGGGTATCTTCTAGACAAAGCCTCAGTGAAACAAAACCAGTACATTTGTTGGCTGGTGTAGACAGTGAAGCCTTCCGTTTGTTTAGACTGCTTCACTTTCCGTCAGGGGGTTCTGAAGACCATGCCCCAGCCCTGTCTGCACCCTGGTCTTTCTGGTAAATCAGGTATAGCAATTCAGTGATTCTTTCTGTAAGGTTTTTATCTTCTTATTCTCCTGTTGGTGTATGTGTGTCCTTCTTCTGGACAGTGACCTCCTGGAGGGTAATGGCAGTTTCTCGTTCATTCATACATCTCTGCAGCCCATCTATGGTCTGGACATATAGCAAACAGGCCCAGCGATGTTTTGAGAACTGAATGAGTGGAACACACCACATCCTTCTCCCCATTTCGGCAGCCACGTGACTCCTCAGAATGTTAAGGAAGGACCCTTAATTCTGAGTCACATGAGACCAGCAGCGCTGGGCAGCCCCTGGCTTTAGAGATACCCGGCCATGCATGGGGCTGGATTTCTTACCTCAGCCTCAGACCAGCTCCTCAGCTTCCGGAAGTACCCGTAGCAGTTGGACATGTAGTAAAACCATCCAGGAGCACAGCTGGGTCTTATGAGGATGCCTGCAGAGACATCAAAGGCCATCACAAGTTAGGACGGCAAAAACAATCACGTCCCATGCTGTTAAGTTTCCAGAAGGACGGGGAGGCTGGGGGCCCCGAGGAAGGATCCTGCCATGCTCCCCAAACTTCATGCCGTCAATCTTCCTCCCAGCCTTCTCCAAAGGGAACTATGGCCCTTATAAGGGTAACTGTGTGTTGGAGAAAAGGATACAACCAGATGCTTTGAGGATCACTGGACACCGGTTCTGAACTTACACTAATTCCAGGAGACTCAAAACATCACTGTGGTCTGTCAGGTTTGGGTGACCACGGAGTTTTAGCTAGGAGTTTCGCAACAGGCCGGGTGGGACCCCCAGCCCACCCTGTGATTCTCTCCCTGGTTATGGAATGCACACTCGGAACAGACATACTCAGCAACTGGCAGAATCCCCACTTCGGTCAAACAGCCATAATGCAAGGCAGCACCAGAGAGGACGAGGGGCATAAGTTGGCCCTTTTAGCCATTACAAGGAAGGAGTGGTGTTTTGGGCCAGAGGGACACAGGACAGGTTAGATGGCAACTCGGACGGAATGGAAGATGGGTGAGCCAGGCTGTGAGTCAGTAGCGAGGGGACGTGTTGGGCCAAGGGGTGTGTGAGCAGAGGAATGGCGGCAGAAGCTCGCGAGATGTGCGGAGCAAGAGTGAGCACTGTAGTCTGCCTTAAGTAGAGCGGATCTTTCAGACAAGCACGGTGGGAAGGAGAAGGAGAAGCAAGGCCTGGAAGAAGCTAAGGAAACCGTGGTGGAGAAAAGCACAATCTCTTCCTGCTAGTTGCTCCATGAGGGGGCCACGTCACTGTATCTGAAGGTTCAAGAAGCAAGGAGATGACCGGCAATGCAGAGGGCCTGCATGAGGCAGGGAAGGCCAGGCTGGTATGTTTGGGCTTCGTGACCCTGTGGCTGTGCTCCAAGGCTAGACGTGAGTGCAGGGCTCCTCCTTCTCCTAGAGGCTCTCCATAGACTGTTGTCACACAGCGAGCATTTCCTCTCTCCCCACTCAAATGACACCGCTGTCCCTTGTTTGCTCCATTTTCCTGTTCTATTTCATCCCGTGCCTATAAATCTCTAGGGACTTCCTATGCTTTCATTTTTTTTTAAGAGTGTATTTGTTTATTTGAGAGAGAGAGTGAGAAAGCACAAGGGGAGGGGAGGGTCAGAGGGAGAAGCAGAGTCCCTGCTGAGCAGGGAGCCTGATGCAGGACTCGATCCTGGGGCTCCGGGATCATGACCTGAGGCTTGATCCTGGAGCATGACCAGTGGCTTAACCAATTGAGCCACCCAGGCACCCAGCCTTCCTGTGCTTTTAGATCAGCTCCCTACTCTGGCTAGCACGGACCTGGCCCCACAGCCATATGCAGCTGGATCTTCCTACGTGGCAACCCCAGAAAGTCTCTACCGCTGGGAGAAGGATCTGTGGAGGAACAATGGAGTGACAGGTAGGCATATCCTGGCTCTATCACCTCTGAGGGACAGCAACCAGAGAGCTTTGGTGAAGTCCCAGAGTAGGGTGATCAGTTTCTCACCCAGCGGGTTTAGCTTGGGTGAATTTCAAGTCCCTGCAGGGAAGCCAGAAACAACAGGGAGCTAACTCTCTGGTTAGGTGGCTCCACAGGAGGCTTTGGGGGCTGCCTTCCGTAGACTTTCATACTCTGGCATGGCTCAGAGAAAGTGGCTGAATCCCCCAGGTCCCGAGCAGCCATAAGGATTAAGAGAACTGGCGGCTGGCAGTCGGCATGGGGCAGAGCGTGGAGAGTCCTTGGGCACAAAGGGGCAAGGACCACAGACCTTGAGCCATGGATGCCGGCATGAGGCCCAAAGAACACTGCTTCTCTTTCTTTCAATGCATCTTCCTTTGGCCAAAGTACTCCCCAGGTTACATACATGCTCAGGCATGGTTTCCCTCACGAGGCCACATGGGACTATGAGAGGCACCCCGGACCAGGGGCCAGAACATCACATAATCTTGCTCTGTGATCTTGGGCAAGTCTCAACTTCCTTTGGGCCTCAACTTCTTCGTAAATAGAACAAAGGCATTACACCAGATGTGCCCACATTTCATTTCTTCCCATTTCAGATATTCTACGATATGTATTTTTAGCTCATGCATACAGTTTTCTTTGTGGCTTTCTCTGCTGGAAGGTCTTAGGGTACTGATTCTCACTTTGTTGACATGTTACTTTGTACTTGATGCTGAGTCTATACGGGTGTAGGAGCCATCTCTGAAACGAGGCTCTAAGTCCCTTGCAAACCAAAATTGCCAGTATGTTCAAATGGGAAAACAATGCACGAACATTGGGGAGCTCTAATCCTAGCTCTTGCTCACCAACTGCTACATGACAGGTGCTTTAAATACATTATGTCCACCTTTCACCAGAAACTTGTGAAATAATGATCATAACCAACATTCAGTGGATAATTACACCACGGCTCACGACCACACGAGGCTGGATTTGTTTGATTCTATAGTCCTTACGCTTTTCCCCATGTGACATTGTCCTCCTTTCCCGTCTTTGATGTCTATTGCCTGCAGCACCTAAACATCGTGTGGGGCAAGTGAAGGGCTGTGTCAGTGTGTTGTGTGAACACCGGCTGTGGGCTCACTTCCGGCTGAGTGACTGATACTCACTACCCAGGACCTCAGTGCCGACCACACAGCTCAGCAGTAGGAACAGCCGCACACTTTGGGGGGCCATCTTCCTCTTCTCTGGGGAAGCTGAAGTGCTTCGGAAACCTCTCCTATGAAGGTGTCAGAGACCTTGTGAGTTTTCCCTCGAAGTTCCTGGATTCCCTTGGATCTGCAACCTGAACACAGTGGGTGAGACAGACCCAGGAATTTAGATGCAAATCACATAGGGAGGAAAAAAATTTTTTTAGCTGAACCCAGATTATCCAATAAATGGAATCTCAAGCTAACTGTATAGATTGGGAATATTTAATTTATGTCGCCTGTTCCTGCTATTCTTGGGATGACCACTAGAGGGCGACTAAGGCAAGCTTTCGCACAGATGGGGCAGAAATGGACTTTCGACACAGTCAACTCAATCAAATCAAGTCAGTCCCACGAGCAAATATGTCTGTTAGAATTAAAAGTGCTTATATGGTCCAATACCCACATTTTACAGGCCAGCGGATCTGAGGTCTATGGGTATGAAGTGGTTTGCTCCTTGTCACACAGCTACAACTAGATATCCTGACCCAAGGGCAACTCTCTTTCCTTAACGCTCAGGTGATAATCACATTTTTTTTTTAATGACTTTTTTATCTTTCCCCATCACCAGACAGCACATGAATTATTAAAAGATCCGTGAAAAACTAGAAAATAAGAAGTAAAGTCTATCTCCCAGAGATAAACAATTTAATGAATAGTTTATGGACATCTTTCAATGTACATCTGTCAGCGCGTTGGTTTGTGTGTCACTTTATATAAATCAAGTCATAGAATTCTGTTACCTGGTTTCGTTTCTCAGAAACTGATGGACTGTAATGAACCTTCTTCCCCTCCGTAACTATTATGCCGTTTTGGTTCTGTCTTTAGTATAAATGTGCGTCTACAGGGCTGTGACTTCACAGAACATACACGTTGTCACACTGGTACTCTGGGCTAAAATGCCTTCTGAATAAGCTGTTACCTATATTCCAGTAATAGCACATAGACAGCAATGCTGGCTCCCCTGGACTTCGAGGAACACCCAATCTGTCCATTTTTTTCTTGCTAATTTTGGCATAATAAGAAGAATCTCATTGGTTAGTATTTTTAAATATTCATAATTATATTACTTAAATTAGTAATTAAAAAAATTTTTCAAAATATATAACAAGTTGAAGATCTTTTTATATAATGATTAATTTAAAAATTTTTTTGTTAAATTTTTGGTTTACAGCTTTGCATTTTTTCTGTTTGTTAACTTTTTTCTCAGAAATTTGTAGGGCTTTTTTTGTGCATTTGTTGTCTTTCATATATTGTTATTTTAATATGAATACTTTAATATTAATATTACATTTTTAATATTTTTATATTAAATACTTTAAAATTAATACTAAACTACTTTGCATTTCTTTTTTATATCTTTTGTCACACTGAAAATTTCAAAAGTTATCATATTTACCTTCTCCTTTAAACATTTGGAATTTATATCAGAAAAATGGGCAATTACCGTCCACATGAGATTAAAATATCTACCCATATTCTCTTTTATTTTCATCCATCTGTTGTTTATTTTAGTGTAAGCATATGATTGGGTCCAAGATTTTTTCCCAAATAATTATTAAGATGAGTAATTCATGGAATCCTCCCTTGAACATACTTTATGATCCAAAAATCAGAATACATATTCTAATTATCAAATAATAGATTGCTTAAGGGGAATGATGGAACATAATATTCAAACTTTCCTGGACAATCTGAGGATTCAATCCATACACATGTCCATGTGAGCACTCCAACACAGTGAATAAAAAAGGAAACCAGGGGCACCTGAGTGGCTCAGCGGGTTAAAGCCTCTGCCTTCGGCTCAGGTCATGATCTCAGGGTCCTGGGATCGAGCCCTGCATTGGGCTCTCTGCTCAGCGGGGAGCCTGCTTCCCCTTCTCTCTCTGCCTGCCTCTCTGCCTACTTGTGATCTCTCTCTCCCTCTGTCAAATAAATAAAATCTTTAAAAAAAAATAAAAAGGAAAAGAAGGAAACCAAACAGTGAAGATTGTGATGGACCCCCCTGCCCCAACATTTTACATCATTGCATTAGCCCTGTGCTTCTCGATGAACCTCCCTTCAGAAGGCAATAGAGTATGTTCAATATCCTCCAACCCCCTTAAAACACAAACAGCAAGGACTTGTCTGTCCAACCATTTGTCTGGGGGGAGGGAGGTACAGCATTTTTTGGAATAATCCATAAGTGGATCTTAACAAACTGACATTCATTGGATGCTCGCATGTCACCTAATCTCATCACGACTAGGCTGCCTTGTAGATATCATTAACTTATTTTACACATGAAAACACACACTTCACTGAGATTGAGGAACTCTCCCGAAGTTTCACAGCTGCTAGATTTCACAGCCATGATTTAAACCGACGCTGACACCAAAAGCAACGCTCTTTACAATAAGAGAAGAAAGAAATGCGTAGTTCAAGTTAAAAAACACAGCAGCACAAACCATGACTAACATCATTAGACGCAGAGCTTGTCATTTCTGGCCCAGTGAAAAGCTGATAGATGAGAACAGATGTTCAAAAAAGCCTTCTGCCCTCAACCGGATGGAGGATTACCTGATCAGCCCTCAAGGCTTTGAGGACCCCTGCCTTCTTCGGTGTCCTGAGAGATCCCAGGCAGTTTCTTGAGTTCTTATATCTTCTCGCTTCCGGAATTACATGACCTTTGTTTTAATCACAGAGCAATAGTACTGCTTCAAATAATAACCCACCCGTAAAAGTCTTATCTGTAGTCAAAGTGAATGCCTAAGAGAAGGGAAGAACCCCTCCCTGTTGGTAAATAGTCTTTCCTCTCCATCCCAGCTTATCAAAACTGACAACATCCTGTAATCTGTTACAAGTCCATCTTCTCTCCCTGAGGCAGAGGGAGAAGCAGGCTGCCCGTGGAGCAGGAAGCCCGACACCGGGCTGGATCCCAGGACCCCGGGATCATGACCTGAGCCGAAGGCAGATGCTCAACCAACTGAGCCACCCAGGTGCCCCTTCTGTCAATCTTTTTATCTCCTTCTACTGTTAATTTCCTTAATGTCTCCTTCCTTTCTATAAAGATGCCCCACTTCAACTCTGGGGAATCAGGATGTGTCTATCTTTCTGGAAAGGGTTTGCCATCTGGCCTGGATATAAGTTATGCACCCCCATGGTGTGCTTGAGGGGTCCGTACAGACTTTCCTCCTTAAGGCATCAACCCCATCCCCCTCAGCATGCGCCCCATTCCTCAAATACCTGTTTCAGCTCCTTCCCCTTGTTCCTCAAGAACAAGGCACCAAAATCTTGTCCTAATGCAGGGCAATTGTGTCAAAATAGCTTACACTGATACAGTAATCTACCATACAGTGTTTCCACCTGAGTCATTACCTGAGCTCCTAACAAAATCCTGGGGAGTGACGTGGAACGTATACCCCCATCTCACACGGAAGAAACCTGATGTTAAGAGAGAGGAGGGAGTCTGCTCAGTCAGGGTCATCATGCTGGTCAGTGGTGAGCTGGACGTTGACCTCAGGCCTTCTCTGTTCCCCAATCACACAGTCTAATGAAGAAAAGAGCCTATTTGGAAAAGGCAACACCATCTCCTTCTCTGGTATAGGTAGCAAAAAATTAAACTACGTTGAAGGTGTTGGGGATTACTCAACCTCAACGGACTAGAACTAGAACGTCAAGGCTGGGAAGGATAAGGGGATCGCTCAAGTCCTGGGCTTTGGCTCTACCAGTGAGGAACCTGAGGCCCAGAGAAACACCAGGACTGATTCCATACACAGCTAGTCCGGCGTGAGGCTGGCATCAGAACCAGGCTTTCTTCCTCTTAGCTCAAGGTCCTTTTTACAATGCTACTCAGGCTTCGCCGTCAGCTTTTGCCAGCCTCTGTTTAGATCCGTGGCAGGACAAGAGAAAGTCATGTTTCCATGATGTACCAAGTGTACATCTGCCATTCTGAGAATGCTTTGGGGAAAGAATACAAGGCCTGGCTTCTGATGGATGTGGGTTCAGGTCCTAATTCTGTTACCTACTTGCTGTGGAACATTCGGCGTGCTCCTGAACCTCTCTGCGCCTCAGTTTCCTAACTGTATGTGGGAGGATATTACCAGATGAATTTTTTTTT
>CM053606.1:87768147-87849146 GCA_028646535.1 Procyon lotor | reverse complement strand
TATCATATACTTGTAAGAACAACCTAGTAAAAAAGGAAATTGATCAGAAGGAAGAGAGGGAATAACTGCAGGACCACAGTCCTTATGTAGACCAGAGGTGATACAGTTAGTCCACAGGTAGTACCCTTGGCCTTAAACCTAACAAGGACTGTCCCTCCAGATAAGAAGTGGCAAGGCCAAGTGTGGGGTATAAAGGCAGGCAATTTGCTGAATTCGTTAATGAAAGATAGATAGTTCTCTTCTGACTGTTTCTATATTCTTAGTGAACAAGAGTCAAAGTAAGCCGCTAAGAATGAGCAAGTATGAGAAGAGAAAGTGTGATTGGCTCTATGGGGACTGAAAGAGCCAATGGACTGGGAAAATGTAGTAGAATTGTCGGGCTATGCTGGGAGTCCATTTGAAATGTGTGGTAGTAAATTAAAAGCTAACAAGTCAGTACAGTATTGTGTTTTTCTTCAGCCATGCTTAGCTGTTCAGATAGAGGCACAGAGTAGACCTAGAGTGGCTTTCACCAAAGCCAGTGGCTTGCTTGGCCAGTCTGACAGAGAGAGTACATGGCAAGGTGTGTGCAAGCGACTCTTCATGACGATGCACTATGGGTAATCTGAGCTGCATAAAGAGAGAAAAGAGGTCATTTAGAGGTATGATAAATGGCAAAAAAGTGGAGGAGCCAATGGTAGTCCCAGTGGGAGAAAAAGGTAGGGGTTCTTTTAAGTGAGCAGGAAAGAGGTTTTATTAGACATTAAGCTGCATGAAGTTAAAATTTAGAAGGTGGTATAGACACTGTACTGATAAGGTCAAGAGTATGAGTGTAGAGCGGGAGGCTAAAGTCATGTGGAGGTCAAGCTCATGGACGTGGGAATGTAAGTGAAAGGCTAGAGTTGATGAATTATCTATGTGGAGCTTGACATCTTCACAGATGTTGAGAGAATTGATGTGGAGAGGAAGGCAGTGATTCATGTGCTTCAGTTCTCATGAACGAGGGGAGTAGAGCAAGTCTGTCAGTTGGCCTCAAGAATGAAGGGCACTGGGTGGCTCAGAGTGATGGCATGGGCTTGAAGACAGTGGGGCTTTTGAGAGGAGGGAGAAGAAAAACTCTCTGGCAATATTAATGCCTTATATGTGCTTTATACTGAGTTTTTATATCTTGGGGACTGGTGACCAGGGGGTGGATTTTATAGGACAGGCAAAGAGCCCAACCGCCATTTGAAAGCTTCGGGTTGAGACAGAGCAAGAAACAAAGGTCATTTTCAGAAAAGGAATTGGAAATAAAGAATTTTAGGTTGGTGAAAGAACTTTGCAAAAGGCTCAGTGGTAGAACATGGGTGACAGAGAGAGCTGGGAGATTGGGTTAGAACAGTAATGCACCAGGGTGTATGGGGACAAGAACCTAAACACGATGGACGACCCAGGAGACTCGGACTTCTGGGGAAACCTAGAAGGTCTCTGTCTGCAGGAAAATGAAGTCACCTCTGATTTCCCTAAAGCAAGAACCACTCTGGCTCTTCTCCTTGCCTTCCAAAGAGTCACATTAGACAGGGGAGTTTTACTGAGTGAACCAATGAATAAGTGCATGGCCCTAATAAAAGAAAAGAGGAAGATTAGTCCTGTGAGGGGGGGTGAGGGAGCAATTCACTAGTAGATCAGATGGCAGGAAGCTTTTTATAGAGAAGTAGAAGAGCGAAGTGGAAAGACCAGGATCTGGAGTCACAGCTGAGTCTCCAACGTGTCCCCTAGACCTTTGGGAGAGTCATGTCATCTGACTACATATCACTGGCCTCATCTGTAAAGTGGATCTTTCCTCCTCAGGAGAGCCCCGGGTACCCCTTCAGGGCCCCTGTACCTCTGCAGACTTCCTGCAGTTTACTGGGAGGTTGTGTACAGCTATACATGTGTAAGAGTGGCAATAAAGAGAGGAGAGTTATAGTGCACTCCACATCTTCTCTACTCCCAGCCCTTTGCCTGTGTGTCCATATCTACTCCTAACTACTTAAAACACTACTATTAAAAGATTCATCCTTTCGGTTTGGAAAGATGTTCCTTATTATGCGTAATAGGTTAAAATAATAACAGCTAACTCCACAGAGAACATTCTGGAACAGCAAGCAAGAGTAACCCAGATGAGGAGCCAGGGTCCAAGACAGGCCAAAGGAGGTTACCCCGGGGTGTGTGACAACGAGGAACATCATAGCCACCTGAGCTGGCTGGCCATAAGAAAAGCGACCACGAGAGCCTGAGAAAGGAGGAATAAGAGCCATCCATTTGCACGCCTGCCCAGGATCAGGGCAGCTGTGTACAGGCTGGAGAGATGTTTTCCTTCGACTCACCTATGTTCTGAGTGAGAACTTTGACCCAGTTTTAGAAGCCATCTGAGCCTCAATAAGCAGGGGCGGGGCTTCCAAAGGCAGGAGTCTCGGAGCTCTATAAAGCCCAAAGGGGCCCAGCTGGGTGATTCTCCCAAGGGCTGCAAACTGTTGGCTTTGTGCTCGTTCCTCCAGAAATGCAACGCCTGTTGACTTCAGTGAAGCGGGTCTTGCAAGTGAAGACAGCAATGCAGGAAGCATTCGTCTCACCTGCTAGCCTTCTTCCAGCAGCCCACCAAAGGTGAGTCACATTGTTTCCAGGGACCGTGCAGGCCACGCTGTGAGGAGTGTCATAGAACCAGTAAAAGACAGGTAGGTAGAAAGCCCACCGTAAGGAAAAGCTCTTTAGAATCTCAGTGAAAAGTTGGCGAGGCTTGTGCACAGCCTTAGATGAGCAAGTTAACCTGTTAGGGTCTCAGTTACCTCCTCTCTAAACAGACGGTGCCTCTCAGCTACAGAGTTCCAGGATCCTCAAACTCTGATACCTGCTGTTTGCAGAAGGTGACATCTTTCACTGGCCCAGCTGCATGAAGCAGTGGAAATATCGGTACCAGGGCCCCTGGCATTCTTCTCTCCACCACTGTTCCTCCTTTTCCCCATAGATCCTGCCAAGACCCATAGCACTCTGTGCCAACGGCAGTGTTAGTCTAACCAGCTGCTTCAAGTCATCGCAGCAAGATTCCAAATGGACTGGGGATCAGAAGCCTGTTTCTCTGCCCTCTGATTTTGTGAAAGGGGAAAATGGGATGTTGCGATAAGAGGGTCTGTCTGTGTGCAGTGTGTTGGGCACAGAAGCACATACTCATGTCTTTTATTTGTAAAAATTCCCCAGTTTGGCCCACATGGTTGGAGCCTGCCAACGCTGGTGGTAATAACTATGGCTAGGGCCAGGGTATCTCCAAACCATCCGCCGTACTCTGGGACTAGCCATTCCTCCCACTTCCACACTGCACTCCATGAATACTTGGAAAAATGACATTGACTCAGTGTCTTCCCTTGCCCGGGACCCGGGCACCCGACTGCTTGAATGCGTGGAGTAGGGGATGATACTTCTTAGCCTTCTTATTTTCTTCCTCACTCTCTGCCATTGTCCATATCTTCCTTCACTGTCTTTAGACGGGCCTGATGTCCCAGCTCAGCATTTAACCTGTTCTTGCATCTGTGAAGAAGGAATTGACATGGGTTTGCTTGTTTCAGTAAGTAACAGTGGGCTGCCCAGCAAGAGACAAACCTCAGAACTCGTCCAACCCGCCCCTCCTTCTGGCATCCTTGGTCCACACATTTCCCTTTTCCAGTGTACTCACAGCTCATCCCATTTTCTGTGGCCTGAAAGAATATTAAGGATCTTTCCCAGGAGTCTCTCTTTCTCCATAAGTCTGTCCCTTCTTCTGCACCAGCTCTCAATCCAACCCAAGAACTGCCCCCATCTCAGCTTATGCTTCCCCACCAGTTAACGAAGAATGGTGCCCTCCACTTGGCGGTCCCTACCTGCTTCTCTCATGTGCTGTGTCCCTAATGACCTTCATTCTCCACTCTACCAGCTGCCCTTACTTGCTCAGTCATCTCCCACTGTGACCAGCCTCCTCCCAGTTCTTTATCGGCAGAAGTTCCACTCATCCATCAAAGTCGATCTCAAATGTAGCCTCTTCCAGGAAGCCTTTTCTGAGCCTACCACCCATGGGAAATCTCTGCTTCCTCCAAACTCCAGTGTGATTTTGCCTATATCCTTCTTGAGGTCCTTCTCACATTCTGACTTCCAGTTGGGGTATGCATGTATATGCCTGTTTATTCCTCCCACTAGTTAAGGAAGTCCTCAAGAACTTTGACCTCCTCTTTTCTTTGTCTGTCCTCTCCACCTTGGCACCCTCTCACTAGCACAGTGCCTGGCATGTAATGTGAATTTTGAAACAAAAGAGGAGAAGAGATGGAATAAAGAAAGAAAAGCTGGGGCGCCTGGATAGCTCGGTGGGTTAAAGCCTCTGCCTTTGGCTCAGGTCACGATCTCAGGGTCCTGGGATCGAGCCCAGCATCGGGCTCTCTGCTCAGCAGGGAGCCTACTTCCCCCTCTCCCTCTGCCTGCCTCTCTGCCTACTTGTGTGTGATCTCATTCTCTCTGTCAAATAAATAAATAAATAAATAAATAAATAAATAAATAAATAAATAAAATCTTTAAAAAAAAAAGAAAAGCTTAATGAAGCTTAATGCATATTCTTAAACCAAGCAACCTCAGAACAAAACCAATTTTAAATTAAATAAAATGATTATTTCTAGAGAAAATATACAGATAAGAAGGGCACTCTTAACTCCAGTGGTCTGATCTTTCTGGAAGCCTTTACATGCTAACCTTTCTTCAAGGCTCTGGAATTCTATTCCAGAAATAGTCCCCTATTAAGACAGTTACAAAAGTTACCAGGTGGCTGATTCTTGGAACCTATTCTTGAAAGCTTAGATTTCTAACCAGAAAGAGAGGAAGGGAGGGAGCTCAGAGAAGGCAGAATGAGAATGAGGCTGAGGGGAAAGCCAGCCAAGTGCAGGATAACCATTAGCTCTGACATACTGGGGAAGATTCTCCACAAATATTTGAGAGTACAAACTCCAATTATCTGGGGAACACTGAATAAATAGGGCAGATAACTAAATTCCAAACTTCTCTTATCACATATGGGTGAACATTTATACTTTGCCTCACTGTCTTATGATCTTGTGATCCACTTTGCCTCACAAGTACTTCAAAGTGACCTTTCTGATGAGAGAAATGGGGTTTACCAGAAGCCCAGAATGCTCAGGATGATTGACAGACACAATCAGAGCTACAGTTCCCATGGCGTAGAGCTAAATGCATAAGCCTGTGGAGCCATCCTGTCACTCCCCATGGTCAGGAATTCTATAGCCAGATATGAGTCAAAGGATGTTGATGGCACCCACAAGTGCTTTGGTGGCACCCAAGGTGGCAAAAGGACAGGATATTTCTAACACATGAGTAACCAAGAAGGTACTCTGAGCACAACACTTCACCAATGCTTGCCTTGATTTTTTTCACCATCTGCAAAATGAAGAATATCACTAAAGTAACCAGATTTCAGGCACTCTCATGTGGGAACAGATGGAGGTGGACATGGTGATTTCTGCACTTGTAGCTGCATGGAGAAACTCCAGAATTTCACCAGGGCTATTAGGAGTCAGGGTTGAAGAGAAGTGAGCAGGCCCAGGAAAGAAACAGATTATCTTTTCCCTCTTCCACTGACCCCTTCCCCATTTTGTCTCTGCTCCCATTTAGAATTGTTCTCTCTGTCCTCCATATTCTCACAGCTTTTGCTTATTGTACTGTGTATTTAGCTGTAAAGTGTCTGCCTGTTCCATTGGACTGTGCTCTCTCGGTGGGCACAAAGATGCTATCTTCACTACTATGCCCCTGGAACCCCACACTGTGTTGGATGTGCTCCATAAATATTTGGAGGCCCAGTCAGAAAAGGCAGAGAGAATGGAATCAAGCAGGAAGCTTCCTTAAAAAGCAGGAAAATGGGGCGCCTTAGTGGCTCAGTGGTTAAGCTTCTGCCTTTGGCTCAGGTCATGGTCTCAGGGTCCTGGAATCAAGCCCCACATCGAGCTCTCTGCTCAACAGGTAGCCTGCTTCCCCTCCTCTCTCTCTGCCTACCTCTCTGCCTACTTGTGATCTCTCTCTCTCTCTCTCTGTCAAATAAATAAATAAAATCTTTAAAAAAAAGTAGGAAAACAATAGGTGTGTTCTTGTGTAATAAGAAAAAACAAGGAGAAAGGAGGTAATGAGAGGGACACTTTATTTTATTTATTTGTTTGTTTGTTTGTTTATGAGAGGGGCACGTTAAAACTGAATGGCATTTTTCAAGTGATGTCCTATGAGGTTTATAACATGTATAGAAGTAAACCACATAACAATAATAGCTCAAAGGAATGGAAAGGATAAAGGGAGTTAAAGTATGGTTTTTCACTGTTCAGAAAACAGTAGTATTAATGTAAGTTAGATTACAATAAACCAAACATGTTGTAATCTCTGAGATCATTACTAAAAGAAAAAGAGGAGATAAAATGGAATAATAAATACTTGTTTAATCCAAAAGAATGCAGGAAAGAAGAAATAAGAAACAAATGACATATGAGACAAATGGAAATAGAGAGATAGTAGATTTAATCCCATCTATATTAGTCATTACAATAAATATGATTGGACTAGTTACTCCAATTAAAGCACCAATATTGTAAGACTTGTTAAAAAAATAAAAAATACTCAACTATGTGCTGTTCAGAAGAGATGTGTGTTAAATATAAAGACCCTGAAAGATTAAAAGTATAAAAGGACAGCAAAAGATACACCTTGTGAACAGTAAAAAACAAAAACAGAAACAAAAACCACCAAAGCAGCTTTCTTAACATCAGGAAAAGTAGATTTTGTGGCAGGAATATCACAAAGATGAATTAAAGAGGGACATTTAATAAGCCTAAAAGGGTTAACTCAACAGAAAGATAACCACCTTACATTTGCATTCATCTGATAATATAGCTTCAAAATATACAAGAAATGAATGAGATGATTATTGTATTTTGAGGAGACTGGCTGGAGACCATTAATAGGATTTTGATTGTTGTCTCCACTACAGGTTTTCTACCATCCCTGCTGTCCCCTTGGCCAAAACAGATACTTGGCCAAAGGATGTGGGCATCCTTGCCCTGGAGGTCTATTTCCCAGCCCAGTACGTGGACCAAACAGACCTGGAGAAGTATAACAATGTGGAAGCAGGGAAGTACACGGTGGGCTTGGGCCAAACCCATATGGGCTTCTGCTCAGTCCAGGAGGACATCAACTCCCTGTGCCTGACGGTGGTGCAGCGGCTGATGGAGCGCACACAGCTCCCATGGGACTCTGTGGGACGGCTGGAAGTGGGCACTGAGACCATCATTGATAAGTCCAAGGCTGTCAAAACAGTGCTCATGGAGCTCTTCCAGGACTCGGGCAACACTGACATTGAGGGCATAGATACCACCAATGCCTGCTACGGTGGCACCGCCTCCCTCTTCAATGCTGCCAACTGGATAGAGTCCAGCTCCTGGGATGGTATGTGCTTCCCAAGACCTTATGTAAGAAAGGAACTGGGTTAGAGACTGAACAGTCAGTTTTGTTTCTCCATTCCCCGGTGGTTTTATCAGGGAGAGAAGGACGACTTATCCACACAGCCGATCTTATCATCAGCAGCCACGGTGATGATAACTGCTTAGACTTGTATAACTTTATATTGTTAATTAGGTAGCATGATCACATAGCCGTTCATTTCGCCCTTCCAGCAGCCTAGGAACTGGGTGTTACGCCTGAATTGCAAGTGAGAAAATGGAGGATCTGATATCTTACACATAGTGTTTGGCAGGGGTGAGACACCAAACCAAATCCAATATATTCCTATTTCTCAGAAGTTTCTCCTAAGCTTCGGAGAGAGAGTTAAACACGTTTAGGTATCAAGGGGAAAACATCCTAGTAGAAGGAGACCCAAAGAATCTCAGGGAAAACAAAACAAAACAAAACAAAAAAGAATCACAGGATAGACTATTACACAGTGTTTATTCTCTTACTCCCTCGCCTACTTACCAGGAAATTGCTTTTTGCTTAACATATTTTTAAAAAGATTTTATTTTTTTAATTTATTTTTTTAAGGGGGGAGGAGTAGAGGGCAAAAGACAAGCAGACTCTGTGCTGAGCGTGGAACCCAATGCTGGGCTCAATCCCACGATTCTGAGATCATGACCTGAGCTGAAACCAAGAGTTAGACACTTAACCCACTGAGCCACCCAGGCACCTCATATTTTTTGCTTCATATGTTAACATTATCTTGTTTCTTACTTATATCTTCCCTGGGTACTAAATTGGAGGAAGAACCCCCTGTTGTGACAGCAAGAAGAGATCCAAGGGAAATAGTACAAGTTGAGAGTGCCAGATTAGCTCTGTTGATAACTGTTGGCAAGTCCCTTAAGCACTTTGAGTCTCAGAGTTCTTATTTGGTGACCTGCCTTGCTGAGCTGGTAAAAGGACTGTACAGAGATTATCTGGGTGGTCAAGGCACTTAGAATGTTTGCTAAGTGGAAAAAAAAAAAAAGAATGTTTGCTAAGTGGAAACTGGAATTTAAAACTGTAGACGCCATAATTAACATTAACTATAAAATCTTAATATTGACAGGAATCTTGGAGATTATCTAATCCAATATTCTTTATTTCAATATTTGGACAGTTTGCTGTGCAGTGAAATTCAACACACCTGTTCAGTATTTTTTTTTTAAGTAGGCTATACACCCAGTGTGGAGCCCAATGAGGAGCCAGAATTCAGCAGTCTGAGATAGAGACCTGAGCTGAGATCAAGAGTCAGATGCTCAACCAACTGAGCCACCCAGGTGCCCCAATTCATTCAGTATTGTTTTTGAATGCCTTGAATAGCCTCACCATCAATGGTTCCATTGACTTCGGATGTTCCAGTCTCTACATCATCAAATCTGTCCTTCTCCTTTTTGGCAACCCCTACTACCATCACCACCAATATTTCCGACCAAGCAATTAGTTGGGAAGTAGAAATGAAGGGCAACGGATACTCACCAGCCTTTAACCATGTTTGGGAACATCATCAGCTTCACTTATGTCATTTCCAATGAGTAGATTCTGCTGAGTGGCAGGGTATGCCACAGGAGGAGGATATGCCAAAGGAGTGGCAGGGTATTCCTTCTTTAAATGATGTCTTGGTCAGAGGGAGAAAAAAATAAACTATTGAGATGTGAATCATTAGTCTGTACCAAAACAAAAAGCATATTTTGGCTTGAACCTAATGGTAACCACCAAGACCAAGCAAAGCCAGTGTAGATGGGATGTCTGCTTTGACCTGGCCAACTATCCAGCTGGGGTTTCTCGGATGAGCAAAGGTGGTTTGGGGACTCTCTAGAAAGTTCCAAATCACCCCAGGGAGATAGCAAGTGTTAAGGGAAGGAAAAAGTGGTGCAGCCTCAGATTGTCCAGAAGACTTCATTTTTTCTTGTCTCTCTCTCTCTTTTTTTTTTAGTAAAAGTAACTGAAATGTATAGTTTAAAAAAATTTTTTTTAAAAATACACGTATACAAATGAGTGTACATCGAGTGAAGAAAAAGTTCTCTTTTGACACCCCATTACCACTTTCCAGAATTTCACACTAATGGTTTCTATGTATTCTTCCAGAGTTTTTCTTTGTGCTTGCAAGTATACACATACATAACTATTCAGTTTTAGTTTTTAACATTGTATATATTATTCCTTACCTCTATGATGTCTTAGAGGTCATTCCATATCAATATATATAAGGTCTACCTCATATTTTAAAAGCCTTACAAGTTACAATATTTTATTAACGAATATGCCAAACTTTATTTAATTAGTCCCGTATTGATGGATAGTGAGATTGTTGTATATTTTTTGCAATTATAAAAATGTTTTAATGAATATTGCATAATAGCTTTGCATGCCTGTGATAATGTGTTGTAAGAATAGATTCCTAAAAAAGGAATTGCCAAATATGTTGATATAAAAGTTTGATAGAACATGCCAAATTGGGGCACCTGCATGGCTCAGGTGGTTGTCTGCCTTCAGCTCAGGTCATGATCCCTTGGTCCTGGGACTGAGCCTCACGTTGGGAATCCCTGCTCAGCAAGGAGTCTACTTCTCCCTCTGTCCCTCCCACCTTGTTCATGCTCACTCTCTCTCTCTCTCTGTGTCAAATAAATAAAAATCTTTTTTAAAAATGTGCCAAATTGTTCTTCAAGATGTTGTACTAAAGTACATTCCTACAATACATATTATTAAGCTTTCTAATCTTTGTCAATTTAATAAAGAAAAATAAGAATTTGCTCTTTTTTCATTATAAAAAAGCTTCAATATTTTTTAGGATGTTCATTGGCCATTTTCCCATTACACACCACGGGGTTTTTTTATGAGACTTTTCTAAATGAAGAAAAATAGCTTTTTGTTGGTTGTGAGCATTATAAATACTTCCCCACTTTGTCTGAGTTTGTTTCTGATAAAAAGTTTGAATTTTTAGATAATCAAATTTACTAATCTTTTTTTTAATAGCTTCTAAATACTTTTCTATAGTTTCAAAATTATATGTGTGTGTGTGTGTGTGTGTGTGTGTGTGTGTGTATAATAATACTTTTTTGTTGGAGTTGAGTTGTTACAATTCTTTTTTTTTCTAGTTGTTACAATTCTTAAAAGAAGTTTCTTGGGTTTCAATGAATTTGTGTTGGAATCCTGACTCTGAATCCTTCTCATTCCATGTATTAGCAGGGTGGCTTGGGCCAAGTGACTTAAATTCTTTGGGCCTACATTTCTTTGTCGATAAAGAGGGAATAAATGTACATGATATATAGGTTAATCACGAGGGAAAGGATTTTTGTTTTTTGTTCACTGGTCTATCTTCAGTACCTAAAATTGTGCCTGGCTCACAGGAAGTACTCAGTCTACTCGAGATTTGGGTTGTGATCTCAGATAGAGATAATTACTTCTTGTCTCTCATTACAGGTCGCTATGCAATGGTGGTCTGCGGAGACATTGCAGTCTATCCCAGTGGTAATGCTCGCCCCACAGGTGGGGCCGGAGCTGTGGCCATGCTGGTTGGGCCCAAGGCCCCTCTGGCCCTCGAGAGAGGTCTGTGGTAAACTGTGGAAATGTGGTTGGTACCAAGAGACTGTGCACAGCAAATGCATAGCTCCCAATCCCAAGTTGGCACACCCCCTACACAGGGCTGAAGTGTGGATTTGAGGATGACATTGCTTGCCTTCAGAAGGCTGGACTGGGGAGCAAAGGACAGGGAGGAAGGGAATAGAGGGATCATCGAGGTTTCCTCTTCTGCACCATCACGCATCGGTATAATGATGCATGGAATGAGTAACATTGATGTTGCAGACCAAGACCTTTAAGGTGCTAGACTGGCAACTGAAGATGAAAGAAGAAAATTGGGTATAAGGAGAAAGGTTCTCCTTTGAGACTTTTGACATCTATTCCAGATTTTGTTAAACCCATAAAGGTATGGAAAGGGAAATATAAATCGCATTTATATGAGAGCAACCATCTATCTGACTCCCTTTGAACATCGGAGGGATATTGAGTGGGCTCAGGCAGAGAAAAACCAGGAAAGTGTTGGTACATGTCTCCCCATCCTCTCTATTATGTGGGGGAGGCATCAGACAGTCCTGAATCTTTCCTTGTGCCTTGCCAGGGCTTAGAGGAACCCACATGGAGAATGTATATGACTTCTACAAACCAGATTCGGCTACAGAATACCCAATAGTGGATGGGAAGCTCTCCATCCAGTGCTACCTGCGGGCCTTGGACAGATGTTACACGTTATATCGTCAAAAAATCCAGAACCAGTGGAAACAAGGTATGGGGCTCAAAAGGCAGAAAGTGGTGACTCTACTTCTAGGGGACTAAGATAAGAGTTGGTCTTAAAGCTTAAGACAAGGTTTCTTCTCTCCTTCAAAAATGATCTCAAGAGAATGGCTTCATGTCCCCTTCCTCTTACATCCTTTCATGGGTCTATGCTAAAAAAGTCCATCTGGAAGCTTCCAGTTCAAGTATGAAGCTGCCTCTAACTTGAGCTAAATGCAAGAAAGCGAACAATCTAGGACCACAGCCACCAGTAGGAAACCAGTGAGTGTCAGCCACTTGGGGAGGTACTGTGGTGAGTCAGTGTGACCACATCCTACTGGGGCTAGGATTTGTTTCTGTCGACATCAGGAGTGATTTGACTCACGATTTGTAGTTTGCTGCCTTTTAAAGTCTGGTTGATGTTGAAAAATCTTATATCTATTTTCAGTATAGTAAAGTGTTAAGTGATTTTTCTTTGAATGGTAATGTCACAAGTTAATTTTATTTTCACCTTTAGTTTCTGAGTTCTCCTGCTAAGAAAATATGTACTGTTTTCATAATCAGAAAGGAAATAAGCTTTATTTTAAAAGTACAGAGCAATCTACTTTAAAAAGAAATCAAAGGGTTCCTATCTGCTTAACCATGGCCAGAAGGGCACCTGGGACAGGCAGTCTTCAGTGTGGGAAAAGGCCCGTGTGAAAGTGTCAGAGCATGGAAGCTTTTGGGGTGGCCTTAGGAGCAACTTCTCGCCCCTTTCCATTGCTCTGAGAGGGTTGCCAGCCACCACTGCTGGCTCCTACAGGTAGGCAGTGGACTTGGACTTCTCTACCTTCTATCCACTGTAAACTTGCCCTTGGCTAACTGCTCTCACCCCTCTGTATTCTTTCAGCATTCTAATTTTGCTCCTTAACCTCGTGTGGAATTTGATTGATGCTGCTTTGCCTCAGCACTAAGAGACACTCTGGGTTGTCTATACAGTCAGAGATATCACCAGCCATTTTCAAGCTGGGTACACTTGGACACATGACCTAGCTTCATATTTTTGAGACTCTGTTTCCCTCCTGAAAAACAGAGAAAGTAACACAGCACTCATTTGATTTGGAGGAATTATCTGTCCTAAACGTTGGCAAGAGTAGACGAGAAGGAAATGCTTGTTTCTTTCCCTTCTTTCTTCATAAGTAGAGTGCTTAGTAAAATGCTTGTGAAGTGAATGAACAACTTACATGTGTTTGCTGGTTCTCTGGGATGCCTCAAGTCCCTCGGAACACTTCGGTCTTGGGGGGTAGGTCTAAGTGGCTCATGGGCCATGGCACATCCTTGCTTTCACACTTCCTCTTCCAGCTGGCATCGAGCGGCCTTTCACTCTTGACGACTTACAGTTCATGATCTTTCACACGCCCTTCTGCAAGATGGTCCAGAAATCCCTGGCTCGCCTGATGTTCAATGACTTCTTGTCAGCCAGCAGCAACACGCAGAACAGCCTCTATAAGGGATTGGAGGCCTTCAGGTGGGTCCTCTTCGGGGAAGACCCTAGAGGCTCTTGAGGCCTGAGGAAGGAGGAGGTTCCCTCACTCCTTGAGTCTGTACCACCGGCCAACACTGGGGGTGAGAAAAGGACAATCCTCCAACACATTAGAAAGGACACCAAGTCCGTACATGACTTATGGGGTTATGGCCTACGTGGGGCCCCCCATCTTTTATCTCAGGGAACACGGGGAGTTTGCCAGCACCTCTAGATCAAGTGGCTGGCTATCAGAAGCTTCAGAGAATAAGAAGAAGGGAAAGGGAGTGTGGCTAAAACATTCAGTCAATTTTATGAACATTAACTATATGTCAGGAATCATACTCAACTCTGGGGCCAACAAAGTAAATGTGACCCCATGATCTTACAGTCTAAATGGACAGAAACACCTAGAAGCAAATAATCATAGTACAGGATGTCAACTTGAGAGCATCAATGCTCATTTTCATTTGCCATTGTTGAATTAATGTCTTGCCTATTGCCTTAATTTCCGCCCCTCCTCTCCGATATGAAATGGAGCTGGGCTAGCTCCCCCCCCTTAGAAGAGTACTGTTTATTGAGGCATTACTCCAAGACCTTTAGAAAAGAAGACTCTTCAATACACAGTTCCCACTGGGAAGAAAATATTGCCTTTTCTTCTTGGTAGCTGTTTAGTACAAGTTTTGGAGTATTCTACCAACATCTGCCCCCATTACTAGTTACTACTAACCCTGCCACTAACTAAAACATCAAAATGAGCACAAACACTACTTACAAGACCTGCCCCATGATAGAAAATTCTAATATATGCCAAAGACAATAGTTCAATATCTTTACTATATGGAAGTCTCATCAATAACAAACACCCTAATAGGAAAATGAGCAAAAGATATGCACCAGAAATTTCCTCAAAGAAGAAATGCATGTTATCCCATTTGCAAATGTGCTTGCCCATTAGTAACAAATTTAAACAAGCTACCATTTTCCTTACATAGCCTTTTTAAAGATTTGAACACCAAGAATTGATGAGGCTCTGGGAAAATGGGCAACAGTGGATGTGTGAAGTGACACAAGGGCTTTGGGAAGAAGTAGGAAAACACAGAGCAAAGGTTTTAAAGATGTGCACACTTTTTGGCTCAGCAAATCCATGCATGTGAGGGAACAGGCCGAGTTTTTACTGGTGAGGACAGGATGGGGAGATTGGTGCATATCATGACCTATTTTGCAGCCTTTAAAAATATTGCTAGAGAAGATGATTTAATGTCATAGAGAAAATTAGTTAGGGAAGCACGCTGAATAGAATACATAGCATGAGAGCAGGGATGGATTCCACAAGAACAATTGACCTAAGGGTGCTCTCTCCGAATGGCAGGACTATTGGTGACATTGTTTTTCTTTGTGCTGGTCTGTATTTCTGAATATTTTGTAATAAAAACATGTGCCTAAAAGTCTCTCCAGAAGCTGTTAATTCCCCCTTGCTGTCTTCCTCCCCTTCTGTGGTCCCTCACCTGGCCTGTGTCCCTGGCTGCCTCCCAGGGGGATAGCACTGGAAGAAACCTACACCAACAAGGACATGGATAAAGCACTTC
Organism: Procyon lotor; assembly: GCA_028646535.1. NCBI lineage: Eukaryota > Metazoa > Chordata > Mammalia > Carnivora > Procyonidae > Procyon > Procyon lotor. The sequence continues at coordinate 87,834,290 of CM053606.1, read as the reverse complement.
AAAAGGCCTCCCTGGACATGTTCAACAAGAAAACCAAGGCCTCCCTTTACCTCTCCACTCACAACGGGAATACGTACACTTCCTCCCTGTATGGGTGTCTGGCCTCTCTTCTGTCCCAGTGAGTACTCCCCCACACCCATGGTCATGGTCGGAGGGGTCAACCTAATTTGGTTCCTTTTCCAGTTCAGAAATTCTTTTTTTTTTTAGATTTTTTTTTAAATTAATTTATTTGACAGAGAAAGAGAGATCACAAACAGGCAGAGAGGCAGGCAGAGAGAGAGGGGGAAGTAGGCTCCCCACTGAGCAGAGAGCCCGATGCGGGGCTTGATCCCAGGACCCTGAGACCATGACCTGAGCCGAAGGCAGAGGCTTTAACCCAATGAGCCACTCAGGCACCCCTTGGTTCAGAAATTCTTTTTTTTTTTTTTTAAGATTATTTATTATTTGACAGAGAGAGAGAGAGAGATCACAAGCAGGCAGAGAGGCAGGCAGAGAGAGAGGGGGAAGCAGGCTCCCTGCTGAGCAGAGAGCCTGACGTGGGGCTCGATCCCAGGACCCTGAGATCATGACCTGAGCTGAAGGCAGAAGCTTTAACCCACTGAGCCACCCAGAAGCCCCTGTATCTCGAATTTTAGCCACTCTCCTCCTGGCAAGTTTTCTTCTTTCTGGGTCTATCCCCAGGGTCTTCCAAAAGCCTCTCTTTGTGCAGAGTGCCTGGAGCCCATTTCTACTTGCAAGAGGTTGACTGGATTGGGGCGATAGGTTGGTAATTTATTTGAAGGGCAGAATAATGCCAATGTGCTTTCTTGGATTTTGATTTCTTTCCCTGCAGTTACTCTGCCCAAGACTTGGCTGGCTCTAGGATTGGGGCCTTTTCTTACGGCTCTGGCTTGGCAGCAAGCTTTTTTTCATTTCGAGTATCCAAGGATGCTTCTCCAGGTGAGTCCTGTCTTTTTATCAGGCCCTTCTGGTGAGATTCATCTGGTCAAAGAAACCACTCTCTGCCTCACCACTACCGAGGCTCCCATCCGGACAGAATTAGGTTGCGATTAAGAACAGAGGAACTCCGGGAAGGAATTTAAGCAACCGAGGAAGTTTGTCACATTTATGGAGTTGGAGCATTTGCCTGGCTACCACTTGGAACTAGACTGAAGAGAAGCAAAGGCAGAAGTGGGAAACCAGTCAAGTTGTTTCAGCAAACAGTCCAGGGAGGAGGTAGTTAATGGCCATTTGGTTGCAACTGGTTAAAGGGAAGTTGATGGATTTGAAATTTTCAATGAACGTCCGTTGATTATTTTATGTCAGATGTAATCGAGGGTGTGCACCTAAACACCCCATGGGACATTGCTTGACTAAAAGAATGTGTCGTCTGCCAGTAGGTTTCGCCAGCATTACGTTTGCTGACCTTTATCACTTCTCGACATTCCAAGTCACACACGACACTTTCCTCCAGGGTTCGAGCCCCCACAGAACCTGGCTCTCTATCAGACTCGTGATTGGCAGCAGTGATGACAGTGAAGCAGATTTGACGGTCTTGCCTTTGTTTCCCAGGATCCCCCCTGGAGAAGTTGGTGTCTAGTATGTCAGACCTGCCCAAACGCCTCGCCTCCCGGAAGCGTATGTCTCCTCAGGAGTTCACGGAAATAATGAACCAAAGAGAACAATTCTACCATAAGGGTAAGAAAAAGGACGAGAAGAGAGGAGAAGGAAATTTTCTCAGATTTCATGCCGGTGGCAGAGAGCCGGGGGATTCATCAGAAGTCTGGGCTACAGTGGGCCAGGGTGAAGATGTCTATGAGATATGATAGGGAGAAAATCTGTTAGGTCCAAAGTGGCAAAAATTGGGTGGGGGTGCAGAAGGCGGAGTGGAGAAGAGGTAGGAAGTAGCGCGTAGCTTCCCAGTATAGACTGTAGCTAACCACTCAAAACAGGATGCTGGACAATGCCGTCCCAAGGACTTCAGGGGGTGGTCTTTAAAACTGCTCTCTATGTAACCATTGAAAGAGACCAGACTTTGGAGCTAGATAGTCAAATCTAAACCGACCCGTGATCCCCAGTAGCTCTTCATCTTTGGGAAAATTACTGATTTTTCTCAGTTGCCTTATTTCTAAGATCATACCAACTTTGCAAGATTGCCAAACAGATTAAATGAGTTAATGTACAGAAATAAGCTGTCGACAGATATCACTGTCTCTGTGTACCTGCCCCCTTTCTCTACCGATCATAAAAACAAAATATTGCCCAATGGGGTGCCTGGGTGGCTCAGTCAGGTAACTGCCTTCGGCTCAGGTCATGATCCCAGGGTCCTGGGATCAAGCCCCACATCAGGCTCCCTGCTCAGTGAGGAGCCTACTTCTCCCTCTGTCTCTCCTCTGTTTGTGCTCTCTCTGTCTCTCAAATAAATAAATAAAATCTTTAAAAAATATATTGCCCAGTAAAGCAACAAAGGAAAAGGAGACAAAGCGAAAGTTATGACTGGAGAGACCACGTGGTGGTTTTAAAACCGATACCAAAACAAAACGTATTTTCTCAAGCAAGACTTGGGACACGTGGCTTGCAGTGTGATCCGAAAGGGAGACAGAATACACAGAACTGGGAATGTTCCAGAAAACCTAGGCCTAGTAGTCATCCATCTTCTCTGGAACAGGGACCCCTCAGGTCAAAGAGGAAAAACAAGTAAAATAAAAATGGGACTTCTGAGATGAACTTGATGGACAAAGAACAGAAATACGACAATGAATCAGAGGCAGACAACTTGGGGCTAGGAAGGAAGTGTCTATCAGAAGACAGGAAGCTCTGGGGTATACACACCTCAAGGCCGGTACCACTGGCAAGAGGACGTGATGAGGACTCTAGGAGAGAAAGGCCACGGTTCCTGTAGGAACTCGTCACGCTCCTACAGTAAAATTTCTCAAAACCAAGGCTTATGTTTTGGGTAAGATCTTCAGATCCAAGATGGCTGCTTCTGGTTCTTGGGCCTGTCCAGGGCTCTGCTGGGGCAGGGACAGGGGGCCTCACAGCCAGGAGAGCTTCAGGGTGAAGGCATCCCTGGTGCTCTTTCCTCTTCCCCAGCCCCAGGGAGCTCTTTCTAAGTATTGCCTCTCCTCATGCCACAGTGAATTTCTCACCGCCTGGTGACACCAGCAGTCTTTTCCCCGGGACGTGGTACTTGGAGCGAGTGGATGAGCTGTACCGTCGCAAGTACGCCCGGCGACCGGTCTAAAGGGTGAGCGACATTTCATAGGGTTGGTGGCATCGGGTTTGTCCTCTGGGTAACAGATGCAGTTCCATTAGTGTAACCAGGCCGGACAAGGTCTATAGCTCTGAAATGATGGGGTGGGGGGAGGGGATGGGAGGATGGGAGGGGGAGTTTGCACCTGGAGGACCACCCAGAACCGCCCCAGCTCTCTGCCCTGGAAAGACAAAAGCTGGGGGAGGGGCATGTTTTTAACTCTGAATGTGAGGGGAAAAGTCAACTTGTTTACCTGATCTGCTCAAGATAAGCTCCCCTAGAAACGTGATAAAAACAAAACTGAGGGAATCCTACAAAACCCATTCCTCCAAAGGGGCGAGGTAGGAACAAAGATGAGTGACTTCAGAAAAGGTTCCTACAGAGTCATGAAGAAACGCCGCGTTGGGGATTCTGTCGGGGCCAAAAGCCTCAGGGAGGGAGCCTCACCTGAGTAAAAGCAATGAGGCTTGGAAAGTCAGTAGAAGGGATTTCGGGTTGATGGAAGACTTTTGGGGTACTTGTTAAAGGAGAATCAAGTATTCAGAAAGAGAATCTTAGGGATGTCTGGGTGGCTCAGTGGGTTAAAGCCTCTGCCTTCGGCTCAGGTCATGATCCCAGGGTCCTGGGATTGAGCCCTAGTCGGGCTCCTTGCTCGGCAGGGAGCCTGCTTCTCCCTCTCCCTCTGCTTGTGCTCTCTCTCACTCTCTCTGTCAAATAAATAAAATCTTAAAAAGAAAAAAAAAACAGAATTAGAATCATATAGTTCATGGACCCAGACATCTGCCTTCAGTTTATCTTCCAAGTTGCTAAAATAAGCAGAATGGAGGCGAAGCCATTTCTTCAACAACCCATAAATCTCAACAAATGCAGTCCCCAAATACTTCGTGTGTGTGTGTGTGTGTGTGTGTGTATGTGTGTGTGTGTTTATGGTTTCCCTCCTCTGGTAGGTGAAGGGTAGAAGATTTGCCGAGGGCGGGATGTGGGGCTGGGGAGGAGGAGGAAGTTCACGGGTAAAGGAGATACCCAGACAAAGCAGGGAAACCACAGGATAGGCGGATGCCCTCAGTTTGCCGCACGTGGCTTCCTCCACTGGGATATTAGGTGCTCATCAGGGCGGATAAGGGGCCTGACCGGCCAGGGCTGCAGGTGTGGTCGGACTGCAAGCTCAGCACCCCGGGGCCACAGACTGGGACACCGGGCCCTGAAGTCATTTGTGCACCTGCTGGCTTGTAATATGATTAAGGGCAAGTCAAGGGCAAAGAGGGGGCAGTTAGAGGTGTCAGTGGCTAGTTCAGTCATCAGAAGGAGAGAGAGAAATTTGGGATTTTCAAGGGCAAATTTCTAAATCAGGCTCCCTCCTTCTCATGGTCCCCAAGCATTGTACCTCTGAGGAGGCAGCCTGGGGCTCCGGTCCTTGTCTCATGCTGATGGCTCGTTCACATGAGCAAAGACCCCACAATGAAATTTTAAGTGAATGAAGGGCTTTTTGTGAGCGTGGCACTCTGTGGAGCTGTCTCTTCACCGTCCAGCCTGTTCAGCCTGCTCTTCCATCAGGCAGAATGTGTCACGGGGCCCCTGCCCACCTCCCTTGGCTGCTGCGGCATTGGAGCTGGGCGTGGAGCTGGGCCGGCAGCAGAGCCCCCCAGCCCTCATGATGCAGGCAGGCATAGCCTTACCTCAGACAAGACACAGGTACTGGAAGCAAGACGGGAGTGATGCCCGGGGGTCACACTGTGTGTCCTTCTTTTGTCTCTTTAATCTCTACAGACCGTGGTTCCTGGGAAATCTACACTAGCAGAGTTTCTGCTCATGGATCATATTTTAAAAAGCCCACTCTTAGACGGAAATGGATTGGATTGGACACCATAGTCCCCAGAAGCAGCAGCCTTGGAGGGTGAGAGGCTGTCCTTAGCCGTCCTTCCTGCCTTTCTCTGGGCTAATGGTGGGTGCAGGGATCCTCTGTGAACAGAGGATCTGCGAAGAATGCCTGGCCCAGAAACACTGCCCTCCGGAACTGGGGGGAAAAAAAAATCCAGATAACTTTGCCTCTCATGTTCCCTTGTGGCCATTATGACCATTATTAGATTTCCATGCTGTTATATCGTTCCTCGTTTCTTAAGTTTTTCTGTCAATTTCTAGATGTTGTAGCTGGTTTTACTAAGCCCATACAGCACTGTGCAAAAGTTAGAGAAGGAGGCAATCCCTCATTGGATTGCTTGGAAACCTGGGCTCAAAACATGCCCCAGCTGACCTGCTGAGGAGCCTGCCGGATCCCCGGGGCTCTCCTGGGGCCCCCACTCTCCCTGACCCGCACCTGCCCCCACCACCGAGCGCTCACTTCATGCACCCCTCCCCCATCCCATTCCATTCTCCAAGAAGCACAGGGCAACAAAGGTGGGGACACACAGCTTCTGTGCCCAGCTTCCTTCCCTGATCTAAAGATGCCGCCTGTGGACCTCAAGGGCGGCCGCAGCTCCTTGCCCAGGCCTTGCCAGTATTCTCTGGGCAAATACACACTGGGCAGGTTAATGCAGCATGCTTTTGACTCCTCCAGCCAAAAAATACCGTTTTGATAGATAGCAGGGAATTCTTCCGCTAGAGATTGACTTGTCTCCCTTGGGTTAGGGCAAGGCCTTTTCCAGGACCCTCTTATAAAGTAGCAAGGGTCCATGGTGGTGGGAATTGAGCTGGGGAGGGGTCTGGGAGGGGGGCGGGAAGGATATCAGGTCCTTAAAAAAAAAAGCTTCTTCAGCTGGCCCGCTTTGTAGGAGAGAAGCTGGCTTCCTTTGGTGGGGAACGGGGCTGGCTAGGAGGGGGATGCCAGAGATAAGGGGGCACGGGGCACAAGGGAACGAGACCCTGAGCCAGCCCACTTCACAGCTGGCCTGAGGCTGCTCACGTCCCGACACGCACCAGAAAATCCAAGATAAACCTGATTTGAGCAACTAAGACAGCATGGGCTGACCTCCCAGCCCTCTCTCCAGGTGCGTGCAGAACTGTTGCACCAGCTGTGGCTGCCTCTCTCTGCCAGCCCTAGCTCCTCCCCTGCGAGCTGCCTGAAAGCCCTTAGGCTATATGGCATTCCCCGCAAGACAGCATATGCCTTCCCTAAGATCTCCGGAGTGGAGTCAGGAGTCACGGGCAAAAGTCCCTACTCACGATCAGTCTCTGGGCCTTGCCCTCTACCCATACGGAGCTCACTGGTGGGTCTTGGTGCTGAAACTGCCTCCTTCAGCCTTAGCTACCGGGTCCTTCATCACCCAGGACCACCACTCAGTCGTCCTTTGGACACGATGCGGGAGTGAGAATAAAAAGATCTGACAAGGAGGATGTCAGGGTGCGGACCATTTGAACGGATGCTGCCCCTTGCCCCAGGCATGCCAAGTGATTATCAGCCCTGGTTCAACTCGAGGCATTCAGGACACCATCATTCGTTGCCTCCATAGCACAGACCGAGGTTCCTGGCCCCCCTCAGGTCCCCTTCTTCACCAGCTTTGGTACTGAGCCCTGGGCCTTCCTCTGGCAGCTCTGGGAGCACTTCATTGAAACGGATGCCTGCTGGCTGTTGAACAAAGCCCTCCCCCCATGTAAGGTCAGCATAGGAGGGAAGGATTTCCAGTTGTCCCATCCCCATGGTCACCCTCGGGTCTGCTCCTATCATGTGTTTCTTTGTCCAGATAACACTAGCCAGGTAAAGAACCTCCCTGTGGGGGCGCCTGGGTGGCTCAGTCAGTTGAGCATCTGCCTTCGACTCAGGTCATGATCCCGGGGTCCTGGGATCAAGCCCCACATGGGCCTCCCTGCTCAGTGGGGAATCTGCTTCTCCCTCTGCCCTTCACCCCCCCTTGCGCTCTCTCTCTCTTAAATAAATACATAAAATCTTAAGAAAAAAAGAAAAAAGGAAAGAAAATTTCCCTGCAGAGGCAAGAAACTGCCCTGACTTGGGACCAGAAAGAGGATGAAGCGATCACTAGGTAAGGGCACGGAGCCACGAGCGAGAGTGCATCACATGTCCCTATTAAACCAGATGTGAAGAATGGCCAGCCCACCACTTACATCACAGCTCCGCTTCCCAGCCAAGGTACACAGAATGACCTTGCACTCTAATGTGAGGCGCGGTGGAAGTGCGACAAACCCCAGAGCCACAGGGCGGAAACAGCCCCCTCTGTGGCGCACCCGCTGGATTGTAAGACTATTGCCCTTTTGGGTCTGGGAGTTACGTGGACAGCCATGGGACAAGGGGGGTTGCAAGGCCATTGTCCCAGGCCTTCTCATGCCACCAAAGGCTAGGAGGCTGTTTGGAGATGCTCGAGTAATTTGAGCTCCCAGCACTGGTTCTGACCACCTCGGAGCCCTAAGTATGGAGTGTCCAGGGAATTTTGGAGAAGGAGACCAAGAGACTGAATATTGGGCTCAAATTTTAACAGAATTTCTAACTCCACCACTCTCAGCCTGTTTTTCTAGGGTTGGTGGCCTCAAGGGAAGGTCTCCTCAATGCAAGGTGCTCAGTGAGAGACTGAGGGAGCCCTGCTGTCCACCCTCAAAGGGATGAAGACACACAGATTCACCAAGTGCCTCGGGCATGTCCCATAAACCACGTTTTAATCCCTTTGTCACCGGAGCTCTGAGGCACCCCATCCCTCTTACTGATGAGGAAATAAAGGGTTAGGAGAATTAAACATTCTGTGAAGGCCCCCCTCTTCCAGGTCTGCCACAGCCAGGCCAGAACACACCTGTTCTCTGTGACGCCCTTAGGATCAGGAATGCCTTTCTGCCATGTTTCAGGAAAATCACATTAAAAAAAAAAAGTCAAGTAATACACTGTCCAATCCATACTGAGCCAGCTGTGTGAAATAGGCAAATATTCTCAAACTTCATACTTTAATGCACTTTCTCGCCCTTATGAAACCTTCCAAACATCATCCTCTGCTCAAATCACTCCTCTGGATTCACCAGAATTCATACACACCCCAGGCGCCTATGCGCTGTCCCTCCCAGTGAACAGAGACTTCGTTGAGAATGGTCTGGGTTTTAACCCTCCTCTGGGGCAAATCACCCAGCCTAGTGCCTGGCAGGAAGGGCTGTGTCTCTTTGCTGATATGTTTATTAACGTGCATGTCTATTCCCAGAAGGAAGGGATCCGAAACACCACAGGAATCTGAAATACTGAGTTGTGTTCCCATAAAAATGCCTCGGAACAACCTGAGACAGACAGGAGAGCGATCCCGCCCACGCATGCTCTTTGCCCACCTCCCTCCACACCCCCACCCTCCCGCAGACCTGCGGCCCACGGCTGCCCTCTGGTGGCTCTTCAGGGTAATAACAGACGCAGGGACATTTGGGATAGGCTCTTTATTGGGTGGTTATTGCTGCACTGTGGGGGTCAGCCAAGGTCTGCAGAGTAAGCAGCTGTCAGCCCCAGGAATGTGGATCTCCTCTCTGTTGATCACAGTGGGCAGGCTTCTACAGAAAAGCTCCCCAAAGCTTAGAAGTGGAACTGGAAAGCCTCAGTCACGTGCTGCTTCCATGTTTCCAGGCTGGGCAGCAGGGACGAGATGCCCATGACGTGCCAGGTGTCCCCATCTGACACCACTGAGGTCTGGTAGGACAGCAGCTGCACGCCTGCCTCTGCCAGGAGGCCTGGAAGTAGACAAGAAAACCGCTGGTTGGCCCAGGGCATGGGGAAAGGAGAAGCGAGATGCTGGGACCAAGGCTTCTGGCCCCATTACAATCAAAGTTGTAATGAGTGGGGATGGTGTCAGAATCAGAGAGCAAAAAGCTGGAACAAGAGGGCACCTGCCTAGCCTCCCCCATTATTCAGGGCCTCTGTAGGAACGCCCTGACCCTCAGGCCAGCAGGGAAGGAATGATCCAGCCACATAGAGCTTAGAGTTAGAGCAATCTCCGGATTCCCTGGTCATCAGTTTCATCCAGCCCAAGAGCAAAGGAGAAAAGCAGGGGAAAGTTCCTCTGGTCAGCTGGCAAGGACGGTGAAATTAGGCCTTTGGAGATCTGTGGACACATTCTGCCAACCCTGGAAGTGCTCCAAAAGGGGCACCAGGGGCCCGGAGCCAGGGTCCTGGGGCAGGTCCAAGATGTCCGCAGACTGCTGCAGCGGACGCCCGGATGTGCTCTGTGGCAGTCAGGCTGGCCCCCGGGGCCTGCGGTCAGAAGAAGGAAACCTGCACTCAAAGGCTCGGAGTTCCTGGGCCGCAGCCCTGCAGGCAGGTCCACACTGCAAGCTTCACGATGGTGAGCAGGCTGGTTAACAGGGGCTCTTGGGCTCGACCCCGGCCATGTGGTTCTGCTACCTCTGAACTCTGTATCCCCTTCCCAGATGTTCCGGAAACTGGTTTGACAGACCCCCTGTATGCTGCAGATCCAGAAATACCCGGAGGGATGGAACTAAAGGAGGCCAAGATCCACGGAGCCGGATCCCAGCAGATCCCACCCACCCCCACCGTCACACACACACTCACACACGTGTGCGCACACACACACACACACGCGCGCTCGATGCTGCTTCAAGGACACAGGCAAGCCCCACAGAGCCCTCCTCACCGATCATGGTGGGTAGCATCACAGGGTTAGACGGCTGAGCCCGGAACAGGAGCAGGGGCAGGCCCCTACGGAGGGGCACTTCCGGTCTGAAGACGGCTCCGTTGAGCGCCTGCAGCACAGGCGTGGTGCCCTGGACCAAACCCACGGCCTGGTAGGGGGCTCCTGCCAGGGCCACAGTCAAGAGGCCTTCCCCGCAGCCCTGCTCCCCTGGCCCCGCAGGGTTGTGGGAGGTGGTTACCTGCAGGGAGAAGGAAAGGAGGCACGGTTAGGCCTCCCAGTCATATCGCAGCTACCCTCTGCATCCCCCTCGCAGCCGACTGGTAGGGCTGCAGCCGGGCCAACACGTTCAGCAATTCAGGGCCAGAGAAGAGGGCTAATGGACCAAGCCTGGTGGCCCTGAGCATTAGCTTCCTGGGACAGCCATGGCCTCCCTCAAGGGAAGGCCAGGAGAGGTCTCCCAGTGGAAGGAGGAAGGGAGCCTCCTCTGCCCCGGAGGCTAACCCAGCCGGGCCCCTCCTGCTCACTGCTTCCTGAACAGTTGGTGGCCTAGTGGAGGAGGGAGCAGAGGAGGGGAGATATGGGGGCTCCGCTGCCCACCGATCCTGCCAGCTCCCACTGGCTGAGAAACATAGCCTGTGATCTAAAAAAAAGGGAACCAGAGGGGCGCCTTCGTGGCTCAGTGGGTTAAAGCCTCTGCCTTTGGCTCAGGTCATGACCATGCTCAGGTCTCAGGGTCCTGGAATCGAGCCCCACATCGGGTTCTCTGCTCAGCAGGGAGCCTGCTTCCCCCTCTCTCTCTGCCTGCCTCTCTGCCTACTTGTGATCTCTCTCTGTCAAATAAATAAATAAAATTTTTAAAAAATAAATAAAATAAAAAGGGAACCAGAGGGGAAGACACCAAAGGGTTGGCGTGAGGGCAGCAGAGGCTAAGAGGACACACTGCTAGCTTCCAGAGGCGGCAAGCTGATCAGGAGCCTGGGGGCGGTGGAAGGGAGCCCTGGATGGGGGTCAGACGCCATGCATGCTGGGCTGACCCCCAGCTTCTGGCCAGAGGCAGCCCGGCTCCTCAGGCTCCCCAGCTATAAAGGGGGGGTGCTGCCACCACCTCGCACACACAGGGCACTTGTACACAAAGCACTTTCACAAGCGTTCAGCTCGCTCTAGCAAGGCTCAGAGGAAGGCCGTGCTTCCGCTTGGCAGATGGAGAAATCCAGGCTGCCCAGCACAGGTGGACGTGTCAGCAGCAGGAGCTGTGCCCAGGGCTCCCAGTCCACGAGCGGGGCTGGGAGTCTGCTCTGAAAAGGCAGGGAAAGGACAGCGCCAACAAGAGAGGCAAGGGGGACAGGGGGACACGCACATTGAGGCCGGCCTCTTTCACCAGCAGCTTGGCGTTCACCAAATTCACATCTGCCTGATCGGCAGTGTCTTTCAGGAGGCCGACAATGACCGCAGGGCTTAGGCAGTTGCCAGCGTTCTTCAGGGATGTTCCTGAGGACAGAGAAACCACCGTGAGGTCGCTCTGGTTGAGCCAGGCAGGAGCCAGCAGATCACAGACACCTAGCTCGGGTCACGGGTTCCTCACTGTGCCCTGGGGGCACCGACCCTAACCGGCCGGGGCAGTCCTGCTTCCCTCTGGAAGGCAGAGAGCCAGTGACTACGCTCCATTCCCTGCCTGGTTTCCTCTGGGGCTCCCCCAGCTTTGACCTGGCCTGTGACCGGCAATGCCCAGGGTCCCACCATCCCCAAGCCCAGATGCCCAACGGGCCATCGGGAGGACAAGCCTCCACAGGGTGCAGGGAACTACAGCCTGCCCCCCCACTCCTCGTCTCTCACCTACATCTGCACAGGCTGGAGCCGCTGCAAAGTGGCCGGAGCCTGCCCAGACCCTGAGGACAGACATCCAGGGCGCTGTCCTCGTTCCCACTCCCCAGCTGAGCACAGGCTCCCAAGGACCACCCGCCTGCCTGAGGACCCGCCTCACTACATCACAGAACACAGAGCAGACTGTCCCGCGGTGGCCGCCCCGACTCTCACTTTAGACATGAAGAGCCCAAAGCTCAGAGACGGGAAAATCACACAGCATTCAAGCACCAGGGTCAGACCCAGAATCAAAGGTCCTGTCGCTTAATCTGGGACGCCCGCCACCCACCTGCTGCCTCTCCCATGAAACTCTGTCTCCCATGGAAGTTTCTCCTGCGCCCAGAACATGTATATCTTCAAACACTGTATAAATGTGATTTGTGAAAATCGCCTATTTCCCAGCGGCTTTCTGTACCCTCGCCTCTGTCCCCACTGGGTAGCAAGTGAACCGCAGGTAGACAGGACGTGCAATCACAAGGACCAGGGTCGAGTCACTTCCCAGCCCCTCGCTGTCTGTGACCTGCTGCAGACGCAACCCTCTTCCCCTCCCTCGGAAATGTCCCCAGCTCACCCTGTGTTACCACCTGGATGGTCCCTTTGGGGGAGCCAGCCCAGGCTCGCATCAGGGTCCCCAGGGCTTCTGCCAGACCAATCCAAGGCTTGGTATGCGGAGAGAAGGCACTCGTGAGGGCCTGGGCATTCACCTGCACAGAGAGGGGGAGCAGAGCTAAGGTCAGGGGGAGGCTGGCCCAGCTCCACCTGGACAGCAGAAGGCACAGGGCTATCCTTGTTTCGGGTGCTTGTGAGTGGGGAGCGTGGTGACAGTTTCCATCAGCCACCAACGAGACAATGGCTTGTGCCTTGAGCTTGGGAGAGCTGTAGAGTCAGAGAAGAGCACAAAAGGCTAAAACGATTCCAGATCGCCAGAAGCAGAGGGGGAAAGGCCTTCCTTTCACCCACTGAACAGGGCCTGCCTCACGCCCTCCACAGGAACTGGCTTTTCCCGTGCTGGGAAAGGTCAGGACAGCACAATAGGAAGGTGGGTCTCTGACATAAGAAGGATACTGAGTCACGGATCACTGGGACCTAGGCTAGGTCTCTCCAAGATGCCTTCCTCTTTACTTTATGCCTTAGCCAAAAGGAGAGAGTGTTCACACTGTCATTAGTCACTTTGACCCAAGTAGCACAATTTATAAAGCTGGATTCACACACTCTTAATGACCCTATCACTCTTCAAGCGTTGGCCCATGGGGAGCCCACCATGAGACATGCTGGGCAGCCAACGGGGACGAAAGTCGAGGGTCTGCACCGCTGGATCCCCACCAGGGGCTTGGTAACAAAGTCAGTTTGTCGCAGGTCAAGCCTGCAATTCCGTTTTGTGGTTCATGACGATCTGGCTTCGAATTAAGCACTGGCCACTTTTGTGAGTCAGCGTGTCAAGAGAACTGAAGACTCAAAGGAGGATTTAATTCAAAACGCAAGGTTTGACACGAATCGAACAGGCTGCCGATGTTGGAAATGGCCAAGAAGGCAGGGCTTCCCAGCAGACCTTTCTGCACGGCCGGCCGCCTGGTTCAAGGGCTCCCGTGGCGGGGCTCCCCCTCCTCTTCTCCAGAAGGACACGGAAAAGACCAGCAGCAAACCAGCAGGTGGGACGAGGGCAGGCCAGCTGCCGGGAGCAGAGATGCAGGCCCGCGTGCCCGCAGGCTGGGCTGTAGCTGCCGCAGGTGGAGGGAAGTGACCTCCAGGCAGCCTCCCCATGGGGTTCCACGAACCCGCCCCGAGGATACTCATGGCAGGTCTGGAGAACCAAGGGAAGGGCTCCAAGAGTCAGGCGCCTTTGAGCACCAACCCGATCCTAAGGTTAGTCTGCGTCTAAGGTTCCGATGAAACTGAACTGGAGAGGATGCAGAGAATTAGAGATTTCCCAAATGACACAAACATCTTTCCTTCTAAAAGCCTACTGTAGGACAACCAGCCACTTTGGGCGGAGACTGAAATTTCCCCGTTTCACGACTCTGACCCAAAGATTTTACTTCTGCTAGAAGATGGGAAGTCTGGTCCCACCTGACAGAGCTGGCGGTAAGGGGTCCCCTTCACAGGGAGGCCCGGAATGCCACCCACCACGGTGACTCCCGAGGGTCTGCAATAGTGAGCGCAGAGGCCTGCCCGGCAAAGGGCCTCGGAGGGAAAGGCCCAGCCCTGACTGGCTGGCCCTGGCCACAGCCCAAGCCTCAGCCTCGGTCCCAGCACGTCACCTGGGCAAAGTGGCTCAGAAGCGACAGGGGCAAAGGGAATGAGAAAGTGTCCCGCACTCTGAGGAGCCTAGAGACGCGGACTAGAGAGGGGAGAGGCACACAGATGGGCAGGCCAAGCGTCATCATCGTCGTCGTCGACCACCATCCTGTGGCTGCCACCAGGCTGGCCCTGAAGCGTCCTTCAGGGGAGGAGCTGGCTCCCTTACTCTCTCAGGGGGTAGAAGGCAGGGTGGCCCGGGGAGCTGGGCTATCACACCAGGGCTGGCAGGCTGAACAAAGCAAGCTGTGTCTCTCCTCAGCAATAAAAATCCCCAGCTGAGGGTCAGCCAGGAAGCTCGGGGACCAGTCACGGCCCCGCCTCCACCTCGTTGGCTGCCTCTCTCCTAGAGTAGAGCCACATGAGCTGCAGAGAAGTTTACATCCTGGCTTTTTTGTCCTCAAAGGATTCGGAACTTAAAGATATAAACTCAGGAAATCTTAACAACAAGAGAGGATGTGGTTCATAGCAAAAGGGTTGAGACTGGTCTGGGAAGGCCTAGCAAGGCTTTGTGAAGGGGTGGCAAGCCCCCTGAAGGAGAGCTCTGCTTGCCTTACTCATCTCTGTGTCCCCCAAAGGGCTAGGACAGCCTCTGGTACCCTCTGGAGCTTAAGGAACATCCGAAGACTGAATGAAGGGGACAGCACTGGAAGCGTAGGCCAGGTTAAGCTTGGGGGAGAAAGATGCCAGGAAGGGCCCAGTGTGAGCTAAGATAAGAAGCAGAGACATTAGGCCATGATTTGAGGACAGAAAAGGTTCATTCTGGGGTTCATTCTGGGGGTGGGGAGCCGCTCTGCCCAGGGTTCTAAGATGGACACCGTCAAAGGAACATTCAGGCCTAGGAGGTGAGAGGGCCCTGACAGGCTTCTCCAGAGGCGAGCCCCCCACACGCCGCTCCCCACGGCATCCGGCATCACCCAAGCCACACTCCTTCACTCCCAAGGCATGTGGAGAACAAAGGAGCCTTTCTCTGGAGCCTGGACCCTGGGAAAAGCCACAACCTCAGCAGCAAGGCGACAAAATAGCAGGGCCCAGCCGCCTCCCTGCTTCTGGCCGAGCTCCCTCCCTGCTGCCCTCACGCCCGCCCCCACCAGCCAACCCAGAGGCCTGGCTCCAGAGGAGTGCTTATCTCCTGCTCCCGGGGAGCCATCACCATTCCCCAAAACCCAACGCCCTCCCCACCCTGCTCCTCCCCCTGCCCTCCGGGCCCCAGCCGCACTGGGCCATACTCACCACGCC
Source organism: Procyon lotor (assembly GCA_028646535.1). Taxonomy (NCBI): domain Eukaryota; kingdom Metazoa; phylum Chordata; class Mammalia; order Carnivora; family Procyonidae; genus Procyon; species Procyon lotor. The sequence continues at coordinate 87,819,104 of CM053606.1, read as the reverse complement.
CGCGAGAGATTTCCCCTTCACCATGTCCACAAACTGAATGGCGATCTCCTTCCCGCAGCGGCTCTGGGCCTCCTTGGTGCTGGCACCCAGATGTGGGCAGCTGATAACGCTCTCGTGGTCCACCAGGGCTCGGTCCCGCGGTGGCTCCTGCCCAGGAAGAGATTAACTCTCCGTTGGCTGCCGGGGAAAGTTGGAGGGAAGGAGGGAGGATGCCTTCTACTTTGGTTTTGCCAGGAACCTCACAGGTTTTGACAACTGGCTTCCCCATCAGTGTCCCTCCACAGCAGAGTGGACAGAGCTAGGGACAGGATTCACCTCTCGGCTCCCCCACGTATACTTATGTGCCCTTGGGTAAATCTGTGCCTCTCTGAGCCTCGACTTCCCCATCTGTTAAATGGGTTAATACTACCCACCTCATATTACTTTGTGTACACTGCGCACCAGTAACATGGGAGGTTCTCAGCCAGCGGAAGCTACTGTTTCTGCTATTGGTATTTCCCTCAAGCTCCCCCTCGCCCCCGAATCCTTCCAGCACTTACAGTCAGCTCCTCACAGGGTCAGACTTTTTGCAGGGCCTCTGCACAACTGTCCCATCCTGGCTCTCCCCACGACAGGTGGGCCTCCGAGCACCTCTGCCCACCCTCCAGTGTCCTTTCCATCCCTTCCGCTTGCTGAGCACCAAGTACTGCTCTTGGGAAGGTCACTCAGGCCCCTTCTCTGGCCACCTGGGCCTGTGAGTGCTGTCCACACAGTAGCAAGGGCCACGAGAAGGCCAGAGACAGCCAAGGAACGGCAGTGTCTGCAAGCAGTGTACCAGCTACGTGAGAAAGACGACCAGGAGTGCCAACCCCGTGCACTGTGTGCTGTGGGCAGGCCATCCACAGTGAGGGCGACAGGGCTCAGAGAGGCCCCACTGCAGGTCACCAGCAACACCTCACGGCCTGAGCCAAAATCCCTGCTCTTTCCCCTGGATCTGTGATGCTGGTGGCAGGACTCTGAAGACAGTTCAGGAGGATTCGAGCAGACATGCACCACCCATCATTCCATCTGCTGTAAGAGCAGGCGGGGGGATGGGTGAGCAAAGACGGAATCTCTGGCTCCAACAGAGAGGCAGGGACAGCAGCCCACACAGGACCAGGGGAACGCTTCTAGCCATTGTCCTCAGGCTGCCTTTCCTCCCCACGAGAAAGGCTGGGAAAGCCAACGGACTCTGAGTGGGACATCTTCTTGGCAACAGCATTCATTTCCTCAAAGACCTGTATCAATACATTAAATCCTGCCACAAATCCTCAACCTCAGACCGGATCTGCTACATCGTCTTCCCTGGAGTTACCACATGGCAGCAGTCCAGGGAGCCTGAGAGCAGGAACTGGGTCCTATTTAAAATCCGGGTTTGGCGAAAACCAACATGGCTGCCTCCACAAGCCCTGCCAGGGCTCCCGAAACCACAACGGCATTACTTTTGGCAACAGAAGTTCCCCTGTTTGCCACGGATGCTACAGCCCTTAAGCCGGAGGCCTTTGTGCACACCGGGCTCTCTGGGTCCTGGGCCCCCCGGCTCAGCGCTCCCCTCCCTCCCGCAGGCACTCACCTCTGTAAAGACGTCCAGCGCCGCACCGGCACACTGACCAGACTGCAGGGCCCGGAGCAGGGCCCCCTCGTCCACAATCCCTCCCCGGGCACAGTTCACCACACGCACCCCCTTCTTGCACTGGGCAAAGGTGCTGTCGTTCAGCAGGCCTGGAAGGAGGAAAGAGCTCTCCTGCGGCCCAGGTGCCTGGGACACCAGCACCAGAGGCCCTCCCCGCCTCACCTCTGCTCCTTCCCCACAGGTCCACAGCCTCTCAGGCCTCATCTCTCCCTTCTCACTGGCTCTGGGGCCAGAGTCCCTGCTCTGGATTTAGACCAAACTCAGTTTAGAAACATCTTAGATGTCCCTAAGCTGTGAGTGCTTTGAGTAGGTCCCAGAACCGGGAAGGGAAGCAGTGGCCTCAGGAAAAGACCACGGGGTCACTGGTCGCGCCCCTGGAGCCAGCTCACCCCACGCGTTTCCAGCTAGCTCACTTCTTCCGTGTGGGGCAGGGTCAGCCAGCAAAGCATCCCTCCGTGCTCGAGGGACCTAGTCCCCAGCATGGGCAGAAGGCACCGACTGAGGGGCCCCCCCTTATCTGGGCCGTGGTTTCTGCGGCCGACCCACAAGCAGGGACACACCTACCTGTGGTGGAGGGCAGGAGAGGCGTGTGCACAGTGATGAAGTCACAGAGGGGCCAGATCTCCTCCAGGGGCAGCTGCTGGACACCAAAGGAGGCTGAGACCTCCGGCGCAATGATGGGGTCGTACCCTACCGTCTGGCCAGAAGCGAGAGAGACAAAGACACGAGCGAATGTCACCGTCCCTGATTAGTACTGGTATTATCAGTAATGGTGGTCATTAATTGAGCATCTACCAAGCACTACTGCTAAGCCTTTCCAAATGCCAGCTCACCACTCACGGTAAGGGTTGCTACCATTCTTCTTTAGAGAAGAAAGTGGGGCTCACCCATTAGGAGGCACAGGCCCGGAGTGCGAAAGGAGGTTTGTTTACCTCTCAGGTCTTAACCACAAACGGACGCAAGAGCAGCGAGTGTGCGTGTGCATGTGTGTGGTTGGATAAGGTGGGGCTCAGAAACCCTTAGCAAGCAGGGAGCCCAGGAGAGGCAGGACAGCCACGTGGGGAGAGGGACACGCTCATAGGGTACGATCAGGCAAGGGAGGACAGGCTGGCCACAGCCGAGGACCCTCAGGGCCAGAAAGCTGGCAGGGGCCCCGGCTACTTTCACAGGGTGAGAAAGAAGCGGGTGGGGGCAGGGGTGCAGAGCAGGGTTAGCAAGGAGACGGGACACATCAGCCGGCAGAATCTGATCCCCTCTTGACGTTCCTTTTAAAAAGGCTTCATTCTAATGCGTCTGGTCTTGGAAGGCATAACTCGGTGACTAACCGCACAGAGGTCTAAGTGACTAAGGACAGATCCTTTCAATAAGGCAGGTTTGATGGGGATGGGGAGCAAGCACATTAAGAGGGAGAAAATGAGGCATAAAGGCACTGTGGACAGGGAAGGACCCAGAAAGAACCTTCTTCTGGGCTGGTGGGGGAGGAGGGACCTCTCCGAGGCTGCCGAGAAGGGAGGGAGCTAAGGAGGCAGGCAGGGAACTCTGGGGGTACAAACTACATCAGCCTCATGAAACTTGCCAAAGGTCATCAGATACTGGTGAGGGCAAGAAGGAAAGTCGGAGAAAACAAAGCTCAGAAGAAAGAAGAAAGGACACGTAATTGTAGCTATTAATGGCAAACATTCCTTTAGCGTTTACTGTGTTAGGGCCTTTCAACTCAGACCTAATGGATTAGGCACTAGGATTTCCCCGCTTTACAGATGAGGAAACTAAGGCAGAGAGGTGAAACAATTTAGCTGGCAGATGGTTGAGTGGGGACAAGAACCAGTGTTTGGATTCAAGAGCCTGCACCCCGAGTGCCCATCCTTCTAATGTGGGGCGAGGTCAGGAGGCTCCCAGCTGCACCTGAGAAAACAAGGGTGTAGTAGATGGAAACAGTCTTGGGTGCCAGTCACACATGTCCCCAGCAAAGGGCAAGGTGTTAGAGATGACCAAGTCCGCACCGGCAGCGGGGAAGAATCCATAACCAGGCAGGAAGTATCTCCACCTCTGGTCACCGCAAATACTTAATCCACTTTCTACGTGGTCTACCAGGGAGGCCCGCCCAGGGCTCTCTCCATCAGCCTGGTCCAGGTCAGCCGCACTGACTGTGGGGAGAGAGGTAGGGGAGCCATTGCAATCTCAAAGGGATCACTGTCCTCAAGAAGGCGGGACAGCCAAGTGACCTGGACAGACCTAGAGGTGCCAAGGTACAGACGCTGAACCAGGAGGCCTGGACCTGTGTCCTCAGTCCTAAGTAAAGGAGCTGGCTGGATGATTTCACAGGCATCCCCTGCTCCAACACTCGGCAACTCAGTGTTCCTTGAAAAGGCAGTTCCCTGGGGCATCTGGGTGGCTCAGTCGTGAATCGTCTGCCTTTGGCTCAGATCAGGATCCCAGAGTCCTGGGATCGAGCCCCGCATCGGGCTCCCTGCTTGGCAGGAAGCCTGCTTCTCCCGCTACCGTTCCCTCTGCTTGTGTTCCCTCTCTCGCTGTGTTTCTCTCTGTCAAATAAATAAAATCTTTAAAGAAAGAAAGAAAAGGCAGTTCCCTTAACCCTGAGAGGTTACAGGTGAACCCTAGAATGTTCAGAGGTGGCCGGGGATTGAACAACAACAAACACCACAGAAAGCACGATACTCTAACCGTGGTCATTGTGGGGTGGAATTCATTTTTTTCCTCCTTTAGGATTTCCTGTGCTTTGCAACTTTCCCCCTGCTCATTATGAATTTCATTGCGGGGGGAGAGAAAAGCCATCTTAGAAAATAACGGCAAAGAGAGGGATGCTTGACTGGCTCACTCAGTTAAGCGTCTGCCTTTGGCTTGGGTCTTGATCCCAGGGTCCTAGGATCGAGTCCTGCATCGGGCTCCTTGCTCAACGAGGAGCCTGCCTCTCCCCTTGCTTGTGCTTATGCGCACTCTCTCTGACAAATAAATAAAATTTTTTTAAAAAGATTTTATTTATTTATTTGACAGAGAGAAAGAGATCACAAGCAGGCAGAGAGGCAGGCAGAGAGAGAGGGGGAAGCAGGCTCCCCGCTGAGCAGAGAGCCCGATGCAGGCTCGATCCCAGGACCCTGAGATCATGACCTGAGCCGAAGGCAGAGGTTTTAACCCACTGAGCCACCCAGGTGCCCCAAATAAAATCTTAAAAAAAATAATAATAATAATGGCAAAGAGGATTTCTATGTAAAATTCAGCCCTTCCAGAGAAGAAACAGTCACAGTTATGAATGAGGAACAGCTTTCAGATCACATTTTTCATCATCAGCCACATTCCATCATCATCAGCGGAACAGGGAAAAAATCCAAGGTGGAGGTTTAGGGGGAAAGGCTGTAGGATCACGAGCTCATGACCACCCTGTGGTCATTCCCCTCAGCTGTAACCAATCTCATTTCAGCAGGGACAATGAAGTGTCCGGGCGGGGAGAGAGGATCCCAGGATCTCTGCCCGTACTCTTCCATGTCGTTTTTGGCCACCGACTCGGGAGGCCGCCCAGAACAATGGCCCTGTTCATCTCTAATCCAGATGTACTTTGTTCATGTGCGAGGGAAGAGGAGGGGGCACACCAGCAGAGGTCACAAAGCTGAGCCCGACAGAGGCGAGTCCACGCTACTCTGGGGCTTCCGGGCTCTCAGGAGCCAAGAAACTGGCTTGGAGCGTGAAGCCATGGGGAGGAAGGGTCCCGAGGGCCAATCCGGGCCCAGTGGCCCTCTGGCGGGTGCCTGCAGCTAATGGGGAGCACATGGGCCAGGAGGAGACATGCATCTCCCACAGCGGTCAACAGGCTCTGACTCGGCTTGCTTTCTCTTGCTCACCTACAGAGAACTGCAGCCAAGAATCTGGCTGAGAAAACTGTTTTCAGTTTCCACTGGAGATACCCAAGGCAGATGGGAGCTGAACTCAGCCAGGAGCTGGGACTCTTACACCAGGAGACCATGTAGTGGGGAGTCGAAAGAGTAACATAGGGCCCAGTAGGGTCCTGATATGTCCGGAAAAGGGTCAGAAGTCCCGAAGCACAAAAGGTAGAGAAATTCCAGGTACATCTGTCGGAAAACTATTCTTACGGAAGAGCTTCAGGGAGACCCATGGAGGGGTTCCCCACCTGAACCCCAGCCTCAGGACAGACTTCTGATGCTGGGCAGCAGGGGAACCCTAGCTTTTCCAGCAGTACTCCAGGGCCACCTCCTCGCTGGCGTCGTAGAAGACAGCCTTGAGAGGCTGACCACGGCTACCACTGGGCCGTCTGGCTTAGCAGCAGATGACAGAGAAAGAGGGGCCTTCATGGTAAGGGGGCTCCAACGATGGAGCCGAACCATTGTACCCTCTTTCTACCTCTCCGCCAAGCCTCTCAGCTCAGGATTTGAACTCTCTTCCCTTCGCACAATGAAATCTTAAACGGAAACCCAATCCAAAACCAGATCAAAGAGGCAGAGGTGAAGGCCCAGAGCCCCACCACTTACTCTCTCTCTAGGGTCCCCTCCCAGTGTCCCTAAGGCACTTTCTAGAACTCAAGGCTCTGGGAAGAACTTAAAAAAAAAAAAAAAATCAGTACTCTAAGGCAGTAGGAATTCCAGTTACAGACTGAGATAGGAGCCCCCCTCCTGGGGAGCTACTGTCCCCAGTAAGGTCGAGTACAGTGACCGTTTAACCAACACAGATCCGGAACGAAGACAGCGGTGGTGATACAGGACAAAGGTACCAGACTGGAGGTCGGGAGAGCCGGACTTTAAGCCGGACTCCATCATTTACCAGTCCTATTATCTTGAACCTATCATATCAGCGTCCTGGGCCTCAGTTTCCTTATCTGTAAACCTGGCGTTTCTAATAGGGGATACTGACCCCACAAGGGTCATTGTGAGCACAGTAACAGACATGGCAGACCTCAGTAAACATTAGCTGGGCCTGAAAGAATCAGGGACACCTGGCATCTCGGGTTCAATGTCCACCCCTGTGGGCTAACTTCAGATTCATCACAACACTGGCCTCCAAGAAACTGGTCAGAGCTGCTGGCCTGCCTGTCACAGAAGCCCTTGGTAAGAGAGCACAGGGCTCAGCTCCTGGCTGGCTCGGGCCTGTTGGCTGGGGCCACCACATTCTAGGGGTCATGCCAGCCTGCATGAGCTGGGTCTCTGAAGTGTACAACCTATTCTCTAGCAACACGATTGAGAAAAAGCTTCAGGCAGAAGGAATGCCACAGAGCCTCAGACTGGGATGACTCAGACCACCAGCAGGCTACGGACTGCCAGAATCCTCCCGAAAGCCACATCTGGGCCATGCGGCTCAGAATAAGTTGGCAGGTGCTCTCAGATGGCGTGTGAAGATTCCTTTCCAGGCCCGTGCCGGTTGGGAGGGGCAGCCTCAGTGGGCTCTCCCCGAAACCAACTCCAACACGAACACCCCAGATGCCATCGGGGAGCCCAGCAGCTAAGCTCCCTAGCAGAACTGAGGCATAGGATCCCCGTTTCCCTGAGGGACCGGATAGTGACAAAGAAAGGACAGGAAAGCAAAGGGTGGAGCAGTCCGTCCCCAACATCTGAGCGCAAATCCTGTGGCACAGAGGATTAGAGGATCGAATCCTCCTATCGCTCCTGTGGCACGAAGGGGTCAACTCTTAAATCGCAATACTCTGGAAGGGGTCGGATGTCAGTCACCCATTAACAGCTTCATTAGTGATTAACAGCCTGGGTGACAGATTAAAGCAGAGGGGAAGACCCCAGGGCCAGGGAGGGAAGGGGGTGATAAGGATGATCTTCATATGCTTTGCAGCGATCCCCAAGCTGCCCAACCGGAACTACTTAGGATCCCCTATGTCTCCTGCTCCACATTCTTTTTAATTACATGGTTCTCCCAAGTTTCTGTAACAAACCACAGTCCTTAATAATTTTGGTCTATTTCCTATGACGGCACAGAGAACTCACTGCTAAAGACCATTTCACAGATAAAGAAACCCGTAACCCACAGGCGATGGGTGCTGGGACACATCAGAGCTTTAAACGCCACCTGCTTCTACCTCTCTGCCAACGTTTGTCCCTCGTCCTCACACACTGGCCAAGTGTTTAACCAGGCTCGCGTGTGTACCTGCAGTAATGGGACACTCGCTCTCTCCATTGCATCTGGGGCCAGCTCCGGCTGCAGCTCTGTCCCCTCTGGCTTGTACTTGTTGGTCCTCCTTGGATCCACTCCTCAAAGAGCATGACTCTTCTACAGACTGCCCGTTAGTTCTAAGACGGCTTTCTAAGTCACAATGAGGCTCAGTGACCCCAGTACCTTCAACCCTTCCTTGTACAGGCATGAGCCTCTGACCACCACCTTCTTTCAGTCTCACAGAGCATGTGAGAGTCTGACCAGTACAGAGCATGAGGAACATCACCTTCCTTGTTCTGGAAGCCATACTTCTTTTAATATGGCCAAAAGTCACATTACTTTTTCTAACAGCCATGCCACTGTTAGCCACACCGCATTTTTGTCAATCGAAGGTCTCCTGCCCTAGAAAAGCTTTTTAACAACACTTCTACATCCAATATGTGTTTAGTTGCTTTTGGGGCTCATTTTAGGGCACTGATAGGGATTCTAGCTAAATCTCCTATTAGGCTGTCCAATCATTCTAGCCTTCTTATCTTTTAGGATCTGATTCTACACTCTTAAGAATTAGCCACCTCTCCCTGCTTCCTGTCCCCCAGGCCATCGAAGAGAAGAACAGTGGAGAAGGCAGAGCCCTGACAATCCTGTACCATCTCCCTCTGGATTGAGACAGAGCTATCCTTCAGCCAGTTACTAAACCTTCAGCACCAAGCTCACAGTCTCCATCTTAACCTCAAGGGTATCATGAAAGATCTCACCAATGTCTTACTCAAGTCCGAATTTGCAAATAATGTAAATGTTCCTCCCTGAGGAAATGGGCCAAATAAAAAGTAATTTGTCCACACAACAGAATTCCATGGAATAGTTTACAAATATGGCAAATTTATTTGTCCCAAGACATACATTTTCATCTTAACACTATGTACAATATTCTATTTTCTATAGGCATGGGATACCTCTTTAGGCAAAAAACTGTATGCATTCCAAGTAAACACAGAGAAAAGTCTAAGATGATATACACCAAACTGCTGTTACCTGTGAGACCGGAACTGGGGGGGTAATCAAGGAGATAAGGATCTATATTTCAATTTTTGTGAGGATTTACTCACCTCTTACATGACTAAAATACGATTTTAAAGATTTCATTTGTTTATCTGAAAGAGAGAGTGCACAAGAGGGAGTAAGGTCAGAAGGAGAAGCAGACTCCCCGCTGAGCTGGGAGCTCGATGCCAGACTCGATCCTAGGACTCCAGGATCATGACCTGAGCAGAAGGCAGTGGCTTAATCAACTGAGCCACCCAGGAACCCTGAACCGCCCAGGTATAAGACCCCTAAGGATGGCCCTGATCAACCAGTTTAATATTTGTTTCCAAAGAGAGAACAACGGCAATTTAAAACAGCCTGTGCTTAGTAAACACTGGTCATTGTTTCCTGACCGGATGCTGATAAACCACCTCTTTCACAATTTGTTCAAGAATCTTCCTTCCTTGCCCTTTAGAAAACCTTGCTCTTCCCCAGTGGCTCAAACATCAATGGAGGTGCTCTGGATGATGTCGTTCAGTCATCTGTCTGCCTTGAGGCAAAATTCGTCTGGACCCAGAAATAAGTTAGGGAGCTCAAAGTGCCGCCTGGGCCACCATGTAATGACAAGGACTGCTGGCAGGGGCAGGGGGTTGGGGGGTGACCATTCCAAGGCATGTTTCAGAGGTTTCCAAAGATCACGTCCGAGAAGCAAGACAGCCTACAGTGAGCCTCCGGGGACATCCGGACAGAAGAACCCCCAAGGGGAGTAGCGAGGTGCGGTGACAGACAAAACCACACACACCCTCGAAGCCGTGCCGGGAATGTGGACACGTCCTGGACTGTCTGCCCCGACACCCGGATTCACATTCACTAGCAGGTGCCAGACCTCTCTGAATGGAACACATGCCCCTGGGGGGCCTCGAGACCGCCTCCCTCCGTGGGCCTCTCGCAAGTACCCCGGCAGCGGCTGCGTTGCTGAACGGGGCCAGATGAGCAGAGAAGGTTCCCAGACACCTCCACGACTCAGGAAATGAGGTGGGGCTTTCTGTCTGGGTAAGTCACTGCCCCAAAGTTTCAAGTCCCTGATAAGGAAAGCTCCTAGTGAGCTAGCAGAGGCCGTGGAGAAAGGGGAGCCACCAGCCTGCCCTGAAGTCTGTGTCACCAGTGAGGCACTCCCCTGTTTGGCTATTGCACCAGGCTCCTGCTTTTAGAGGATCAGAGTTCTCTACGAGCTAAGCCTTTGCCTTAATCTCTCACCAAAGAGGAAGGGAAAGCACTCCTTGCGGCCGTATGGCCCCTGGCCAGCCCTGCACAGGAGGGCATGGCTTTGGTTTGTCCTCATGATCAGTGGATCCTGCCGGGCTGCCTCCCCCTCTCCCAGGGATCTAGAAAAATGTGCTGAGCCTTAGGAAAGAGGTCTGGCGGGGTAAATAAATGTGGTGGGGGAGCAGGGGAAGGAGGGAGAGGAAGATGTTCGGTGCGGTATCACGGGAGGCCCATCTGGGCTCCTGTCTACCTTTATTTGCTGGAGGCCTGAGCAAGACGGACAAGCTCCAGACATCAGTATAAAATTAAGGGTTAATCTCTTAACGTTCCTTTGAACTCTATGAAGCCGGGGGAACACGGAGTAAGGGAGGAAGAAGGAGAGAAAGGGAAAATGTCATCGTAGCTCTGTCAGTTTTTCTAGAAATGATCTGATTGTCAAAACTGTTCTCCTTCCCAGCAGCAGTTTGAACACCATGCCCCCAACAGCGAACAGTGAACCGGGAGTGAAAAAGGAGACGTCCGCGGGCACTCCTGGCCGCCCCGTCACCCGCCCTGACGGGTCCCCTCCTGTGGCTCCTCGGCCTCCCCCTTTGCAAGGTCTCCTGGATCGGCCTCGGGGGATGACAACCCTCCCTCAACCTAAAGAACCACGGAGTTCCCAGAAGAGGATGAAACCGGGTCCTGGGGGGAAAACAGGGCTCGAGGAGGATTTCTGAGCACCCGGCGAGGTGATTCAGCCACCACGCCTTAACACCCTCTCGCACATTCACGCCATCACTGTGCTGTCCCTCGGCAGGCACTGTGGTGCGGAGCTAGAAGGTAGACGGAGAAGCCTTCTTGCTCTGCTAGAAGGCTGCAAATTTGCTCCTGTGTCTCTGAATTATCACACAACAGGCACAGCCAATACTCCTGCCCTCCCTCCACCCCCCGGCTACCCCACCAACTTAGGGGTTTACGGAGGGTCAGACCCTCTGCGGAAAAAGCCTTCACTTTCTCTCAAACAAAGCTGCCTCTCCCGAAACTGCTACAGGGAGCCCCACGTCTAAGGGGTTCACCAACCTCTTACCTTCATCCCAAAGGACTGCATCCGGGTGGCCACCTCTCTCCCAATTCTGCCCAGGCCAAGAATTCCCAGGATCTTTCCATTTAGCTCTGTTCCCATGAACTGCAACCAGAGAAGCAAAAGGCAAAGCCGCCGAAGGTAAGCACCAGGAGCAGGACCTTGGGTGCCGAGCCGGGCGGGACGGGGCCGAGCTGGCCGCTCACCTTCTTTCGTTCCCATTTGCCGTCCTTCATGGAAGCCGTCGCCTGGGGAATCTGCCTGCAAAGATAGACACAGGCTCAGTGGGCCCGCACACAGAAGGTCTGGGACATGAGGTCTACACAGCGCCCCCCTCCGACGGAACCAAGCTCAGGCTGGGTCTGCAGCTCGGGGGCAGAGACACCGAGCAGGGTCAAGGGGGTTTAGCAGAGTGAGACCCGTCAGCGAGATCTGATGTGGGAGCCCCGGGATTTCTGTCTCCAGCTCCCAGGAGTCTGGGAGGAGGCTCTGATCCTACCTCAACCGCTGAGTGACTCCAGGCTGGTAAAAAGCAAGAGCCAATCCTCCAGGGCTCTTGGGGATAATGAAATGGGGTACTGAGGGACTCTGATAACACCAAGTGCTCCAGAAGTCCAAGGATTTTTGTTTTGCTCTTCCTTCCAAGGCTGCAGCCTACACCCTCCACTGTGTATCAGCGGACAGCTGGGTATTTACTCTTCCTTGTGAGTTTCTTAAGCCCCAGCGGTCTAAGGCTAGACTGGGGGGGTGAGTGCCAAATCCACACCACCTCCTGTCCCAAACCAGCTCCCCCCGCCCAGGCTATCTCCTCCTCTTGGTTAACATGGGGGTCCACGTGTTTTCTGGAAGGGACAGAGGGAGTTAGGGCAGAGTCAGAGGAGAGAGGATAAGACGATGTCATGGGTGACGTGGTCATCCAGGCTTCTCCGGAAGTGATAAAGGGAGACAGGACACCGTGTTTAGAATGTTTAAGGAGTCCCTGCTCCATTTCAAACACTCCATGAGAAACGCTTAGACACGCTTTAGCACAAGTCAGGTTCACCCCGACTGCATGGAGAGAGACAACCGGGGGCTTCAACTCCTTGCACAGCATCAATCCACCGGAAGTAGCTGAATGGACCCAAAACCGAGCACGTCCCCGGCACAGTCAGCTTCCTGAGTATTTAATTGCAGTCCTTCCTCCCAGCCACAAACTCAGAGGGGCGTGCGTGTGTGCGTGCACACGTGTAAGGAGGGAGAGACTCCAACATACTGTTTCTATGCTCCGTCTCACTGAGTTCTTAGAAGAGAACATTCTCTTGTGTCTACACATTGGCAGGACACACTTCCAACTGAGGGTCAGGTTGAAGGGAGGCAAAGTCCCAAAGCTTCAGTGATGAGCCTCATGGGGAAGAAGCTCCATCCCGCTGCTCTGGCCCATCAGGCGTCAGGAATGTCCCAAGGGCAATGACTTGCTGTGAGTTAGGGCAAAGGGAGCCTGCTCCTATGCCCCCCACCGAGTGAGACAGAGCCCACTCGACTCCTCCTAGGTCTGGCTCACGCCCTACGCTCTGCCCTCCTGGGCCCACAGCGCCATCCGAGAGAGGGCAGGTGGCATTGGACAACCCCAGGCCCCTTCAGCTGCTCTACTCAGCTGCTCATGGATCCTCTCCAGCCTTTAGCACTTTGGGGTCCTCACCGGGCCAGTCTGGGGAGGACGACAATGTGGGCAAGGGGCTTCCCAAGAACCAAGCGGTAGCCATTCGGACTTACAAAAAGAGAAGGCAGGGGCGCCTGTGTGGCTCAGTGGGTTAAAGCCTCTGCCTTCAGCTCAGGTCATGTTCTCAGGGTCCTGGGACCGAGCCCCGCATTGGGCTCTCTGCTCAGCGGGGAGCCTGCTTCCCCCTCTCTCTCTGCCTCTCTGCCTATTTCTGCTCTCTCTCTCTGTCAAATAAATAAATAAAATCATATTTAAAAAAAAGAGAGAAGGTAAAGCGGGTGATTTGAAAGCTATGGAGGTTGCATTCCCCTCTCTCTTTCTGTGTCACTGTTGTTCCCCTGCACTTTAGGAGCTCCTGCCATCTGTTCAAAGTCCCCCAGTGTGAGGCCCATGCAGGCCCTCCCTCCACCCACATTGCTCAATGCTCTCAAGCCTCCGTCCATGGCGCCCACTCTGCCGTCATTGCCCTGCTGGGAAAGCAGTCTGAGCAGACACACAAGAAGGTACAAGAGACTAGCCGTTCCTCCTTAATAAGCCATTCCTCCTTTTTTTTTTTTTTAAGAATTTATTTATTTATTTGACACAGAGAGAGAGCACAAGTACGGGGAGCAGCAGAGGAAGGAGGAGAAGCAGGCTCCCCACTGAGCAGGGAGCCCGGCGTGGGGCTCGATCCCAGGACCACCAAGATCAGGGCATGACCTGAGCTGAAGGCAGACGTTTAATCAACTGAGCCACCCAGGTCATTCCTCCTTAACAGGGTGCTTAGTTCTTAACTTTAATGAGTGAAGTTGTTGGATAAGAGGCTGGAAATGGGGCGCTTCCTTGAAATAATTCCACTTTACCTATTCTTTTTTTTTTAAAGATCTTATTTATTTATTTGACACAGAGAGAAATCACAAGTAGGCAGAGAGGCAGGTGGGGACGAGAGGGGCAGGCTCCCTGCTGAGCAGAGAGCCCGATGCGGGACTCGATCCCAGGGCCCTGGGATCATGACCTGAGCCGAAGGCAGAGGCTTAATTGACCGAACCACCCAGGCATCCCCTTTACCTATTCTCTTAAATAAAGCTGATACTGGAATAGGAGAAAAACTCTTCCTGGCTCCCAAGTCTTCCCTTCCATCTCCAGAAAAAGAGTAAGGGAATTAATGAGATGGAAAGCTACAGATCAGTCCCGCACTCAAAAACAGCACTGAATTTAACAGCACAAGTGAAACCAGCGCACGAGGCTTCTCCAGGGGAAATCCATCCAGCCCAGGTGTTCTGGAAGATCCAGACAGCCAGCCAGCTCGCGGGGCCCTTCCAAGCTGGGTCCCTTGGGCTGTGCCCGCTGTCCCTGCTCCTCCCTTTCTCCAGTCTCCTTTCCTCCTCACTGGCCAGTGAGAGCAGTGAGTACTTATGAGCTCAGGTAGAAATCTCGGGGAGGAGTCAGAACAAAAGGTCAACTCCTCCGGACCCTGTCCCTGCAGGAGGGAGAAGAGGTCTCAAGAGGGAAAAAGGGTAATTTCTCGGCCCCAGAAGTTTCAGGCCTGAGTAAAGAAGTAGAGTCCTGGTGGCCTGGGTCCCCTGGTTTAAGGATTCGAGGGTAAGTGAAGGGGCCTAGCGGGACTCCCTGCCCTGCCCACTGACCACAGAAGGGCTGTCAACATCAGTGCTCAGTAGTCATTCTACTGCCCAGTACAGGAAGAAGACTCACGCCCCTTCTGTGCCCATACCCAGTGGTTCCCAAGCTGTCCTCTCTACTCAAGAGGCCCAAACCCCCAGAATTCCTGCTGGGAGAGCAAGGCATTTGACCATCTGAATTCCCTTGTGTTAAGAATCCACAGGTAGGTACAGCTTTTACTCCACTCTATCACAATAAAGATCTGTAAGGCCAGTGACAGAGGTAAGCCCCGGGGGTCAGGGCAATGGTGAGGGACACAGCCCAGCCGGGAAACGCAAAGAGAGCTTCTTCGATGAACTAACACTCGAGCTTAATCTTAAAGAATAAGAGCTATCCAGGGGTGCCTGGGTGGCTCAGTCTGTTAAGTATCTGCCTTTGGCTCAGGTCATGATCCCAGAGTCCTGGAATCGAACCCCACATGAGGCTACCCGCTCATCGGAGAGCCTGCTTCTCCCTTTCCCTCTGTCTGTCTGCCACTCTCTCTTATAAATAAATAAAATCTTAAAAAAAAAAAAAGAAAAAAGAGTTACCCAGATAAAGATGACGGGGAAGACTTTAGTTAAAAGTTATATATTGATATCTCAACATTAATTCATTGATTGTGGGACACCTGGGTGGCTCAGTGGGTTAAAGCCCTGCCTTCGGCCCAGGTCATGATCTCAGGGTCCTGGGATCGAGCACCGAATGGGGCCTCTCTGCTCAGCAGGGAGCCTCCTTCCCCTAGTCTCTCTGCTTACTTGTGATCTCTTTCTCTCTGTCCAATAGATAAATAAAATCCAAAAAAAAATTAATTCATTGATTATGACCAATTTACTATGCTAATGTCCAATGTTAATAATAAAGAAGACTAGGGGCACCTGGGTGGCTCAGTCGTTAAGCGTCTGCCTTCGGCTCAGGTCATGATCCCAGAGTCCTGGGATCGACCCCCGCATCGGGCTCCTTGCTCGGCAGGAAGCCTGCTTCACCTGCTACCACTCCCTCTGCTTGTGTTCCCTCTCTAGCTGTGTTTCTCTGTCAAATAAATAAAATCTTTAAAAAAAAAATAATAATAATAATAATAAAGAAGACTAGATATGAGGTATGTGGGCTCTTATACTATCCTTACGACTTTTCTTTAGATCTAAAACTCCTAAAATAAAAAGTTTATTAAAAAATCCCTATGCCAAGTTTCACTCCATCTCAACTAAATACGAATTTCTGGGGTGCAGGCCAGGCATTAGTATTTTTTTAAGCTCCTAGGTAATATCAATGTGCAGCAAAGTCTGGGAACTTCTAGGGTATGAGAGGTCTCTGAGGTATAGAGGATGGTACACTCTGGCATTAATTCATTCAAAAATGTTCCAAACTAAGTAAAAATGTTGAGTGCTGGGGTGCCTGGGTGGCTCAGTCGTTAAGCGTCTGCGTTCACCTTAGGTCATGATCCCAGGGTCCTGGGATCGAGCCCCGCATCAGGCTCCCTGCTCCGCGGGAAGCCTGCTTCTCCCGCTACCATTCCCTCTCTCGCTGTGTTTCTCTCTGTCAAATAAATAAAATCTTTGAAAAAAAAGGTTGAATGCTGCTTCCGTTTTATACCTATGTGAAATTGGATTTTTAACGATGAGTATGATAAAATTAAAGTACTGGAAAGACTCAGGAAGAAAAAAAAGAAAAAGATGATGGGGAAGGATATTCCAAGAAGCAGAAACCGCGTGTTCAAGGCTTAGCGGTTGGAGAAGCCAGAGGATGGCGTGGACCGCAGGAAATGACTAAGGAGGAGAGGAAGACCGCACCTCCAAGGAGCAGCCACGCCAAGCGCCCCTCCCCCACCCGAACCCTTTGTGAGAAGCCACCTGACCTTCTTCACATGCCAGAAACAGTGTATCCAATGTTTCATAAAGGATAGGTGGCCTAGAAGGTTCTCAGCAGTGTGTGCGGCGCCCAGCCGAAGAGTTTCCACCCTTCTCTGGGTCACTTTGTTTGGGGGACACAGGGACACACCAGAGGCTGGCTCTGCTGAGAAGACCAGGACTTACCTGGCCAGGCACATGATCATCCCGCAGGTGAGCTCCGCAGCACTGAGGCTGTTCCCATTGGGGGTGCTAAAGATGGGAGAAGGGAGGAGACGTCAGTGGGTCCAGACCCCATATTCCCACTCCTGTCCCGACAGAAAGCCTGGAGTTCGGTGTGCCCCCTCTCCCACCCCCTCGGTTCATCCGCTCTTAAGACCAACCCCGAACCCCATACCTCCCACCTGGGCTCTCCGATGGACTCCTGCCCTAATCCCAGGGCTGGAGGGATACCCCCGACCCTCGCTTTATGTTGTCACGAGGGGGGCCCCAATTAGGGAAACACAGCTGGCCTCTCTCCCCAAGCTCACTTCTCCCAAGGCAGAGGAGCGTCTCACTCAATTGGGAGATACGCGTACGGCTCAGCATTTCTCTTTCCCGCCTATAGGAAGCACGGATTCCCAGGACTCCGCGGCCCCGCTCTTCCTGAGGCTGCGCCCCAGATGGCCGAGCAAGTCTATCAGATTCAGATCAGCCCACCACCCACACACGTTCATCAAGCTGCCCAGCCCGCCTTCTGTCAGCAACAAAGCTAGGATTTTTATCTCCACCGGTCTGACTTCTCCTCCTCTCTCTCAACAAGCTCTGAAGTGAGAAAGCTTCCTCACACCTTAACCCACGGGGCCAAGCTGACTCGACCCATTTCACAGAAGGGCGAATAGAGCTGAAACCCATGAACTATTTGTTCCCTTTCTCAAAGGCTCTTTTGTTTGTTTGTTTGTTTGGGAATAATTTATTAACATACACTTTCACCCTCCTTTTTCCTCCATTGGATCTCTTCATCTCTGGAAACGAAGGTTACAAGGAGGAAGAAGTTAAGAGAGCTTATCCTCCCGCCGCCCCCCCCAAAAAAGAGTCAAGAGAAAAGGATTCTCAGAGACCATCCTTCCACTTAGCTTCCCGTCTAAGCCTGCGATCCGGCTCTACTGGGATGCGGGAAGGGGTGCAGGGCTGGGGGGCGCTGCCTCCATGCCCAGGGCAAGAGGGTAGGATGGGTTACCATTCAACATTTCTTCGGTTGGATGTTGACCTCAGTCAGATGAACAGTCAATTAACCCCTACGCTATAGGAGAAGCGGAGGAAATGGAGGGGACGGTTTTTCCTTGCTTCCCAAGGGAAGGGAACCTCAGAGTGGGTTGGTGAAGGGATCTGAGATCACAAAGGGAGCCTCCTTATCGAGAACCCGAGAACCCTGATGGTGTGAGCACAGACTGCCCGTCTGGACTCAGCCTGGCCCAGGCATCCTTCTAGAAGCCCTTCCTACTCTGACCCGGGCTTCTCTGATTGAAGTTTTCCCCTCCCCCTGAACTGTGAGCCTCCACCCTCACCCCTGCCGAGCTCCACGACTTACTTCATGACCAGAACGCCCTTCCTGGTGGCAGCCTCCAGGTCCACGTTGTCCACGCCCGTGCCAGCCCTGCCCACCACCTGGAGTTTCTCTGCCGCGTTGATGACATCAGCAGTCACCTTGGTGGCTGAGCGGACGATGAGGCCTTCACAGTCCTGAGGCAGAAGAAACATCTGGGTCTACAGTCCTCAAGACCTCCCAGCCCCTCTTTGCCCAAAGTGAGCCTTCCTGCATGCTGGCTGGGTTTGGAGAGCTTCAGAGAAAGGAAGCTGATAGCATGGATACCCAGAAGGGGATGCCAGCAGGCTGGCCTGGGGTCAAATCCAAGCTCCATCCTGAGATGTGGCCTCCTCAAGTGTGTGAGGAGGAAGCGAGAAAGGACAGGTACAGCCCCCGACACGCTCAAAGGGCACCTCCGCCATCAGACACAGTGTTGCCAAAGGGGGGAGGCAGGACTGAACTCTACTTTGTAAGTCCCGAGGACCGGCGCATGAAAGGCACTCAGTAAGTACTGGCTGGCTGAATGACTAAGACATGAACAAAAAACAAAACAGTCAAAAGAAAGACATTTCCTAAAACAGAGACCAAAGTAAAGGCAGGAGGGGAGAACAATTAAACCGGTCTAGAGCTGCTGAGAAACGTGAGCAATTTTAGACTAAAAATATACATACGCAAAAAATAAATACTTTCTGGATTCATCGTAGCTGCTTTACTTGGGCTAAGTGTAAGCTAGGCCCTGAGACAGTCTTTCCTAGGTTCATCCGGAATCCTGTGATATCTTCTCAGAATAAGGATATTGTTGCCCGAACACCCAAGGAGAGTCCCCAAGAAAAGGAGCGAGTGAGCAAGGGCACGCGCTGTCCAGAAGTGGCTGTCCAGGGTTGGTAAAGAAGCAAGTTTTGTTGCAAAAGCAGCAAGCTGGGGACCAGGACGCGGGGGTTCAGGTCACAGTACTAAGTCAGCCCACCCCCACTCCTGGTTTTCAACTGTAAACTAAGAGGGTTGGGGGCCGCCTGGGTGGCTCAGTGGTTTAAAGCCTCTGGCTCAGGTCATGATCTCAGGGTCCTGGGATCGAGCCCCACATCGGGCTCTCCACTCAGCAGGGAGTCTGCTTCCCCCCTCTCTCTCTGCCTGCCTCTCTGCCTACTTGTGATCTCTCTCTCTGTCAAATAAATGAAATCTTTTTTAAAAATAAAATAATAAGAGGGTTGGAACCCTTGGGTCATTCCTATGTCTGAACTGACACCAGTGATATAAACCTCTGCAATTTCCACAGACAGCCAGATGCAGGACCCCTCCCCGGCTCTCCAAGCTCTTTTAGGTCTGCAGTTCGGAAACAGAACCTCAGAATGTGACACTCCAAGCAACGCTGATAAGCCTCCGGTCCGACTCCATTTCACAGATGTGACACTGAAGCCCAACATGATTAAGGATTCCCGTGTCCCCTCCTCCTGCCCTTTTCATGCCCTCCTTCCATCTACCAGATGCCTGATCGGTACGTATCCGGCATTATGCTAGACTCTATCAAGATGAGATGAAGAAGTCACAGCCCACCCGTCAAGGGGCTCACAGTGCTAGACACCCCAAAACTCACCAGTACACATGTATGCTGTGACTTCAGAACCTACAAGGCCCACGGACATGGAAAGGTTAGGGCAACCAAACAGGAGCCACCCCATCTGGGCTGACTGCCAACACCGGCCAAGGCCAGGGGAATCTTGAAGGTGCCTGGAATTCCTCCCTATAAAGCAGCCTAGTTGAACATCAGCCAATGCCTGGGCAGACAGGGACACTGCTGACTGTCCCACATTCAAGTCCAGTGCACTTGGCTCCAAAGAAAAGACTCCCCCTGCCTGGCCACCCACTACCAACCTGTCAAAGCACAAAGCACTTCTCTTCCATGAAACCTCTGCCAACACACCTTGCCTCAACATTGCTTTCTCCCCCTATTTTTCTATCATCTGCTCTACCTTCACGTGTCCTCTGTCTGACCTGCAATCTGGTCTCCTCATCTATATTTTACGTCTCTAAAGCAGAATTATCTCCATAGCCGATGCTAAAACACTGCCCTGAATACATAAATTCAGCAATTTGAGAGGCTGGTGGAAACCTACCCTTACCATTCTCCCTACCACATCTTCCTTCCCTAAATAATTCAAACATGTCACGTGATCAAAAATTCACCATGGGAGACCGTTCTCTTGACTGTGAAAAGGAGGCATCAGATCTATATGACAGCACTCAAGAGTTCTGTGAGCATAAGAATAAGGAGCGAGACAGGAGAAAAATGTTCTGAAACTGGCAAATTGATGAAGAGAACCAGACAGGCACCTGATAAACACGCCCATGTATGTCAAACTGATGGGGAAGGGAAGAGCTATGTGATAAATGGTATTAGGAAAATTTAGGGGAAAAAAAACCTAACTACAGATTTTTTAAAATCCAGAAGAATTAAAGAATTTTTTTACAGGTAAGCATTACAATAAAATGCAAGAGGATATTTTTATGATCTCGGGATGGGGAAGCTTCATAAGCAAGGCACAAATTAATGGTTTTAAGAGCAAATACCAACAAATTTGATAACTTTTCAAGTGTCAACTTCTTTTTGTAAAGTAAGTACTTTTTAAGAGTAAGCACTTCTTTTAAGTAAGCTCTAGGACCCATGACCCCCCGCGGATCAAGAGCTGCATGCTCTATCAGTTTTCAAATGTAAACTTCTCATGGAAAAGATCCCGTAAACAAAGTTAAAGACCAGTAATAGGCTTAATATGGGAGAAAATCCTTGCACTATCTATACATGACAGAACAAAGACTCATCACGAAAAATCAAGGCTTCCTAAAGTCATTTTCTTAAATGATAAAGAACCCAGTGTAAAAACAGGCGAAGGTCCAAGTAGGCAATTCGCAGGACAAAGACAAAGCAGCCAGTAATTTATAAAGACTCTTAAACTGCTAGATATCAAGAAAATAAATTTTGGGGGCACTTGGGTGGCTCAGTCAGTTAAGCGTCTGCCTTTGGCTCAGTCACGATCCCAAAGACTTGGGATCAAATCCCAGCACCAGGCTTCCTGCTCGGCGAGGAGTCTGCTTCTCCCTCTCCTTCCCACGCATGGTGCTTTCTCTTTTTTTTCTTTTCATGGTGCTTTCTTTTGCCATCTCTGGCTCTCAAATAAATGAATAAATAAATAAATAAATAAATAAATAAATAAATAAAACCTTTTAAAAAATAAAATGTAAACTTTAAAATGTAGTATTTTCAGGCATCATACTGGCAAAATGAAAAGTGGTAACAGTCAGTGTTGGTGAGAGTGCAGGGAAAAAGAAGTATAAATTGCACAACCCAGAGAAAGCAATCTTGGCGGCATGCGAGCACATTTCCACCGTGCATTCCTTCCCCACCAGCTCTGGCACCTCGGGTCACTAGTAACCCACTGAGGATGTCAAGCCTCTTTGGAAATGGTCAACTGACAAGAAGCAGGCCTGGGGCAGGACCTCCCAAAGAGTCACGATCCTCTCACCTTGCCGCTCTAGTATCAAGTTCCTGGGCCCAAATCTGAGGCCAGAGTCCTGCTCCAAGGGGCCCCAAGAATCTGGCCTCCTTGAATGCTTTCTCCGAAGCCACCACCACCCTCCCCAAACCTTAGGAATCTGCTTCCCCCTGGGGTGGGGGGGATTGCAGGCTCTCCAGCACCCTACCCCAAGTCTCTAGTCGGACCAGTAGAGCTGTTCATTCAGAGCTCCCCTGTCCCAAGTAGGGAATCTGCCTTTGGAGACTCCCCTTCAGCCAATCTGGACCCACAGTGAGTGTGACATCCCACATGGCCAGGACCCACTACCTTTCAAGGTCTCTTAACACCTCCTACTACATTCAAATTCTTCATGCAATTACCTCACCAACTGATACATTAAATCAGCACATACTGATAACCCCTCAAAACCCCTGCCCCCCTTGATACCATCCCCTCCTCAGGTC
The DNA here is from genome assembly GCA_028646535.1 of Procyon lotor. Classification (NCBI taxonomy): domain Eukaryota; kingdom Metazoa; phylum Chordata; class Mammalia; order Carnivora; family Procyonidae; genus Procyon; species Procyon lotor. The sequence goes on along the minus strand of CM053606.1, from coordinate 87,797,260 downwards.
ACACATCATCCGTCCAGACTTGGCCCCAAGCTGCCTGCTCCTCTACTCTATGCAAACTGCGGGCCTTTGCACATCCTCCCACGTCCTCAGTGCTGTCTGCCGTGACTACGACTTTCTTTTCTCCGGTGTCCTGCGGGCCATTTTGGCCCCTCTCAAAATTGTACCCTTTCTACTCTCTACTGTTCTCCGCAGCTGCCTTAGAGCTGGAAAATGGCCACTCTTCTGCTGGGTTTATAGTTGTTCCAGAAAAACTATGCTAACTCAGCAGTAGAAAGCCATTCAAGTTTCTCAAGTTCAAACACGCTTCCTTTCCCGAAGACAGACTCGGCCTTGAGGGGGATTCCGGCATGGCGGGTGCCTCTGACTTAAATCAGACAGAAAGCCAAATTCTCCAGATCGGCGCTCCCCAGCTAGGCAATGCGGGAGGGAGATGTTTGCCACAATATGCACGATTCTGATTTAGTCAATGTCTATTTAACTTTTGCAAATTAAGTCCTAGTGCAAAGGCTGAGAACTTGCTAATGTTTTTCAATTTTTTTTTTAGCTTAGAGAGAGAGTGCATGCACTGGGGCAGGAGCAGGGGCAGAGGGAGAAAAGAGAATCCTCAAGCTGAGAGTCCAAGAGTTTTGTGAATTCTGAACAAGACGCTCCATTGTCCCAAGCCAGTGTTTTCCAAACTTTTTTGACCAAGACTTACAGTAAGAAACACGTTTAAGTCGTGATCTTATTCTCACAAACCACACAGGCACCACCACTGCCCACATAACCGAAACAAATTTCTGGACATGCTACTTAGCCTACCTGCCGTGCTCCCGGAGATTGTTTTTTAAATGCTAAGCACGACCCAGTAAACCAACCTCACGACCCACCAATGCGCAGTGACTTGGAGTCTGAAAAGCACCATTCTCGGGGGTGGAAGAGTTGGGGGGGGGGGGGCTGTAATTGTACTTCCGGACCACAGAGTGAGCAAGAGCAAACCGTGTCTGCCCAGAACACCCAGGCGTGGGAACAGAGACCAGGCCCGGGCAGGCAACGTGCTCAAGCGCCCTGAAGTAGTAAAGATTTCAGTGGAGAGGGCAGAGGGGCACTAACGCGGACACCTCTCCACCCAGAGTGAAAGGACACAGTGTGGACATGCAGCCCCTCCAGCAGGTTGCCCAGGTGGGCTATCTGGCATTCTGAAGCGAACGTTTTACAAAGACAGACCCGAGGGCTGGGGGCTCCCGGCACAGCCCCCGCCTCCACCAGCCTGCAGCCGGCAAACACCCCTCCCTCCTCTCCTGCCTGGAGTTTTCACTTTAAAATGTCCTCCAAGTTGCAGCTCCAGACTCCGGCAACCCACCCAGGCAACTTCCCAACTTCATGGAACCCCTCCACTGCTGGACAGGACTCCCCAGTTCTTCTCAATTCTGCCTTTCCTCCACCTGCCCCCCTCCCTTGAAATCCTACAAATTCGGATTTCTAATTTCCACAAGAAAGCGGCAAAGCCCCAACTGAGACCACTCGTCCCAACCTGGCGCTCTTGCAGGGCTGAGGGTCAGATGCGGGTCTAGAGGCCAGGGCACCACCAAGGCCACTGACAGACAGCTCCCACACAAAAGAGGAGGGGACAAGTGGGAGGTGCCTGCCTCCCATCCAGTCCTTCCCTGCTCCACGGATCACGTCGTGAGCCCGTTTCCCCCCATTCAGGCTAATCACCCCCCTTTTCTCCACTTTCAAAGCAGCAGAGTAGGCAGGGGCTAGGCTGCTGGGTGGTCTCTGGCGTACTCAAGTACTGTGCTATCTGGTCAATCCTGGGGTGTCCTGGAGCGTTGACCAGGCTCCCTAACTAGTCCACAGGCTTCCTGCAGGCAGGGAGGGACTCAGACGCTTCTCTAAGTACAGGGCAGTACTCTCTAAGTACTCTCTAAGTACTTAGATACAGCACCACGGCGGTGGAGGGGGGAGGGGTAGGGGTGGGGAGACGCATCGTGGAGAGACACAGCGGCAGATACAAGGGAGCACAGACAGTTTCGAAGACCATGTGGTTCCGGCACAGCCGCCTCTGTGGTTTGATTCTAGGGGCCCTCCGGGGAGAAAATGGAGGGCGTGGAAGTGGGCGGGGGTCGAGCAAGGTTGGTAGTAGGCGGCAGAGCGGGGCTGTGGGAGGGAGAATACATCGACCCCGGCGAGCTGGTGCGGGAACTGGAGTCACGAGCTCACAAAGTAAATGTCCTGCACGAGGCCACCAAAGCTCCCAGGGCCCTTACAAACAAGGGAGAGAAAGATCTGAAGTAGACGGCGCCAACGATGCAGCACGACAAACTGATACTTGCCTGAGAATGATTTGCTAAGAAACAGAAATTTCCTGGGCGCGTTTGGGATCGGATTCTAATTCCTGACCAGCGACTAAGGCCAACCGGGAGGCAGGAGGGCAGGAACTAAGCCTGGATCCCTGGGGGGTGAGGGGGCGGGACACGGGGGCGGCTGCGTGGGCGGCCCGGGGCCCTCCGGCGCCCCCAGCCCGCCCCCTTCCTCGGAGGGCTCCCTGGAGGCCGAGGGGCGGGGAAAACGCGAGGCGGTCTTGCATCAGACGAAAGGCGGGTATGGCGCTTGCTGCCCTAGCCCGGTCGCTTTGCCCGCAGCCTCTCTAGCTGCCACGAGACAGGCTGGGGCTCTGCCAGCGCCACCACCCCCCCACACACCCCCCCAGGGAAAGTTGGACTCGGCCGGCCGAGCCAGGACTTAGTCCGGGAAGGATCGCGGGTCCCTGGGCTCCTCTCGCGGAAGCCACTTTGGCGCCCCTTCCCCCCCGCGGTGCAGGGCTGCCAGGGCCACAGCGCGCGAAGGCGCGGGGGAAGCGCGCTGGCATCCCGCGGGCAGCCCGCAGGGCCAGTTGGAGCAGCCTGCACTTCGCAGTGCTCGCCGGAGGCTAGCCAACGTGAAACACGCGGGTGCAAACTGAATACAAAGTTTGCATCCTGCAGCTCGCGGCTGTTTGTTTCTCCCTCCCCCAGCCCCCAATCTCGGAGGCCCCAGGAGTGACTGGTACCGGGGACGGGGAGTGGGGGTGGGGAGCGCTGGCCCCGGCGCGGTCCGGCAGGTTTCGGCAGGGTATGCCAAAGACCCCGAACCCTCGTCTCTCTTCCGCTCGTCTTACCTGCAGCTCGGCTATCAGCTCCTCTTTGCTCAGGTTCTGCTTCTCCACCACCTGCAGCCCTCCATCTTGCAGGATCTTCCGGCAGCAAGGGTCCAGGCTATCACTGATGAGCACTTTCCGCAGATTTGCAAAGGCCATTGCTGGAGTCGGCCTCGGAATCCGCCGCTCGCGCGGGGTAGGAGCACCTAAGCCCGAGAAGCTGTAGATCCAGCCGGCGGGCTGGGGTAACTGGGCAGGATTCTCGATCTCCCGCTCCCCTTTTATCTCCCCTTTCTGCTCCTACCGCCTCCTTCTGATTGGACAAAAATACTCAAACTCTCGGAGACTCCGCCTCCTCCTCGCGGCTTGAGCCTTCAGTTCCCCGCCCACTTCATTATTCTCCAGCGATGAATTTCTCAATCTCAGCGAAAGTCCTTGCCTACACCTGGTGAGCGTATAGAAACACAATTCGTGCTGACTAGCTGATTCATATCTCACACAGAAATATTTGTTCTCACCCTGAGAGAAATGTTTCAGGTTCACTTCTTTGTTCCGAAGAATGTATTCAATAATTCAATAATTATTGGAATCCTTCACAAGAATTTACTGCACGCACCTGTTATATGCAAGGCACCTTCCTGGATGCTGAAGGAGCTCGGACATCCTCTGATGGGCTGACACCGAGGTACCAAAGGCAGAGACGGAAAGTTACATAGTGCAAAGCAATAGGAAACTTCCTGAGACCTCACAAAGCAGTGCTTAATTACAAATGAAGGGTGCCTTGAGAATTATGAGTTTGAAAGAGAACAGGGACCGGGATGCATTCAGAGCAGCCAGAATTTGTGTTCAAGTTCCCCATTCTCCTCTTCCTCTTTGATTATGAAATGTCAGCCTGATCTAATTTGTATGTTGACCAAAGAGGCACTTCCCAGCTCTTAACTCCTTTATGTTTAAACCCCACAACAAATGTGGCCCCTTTCTAGGAATACTGGGGTGGGAATCCATTTTGGGTTATTTAAGGCCCTCTAGGATCAAAAGCAGAGTTAGGCATGCTCCTAGGTAAATGAGAATTCAGTTTATCCAGTGGGGAGCTACCCTCAGTCAGCGTGTGCCCTGGTCTTGAGAAGCACCCAGCATCATCTAGGAGCACCAAGAAGGCTTCTGGCAACACTGCCTTTCAGAAGATGCTCTGATGTTCCTAGAAGGCCAGCACTCTGAGAGACCTGAGGATATGGTGGTAAGTAAGACATTATCTGCCTTCAAGCTGCTCTTGGTCAACTGTCTAATCTTGAGAGCTGAATACGAAATAACCAGGGAGAGAAGGAGTGACATTTACAGAGGTCCAGCGTGTGACGACTAGCTGAAGGAGATACCTAGGGGTGCAGGAGACCAAAGTGCAGAAGGGCCAGGCTGCCCAGCAGGGGCCTTGCCCCGGGGAGGAGTTTGAACTGAACTCCAAAGTAATACAGAGGCGCTGAGTGATTTTTTAGATGGGATCTGCTTACATTAGCTGAGCTGAGCCCTGGCACTGCTAATGGAGATAATATCTCTCTGCACCCACCCCCTTCCCCCAACCCAATCCCATCCTTCACCCTTACCTTCAACATCAACTGCAAGTTGAGGGTTTTTCTTTTACAATCAGCCTAGGAGCAGAGGAAATTTCTCCCCTGCCCCATGTTATGGCTTCCATCCATAAAACGGGAACTTTGGCCTTCTTGGAAGTATTAGGAAAATAATTCTGCCATTCTCTTGAGACCCCTCACTCCCTCCCCTCCCCGAGCCCCAGCCCCTTGGGAAGAGAGACAGTCTGATTAGTGAATTTAGGGGAAAGGTCCTAGTGGCAACCCAGGCCAAGCCCCTGCTTAGTTCTCTCTTTTGGAGCCTGAAACCCACAAAGAATGTGCCCTCCCCTGCTTCCTCATGTAGTGGCGAGTCTACCAGGCCCCACCCCATGCACCTGAGGGGGCAGGAGCCACAGCTGTCCAGATGCTCTGTCTGTAGAGGATAAGATCCATGGGAGAGAGGGACAGGGGAAAGGTAGGAATCCTATTTTTTTTACTTGGAGCCCAAAGTCACATTCGGAGTGATAAAAGAGATACTTTGATAAGTAAATGATGAATTGACATCTGCAAAACAGGCACATCTGTATTTGAATTCCAGCTTCTGAAATTACCGATAATGTGACCTTGGGCAAATTACATGGCTTTTCTTAGAAAACTAGACTTAGTTTTCTTCTCTGTAATATGGGGCTAATAGGATAATGCTTATTTCATAAGGTTGTGACAATATGCAATTGTGACAATATGCAAAACACTCACATGAGTCCACTCTGCAGTGTTTGACTCCCATTCATTCATTCAATCAATCAGACAGCCAACACATATTTATTGAGAGCCTATTATGTGCCAGGCACTGCTGAGGGTGCTGGGAATGAAGCTTTGAAGGGGACAAACATGGTCCCTGCTCTCGGCGAGCTTATGCTCTGTTTGGGGCCAGAAAATAAACAAATAAGTGAAAAATGGGACAAGATAACCTCAGGATGTGAGAGTATGACGAAGAATTCAAAGCTGAGTGACGTGATAGAGAGGCTGGGACATGGAGGCATTCGTGTTAGACTTTACAACCAGGAAGGGGCTTTCCAAGAAAAAGATACTTAAGTTGACACTGAAATAAGTCAATTTGCAAAGAGCGGAGGAAAGAGAGGATTCTAGGCAGAGGGCAAAGCAGAACAAGTCTGGCACATTCAAGCAACTTGGTCCCAGATATTCCTGTAAGACTTCGTGCCCGGCACACTGGCACGCCCCGGGATAACAATGCCCAACAAGCCACAGTCGGTGCCTGCCCTCCGGGGACTTGTGGTCTAGCACGTGAGCATGTGCGTGGTGTGCGGTCCATGTCGGACAGTCAGGACAACCTCTGAGAAGAGCAGCACTTAAGCTGAGATCTGAAGGTGGAGGAAGAGCCAGTGGGGAATGTTTGGAAGAATATGCAGGGGAAAGAGGACAGTAAGAATAAAGTCACTTGGGGGGGGGAGGAGGCACGAGATGAGATGGAGAGGTCAACAGGGGACAGACCACTCAGGCCATGTGAATAGTCTGAACTTCTGTGGATACAAATTGAAAACTCAGTTTAAACTGGCTCAAGGTGTCTGAGAAGATCAAATGTGGACAAAAATGAGCCCAGACTGGTGTCACTGGCAACCTGTCTCTCTCTCCATTTCTGTTTTCTCTGACTTTGCTTCATTTCCAGAAAGGCAAGATGTGGCAAGAGTGTCACCAGTTAACGAAGACTGTAAGATTTAGTCTTATATTCTAAGCAGTTTTGCAATCCTAGAGGATTGTGCTCATTTTCTAAGAATTGCCACAATATTTTTCTTTCTTTCTTTTTAAGGTTTTATTTATTTATTTGACAGAGAGAGAGAGAGGGAACACAAGGAGTGGGAGAGGGAAAAGCAGGCATCCCGTGGAGCAGGGAGCCCTACTTGGGACTCGAACCCAAGACTCTGGGATCATGACCTGAGCCGAAGGCAGATGCTTAACCCAGGCGCCAGCCGCAGTATTTTCATACCTGATCCTCATTGGGTCACCAGGGGTCATGGATCTGTCCCTGAACTTTTCCCTGTGGCCAGAGAAATGGAGATGCTGACTCGTCAGTCCTGAGGAAAGCACCCACTTCAGATCTGAGGAAAGCTCCATCTGTAATATATGCGAAGATTAGGAGGAAAGTGGGTTCCCAGAGGAAGCTCCAGGGAGCTAAGCCAACAAAAAGGGAGTAGGGATTGGAGGACAAGCTGGCAACGCCAAAGTTGACCCCTTCACCAGGCTAAGTTTAGATTTTAAGTAGGATGGGAAAACACTGGAGTTTAGTTATAAGGAGGGGAAAGTGTTAGCTCTAAGTTTTAAAACGATCATTCTATATTTTACACCAAAAAGACTCCTTTTTACGTTGTTGTTTTGATTATCATTATGATGATGAAGACAATGAAAACCCTGATGATAACGATCAGCCGAGAGGTGGGTCCCTTGTTTGACACCTGGAACGACTCAGTAAGGCCCAGTCAGAACTTGAAAAGGCAAACTCTCTGACAGTGAAGCTAGTAAGAATTCATGATTAATGGATGAGAACAGGTAAATGTCTGAAAAAGTTTTGGAAGCGACCAGATCAAATGAAGAAAGAATACTGTTTCATCCAAATTCTACTAGATACTAAAAAGAAAACCTCTTAGTTAATCAATTGTATTATAATTTTTCTGCAGGAAGAATATATTAACAGGAAGGCCGGTCTGCATGTTCAAAAAGATGGTCCAAGGTGAGTCTTGGCTTTTACCCAGCACTGTTCCGGAAGAAAGAGAGGAAGACTGCATGTGAGAGACAAGTGTGGCCAGTAGCGAGGTGTACTTCGATGTGGTACAGGGGAGGATTCACCAGATTTTATCATAGTTTGTATAAAAATATCCCTTCTGATTCTGCAACTCCTTTCCTCTGCTGTTCTTCTGGGTACCTATTTTATTTTCCAGATGCCCTGATTTTAGTAGCTGAGTGGCTCTGTTTCTCACCAGTTCCCATGGCCAGGTCCTGTGGCAAAAGAAGAAACAGGCAGAAGCTAAAAGGCTGTGTTTTGAAGGGCTCCTGTCAACAGGAGAATGCTGTCAAGCAACAAGGGTCGAAGGGATTAGCACAGTCACCAGATAGACAATCTCCCTGCTCATGAAGACAAGAGGAAGGGGGATCAAAGTATTTGACCCCAAATATGCACTATGGCCTATGGATTATTTGGAGCCAAAGATAATCAGGACCCAGCAGACTCAAGAAAAAGAGCTATTCCCAGAGACAACTTTTTTTTTTTTTTTTTTTTTAAAGATTTTATTTATTTGACAGAGAGAAACACAGCGAGAGAGGGAACACAAGCAGAGGGAATGGTAGCAGGAGAAGCAGGCTTCCTGCAGAGCAAGGAGCCCGATGTGGGGCTCGATCCCAGGACTCTGGGATCATGACCTGAGCCGAAGGCAGCCGCTTAATGACTGAGCCACCCAGGCGCCCCCCAGAGACAACTTTTTATCTGAGAGACATAGCCACATGGCAGGACAACAATGAATTACTAAACATTTGCTCTTCTTACAGTCCTGTGAATTGCTCTCTTCCCCTTTGAAGCTCAGGCCTCTATCCTATCCTTTAGCTCGGGAGGGTATATAGTCTATCACTTGGTTTGACCTTGGGTCTCATATTCTAATAGGGCTTTGGTACATACATAATTTCATTTGTTTTTCTCCTGTTAATTGGTCTTATGTGAATTTAGTTAATAGGCTAGCCAAAAGAATCTAGGGGAGCAGATGAAAAGTTTTCCTCCCCATAGGAGAACTTGGGTTCGTATTCTTGTCTCTTGTGAGTTAGGCTAGTGGTAATCTCTGAAACTCTGATCGACATGACACTAGCTTCCCTCTGAGATCTCAGGCTCTCCTCTCAATACCTGTAACTACAATGTCTCAAAACTCTTTAGATCACTGAACTCTATAAAAATCTAAGGAAAGTTACAAATCCACTCACCTTGTAAGTTGTACTTACAGTTTTCGGAATTCATATACCTTTTACGGCCTACTCATGGGCCCCCTAGGATCCCATGAACCTCTTGTCCATATTTACATGGATTAGGCATGGTAACAGAGTGCAAAATAGTCGTAATGATAATATAAACTTTTACTGGTCATTTTAAAGAGCTAGCTAAGTATAACTCAGGAAATCCTCACAATTCTATGGTATAGGTGCCCCTACTATTTGCGTTTTACAAATGATAAATCTGAGACATATATTTAGCTCAGCTTTATAATTTAGAGCAGTTAAATGACTTACCAGAAGTTACATGACAATAGGTTGTAAAGTTATGATTACAGCGTTTCCTTAAATCTCTAGTCAGGCTTCTAATCGCGCTATCTTCACATCTTTCAAAATAAAACAAAAAGTCCTCCTTTCTCTAAAATAGTATAGTCAATTTAGAAGCAACAATACTGGTGTGCCTGGGTGGTGAAGTCAGTTAAATGTCTGATTCTTGGTTTGGGCTCAGGTCGTGATCTCAAGGTCATGAGATCCAGCCCTGCATGGGACCCTGCACTCAGCGAGGAGTCTGCTTAAGATTTTTTCTCTCTCTCTCCCTCTGCTCCCCCCCACCCCATGCTTGCATGCTCTCTCTCTCAAAGAAGTAAATAAATCTTAAAAGAAAAGGGGGGGTGGCTCAGTGGGTTAAAGCCTCTGCCTTCCGCTCAGGTCATGATCTCAGGGTCCTGGGATCGAGCCCCGCATCGGCCTCTCTGCTCAGCAGGGAGCCTGCTTCCCCCTTTCCCTCTGCCTGCCTCTCTGCCTACTTGTGATCTCTCTCTCTCTCTGTGTCAAATAAATAAAGAAATTCTTTAAAAAAGAAGAAGAAGAAGAAGAAAGAAACAACAATACAATAGGCTTTCAGGTACAGCTATTTTTTTTAAGTAAACTCTACCCTAACGTGGGACTCGAACTCATGACTCCAAGATCAAGAGTCACATGCTCTGTCCACTGAACCAGTCAGCCCTGTGGGGAACTCTGATTGGATGGGGGGGTCACCAAATGTGGGGCATCCCAAATGGGTTGGGGCCAGCAGCACGGGTGGTGAAAGAATTCACCCGAGACAAAACAAAAGAGAAAGAAGTTTATTGAATATACTGTAAGGGAGCAGTGGGCAGGACGGCTAAGGAGAGACTATCTGCAACCACGTTGTGGTGAGAGGCCATTGTTGTAGGGCAGAATAAGAGAGTACGGGGACATATGGAATTTCCCATTTTTTTGGTAATTCTAGGAATCGTGCCTGGTTGTAACTGGTCAGTTAGGATCTTTGCCTTCAGCTTGGTGTTTACGGTGGGCCCTTCTGCCTTGCTCAGGTGTCCATTGCTCAAGTCCGCTGCCCAAAAGTGGCCTCTTGAAGGCGCCCCTCGAATGTTATAACTATTGATGACAGGCAGAAATGAGGATTCTATGTTGCCTGAGAAACTGTCCGAGACATTGATATTTACCGAGAAGTGTGAATCCTGGTCTGATAAGCTGTATTATGATGGCTCCCCCGAGATGTCCACATCTTAATGCCCACAACCTGGAACTACCTTACATGGTAGAAGGGATTGCAGACGTGATTATGCTACAGAGTTTGGGGTGGGGGGGAAGATGATCCTGGATTGTCTGGATAGGGTGACAGAATCACAAAGGTCCTCCCAAGGGGAGACAGGGAGATTCAAGGAGAGAGTAGCCCTGTGGTAATGGGATCAGAGACTGGAATTATGTGCTTTGAAAATGGGGGAAGGGCCTCAAGCTAGAAGGGGCCACCAGGAACTGGAAAAGGCAAGGGCACGGGTTCTACCCTAGAGCTTCTGGGAGAAACCAGCGCTGCTGGCACCTTGCCTTTAGGCCTGGGAAACTGATTTCTTTTTTTTTTTTTTTTTAAGATTTTATTTATTAATTTGACAGAGAGGAGAGAGATCACAAGTAGGCAGAGAGAGGGGGGGAAGCAGGCTCACCACTAATCCCAGGACCCTGAGATCATGACCTGAGCCTAAGGCAGAGGCTTTAACCCACTGAGCCATCCAGGCGCCCCTGGGAAACTGATTTCTGTCTTTGGGGTTCCAGAACCCCAAGAGAAGAAACGTGCGTTGTTTTAAGCCACCGATTTTGTGATGATTTGTTAAGCAGCAACAGAAAACTTGTGCACTTGGAAACCATGAGAAAGGTAAAGGACAAAATTTTATCCAGACAGAGAGATTAAGTAGTGGTGGATCACAGAGACATTTTAGAAGACAGAAAGGGTAGAATGAACAATCATGGACCCCTCCCCACCTTGCTTCTTATTAGCCAGGGAAATTAACGTTAAAACAAACAAAATCCCTAGGTAGTCCCCTTAAGCCTAAAATGAGATGAGGTGGGGGGTTCTGAGGAATTTCTTACCTTCTCCTTCCACTCCTCATCTATTTCCTAGTTAGCTGATAAAGGATGCCTGAGGCCAGAGATGAAAGAGGAAATGAAGGACAAGGTGCTGTCCATCCCCTGACCAGATCCTGGGCTGGATGGTGAGCCGTGGGAGAGTAGAGCCTGCCGGGCATCCCTCTAGTGCCTTCCAGACCTTCAGCTGCATCACTGGTAGAGAGCACCAGCAGGGTAGTCAAAGGGAGGTAAGGGGGCAAGAAACAGGAAATTTTAATGTAATGTAAGAACCCGGAAGCTACATTTAAATACAAGAATCTTCTGTGGCTTGAGGTACAGTCTTCTGACACACTTGTGAAGATTCAAGCACTGTGACCAATGCCTAGAGAAGGGTCAGTTTGATCCCTCAATGCCACTAGGGTCTTGGGCCCACCTGGGTGGGGAGAGGACCCCAGCCCTGTCACTTTTTTGATAACTGCCATGCACACAGGAAGTGGCATTGAAGACGAACGGGACGTCTCTAAGTAGACACCAGACAGAAAGTTTCATCCCATCTCACGTCCTGTCATTATCAAAATGAATCAGAGACCTGTGGAGGGCAGAGCTACTTTCCTGTATATGCCTCAGTCAACTCAGGCTACTAAAGTGCTATGGACTGAAAGGCTGAAACAAGTGTTATTTCTCACAGTTCTTCGAGGTAGAAGTCTGAGATCGGGGTGCCACTAGGGCTGAGTTCTCGGTGAAAGCCCTCTTCCCGGTTTACAGATGGCTACTTCCTTGCTTGTCCTCCTATGATCGAGAGCACGATCTGATCCCTTACCCCTCATAAGAATATTAATCCCAACGTGAGGGCTTTCTCCCCATGACCTCATTAAAATCTAACCATCCCCTTCAGAGGCCCCATCTCCAAATACCATCACTTTGGGCTTAGGGCTTCAATATTTGGCTTGTTAAGAGGACATAAACATTCAGTCTGTCGCATGTCCCAAAACCTTAGCATTACCCCCTGAAAACATGGACTCCAAGGTCAGCCTTCCTCAAAATCTATCAAGCCCAAGGGTCCCTACTTCTACAGCACAGTGCCCGGGGATTTCAGAATCCAAATACATTTGGGAGACATGAGTTACAAACTTAAAGTCTCCATTTATTCAGTTTGCATTGGCTGTACTGTAGGAATTAATCTTTCTTTTTTCCCGCTTATTCCATTTCATTGCTCTTCTAGACAGTAAACTCCCCATTCATAACCCTGACCTTGGAATTATTCTTCTTTCTTCTTCTGACATTTTTGGGCCAGAGTTGCTCTCTCTCCAAGCCCTCAAGTCTTCAAAGAGGTAGTATTCTTTTCTTTGAAAAAGAATTTGGAGGCTCCAGGTCCAGTTCTTGGAATAATTCATTGACTAATGTACTCTTATCTAGACTTATTCTTCTATAAAAGACCCCTAATCTCTCTTTCTTGTATTATAGAGAGTAAGAATGCCTAGGGCAAAAATGGGTTGCTATCTTTAATGCTACTGTCAACTTTGAATCTGTTTGAGTAAAATCTCTAATTAACCATTCTCACTAAAGTGCAAATGACTGATACAATCTTAATATTACTTCTCTCATAGTTATCTGTATGCACATTTCAACTTTCCAAATGAGATCTTATATTTATGTAGGAATTGTGTAGTTCATAAAAGTGATGACTCAATAAGGTAGAACAAACTGATATTACCAACACCATTTCAAAGATGAACAATCGAGGCTCAAAGAAGCTGCATAGGACTTCTGCTGGTGGCCACCACAGAGTAATAGGGTCCAGGTTTACCCCTTACCTGAAACAACTAAAACAAAAGACAAATACGTGAAACAATGGTTTTCAAGACCCTGGATGTTAGAACAAAAGACGGGGATCGCTGAGAGATAAGAAGCCAATAACTTAAGTCCTATGATTGCCTCAGCTTACTGTCTGGAGAGAGATTCCAGGCCAGGAGAGAAATGGGGAAACCAGGTAAAACACAGTGGTTTTAAATAAAATCATGACACTATTCTTTCATAGGACAAGCATTTACTGGAGGCTTTGTTATGAGCTGTAGTCAACGTTGATGGTATGAAAACTAATAAGGCATTATGTTATTATTATTATTAAGTACCATGGACCATATGTTTGGTGGTTTGCTCAGAGGTGAGCTAGATAACTGGAGACTAGCATTTCTGGAAGACTCCATGGAATGGTGGGCCGGGCCTTTAAAAAGGGGTAAGATAGGGTAGCATAGGATAGCATAGGCAGTGAAGCAGAGTAAGCCTTTCTGGAGGCTTCTAAGCACAAATGTGGAAGCAGCAATGGGCATTAAAGATTGGTGGAGGTGAAGGTGGGGAGAGGGGGACGTTTGGCTTGCCTGTCGCAGATGCTTTCTTTTGGAAAGGAAAAGAGGTTCATTTGGAAAAGGAGGTTATGGAAAAACCTTTTATGTCACAGAAGGGTTTTAATGTAGAGATGGGCACAGGACTCAGGCTGGTGATAGGGAGGAAAAAAAGATAAGCTAATTGGTAAATTTTAGAGTCAAGCCCATGATTATATGCTCGTTAGCCATTTGCTCCAAACATCTATTTAACAAGTTATTAGACAATGTATAATAGCACATAAACATTTATGTGTCTGTGTTCTCCGGAAGGCAAACAGAGACTCTTAGGACATTAGGTAGGCAGAGAAGATATAAATCAGCAATCTGATCATTAAAGTTGATAGACTTTCAGTTTAGCCTTACAGTGGCTATTGGATCTGTGATAAATCACTTCTCTACATAGCCCATTGTCCTCATTTGAAAACAGGGTTGTTGGGAATGGGTCCTGAAAAAAAATAAAGGGAATGTGCTTGGAACGCAGGCATCCTAAACAATTGTTATGACCGTTTTGTGATGAGAAAATACAGCCCCTACTGCTCTGGGTGTGTTTGAAGAGTACATACTTGATTTTAAAAAAATGCCAATGTGTTCAAAGGTGACTGTTTATTTTCTTGTAGTCTGGAACCGTTTTCATTGAAATTGTTTTTCTTGTAGCCATTTTATTGATTGATATTCCTTTATTCAGTGTCTCTTCTGGCCTTGCCCATCTGTCCAAAGTTATAAAAGTCACCCCAACTACAAGTCAAACAAACCAGAGTTGAAGCATATGGTGTAAATATTCATTCATGTATTTGTTAATTCACATTTATGGCTCAATTAAAATATGCCAGGAACTATGCAAATAAGAAAGAATCTGTGGCTTTGAAGAGCTGACAGTGCGTGGGTCACATGGGTGGGTAAATCACTGACTCTCTCTCTTTTTGTAAAGATTTTATTTATTTATTTGAGAAAGAGAGTGTGCACGAGCAGAGAGAAGGGGCCGAGGGAGAGGGAGAAGCAGGCTCCCCACTAAGCAGAGAGCCTGATGCGGGGCTTATCGGGCTGGATCCCAGGACCCTGAGATCATGACCTGAGCCAAAGACAGAGGCTTAACCCTCTGAGCCCCCCAGGCGTCCCAATCAGGGACATTCTTGCAGAAAAGCGTGGGAAGTGCTCTGGTGAACATGGTCTCGGAGGCGCTGGTAGAAACCAGATCAGCTGGCAGGGTTGTAGGGCCGGGCTGAGGAACTCCCAGTGCTGTGGACACAGACACTGAGAGCCCACAGGAGCAGTCTAGTAAACACATCACACTTTGTGCAGAGGGAATGGGATGCCTGAAAGTACCAGTGTGTGAGAAACCATGACATGTTCTGTAAACTGCAAATCAATGCGTAATATCGGAGCGTAGGATGGGAGGGGCAAGTGATTTGTAAGGAGCCAGGAGGACCGGACACTGGCCGGGTAAGGAATAGCCCTGCAATCAAGGAGTGTGCATATTATCCAAAAAGAGACAGGGAAGCAGTGAAGGGATAGAGAGTTGATTCGGGGTTTTGTCTGGATTAGGTAAGAGGAACTCTAGGTGTGGGTGTGTGGGCAGCATTCAGGTATGAAATATTGTGGAGCCTTAGATCACCTTTGTATTGTCTGGTCCCTTTGCTTCTCTTACTGGCTATTGTTACTGAATGTCTCTGGACCATTTCAACGTCGGGACAAGAGAGTAGGATGAGGAAAAAGATAAATTAAGCCTGTGAATAAGGAGTAACTGTACCACGGGTCATCCAAATGACTCATGTGTTGGGGGAGGACTGAACAGAATCAAATGGAAGCGGCTTGCAAACAACAGTGCCCTCCAAGGTTAGCTATCATTATTATTATTATACATATTTTGTGTCTAGATACTTCAGACAGAGAGATGATAACAGGCAGCATCTCCAATCCATTTGAAAAATCAAAGGGCTGTTACAAGTAACTCTGGCAAAACCATGTAGCGAGGCAGGAAATTCTCTGAAAGAGCAGCTATAAGTCTGTGAATGTTCTAGAATGGAGTGCCATGGGTAGTCATGGGTTTGATATAGATACATAGCAGAGACCAAAGGGACAGCTTGTAAACTGGAATCTCACCCAAACCCCTGAGGGTCAACAGAAGCCCACAAATAATTAATTTCAGAGAGTGGAAAACTAGCTTATTGAACTTCGGGGGATTTTAATAATGCTCTGTTTCTCCAGTGATCCTTTCCCCCTTGGAGGAACTATAGTGCTTGGCATGCAGCCTCATTACTCACAATCCTGCTTCTGCTGGGGCTGGCAAGGTTGGGAGGCATCATTAGACACACCATCATCACACAGTAAGAGGTGTGGCTAGTCTTCCTCAGGCCACCGTGGGAAGTGAGGTCCGTTCACCAATCAAGAAACATTGACAGAGTCTATACGTGTCTGGCACTTGGTAAATGTCCAATAAAGTCTCAGTTACGATAGCCCAGCGTCTAGTGTATAGTAGATATGGCATGATGGTTTATTGTGGAAGGTTCTAGAAATAAGCTTACCATGCTCCTAGGCTAGATAGAACTCCTGCTACTGTATGTTCCTTCTCAGTCCCCTGTAGCAGGCACTGTTAGCTGATCATCAATCCTGTGTTCCTCTAGGACACACTATCCTATAGGTATACAGACCACATTTTCCAACCTTGTGGGAGTTAGATGTTGTCACGTGACTGGATTCCAGCCATAGAAGGCAACAGAATCTCTAAGACTCCACTCCAGCCCTGGTCCTTAAAATCTCCTTTATAGTGTCTACTTCTTGTAATGAGAGATGAAGATGCTATAGGATCCCTCGGCCCCCCTGCCCCCCAAAGAACTATCAAGTCTGAACATTTTGCAACTATCTGAAGAGACTGGAAAGTTTTGGATAATGAGAAGTGCGCTCTTTGCTTGTATCCAGAATATATAAAGAACTCTTATAACTCAATGAAGATAATGAGAAACCCGATTTTTTTAAACGGGCAAAAGGTTTGAACTGATAGTTCACAAAATAAAACATACAAATAGTCAAAAAGCATGTGAAAGGATGCTCAACCACTAGTTGTTGGCAGCATGCAGACAAAGACCAAGATTCTACTCCACACCCACTAGAATGGCTAGAGTTAGAAACACTGACAGTTCCAAATATTGGTAAGGATGTGGAACGACTTAAAGTCTCAGACATTACTGGTGGGAATGCAAGATGGCACCACCATTTTAGTAAACCCTACAGAGATGTCTTACAAAACTACACTTACCATATGACCCAGTGGGTCCCACTCTGAGGTACTTACACAAGAGAAATGAAAATAATATGTACACATAAAGACATATGCAAATCATGGCAGCATTATTTGTAATAACTAAGAACTGGAACTCATTCAAATGTCCATCCACTGTGAATGGATTAGCGAATCATGGTGTATCCATACAATGAGACACGGCTCAGTAATATTAAGAAGTGAACAGCTAATACAGTCTTCAACGTGGGTTATGCTAGCAAAGGAAGCATGCCACAAAATAATACATGTTGTATTCCATTTATGTGGAATGAAGAACAGGCAAAATTTATCTTTATTGGCAGAAAGCTGCCTGCCTAAGAGTTGGGAGAAGGAACCAGATATAAAGGAGCACCAGGAACTTTTTAGGGTGTTGAAAACGTCTATATTTTGATTGTCACAGTTGTTATGCAATGGTACACAATTACCAAAAGGTCAGCAAAATGTACCATTTAGAGGGTGAATTTCATTTTATGATACATGAACCCCTCTCCCCTACTCATTTGCTAGCTGAGATCAGAGAGGCTTTGGAAGTCATGTGTTGACAAGAGTAAAGCCCCATCATCCAGGACCTTTAGTGAATAAGTGGGGCAGAAACCCCCCTTCCACCCAACATTGCTGACCAAAGGATACAAACAAGAATTGAAAATGGCTCTTGACATTGAAAACTCAAACTGGGATTAAATAATATTTGGATAGGCCAAGTGTTTCTTTTTTTACCTCCTTAAAATTTGACAAGTCCAAGGGGATTGTATGGTGTGAGACAAATAGTGTTTTATTCCACTACCTTGCGAATTTTCCCAGTTGCTTCTCCCCTTTGATGTATTAATTCTTAGTCTTCATTCTTAGGCAGACCCTTCATAATCCAGAAACCAAGACCTAAACATATTAGGGCCAAATCTCAGTAAGTCCCTGGAGTCCTGTGGCTACGACCAAAATTCAGCCCAATACTGTCACCATAGTGGACCATTTCTTGAGCACCTGAGAAATGCCCAAGAGATTTCATTTGAGACTCAGGATTCATATTGAGGGGGCCTGAGTCATAAATATGTTCAGTTGCTTTATTTATATTCAACATACACAGTATTTATTATGTGTCAGATACTGTTATAAGCACCTACATTCATTACTCATAACAATGCCATGAGGCAGGTACTAATAGTATCTTCTATCCTATAATAGAGACTCTATTAACCTCTCTATGAGTAATCTAGAGATTTTTAACACATGCCGATGTCTCCCAGCTAACCTCATGGCAGAGCTGAGATGTGAGGCCAGGGATTCCACCTCCAAAGTTTATACTGATAACCACAACACTACTATCTTTCTACTTGCTTTATAGAAAACAAAAATTATACACACCCCCAAAACCCCAGCCTAAATACTTCCAGTTTAGGGTATGTTCAGTGCCGACTTCCCGCCCTGATTATTATATAAAATACTACCAAAGATGGGCATCCTGGTGATATTCCTTTGTTTTTGTTTGTTTTTTTAAAGATTTTATTTATTTACTTGACAGAGAGAGAGATCACAAGTAGGCAGAGAGAGAAGGGGAAGCAGGCTCCCTGCCAAGCAGAGAACCTGATGCGGGGCTCGATCCCAGGACCCTGAGATCATGACCTGAGCCGAAGGCAGAGGCTTTAACCCACTGAGCCACCCAGGCGCCCTTCCTTTGGTTTTTGCCTGGCTCTCTATTCCCTCAAGGCCTCTGAGACCCTCTAGAAGATTCAATTAGTCCCCACTTGCAGATTCAGCCCCATCCCTGAATCAGAGATGAGCTGATACCTAGGAAGAACGTAAGGACCTATAGACCCAAAGCTCGCTGACTTAAAATCAAGTCAATCTTCTGCTAGCCCTGCTGGGAACTTATGCTTTTGTTTGTGGAGAATGTGCTTATTTCAAAATCACCACTTTCTACCGTAATACTGGTGACTACGTGCCTGTTTTGTTCCCTTGT
The DNA here is from genome assembly GCA_028646535.1 of Procyon lotor. NCBI lineage: Eukaryota > Metazoa > Chordata > Mammalia > Carnivora > Procyonidae > Procyon > Procyon lotor. Next base: position 87,778,596 of record CM053606.1, on the reverse strand, counting down.
GTCTAATTTCCTGCCTTGGCTCCAGCTTGGAATGCTAGCTCCTGTCTTGCTTCTCCCAGTCCTAGAGATTATAGTCCTGGCCAGACCCTTGGTTCCCTGGCTAGGTTCCTGATCCCACTGGATATTCTGTCAGGCTTTCTCGAGGCACCGCCCACCTGCCTGGTTACTTTCCTGATACTAGTCCCAGGATATCCTCACATTACCCTATTACTGAAGCCTAGCCCAGGGTAGTAGAATAGTCAGGTTTGGGGGTATCAGCCTTCTCATGGTTAACCCATCACTGATGCTAACATATCCTCAGTTCTGACCCTAACCTCACTCTAATCCAGCGGAAGGAAGAGAGATACAGTAAATGGAGGAGACAGGACCCAACCAAAGAGTTAGAAATAGGAGTCCTTAGTGATCAGATATGATCTTAATAGGCTATAATGGCACAGGGAAGCTTTGTATGGTACAGGCACCAAGTTCTTGAGACAGTATAAAAAATGTGTCTTGGAATCCTGGTTGAGTTTTGCTGGAAGGTGTGATGTACTTTGGGAGAGTTTATGGTCAACAGGCTTCAAATTAAATTAGATCTATAGGCTCGGTGTAGTTGCCTTACTCCTCATTCATCTAGCAGGAGTTCTTGACGTGGGGTCTATGTCCTCCTAGGGATCTATGTGCGGGCATTGGGAAATGTATGCCTATGAGTGTTCTTCTTGAGGGAAGGCTCAGTTGCTTTGATCAGATTCTCTTAAGGACTTGTGCCTGAAAACTCGAGAAACTTTCCCACAATTACCAGCAAGGCTCAGTTAAGGGGTCAGGCATTTTTCATCAATTTTTTTCTTTCTACACTGAGTTCTCTAGAACTTTCAAGCTGTGAATAAAGTGAAAACATGTAGTTTAAGTAAAACACATAAACAATTACATGCGTTCGTTACACGTAATCTATAATGTGCATCCATACATAATTATATGTGTATTAAATTACATATCTGCATGTGTGTGTATATATACATGTCTTAGGGTCTATATTTAACTCTGCTCTTTTTAAAGACCAATTGGCAAAGTGATTCACTAGCTTTAGCACACGGTGCTTGACTGAAATTAATTTGATTAATCTGACAGCATCATAGGCTTCTAAGTAAATGAAAACAGAAAGTTTGAAAGACCGCACCCTGGGAAAGAAGATGTTGTTTTCCTTAAAGAGAAGTTCATCGTCCTGAGACTTCAAAGAAAGAACACTCCTGACCTTGAGGTTCACACTGAGCTAGGATTATCAACTGACAACATTTAAAAACCAGCCATGCATCTGTGTGGGCAGAGGCCGGGAGAGTGAAGAAAAGCTTAGAGATCTTCTAGTTGACGGGTCATTAACTACTGGTCAAAAAACACATTTGTTTTTTGGCCCGTGGAGTGTTTCAAAAGTAACTTGAGCCAATGTTGGAAAATTCAGAGATTTCATGTGATAATCAAGATTTGCATTTCTTTTGAGAAATCTGAAAACTTTGCATCACTGGCCATGCAGAGCCACTGGGCCCACTATTGGCAGCTGTCCCAACACAAGGGGACGTGCCCACTGGTTCCCCTGGGGACCATTGTCTGGAGGGGGGCAGGGCAGAGCTGATATGGCAGGGGCCAGTTAAATCACACACGTGACAGATGTGCCCCTCGTGTGTGGCCTTTCACCCGGGGTGTGGGGGGGGGGGAGCGCTCACCCCTCACTCTCAGAAGTTGCCTAAAGTGGGGGATAGCTCTGCTGGCTCCCAGTGTGCGCCGCGGAGGCTCCCTGGCCTGGAGTTGGTTTTACACCTCGGTGGCAGGCCTCGCACTCACCCTTTGCAAAAGGTCACCTCCTACCTGATTTGCAGCTCCTTACCAAGGGTTCTAACCCGACTCCAATATCCACTCCCAGCTTACACTGCATCAGTATTTACTCTTTCGACAATTTCTGGTTGCCTATAATCTGTCAGTTGCACAAGGTGCTGAGGAACTTTAGACAGGACGTAGTGCCCCTGCCAGAAGAGCTTCAAGTGTAGACCTGCGGGTAATGGGACCGGAAATCTTTGTAGGGAAAACCGGAGCCACGTTTGACGTGTTAATAGAAATCTGTCCACCAGATGGCGCGCAGGAGAGTCCAGTGTAACAAAACCACACCGCCGGGGCGCCTGGGTGGCTCAGTCGTTAAGCGTCTGCCTTCAGCTCAGGTCATGCTCCCAGGGTACTGGGATCAAGCCCCACATCGGGCTCCCTGCTTGGCGGGAAGCCTGCTTCTCCCGCTACCATCCCCTCTGCTTGTGTTCCCTCTCTCGCTGTGTTTCTCTCTGTCAAATAAATAAAATCTTAAAAAAAAAAAAAAAAAAAAACCACACCGCCAACGGGCGGTAAAATTTACCCTGCAGAAGAACCTTGCACGGTGACTTTTAGTTCACGTGTACGTTTATATCCTATCAAGCCTCCAGCTGTTGCATTCCCTAACCTTCAGGACTGTGGGTGTGCTGTTTGGACGGGGAGGAGCACCAGCTCCCACACTGCCCGCGGTCGGGCCAACCCTATCCAGAAAGCGGAGCCCTTCCAAGTGAGACTAGGAGACAACTGCCCCTTCCGGAGGTGTGCTTTCGGGAGCAAACACCTCCTTTTGGATGCAAGACTGTTTCTTACCTGAGTTAACCAGCTCGGCGGCGTCCTTTGGGAACAAGCCCCGTCTCTCTTCTCATAGCTGCTCGGGTCTTGGTCCCTGGCTATTCATCTGCTGTGTCATTGGATTACATATATTGATTTTTTTTTAATGTGTCATCCATTCTAACTGCTTATAGCTTTTCAAAACATTTTTTCTGATTATAATTAGTTCATTAAAAGAAAGGCAGAGAGAAATGAATGCCTTAGAAAGGGTATAATTCCACTATATATAATTAAACTCTTGGAGATACTCACTGTGAAGAGTTTGGCATATATTCGTCTAGAAGAGGGTTTCTTAACCCTGGCACTACGGGTATTTGGGGGCGGTAAATTTTTGTTTGGAGGACTGCTCTGTGCATTGTAGCACATTCAGCAGCATCCCTGGTCTCTAACCACTGGATGCCAGTAGTAACCCCTCCCCCACAAATACATACGGTCATTGCAACACGGTTTCATACAGTACATTCAACTTGCTTTAAAAAAAAAATGGGTAGGGGCGCTTGGGTGTCTCAGTCTCTAAGCGTCTGTCTTCAGCTCAGGTCATGATCCCAGGGTCCTGGAATGGAGCGCCACATTGGGCTTCTTGCTGGGGGTAAGGCTGCACCCCTCTCCCACTCCCCCTGCTTGTGTTCCCTCTCTGGCTGTCTCTCTCTCTACCAAATAAATAAATAAAATCTTTAAAACAAACAAACGAAAAACTTAATGAGCACATCTTAGTCACCTCTCCATTTCCTAGTATCTGGCTCTATTACAGTCCTTAATAATAACTATAATAATAATAGTAATAGTGATACAGAGTGAGGCTTAATTGATTGTATCTTTGCTTCATAATAGATTTGTGACCTTGGGCAAGTTAATTTGCCTCCTAAGTCCTGGCTCCCTCTTGTATAAATAAAGATAATGACATACATGCTTCATAAAAGTTATGAAATTTAATTAATTAATGGCTGAAGAGTTTTAAGAAGATTAAATCAGATTGTGCATGAAAAGCACTTACACAGTATCTACTATGTAATACGCACTCACTTAATATGGATATTATGATTATTATCAAAAGAAACTATTGAATTCTATTTACCTTGAGTTTGGCCATTGTACTTTCTGTTCTTATTCATTTTGACTTCTTTTTTTTTTTCCAGTTTATTTCTTTAAGTTCTTTAATGGATATTATCATTTGTAAATAGTAATTCTTTATGTTCTCCTTTCTAAAAGGAAATTTATTTTTGTGTCCTGTCCTACTGTGTTGGCCAGGACCTTTCAAATGATGATAGTAATCCAAGAGATAGTAGATATTACAATGGGATGACCTTCAGTAATTCACCAGTGAATACATTGTTGACTTTTGGTCTGAAGTTAGATTTTTTTTTTTAAATCATTTTTAAAGAAGCATTCTTCTATGTGTAGTTCTTTTTTGAAATACATTTTACTTTCTTAGGGAAGTTTTAGATTCACAGCATAACTGAGCAGAAAGTACAAAGAGTTCCCATAGACCCCTGCTCCCAGCACACACAACCTCCCCCACTATCACCATCCCACACCCTGCACCAAAGTGGTGTATTTGTTACAATCTTTGAACCTACACCGACACAACATTATCACCCGAAGTCCTTAGTTAACATTAAACTTCACTCTTGGTTTTGTACCATCTATGCCTGACGTCCTTTTTTAAATCCTTTCTTGAGAATGGATGTTTTATCAAATGCTGTTTTAGCCTCAACCGAGTTGGTGTGATTTTCATTTTTGACCTACTATTGATATTAATGGACTTTGTCATAGTACTTTATCCTTGCATCCTTGAAAATGAAACTGCTTTGTCCTCATGAGTTTTCAATTAATGGTTAGTGTCACATTTGATTCATTGGTATTTTGGTGAAGATTTTCATATGAAAGTTCATAAAATGGATTGGACTGTCAATTTTCATTGTGTTCTGTCTCATCAGACCATGAAAAGCCCTTCCAAAACATTTGAGCCAGTCTTCTATCAACTTAAGCCAGCCTTCTTTCTATTAAAAAATCGTTTTCTGACAAACAATTAGCTTGTCGCTTTCAGGTTCAAAGAATATGGTTCTGGCAACCATTAAAAAAAAAAAAAGAATTGATACCAATTACTTACAATTCTTCCAAAACAACAACGACAACAGAAGAAGAAGAAGGAGTACTTCCCACATCTTTCTATGGAGTAATACCTCGATACCAAAACCAAAACCATAAAAGATTGCAGATCAAGATCCTTTATGAATCTAGATACAAAAACCTTCAAGGAAATACTAGCGAGTTGAATCAAGGAACATGTAAGAATAATTACACACCATGACCAAGTATTCTCTTGGATATGAGGCTGATGCACCTTCAGGTCATATCTATTTGCCCTCCCTTCTGCCCACCACGGCCAGAGATTTGACCAGCAGTACAATCTGATCGGGAGAGAGTATCAAGAACTGTCGTAGGAGCAGAAGTCTGGTTAAAGCTAATATACTTAACGCTTACCCTTGGGAATCTTGCCCGCCTATCCCTAACCTCATGAAATACTGATTCCTTGGTGCTCCGTGGGAGATGGACCCCACACATCCATCCAAGGCATCTGTAACATTTTCTTGTGTGTCCTTGGCCACACGCCCATGTTTCCCTTAGCAGTGTAATGGCTGTTAACGGTTTGTATCTTCAGCATCTAGCCCAGCACCTGGAACTAAGTAGAAGCTGAAAACATCAGTGGAATGAAAGCATTTATGAATGAAGTGACGTAGTCCAGAAAAAGTTGGACGGGGAAGTCTGGAAGGGTCTAGAACCTTGAGAGTAGACACACCAATAGAGTTGGCAGCCGAGAGGGTAGAGCTGGTCCAGGGACTGAGATAAAGGTCTGTGAGGAAGAGCATGTCAGCCTGACAGCTATTAGTCCAAATAAATGATGGCCATCATGAGGGCTCAGCAGAAAGTATAGGGTGTCTCCAGAGGAGAGTTGCCAGGGCTCTGAGAGTGGGTCTAGTCAAGGATTCTCACGAGGGCGACTAGGAAGGTCTGACAGTGGGAAGTGTCTTGTCATTTCCAGCACCTGGCAGGTGCTTAGTGAGCTTTTCTGAGTGAATAACTAGTCCTTGCCTCCCAGAAGCGTATAGTCTGACTGGGGTCAATGGTACATAATCTGTGATATTAACAGGTGGGAAGAGGCAGTCCCTTGGATCATCACTGGGTAACTGTGTCCCTAGTTTGCTCCCTGCAGCCAAACCCAGACTTTCCCAACAGACTTTATGATACCTAAGTGATCTTTTTTTAAAATTTTTTTTAGAGATGTTATTTATTTATTTATTTATTTATTTATTTATCTATCTATTTGACGGGGGGAGAGAGAGAGATCACAAGTAAGCAGAGAGGCAGGCAGAGAGAGAAGAGTAAGCAGGCTCCCTGCTGAGCAGAGAGCCTGATGTGGGGCTCGATCCCAGGACCCTGAGATCATGACCTGAGGTGAAGGCAGAGGCTTTAACCCACTGAGCCACCCAGGCGCCCCAATACCTAAGTGATCTTGAGGAAAATACTAATAACATCATAACTCGTAAATGTTTTTCAGGTAACCTCTTTCGCATTTCATTTCACGTGGGTTTTTGCTTGCACTTTTTCTTTTTTTTATTTAATTCCAGTATAGTTAATGTACAATATTGTGTTAGTTCCAGGTGTATAATATAGTGATTCACCGCTTCCGTGCCCCACTCAGTGCTCATCACAAGTGTCCTCCTTAATCCCTATCACCTACTTCAGGCTTCCCTCCTGCCCAGCTCCCTGCTGGGAACCATCAATGTGTTCGCTAGAGTTAAGAATCTGTGTCTTGTCCCTTTCTCTCTGTTTTTCCCCTTTTGCTTGTTAGTTTTATTTCTTAAATTCTACCTATGAGCGAAATCATATAGTATTTATTTTTCTCCGGCTGACTTATTTCAGTTAGCATTATACTCTCTAGCTCCATCCGTGTCATTACAAATGGTAAGATTTCATTGTTTTTATGGGTGAATAATATTGGATTGAGCATATATACCACATCTCCTTTATCTAGTCATCTCTGGATGGATGCTTGGGCTACTTCCATAATATGGCTATTGTAGATAATGCTGCTATAAACATCAGGGTGCGTGTATCCCTTTGAATTCATGCTTTGGTATTTTTTGGATAAACACCTAGTAGTGAAATTACTGGTAGTGGAATTACCCTCAATAGAGGGTAGATCTATTTTTCACTTTTTGAGGAACCTTTGCACTGTTTTCCACAGTGCCTATACCAATTTGCATTCCCAACAGTGCAAGAGGGAGGGACGCCTGGGTGGCTCAGTTGGTTAAGCAACTGCCTTCGGCTCGGGTCATGATATCAAGGTCCTGGGATCGAGTCCCGCATCGGGCTCCTTGCTCAGCGGGGAGCCTGCTTCTCCCTCTGCCTCTACCTGCCTCTTTGCCTGCCTGTGTTCTCTCTCTCTGACAAATAAATAAATAAAATCTTTAAAAAAAAAAAAAACAGTGCAAGAGGGTTCCCCTTTCTCCACATCCTCGCTAACACTTGTTCTTGCTTGCAGGTTTTTATCAATGGGGGGGGGAAAGGCGGGAAAGAGAGAGAGAGAATCTTAAGCAGGCTCTAAACCCAGCAGGGGGCCTGATGTGGGCTTGATCTCATGACCCAGAGATCAGGACCTGAGTCAAAATTAAGAGCCAGACGCTTAACTAATTGAGCCACCCAGACACCCCTTGCTTACAGTTTCTTTTTTTTTTTTTTTTTTAAGATTTTATTTATTTATTTGAGAGAGAAAGTTAGAGCATGAGAGGAGCGAAGGTCAGAGAGAGAAGCAGACTCCCCGTGGAGCTGAGAGCCTGATGTGGGACTCAATCCCAGGACTCCGGGATCATGACCTGGGCCGAAGGCAGTTGCTTAACCAACTGAGCCACCCAGGTGCCCTTGCTCACAGTTTCTTAACTGTCCTTGTTACTAGCCTGGTAGAGTGAAGCCCATTTTGCACAAATGCATAAATCTGTTTTCAGTTTTTTAAAAAAACCAACACATTATTTTTAGCCCACATTGCCTTTCAGTCTGTCAATGCTCTAATATACAAGCCCAAGTACACTAGGACTTTGGAGAGAGCCCAGTCAATGATTAATGTAAAGGGGAAAACTGTTTGACAGAATTCAAACTCCCTAGGCCAAAGGTGGAAACAAACACAGAAAGCCAAATATGTACATTTTATATATTGATCTGTAGAGTAGATTCATGAAATCCCCAGGCCACCCTAACTGATGTTTTCCACTTAAATTAACATAGCTCCCCCTAGAGAAATGGTCTATGAGAAAACAGTCTTCCCTTTCAAGATCAGTTACAAGGAAAACCTTGCGGCTTTTCAACTCATACTGGCTGCCGGTCTCTGGCAATAATCTTCTCCTCTCTGAGACGTGTAGACTAAATGAAAGGTGCATATGTTATGCCATAGTAGCCAAACATGTAAAAGGATGATGTGCGCTCTAGTGAAAGAATTAGCATTGAGCCTTCCTGCAGGTGTCTTATTAAAAAAACAGCTCAAGAAGGACAGGAAAAGTTCCAGCCTTCCATCTGCCCTTGGTTTTGCTCTCTTCTGGTTTTGCTCTGGCATTCAGAAAGTGAAAGGACCAAAAGCCTTGAAAACAAGGACATGCGTTTCCTATAAGCTAAATCTTTTACAAACGTATGTAGAAAGAGAATATCTCAGAGAGTCATCTGGATCTTTATAGTGAGGACTCCATTTGGCCAAATTCCAGAAAAATCTTGATAATTGGGAGGCACTGTCCAGGGAATCTGCCAGTCTGAGGACAAACTAAGAGTTTTATGTATATTTCACACCCACCAGAATGGCCAAAATGAAACAAAACAAAAACAAAGAACAAACCAGTAGGCAGAGGATATAAATCAACTGGAACTCTCAAACATTGTTTAGGAGAGTATCAACTGCACGACCACTTTGGAAAACTGTTTTGTGAGTATCTTGAAAGGCTGAGGATACATATGCGCCCTATGACCTAGAAGCCCCTCTTAAGTGAATGCTCAGCAGAAAGGAATCATATATTTACCAAAACACATGAGGTAGAAAGACCATGGAAGCCCTATTCATAACAGCCTCAAACTGGGAATAACCCAAATGCCCAACAGAGGTAGAATGGATAAATAAATAGCGGTATATTTGTAACAAAATTCCATACAGCGATGACAATAAATAAACTACAACCTCCACAAAACAACATGAGTGGACTTCATAAATGTAACATTGGATGAAAGAAGGAAAACAAAAGAGTTATGGGCACTTCCAATTACATAAAATTCAAGGACACGCGGAACTAATGTATGGTTAGAAGTCAAGATGGCAGTTACTCTTGGGGGGGCAGTGACTTGGAGGGGGCACAAGGTGGGCTTCTGGGATGGTAATAACATTTTGTTTCTGAATCTGGATTCTGACTGCACAGATGTGTTTTCTTTGGGAAAATTCCCTGGGCTGTACCCCTGTGATCAGCATGTTTTCTGTAAGTACGTGCACTTCAATGGAAAGTTTATTTTAAAAAGAAATATAATGTAATTATAGTCTGTATCCCCCAAGCTTTATTAGGCAGTTTTATGTAATTATAGCCCATGGTCCCATTTATAATAATAAGCAAAATCTTGATCCTTCATGCCCACCACTGCTGACTTGCTGGAAGCCTTTTGTTTTTCTCACTGCATATTTCTCCAACTCTTTCTGAGAATTCCCCAGAAATGTAGAACTTTAGTGGAATCACCAGGTTTTGGTGGCCGATCCCTCTGAGATTTCCAGAAGTCAGACCATCACCTCATGTATCGTCAGAGCCCCTGCCGACCCTCTCTTCGGTTGTCTATTGTCACTTTGATCACCTCTGGGTCTTGGTCTTGCCACTGTCGTCCTTCTCTGGATATCAGGGTCTCTTTCTCTCAGTCTTCTAAGCTCTTATTTCTCTGGCCAGGACATCCACATGTCCAGTCCTTTTAGGAAAACCCCCACAGTTGCATTCTAGCGTGTCTACCCCTCCTAGGACTCACAGGTACCCTGAGAATGATGAGGGACTGGGAGGAGGGGTAGAAATAACCGTTCTACATGGTGGCTGGGATTAACTGCTCCTTCTAACTCCAGATGCTACTGCTCAGACCCCATCCTAGACATACTTCCTTATTCTAGGTCATTTGTACTCTAGGGGCCAGATGAGAGTCCCTATTCTTCCACCTCCCTCAGGGTTCTCTAGTTCACTAGATAGCCTGTATGTTTCCGAACCCCAATTACAAACAAGGTTCTAGTTCCTTCCAACCAGTAGGGTAACCAACTCAACCAAATGTGCCCGAGACTTTCCCAGTTTTAGCGCAGAAAGTCCCACCTGGCTTCTGGGACCCAGAATGGGCTCCACCAGAGAAAAGGACATCCATTTAAATTTTCCGCCAATTTTCCATGGCAGTTACGAAGCTGGTCCACACAGAGCACACATGGGAACTTTAGAGGACACTTTTGCTTATCTCTACAAGCAAGCCTATTGGCTAGACCTTGACAAGAAAATTGAGAAATTGAGAATTAAAAGAAACTTGGACCCACAGTCAACTGAAGAGACTACCCTAAACCTGGCGGAACTGATTCTTCCTGGCCAACAGGAAACATATCCAGCCAGTTCTTGAAGAGTCCAAAGCTGGAGAGTCTGCTGGCGTTCCACACCAGGTCGCATTCATAAAGGCAAGACTCACAGGAAGTGAGCCAGATGATCAGAAAGTGAATCACACTAAAATTAGCAAGTCAGGAAACGACAG
>CM053606.1:87727687-87767647 GCA_028646535.1 Procyon lotor | reverse complement strand
GGGAGAGGGAACACAAGCAGGAGGAGTGGGAAAGGGAGAAGCAGGTTTCCCACAGAGCATGGAGCCCAATGTGGGGCTCAATCCCAGGACCCTGGGATCCTGACCTGAGCTGAAGGCAGACGCTTAACGACTGAGCCACCCTTAATGCAATTCTATTCCTTTCAACAAAGATAAATGGTCAAGTATGTAATTCCATGTGGTTAGTAAGAAATACTTTCCTAAGACATTCAATGAATCCGCAAATACAAAAAAGGGATTCAAATTTTGGCTTGGGAAAAGTCATCATGTCTTGAAAGGGATATAATATTGGAACTCGGGATTTTTTGGAGCTTATTTCCAGTGTCTTGCCTACATGCTTTCTTCTAGCACTAAACGTTAAGCTCTAAATCAGCCAACTGAACTTCTATTCTCCCCACCCCCACTGCCACTCCCTCCTCCGGGCCTCATTTGGCCTTCCAGGATGCTTTGTGATGGGTGCCAAGCTGTTTCTGGGCTCTGAGACTTTGTCCGAGGGTTCTTTTGACCCGGAATCACTTCCCTCCTTTCCTCTGTCACCTGGCTAACTCCTACTGCCCCTCTCAGGCTTGGCTTGAAAATTCCCCAGAAAATGGCTCCTGACCCTGAAGGCTGGGTTAGGTGTCAGTAGTACCCTGAATATTTCTCTAGTGCAACGTGTCTGCCTCCTGGCGTTCATCACACTAGATTGCCGTCAGGCCGTTGAAATGAAGGGAAGAAGTCACAGACACTGGAGCTATGCCGCTGGGCTCCCAAGGCCACTTAGGCGGGTAAGATGGCGGGGATGTCTCACACAACCTGCCTCACAGGGTTGTCCACAGAACTAAATGACTGACAAATGCCTGTGTGGAAGAACACAGCTTGGCACAGAGCATCACACAATGTTTGCTGATTCGGGTGTTATTATCTGTTTGGTCAACTCCAGCCCCTAAGCTCCTTCAGAGTAGAAACCATATTTTATTTACCGTGGTATCCTAGCGCCATAAACGTTCTGTAAATATTTGTTGAATAAATGGATTTTTCTTTTCTGTTTCGTCGAAGCCATAGTGGGGGACCCTCTGGCTTCACCGGAGATGATAAACCTAGTGATGAAGCCACAAGGATCAAAGAGAAAAGATGATGAGTGGGTTGGGGAGAGGTACTAGCCAAGGCGGGAGGCTTAATGCAAACTTATTCAGCATAGGATAAAGTTTTGGTAACACCCCGTAAAAAGCTATGACTGGCTGTAAAGGACAGGAAAACGAGCATGACAGCGGAGGTGATCGTTGCCATCAGAGTACAGACACAAAGACAGTAAAACAGTTTAACTCCACTTCCTCATTCAGCCTGTGAGGGCTGAGCCATGTTCTTTCCAGTCTGTCTACCCTTATAGATGCTTTATTCAGTCTGTCTCATTACCCCAGTGCTGCCTCTACTGTCCACACTCTTCCCCACGGCTCAGTGTCATTCAGGACCCAGGCCCACACCTGATTCTCTAGCCCCTGTCATCCTGCCCCACCTTCTCTGCCATGGCACCCCGGTCTCTGTCCTTGCTGGGAGTGCCCAAAAACCCCACTTCTCTTCTCCAAGACTCAGCTCTGGGGTCACCCCTGGGAAAGCAACCTCTGACAAGCCCAGTTTCTTCTGGGCCCTGATTGTTTGCCACGTAAGCCCAGTCACAGAGTTCTCTCCCCATGCGGTTATTGTTCTTTTACCAGATTCGCCATCACGACCTGCGGCTGCCATTTCGGTGCCGCCGAGGCTGAGCGCTGTGCCCCAAGGGTGCAGGCTCGGCTGGAGGGCTGCTGGGTGGAGCTTCCGGGTTCTGCCCTTCACACTCCCACACCCGATGTTCTCATTCTTGCCTCGTGGGCCAAAATTCAGCCTCCGAGGCTTACTTCTGAATAACCTTGGGCCAATGTAGCCACCCAGAGCCTCCTTATTTGTGAAGTAGAGCCTATTTGTGAATGTTGAATAAATAGATGGTTCGTGGTTTGTAATGAATTCCATGTAGATGATCATATCATTGCAAACAACAGCTTTGCTGCTGCTTCTTTAATGTTTATACCTTTGATTTTCTTGTTATGTTGGGTTGGCATAGATTTCCAGTACCATCCTGAAGAGTATCAGTGATATTGGGTATTCTTATCTTGCTTCTAATCTTGGGGGGGGGGCAGATGGGCATCTAAAGTTTTTCCATTAAATCAGATACAGATTTGTGTTTTTTTTTTTTTTAAAGATTTTATTTATTTATTTATTTATTTATTTGAACGAGAGAGAGAGATCACAAGTAGGCAGAGAGGCAGGCAGAGGGAGAGGGGGAAGTAGGCTCCCCGCTAAGCAGAGCCCCATGCGGGGCTCAATTCCAGAACCCTGAGATCATGACCTGAGCCAAAGGCAGAGGCTTTAACCCACTGAGCCACCCAGGTGACCCCAGATTTGTTTTAAAAATTTAGTGAACTAAATATCTTTCTAGTTTCTGAAGTACAGAGGTGACTGAAAGATATACCTTGGCCTATATTAACTTAATTTTTCCCAGTACTCACAATATATTTTCCTCCTCTCCCCATCTTTGAGGGATAAGAGGTTCTAGGCTATTTGGAGCCCAGCAAGGAAACAAAGTCTTGCGCTTATGCTAGGGGAAACATCTGTAGGAGGCAGATTGTTCAAAAACTAGCCCTCAGCCAAGTTAATACCAGCAAAAACATCCCCTTCTCCTCCCTCTATTTCCTTTGATCAGATGGAAAATACTCTCACTTATCCCATCCTCAAATTCTGCTCTGGGAAATAAGATAGTCTTCCATATTTGCATGTTTTACTTTAATGAAATCTTCATTTTAACACATTATACTTCAATAAAAAGTTTACTTTAAAAGAGTGGATCTGGGATGCCTGAGTGGCTCAGGTCATGATTTCAGGGTCCTGGGATCGAGTCCTGCATTGGGCTCCCTCCTCAGTAGGGAGCCTGCTTCTCCCTCTGCCTGCTGCTTCCCCTGCTTGTGCTCTCTCTTTCTCTCTGACAAATAAATGGAAAAACCTTTAAGAAAATAAAAATAAAAGAGTGGCTCTAAGAGAAGTTGCCCACAGTGAACAGTAATGCTCCTCACAGGGGCTTAAAAAGTATTTCTTCATTAAATGCATTCACCAAGTACCTTTTGAATCCTTGTTGTAGGAGCTGAGCACTGTGCTAGGCTCTTGGGACAAAACTATGAATCGGAAAGACACAGACCACACTCCAGGAGTTTCCACGCTAGCTGTAGGAGAGAGACAAAACACAGGAAAACAAAGTTTATGAAAGTGTTTCAGACATGAGGCAAACAAAGGACTGAGAGAAAGAAGGGGAGTCTACTGTAGATAGAGTGGTCTGAGAAGGTCTCTGTAAGGAAGGGACAGTTAGGTTTAGGGTGGGAAGTAGCTACCCACAAAGAGGTTGGCCCTGAAGGCGGAGAGCCAGACAGCTCTGAGCAGAAGAGGAAGAAAGGCCCGGCTGTGGGGATGCAAAGTTTAGGAGAAGTTAGAAGAAGAAGATAATGCCACCAGAAAACAAAATGAAACAAAACAAAGCAAAGCTGTATGTTACCTAGTATTAAACAAACCAAGTTACACAATAACTGTAAGGGTTGAAAATCTTTTGCTGTTGTTGTTATTTATTTTTCAGCAAATATACCAATACAAGGATGAGAACATGTCTCTTCCAAGTCGGGCAGTGGCTGATCCTTGTTTCCTGTGTCATTTCAACCCTAGGAGGCGGTCAGTTTCCCACACACACAGTCCTAACTAGCCTGGATGATGGAATTAGGGAGCCAGCACAGGCGTCTACTGAGCAAAAGAACATTTCACTGATCAGCTGCCCAGGTGAGCTCATTCTTGCCTCCCACTCCCCTCCCTCTTGCCTGAATATTTTCACCACAAGAAACACCAAAATCACTTTTTGGCCTTTTGGCTAAGATCAAGAGAAACACCAAAACACATTCTCAGAGGACTTAAGTTAGAACTATTTCTGTTGAAGTGGGTAGACATCCAATTCAATTAGATAAAGAAATAAACACTGTTACGGTTGGGGCATTTAATCATTCACATAACTGATAAGTACAGAGATAGGTTGAATTGAAGACCTCATATAACCTTCTCTCTCTTCCTCTGTCTTTTCCTCTTCTCCACTCTTTTCTGTTTTGGTGCCACATTCAGGCTCCAACCCCTAGCCTCTTGCCTCCAGCATCTTCAGATTTTTGTGATCTTTTCCATTAGCAGCTCCAAAAGAGAAAGAGGGCTTCTGGGTCAGTTGCCCATTCTGAACCCCAATTGGTCTGTGGGAGTGCCGACTGGCCCGCTGGGTTACAGACCCACTCCTGGGGCTGCAGGACTAAAAGGCAGAGGTGGGGAAGGTGAAAGGCTCTTCTAGACAAGAGGGAAATTAAGAGGCGGATGGCTTCTCCGAAGGAAAATTAGGGCATTTATTCTAAGAAGGGAAAGCAAGCTGAGCTAGCCAAAAATAAGAGCTGGGCCCTACAGTTCATCTCTTGGCTTCCTTTCTTCCATACACATGATTTTAAAAATGTCCCCACGTAATAGCCTGTAATGATTCTACATGTGCGTGAAAAGGTACTCACTCACACTCCAAAGGGAGAGAACTTTACTTTGGGTCTAGTTCCTGGTTTTTGACCTTTAAGCGATTTCTTTTCTTTCTGATAGCTCGCAGCGAAACTACAAATCTGGTGATGCCCCCACATCACCGTGTAAAGTGGTAGAAAGAAAAATAGGGCGACTCCATTTGTAGCAAAGGAAAGGGGAAGTAATAAGCAGTGAGGCTGTCCTATAGGATGCATTCAACTCCGCTAATTAGAAATAGCAAGAATTAACCACCGCAAAAGGGATTGGGTTGCCAATGACAGCCAATGGAGCTGTCTCCATTTTAACTCTTTTTTTTTTTTTTTTAAGATTTTATTTATTTGACAGAGAGAAACATAGCGAGAGAGGGAACACAAGCAGAGGGAATGGTAGCAGGAGAAGCAGGCTTCCTGCCTAGCAGAGAGCCGGATGCAGGGCCCGATCCCAGGACCCTGGGATCATGACCTGGGCCGAAGGCAGATGCTTAACGACTGAGCCATCCAGGCGCCCCTCCACTTTAACTCTTGAGAAAGATTCTTATTGATTATTTTCATCGCTGAGCACAACTGCAATGGGAACTGGGGAGGGTTTCCGCGCTCAGGACTGAACTGCCTTAGCCACCCACTTGCTATTGTAACTCAGAAGGTTGGGCTTAATCTACACTCTAGACCATGGCCTGGAGCTTTCTATTAAGGAAAAGCCTTACGGTTGATTCACTTTCCAGTCTTCAGTTTAATGGCCACCATCTTGACCTCTGCTTAGGGGCAATTGGAAACAATTAACTGGGATTGAGGAGGACAGACAGATCGGCCTCCTGATGCACGGCTGTATCCTAGTGGTGAGCTCTTTTAATTAGGGTGACCTGCTTTAGAGCTGTCATTCAGATGTAATTATTAATAGCACCCCTCTCCACACTCCAAACTGTCCCATTTTGGATGATAAATTATATGGTCACCCTACTTAAAATGGGGTTAATTCTTCCCTTCCTCGGACAGGGTTGGTACAGCAGGAGTTTGATGCAGACCCTGGAGACAGTCTTTCCATGATGAGGTGGGTTTTTTTTTTTTAACCTTCCTGCCTTTGCTGTTACTCTGGAAAGGGCAGAGAATTTCATTTTTTCATCCTGGCATGGCTCAATATATCTGAGTCTTGACCATTTGGGTTTGCTGGATAGAGTCAGAAAGAGCGTCTTTTTTTTTTTTTTTTTAAGATTTTATTTATTTGACAGAGAGAAACACAGTGAGAGAGGGAACACAAGCAGAGGGAATGGTAGCAGGAGAAGCAGGCTTCCTGCTGAGCAGGGAGCCCGATGCGGGGCTCGATCCCAGGACTCTGGGATCGTGACCTGAGCCGAAGGCAGACGCTTAACCAACTGAGCCACCCAGGCGCCCCAGAAAGAGCGTCTTTTACCCAGGCTGCAATTTCTTCCTTCCTGCTCCTGAAGAGGCCAGTTTCAACATTAGCATGTCTCTTTCTTTTGAATATTTATAAACACCGCAAGCAGTACAAACCTTCTAAAAGGCTGTCATTTGTTAATCGAGACCTCTAAAACTCCACCCTTGAAATGCTGGGACCTGGAGATGTTCCATTCGGTGTTTTTGAGGACCCATAGCAGAAGGGTTTCCAATTCCGCAGCCTGGGACAGAGGGATCCTTTCTCCTCTCACCCTTCTTTAGCTCAACTAGCTGCACATTGATGGATCTGCACCGCAGCACCCCATATTCTGCTGTAGAGAACTCTCTTGGCTGCAAGGGATGGAACTTGACTCAAAATAGCTTAAGCCCAAAAGGGAATGTTCTGGCTCATCTAACAAAAAATCTAGGGTTACCTTGGCTTCAGGAGTGATCAAACAATATCATAAGGATTTGCTGGTGCATGCGCTCTCCATCTTGGTCTCTGTATGTTGTGTGTGTGTGCGCGCGCGTCTGTGTGCATACGCCCACCTTTCTCAGCTTTGCATCTTCTAGTAGCTTATCCTTTGTACAGCCATGGAACAAAGTAGTTGGTAGGTGTTGATTATGCACCCACCACTGAAGCAGAGCCCCTCTCAAAACGGTAAGGGCTAAGGTGGAGAGGGGATTGTTTCCTCGAAGATGCTGTTACCAAATAAAGGGGGCAGGGGAATGGATGCTTGTGAGGGTAAGGAAATAACAGATGTCCATTTCATGCTTGAAAGCTTAAAACGTGGAGGCACATCTCCCCAGGTTCAATTCCCATTTTGAAAAGTTAGGATGAGTATTCTCTCTCAAAGTGAAGGGGAAAAAAAAGGCAAGGGTAAAATATTGCTTAATATTAATTTTTTAAAAAGATTTTATTTATTTATTTGACAGAGTGAGAAAGAGAACACGAGCAGGGGGGGCAGCAGAAGAGAGGGAGAAGCAGGCTTCCCATTGAGCAGGGAGCCAAATGTGGGGCTAGATCCCAGGAGAGAAGGCAGCCGCTTAACCGACTGAGCCACCCAGGCATCCCCAAATATTCACTTAATTAAAAAATCAGACCACAGGCTGAAAAGTTTTCTGAAGTTGCCCTGTGCCTTTGGAATCTGTTGTAGAGTTGGAAAACTTGACCTCCATCCTGTAACATCAGGGAGCACTTGTTTCCCTCCCCTCACTCCCTACTACCTCCCCTGAGGACATGAAGGGCGGGGGAGAATTCATGACGAGGGAGAAAGGAATGTCATTTCTGTCTGGTCTCAGACTTCGCCGATATTAGCTGGGAATGTGCAATTTATTAATGTCGATCTCAACATCTTCAGCAATGATATGTAACAGGAATTAGTTAATTCAACAAGTATTTGTTGAATGCCTGATCTCTTCTTTCTCTCTCCTCTGCCTTCACCCTCTGCCTCTCTCCTAGACCTTTCCCATCAGCTTTTAAACATCCCCAAGGAGCTCTCATCTTAAAAACTAAACAAATAGAAAGCCCACAAACAGAAATCATCTTCCCCTTAGACCCTACTTCCTTCCCAGTTACCACCCCTTTGATAACCAAATTTCACACACAAAGTGAGTGTCCCCTATGTACTACTTGCATTTCCCGGTCTCTCTTGTGACCATTCCTGATCTTGCTGGAAGGAAAGAGTTTATGGAAAGAGCGAGACCCTCTGAGAACACAAACCTCTATGTATGGCTCTGTTATAGCACTTAAATATTATGTGGTAATTGTCTGTGTGATGTCAGCTGGAGTATGAACTTTTTTTTTAAGTCGGCTCCACACCCAGCATGCAGCCCGGGAGTATGAACTTCCTGAGGGTTAAGACAGAGCTTACTCAGTAAATGTCTTACAGTGGAACATTAACCTACATCTACTTGGGGCATGGTGACTAACATGTACTAAGTGTTAAATGGATCTCTACTGAAGTCACCAGTTAACCTGGGTTGGCAACAAAAGAGACAGTTTTGGTATGGGATGCAGATGAGTGAAATTTTAGGTTATCCTGAGCTAACTTAGAAATGTAGGAGGAGAATGAGGAGAGTGCGCTATATTAGAAGGCAGGCAGAAAATAGCTCCGCTGAGGGCGTAGCAGGCAATGTTAAATGCTACCGCAAGTGTTTCGTCTTTTTAAACTGAGCACTACAAGAGGTCGCTGGATTTGCCAAATGATTATCAATTTTTTTTTCTTGGTGGTGGTGGAGAGAGGGGGCAGTTTCATTAGAATGTTACCAGACTGCAAACCCTTAGGAAGCAGTGATTTGTAGGATCCCCCAAATGCAAGGATGACACCACAATTAATTTAGGTGGACAGTCAACAGGGTGACACGCAATAGGAACTTTGGGGAGGTAGGTGATTACACCTGAACACTTTTAACCATCGTTACACCTTAAGTGGATCCAGCCCAACTTATCCCTGTGGTTAAGTATCTTGAGAGAAAGAACCACAGCAGCAACACGGATGCACTTTTCTTAAATGCACACAGAACGTGCATTTATTCTAATTCATGCGCATTTGAAATGTGAGAGGCCAAGAGGATAGGCAGGGTCATTATGATCCTATCTCTGATTACTTTTCAAACACATTTTACAGCACCCTAGAATTCTTCCTTTCCTAGCTCCGTTCATTACATTCTGATCACTCTCTTTAAGGAGGGAGCACTGCTGTTCCTCAGTAAGTCTCCATGTGGCCCTTTCTTGATTTTTCCCACGAGGGTCCTGGATATGCAGTTCCAGAATTAGACAGGAATTTGTGGAGGATGTTGAAGACTCTTGATAGGCTGGGCTGAAAGTGCAGTTCTCTTATATAGCCAATGTCCAATGTCCCTAAACCCCCGATACAGATGGCCGTACAGTGGCCATCACGTCCGTTTGTAGGGTGGACGAAACCGAATCCTAAAGGTGAAGGAGAGAAAGGGAAGCAGAAATTCCAGCGGGCTCCTAAGTCAGCAGTACAGAGTGTTTTTTTGTTTTTGTTTTGTTTTGTTTTACATGTCTTGGAGTTAATTCTTGCAATTTGTTTTCAATCTCTTAATTTAATTACTTTTCTTGAAAAGATGCCTGGGACAAGGCCAACATGGGAAAGTGCGACGTCACCGGGTCAGGATCTGGAAACAATCAGCTCTTAAGGTTTTAAGGACGAAGCGCCAAGATCTTAAGGAACCTGAATTCCTGGTGAGCAAATTCTTCAATCCGCCCCTAGCAGGATTCCGGCGGTTTAAAAAAGACAAGGAAAAAGAAAGAGAAAAACAAGTCAACTCCAAGCGAAACCACCCCAAACTTCCTCCTCTCCGAAGAAAAGGCTGCTCCCACCGCAGGGTCCTCCCGCACCCCGCGACGGCTCGGCTGCAGGCCACCAGCTGGGGGGCAGCCGCGTTCAGCGTGAGCGCGGACCCGGCGCGGACCTGCGTGCGGCGGGGCGCGGCGGGGCGGGGCGGGGCAGGGCCCCGGGCGCGACGCCCCTGCCGCTCCCGGCCCTGGAGCGCGGAGGGGAGGAGGCGAGCGCGTGTCCTCGCGTGCCGCGTCCGCGCCTGGCCGGGGCAGCCTCCCGGGCGCCCGCTGCCGTGGTGGCAGGAAGTCCCCGGGAACTACAAATCGAGGCATGCTGGGAACATTCCCCTGCTCCTCCCAGGAAATGTCCTTTGTCCAGCCCTACAGGAAGCCCCAGTGAGAAGTCAGCCGGGCAGCCAGCCAGCCAGCCAGCCAGCCCGCGGCCGCCGCAGCCGCCGCCGCCGCCGCCGCAGCAGCAGCACAAGGGCAGACGCGGCGCGGGGCTCCGGCCGGGGCGCGCGCTGCCCTCGCCTCTCGCCGCCGCGCAGGTAGGAGCGTGGCTGCGGCGGGGCTCCCGACCGACTGGGGTTGGTCCGGGCACCAGACCCGACCGCTGCGGGGATGGGCTGTGCGCCCGGGAGCGGGTGGCCGAGCGGCTGGGCGAAGTTGTGCGGCGCGCGCTGGACCGCTGTCCGCTCCCCCGGGGCGCAGGGGCCCCGCGCGCCCGGGGTGCTCTTGCGGCCCCCGAGCCCGGGCTGAGCCCCCTCCGGGGTCTGTGGGGAGGGGCGGGGAGGAGGCGGCGGAGACGCGAGGGAGGAGGAGGCAGAGCGGCGAGAGCGGGTGGGACCGTCCCGCCGACCACCGAAGGGGGCATCCGAGACCCTCGGAGAAACGAAGCCCAGGGAGGAGCTTGGAAGGCAAGGAGAAGGTGAAGGGCTTTGTGTGCAGCTGTGGACAGGGACCGAGTGTGCTTCCCTTCCTTTGACAGTCGGCGCCCCCAGCCCGACCCGAGGCTGGAGGGGTGGGGGTGGGGCACTCCGAGGAGGGGCGGCGGGTCGTCTTGGGTCCCTGTGCAGTGTGTTCCTCCTTTGCCCTCTCCGCTGCATTCTAGCCAACTCACATCGGCGGCTTGGGCTGCCATCAGTCTGGGCAAATGGCACAATAAGGATGAGTGGGTGGGGAGATGGGTAGCGGCTCGTCACCCCGGAGGGTGGCCGTTTAGCCCTGGTAGACTTCCCAACCCCAGATGTCCGTGTCTGCCGATGGGTAGGTAGCGGGGCAAAGCTGAGACATTCACCCAAGGATAAGGCTGTGTGAGTGGAGGAATGGGGGTGAGGCGCGTGTTGGGAGGAGAGGGCGAGTAAGAAGAGGTTGAGGTGGGAGAGCCGCGGCGACAGGGGCGCTGGGTGTACCTGTGAGCCAGTGTACATTCTGGCCAGGCTTCGAGAATCGGGTTACCACTTCCTCTGGGACTTTCCGCGATTTTCCTTTTTCCTAATTGTCTCCCTCTCCCCGGGAGTGAATTGAATCACCCCACCCCTTGCTACCGCAAGCGCTAGGCTGGGTTCAATTTGGGCTTCTTGTATCCGCCGCCTTTATAGCAGACCTGTTTGCCCTTAACCTGGGGGGGTGACATGAATATGTCACCTCTCTGGCCTTATCTTCTTCCCTGGGGGACTGAGGGTGTGGTGAAGGCGGTCGGATAATGGCTAGCAAGTTAATAGTCTTGGAGGAGCTGTGATGGATGAGTGGGCAACTTTGAACACGGCCCAAGTGTTTATACTGCTGTTTCTGAACTCATTTGCCCAAGGGGCCTCTGTTTCTCCTTCTCCCCTTCCCCTGTCTTTTTTTTTTTAATGCTGTACCCAGGTGGTTACCTCCTTCTCTTAACAAACCAACACATGGATATTAGTTAATGTGGAATATATTTTAAGAGCCAAATGGACCTTTAAAAATGTTCCTTGGGTGGTGAGGCAGAAGCACCCAAGGCTCATGGTAAGGAGGATGTGGTAGGGCACAGAGCCCTGCCCAGTATAAAGGGTTGTATAAAAGGTTTGTAGGGAGAGACACACTATGGACACTAATTTCTGTAGGAGAGTTGAAGTGTCTGAAGGTAAGAATCGGGGAGGTGGGGGACCCAGTTGTCCAGGCTGAGGGCACGAGGATGGAAAATAAAGGGGAAAAGCCCTGTCAGTTTGGAAGATGATTTCAAGTTGGAACATTTTGGCTGTGTGTGTGTGCGTGTGTGTGTGTGCGCGTGTGTGTGTGTGTGCGCACGCGCGTGTGTGCGTGTGCACTCACAAATGTAGGAAGTGGAGGTTGTTGTTGGGGGAGAATTTGATGTCAGAATTCCAGCTGGGCCCTGAAGAGAATAAGATGGCACCACAGTGAAGCAAAGTCATAAATGGGAAGTCAGGCTGCCCTTTACATTACACACAAAGGAAAACATTGATGGCCTTCCAAAAACCACTGGATTAAGGAGGTGAATGGAAACAGATCAGACTGAGGCCAACAAGCTGATGCAGCTGGAGTGAGGCAGGGGTATGAGGCTGACCTCACTAAAGGTTGTATGACCGAGGCCCTTGGGGTTGCACCACATTTCCTCCCCCACCCCCGCCCCCCAAAAAGCTCCTTGGATTTCCTCAGAATCTACATGTTTGCCTAATTTCTGGCATCTGGTTAAGGGAAGGAGAAAGGGCAAAAATTGACGATAAAGATGATAAATTAAGACAAGAAAGATATCGCCTGCTCATGGAGAGTGGGAACCCCCTTCCCCCAAACTGCAGTGCTGTTTTAAGAGGTCTGGAGCCTGAAGCTATGCCAGTGTGCTATGTGGGCTTTTCTTTGGATCTAAGATCTGACTTCTTTTCCTTCTTTTTTCCCCCCATCTTCTGAACAGGTTTCTTAGCACTATGTAATGTTTAATGTAATGTAATGTAATGTTAATGTATAGTTATTTCCTTAGTTGGGCATACAAAACCTTTCCCAGTTCTGTGCCCACCTACCTCAGTCCTCCATTGGATCCAGGGCACCCCAGAACACCTACTCATTCTTGCAACAAACGGCTCCCCATTTCCAGACGCCACAGATAGACTGCCACTAGTGCCTCCACCGGGTTGAAGTCCATGCTTGTTAGGCATCCCTGGTTAGTTTCTGCAAATCCTCCCCTAGCTGACGTAGCACCTTTCTCTAAGTCTTCCTAGACCTCCCAGTCAGAATTCACCTCATCCCCCTGGTACTTTGTATCCTTTGGATGACTCCCACCTCTGGGCCGCTGTGTGATATGGCTAGGTGTTCATTTTCTACCCTTCAGACTGTAAACTCCTTGAGGGCAATGGTTCTCTCTGCCCGTGCTTTATAGCTAGCAGTGAAGAACAGATGTTTCTTTGAAATGCATGGGTAAATGAGGAATGAGTGAAAGAATGCATATGTCTTAATTTATCTCTTTCCTTTTCTATTAAGAAAAAAGGGGTGAAGCCTTTCTCAGAGACCTGTGAGGATTCCTTACAGCTGTGAATAGAAAGCATCTGGGGCATGAGAGTCTCTGGTGCTTTTCCTTGTGCTCCTGGATTAAGAGACCCTAAAAGGATCCATCACGGTGTCCACTGAAAGTTTGTTGAATAGGTTCTTTGCCAGCCTACGTTTTCAAACTCCTATAGACAGGGTACGAAATGGATTAATCCCAGGTGGGTAATTGGGGACTTTTTGCCTGGCTCCTGGACTGTTCTCTCTCAGTTGTGCAGGTGAGATGTGATTTCTAGAAAGCAGCACCACAAAGGCCATCCTGGTATTTGGCCGTGAAGGCATTGACATCTGTCACATTGCTTTGATTTTTATAGTCCAAGCCATCTACCAGGATTAAAACGTCGTATATAAAAGTGTGAGGCAGATCAGACTCTCAGATTTTCCCCCAAAGATGCTGCCATTTTGTAGTCCCTCACTTAACCCTAACTGGACAGCTCTTTGTGCTGCTTTTTTTCACGTGATGACAGCAACAGTTAACCTTTTATTGAACATCTATGTATTGACTGTTGAACTGGGTAATTTCCGTACAATGCCCTGATCTGATGACTTTCATATTATTATCTCCATTCAAAAGTTGAGGACATAGGGGCTTAGAGGGAAGTTAAGAGACTTGCTTCAAGTTCCAGATTCTGATCTGGAGATAGGCTGGAAATTTGGGTCTGTTGACTCCTAATGCTATTGAGAATGGGTGAATCTTTGCTTACCCTGGAAGAATATTGCCAGGTCTCCCTTCCTTCTTCCTCTGAGATCCCTCATTTTCCAAATTTCCTACCAGGAGCACTGTTGGGTTTTTAAATTCATCCTGGTGGATCTCGTTCTGAGAGGCACTGGTTTTCCATAAATTCATTATTTTTTTTTAATAAATTCATTATTCTTATGCCCTTAAAGTCCCATGGGCATCAGTTAGAAAGCTCAGGTTCAGAACCCCTAATAAGACCTTTGAGCACAGAACTGTTTGCCTAGAATCCTTTTCCCTTCTCTCCCAGCCTGTCTGAATTCTTTCTGTCCCTCCCTCCCGGCTAAGTCTTACGGTTTCTAAGTTGCCTTTCTTGACACTCCAGGTCACATGCAGCCTCTCTGATTTTTTGCTTTGTCTGAAATACCTGGAGCCCAGTGTCTTCCTGATGAAAGCAAACTGAAATAAACCCCCACACTGTGTGGGAATATTTGCATATTCCCTGCGCAGGGCAGGAACCCTATGTCCAGAGCACAACCTGGCATACGTGGACCTTCAGGAACTGAGTTGAGTGGCCAGCAAACTGGTAATGACGGAAAATGCAGATATGTAGACACAAAACATCATTTGCATGTTGACAGTTTGGGAGTGAGGTGAGAGGGATCGTTTTCTTCGTTAATTTTCATCCTTTTCATGTGACTGCCACAAGAAATGAGCATCTCCTGGGAACCTGGGTGGCTCAGTCAGTTAAGCATCCAACTCTTAATTTCAGCTCAGGTCTTGAGCTCGGGGTCAAGAGTTCAAGCCCCACGTTGGACTCCATGCCCAATTTAAAAATTTAAAAATATAAAAAAATAAAAAGCGCCTTCTGTAAATAACACCAGAGCAGACTTGTGTGTTGCTGAGTTTCATGAGCTTGAGCTTGACTCACATCACTGCTAAGTGATTATGGTGTTTTATTGACATTGGGTAGTATGGGTTTGAGGGCCTTGGCTTCAGTGCCTCCCCCCTTGATGTCGTGCCCACCTCTACCGTAATCTTTTAGGAAGGGCCTTTTGTCGCACATCTGAGAAAATCAGAAGTTTCCCTGCTTCTTCAGATACAGTTTGGGGAGGCGAGAGTAAGGCTAAGGTAAGGAAGGAATTCATTCCTTTTTTACCTCTGGGGGAGTAGCATCACTTGGGTGGGGTATGGATTTGGGCTTTATTGCATCATGTATTAATGGGGATGGTAGAAAGGTCAGCGGGCTCTCCTCTTTGGGTGGAAAAGGCACTTAAACCCACCACAAGATTGAATCCATCTCCTGAGGCTGACTGCCATCTTTTCCCCTGACCTCAAGGCTACACAGCACTTTGGAAGCCTGGGTATAGACACAGTGTAGGGTGGGGTGATTATTAAGCACATGAGTTATTTTAAAGGCAAGTAGGATAGTTCTTGGGATTCCTACATTTGTTCAGCAAGTCATTCACTCTGTATCCATAGGCTAGCAACATTGTTCCAACTAGGTGTGTGGAAGGGCCACGGGCAAGTCTTCATGTCCCTTCCTGCAAAGGGTGAAGTGTGCATTTTATATAGCCCTATAGGTGCAGCTTTAATTTGCTAAAATATATATAGTTAGGGGGAAGGGGCCTACTTGTATTCAGAGAGTCATTTTAGATGTGTACTGTCTTCCAAGAACTTTATAAGGATCATATCCTAAGTTAGAAAACAGGAACCATTCTTCCTGGGTTTTATTAATAAGAGATGTGTCACTTTTATCTCAGTGCTGTGCATATTCAAGTGATTAGCACACCTTTGATGCCTGATAACATTTGGGCGGGGCACTGTTGGAAGAACACACTGCCCTTTGTTGACCTCCCCTCCTCCTCACTCCCACCCCCCCAACCCCCCCCCCGCCCCCACACCTAGGTACCTTAGTGTATTTCAAAGAATCACTCTCTTTTTTTTTTTCCCTAGTCTTTTCTCTCTCTTTGATAATCTCTCAGGCAGGTATTGGCCGTGATTTCTGGTAGCAATAGGTGGTTTTGAGAGCAGTGGATTTTGGGGGTACCTGGGTGGCTCAGTCAGTTTTAAGTGTCTGCCTTTGGCTCAGGTCATGATCTCAGGGTCCTGGGATGGAGCCCCACGTGGGGCTCCCTGCTCAGTGGGGAGCATGCTTCTCCCACTCTCTTTGTCCCTCCCCCTGCTCATACTCTCTCTCAAACAAATAAATAAATAAATAAAATCCTTTTTCTTTAAAGTGGATTTTTAAGATTATTTCATTAGAACATAACCTCCACAGAGCAGAACCCAGAATAATGGGTAACACATGGTAAATGCTCAGTAACTGTTGAGTGAATGAACATGTTATCTTTTTTAAATATTTCATTTTGATTTTTTCCCAATAGTGCGGCATTACCAGTTTTCTATAGTGAGGCGTGGCAAAGGGTGCATGCTTGTATGTTCTACAAGCAGAGGAAATAGATAGAATTTTGTGAAAGGTAGCCTTTCTTTTTAGAGCAGTTTTAGGTTCACAGCAAGGTTGGGCACAAAGTACAGAGAATCCCAGCTTGGCCTCTACCCTTACAAATGCACAGCCTCCCCCTTCATCAGCCTCCCGTATCAGAGTGGTGTGTTAAAATCCATGAACCTGTATTGACACATCATTATCACCCAAAGTCCATAGTATATTTTAGTGTTCACTCTTGGGGCTGTATATTCCATGAGGGTTTTGGCAAATGTTTAATGACATGTATCCATCGCCCTAGTATCATACAGAATAGTTTCACGGCCCTAAAACATCCCCTGTGCTCCACCTGTTCATCCTTCTTTCCCCTCTAATTCCTGGCAAACACCGTTCTTTTTACCATCTCTGGTTCGCCTTTTCCAGAAGGTCATATAGTTGGAATCGTAGAGTCTGTAGCCTTTTCAGATTGGCTTCTTTCACTTAGTAATAGACATTTAAGGTTCCCCCATGGCTTGTCATGCCTTGATAGCTCATCTCTTTTTTTTTTTTTTTTTTTAAAGATTTTATTTGTTTGACAGAGAGAAACACAGCGAGAGAGGGAACACAAGCAGAGGGAATGGTAGCGGGGGAAGCAGGCTTCCTGCCAAGCAAGGAGCCCCATGTGGGGCTTGATACCAGGACCCTGGGATCATGGCCTGGGCCGAAGGCAGACACTTAACGACTGAGCCACCCAGACGCCCCGATAGCTCATCTCTTATTAGCTCTGAATAGTATTCTGTTTTCTAGAGGTATGGCAGTTTGTCCATTGATCTGTTGAAGGACATCTGGGTTGCTTCCAAGTTTTGGGGATGATGTGTCAAGCTGCTCTAAACCTCCATGTGCTGGTTTTTACGTGTAGATAGAAGTTTTCAACTCATTTGTATAAATACCTAGGAGTGAGGATATTGGATTATATGGTATGAAATGCTTATTCAGTTTTGTAAGAAACTGCCAATCTGTCTTCCGAAGCAGCTGTCCTATTTTGTATTCTCGGCAGCGGTCGGAGAGAGTTCTTGTTCCTCCACCTCCTCGCCAGCATTTGGTGTTGTCAGTGTTCTAAGTTTTTTTTTTGCTATTCTGATAACTGCATGATGGTATGTCATTGTTTTAATGTGTAGATCCCTAATGACATATCACGTTGAACATCTTTTCATAGGGCTTATTTGCCATCTATTGATCTTTGGTGAGCTGTCTGTTAGGATCTGTTGCCCCTTTTCTATCAAGTAGTTCATTTTCTTACTGTTAAGTGTTAAGGGTTCTTAGCATATTTTGGATAACAGTCCTGTATCAGATGTGTCTTTTGCAAATATTTTCTCATTCTCTTGATACTATATATATATATATATATATATATATATATATATATTTATATTTATATGTATATATACATATATATATAAACTTTTTTCCTCTGTTTTTTTTTTTCTTGGTGAGTGTACATATGCCAGCTCTATTTTAATGTAAAACCAGCTTACCCCAGAAATGAGAAATCACATGTGAAATAAGCCTGAAGAAATGCTCCCCTACTTTTTTTTTTTTTTTTTAATAAGGTAGATGTCAATTGAATTCTACCAGACTGTGGCCTCAGTCTGGACTAGCTTGGGGGCAGCTGCTATAGGAACTCTTTAATTTCTGTTTCCCTACTCTCTACTAGGTACTGTGTGTATTGATTGAATTAGTGGTTTGGTGACTCTGGTCACCTACTTTCTGTAGAGCACGTACCCTTTTTACAAATTCCTTCAAGAGCCTATGTGTGTCTCATAGCTTAATTCTGGACCCTTAGGAAAATGGGTTTCTAGGCTGGTGATTGCTTGTAGGTGAGAAGAGAAATCAAGACATGCATGCCCTTCCTGTTGTACTGGTAAGAAAACCAAACCGAAACACAAAACTCTTGAAAACGGCCAGAGAATAAGCTTTGGTCTGAGTGGAGACTTTCAGTGTTATCAGTTTCTCCTGTGTTTGATTGTGGGTCCTGTTCTCCCTCCCCACCACACGACTTCTGAAGTTGTTAGTCTTTTTCGTTCATCACTGAATTTCTGTTAGTTGTAGTCCTGTCTTTCCTCGAGGGGTGAGAGAGAAGCAGCTGTCCGGTCAGGCTGGCAGCGTCTAGTGGCATTTCCCAACCTGAACACAAGCACAGCTCTGTGCCACCTCTGTGCCACCTCTTTGCTGAACTGAGTGTTAAAATCTTGGAGTGGAGGGGAGGATTCCCAACAGGACAATTGGATGCAAATAAGGGGTGCTGGCACTGGGCCAAGGGATACAGGCTTCTTTTTCGAGAACATTCTGTCTAACTTCTGAAGCTAATCACCACTTTCTATCATGTCTACTTATTTAGCAGGATAATTAAGCATGCTTGGCTCTTGGTGCTGACAGGTTATTGGATCCTGTTAGCAGAGCTAGGCTGTTTCCAGGGCTCTGCCTTACCTGATGTGATCTTGGCCAGATCACTGCATTTCCTGGTCTTGTTAGCTCTTCCTTTTGAGACTGGGGGGGGGGGGGAATAAGTACACCTAATTTGACCCATTTCAAGAAATATTTGAGGGCTCATTATGTGGGGGATGACCAAAGTGAGTAAATCAGTATGTTCCCAACAGGAGCTGACAGTTGGGAGGTGGGAGGGAGCGAGGGAGGACAAACAAGATACAAATTATTGTAACTCTGATTATATTTTAAAAACTAATATCAGACAGAATAAGGTAAGAAGTACCTTAAAGAAGTCATACGCAGTGAAACAGTGGTAATTCTCTCTGAGCACATAACAGTAATCCTATAGAGTACATACAGTTGTGACCCATTTTACAGATTTAAAAAAAAAATACCAAGGCTCAAAGAGGTTGAGCAACTTGCTTAAAGTTAGAGAGTTAGAGGCTGGATTCATGCAGGTGGTATGGCTCCAGAATCTGAGCTTTTAACCACTCTTGGTATTGCTTTCCTCCAGGAAAGGACAGACTGCCTCATGCCGTTCTCTCTGAGGAGGAAGAGCATGGCGAGAGAGGAAAAACCCCGAGTACCTTCTGGGGAGTCATAAAGCAATCCCTTTGGCCTGGGGTTAGCGGATTAGAGGTCAGGGAGAGGTAAGAGAGTCTTGAGCTACATTGTGGAGGACTTGGAGTTTGTGCTTCTTTGAAGACTCTGGCTGTCAATCAAGAGGTTTCTGAACAAGAGGCATTAATGGAGTGGCAACTGCGTTTGCAGATGGATCCGAGAGTGGTGTGTAGATGCCTGTAACTGATAAGAGTGTCTATGGCAGTGACAGTGGCCACAGAAAAAGGAAAGAAGTAAAAGGAAGGCCTTGGGCAATTGATTTGATTGAATGGGGTGAGGAAGGGTCAGTCAGACTCAAGGGTTTTGAGTAAGGACAGAGAGGCATTAACAGAAACTGGCACCGGGAGGAGCTGATTTGTAATAAAGATTCCGGAAAAGAACTTCTGTTTTTCTGGTGTGATGAGGGTCAGATTACAATTGGAAATGACAAAGGGCTCCCTTACAAATGGAAATTCATTTAGTCTTCACAATGGCCTTCAAAGGTCATTTCGATGTTTTTCTCATCGCATGGATGAGGAAACTATGCCTCAAAGAGGTAAATAACAGTCCTAGGAGCATGTGACATGTAAGTGGTAAACTTCTACTTGAACCCAGGTCTGCTGATGCCTCCAGTCCTGTGTCCCATGTGACGTGCAGGGTAGACCTCAGGACGAGGAGGGGTGCTTGGTGGTGCATCATTAGAAACACAGACCTGGGGTGCATATCAGGGCTGAAGGCAAGAGGTTCAAATTACGGAGGTCTCTGGATAGAGGTGTTTATTCTAAACTAGGGAAAGGGCCTGGACGATTGAGGGGTGAGAAAGAAGAAAATGTAAACAAGAACCTTGGGGGTTGACTTGCTTTAGGAGCTAAGAGGAGACAAAGTGGTGAGTGATCACCAGAGGACTGGCACAGTGTAATATAACGTGTATGCTCAGGAAGGAGACAATTTCCAAGGAAAGTGTCTCAGCAGGATTTCTGCAGTCATTTACCGAATCCCCTGTTTTGTGTGCCAAGCACTTTACAGTGTTGACGGTGTTAACTTTAAGAGTGAAAGTCACTTATTTTACTAGCAAAATGGGTTTATTTGGGAAAAGCAGAGAACTGTAATTTGAGACATGAAAGCTATGACAAAACCATAGGCAAGTCCAAGAAACAAGGGAGAGGGACATTATTTTAGGGAGAAAAAGGAGAAAGCAGACAGAGGTTGTTTTGAATGCCGAGTCAGCCCCAGAGAAGCCCAAGTCTAGGGTGATGACTGTTTCTTATTGGCTGAGTTACAGGGTGGTTGATTTCTTGCAGGAGATGCAATGTACATCTTTCCCTGTTGGGGTCTGTAACTGACAATGCCTCCTTTAACTAACCTGAGTAGCATGGCTGTCTCTTTGAGCCTGCCCTTTTGCCCTCCAGACTCTACTCTAGCGAGGTTTCCCTTTATTAATTTTCACAATGGCAAGATCAGAGGAGAAGAGACCGCTGGATTTGGAAGTTTGAAAATTATAGCTGGTACCGATATGAGCTTGAATCTCGAAATGTTAGCAATGAATGCTGAGACGGCTCTCACCTGGGAAGCCCACAGTTAACCGGGAAACTGTTGTGTGTGGTGATGATGAAGCGATTTATCAGGGCTCACTGGCATTGATCCCTCCTTTTCCCAGGAGCCTGTGAGACTTGTTGGCCAAAAAAGGGCACTGCAGAAGGGGATGTAATATAGTTTGATCATTGTGGGGCATTTAAAAGATGATAATGTGAGGGAAAAGTATACCTTCTTAGAGTTTCATGGTATTTTATTTTATTTTATTTTATTTTATTTTATTTTATTTTATTTTATTTTATTTATTTGACAGAGAGAGATCACAAGCAGGCAGAGAGGCAGGCAGAGAGAGAAGGGGAAGCAGGCTCCCTGCTGAGCAGAGAGTCCAATGTGAGGCTCGATCCCAGGACCCCGAGATCATGACTCAAGCCGAAAGCAGAGGCTTTAACCCACTGAGCCACCCAGGTGCCCATAAAAATGTCTTTTAAAATTCTTTTAAAATGGCATAAGCAATACTCATTCTTCAGGTTGGTGGCTTCCTGGGCTTTCTTTTCTCTCTAACCCTCTCTCTCTTATGGTGACTTTTCTTTCAAATGCTGTACCAAGGACTTGGAATTATTAACTGTTTACCATAACACTCCATAAAGTCAAAGCTAATTCAAATAATTGCTTTATTCTGGCTGACAAGATGTCTGTTTTGTCTAGAAAAAGTTAAATCAGAAACCATTTCAAAGCATCCCATGAAGATAAGTTTGAAGAACATTTTCTGTGTTTTTTAAGAGGAAAGATAATTAAAATAGGAAAAAAAAAAAAAAAGAAGTGCCTGGGAGGGAACAAGGAAATAGGAAGAAGGTAGCATCCTTGAAGTGTTTTATCAGGAGATCCAGGGCACTAAACCCATAAATAAGACAGAGCTGGCTGGGACAGTTCTGTCCAGGGGAGACTGAACTTCCAAGGAATCATTATAACCTGGATGGTAGTCACAGTTGTCACCAACTCACTACCTTTGTGAATTCAAACAAGCTACTGATTTTGCCCTAGTTCTCATTTTCCTTATTGGTAAAATTTGAGATCCTTTAGGGGCGCCCGAGTGGCTCAGTCGGTTGAGCGTCTGCCTTTGGTTCAGGTCATGATCCCGGGTCCTGGGATCGAGCCCCACATCAGGCTCCTTGCTTCGTGGGGAGCCTGCTTCTCTTTCCTCTGCCGGACATCCCCCCTGCTTATTCATCCTCTCTCTCTCTCTCTCTCTGTTGAATAAATAAGATCTTTAAAAAAGGGGGTCAACCTGGGTGACTCAGTTGGTTAGGTGTCTGCCTTCGGCTTAGGTCATGATTCTAGGGTCCTGGAATCAAGCCCCGCCATCAGGCTCTCAGCTCAGCAGGGAGCCTGCTTCTCCCTCTCCCTCTGCTGCTCCCCCTACTGGTGCTCTCTTGCTCTCTCTGTCAAACAAACAAACAAATAAATAAATTTTAAAAAAAACTGAGAAATCCTTTATTTTTTTTTTTTAAGATTTTATTTATTTATTTGACAGAGACAGAGATCACGTGTAGGCAGAAAGGCAGGCAGAGAGAGAGAGGGAAGCAGTCTCCCCGCTGAGCAGAGAGCCCAACGCGGGGCTCAATCCCAGGACCCTGAGATCATGACCTGAGCCGAAGGCAGAGGTTTTAACCCACTGAGCCACCCAGGTGCCCCTGAGAGATCCTTTAAAGACATTTTCAACAACAACAAAAATATTGTGAGATTGTCTCATTATCTGTGGATATTGTCTCTTCAGCAAAATTTAGCTTGTGGTTGGCCTGCTCTCACCACCTGGCCTGCTTCTGCTCACCTCCCACACAGGGAATGCCACACTATGCAGAAGCAAAAAGATGTAATAGAAAAGAGGGTGAATCAGGGAAACTGTATTCGTCGTAATGGGTCATGTTGGAGGAGAATGGGAGGGAAGGTTTTTTTTTTACTTGCCACTAGATGTGAATGAACCAGGGCTCCTTACGTTGTGGAGTTTTTGATACTCCCAGAATCCCCCTTTCTCACCTGGGTATTTCCAAGTTGTTATTTGCAGACTGGATGACTTTGTGAACACTTTGAAGATTTGTTAGGAATGAGTTGGCAACTTCAGCCAGATTTGAGTTCTTTTTCCTTTGAGAAAAGGAGGATTAGCTAACAAAGCATTTTGTGTCCTGGGAAGGTAATGGCTTGATTAATGTGCTTTGACTCACTGCCCAAGTAAGCAGCTGATGGGAGCCATAAACCCAGGGTCAAACTTGTATAAATTAGCTACATCCCGGAGACGCAGCATGTTAGAGGCTTGAAGAGCTACTTAAGGCCCTGTTAGTGCCCCTGCCGTGTGACACAGGTGATTACCAGGTGAAAAGCAGGTGAGGTAATGATCGGGCGGTGGGGGCAAGCGGGAGTGCTTTGGCCAAGCACCAGAGGCTGCGTGGGGTTGCAAAGAAAGGAGATTGGAACAGAAGTTTCTCGATGTCAGTGATTTAAGCTCGAGTCTGCCCTTACCTGGCACGTTCATGGGTAATTCACTTAACCTTTCTGAGTCTCCGTGGCCTGATGAATCTATAAAATGTGCTGGACGAGACCAGCAAACCAATCAGGCAGGTTGCCCTCCGGCTGCACCCCTCATTCTGCTCTGGCCCCTGTTTGAAATTAACTGACGTTTTTGTCTCTGCTACTGCCTCTTTTTGGATCTACTGTCCGGATCTTCTCCTCTCTACCAACCCACCAAGAGATTTCATGGCATATAGTGGTGCAGTGGGGTCTTATCCCTCTTCCCCCAAACCACTGCGGATTTCTGAAATACTGTGCTAGGGAAGGTGCTGCGAGTCCTCTGTAGCAATCGCTGGGTTTTTGTTTTGTTTGCGCCACGAATCCTTTCAGAGTCCAAAGGAAAGAAAGCTGTGGGTCTTCTCATCAGAAGAAAGTTTCTGCAGACGCCTTCACTAAGGTTTCAGAGTTCATGGACTCTGAAGGCCCTCAGGCTAAGAACCCACACACAAGAAAAATACCATTATTCTATTTCCAAGCTTGTACAGGACTGCTGCTCTCTCCAGGAAATGCTAGGAGCTGGCCGTAAAGGGGACATAAGGAACGCCAAAGGGCCAGAGGCTCACGAATGGCTTGGGAAATATTGTATTTGAGCAGTGAATGAGCCCTGGACCCCAGAGTCTCCTTGAGACAAGTGCACCACTTCCTGGATGAAAGCCGTCCTGCGACGAGTTCTCTGCAGCCTTTGCTAGAACAGATGATATCTGTGAGCTTCTGGTTTCCAACCTAAAGTGGGAACGTGATACCTTCTCGCTGCTCACTTTGTAATGTGGGGTGAGTAAATTTGGATGGCATTTCTCTGAGAAGGACACTCTCTAAATTTAAAAGTCGTCAGTTTGGGCTAGTAAAGTCATTCTGTCCCTGCCCGAGTTTATCTCATGGAGATCACGTTTTCATAAATCACCAGTTAGTGTATTAACTTCCTTTTCACTGACACACACCCTAGCATTTTTCATGCCTTTAGAAGATCATTCTGGGGATGACCGATTATCAGTGTACTCAGTCTGTTGGGTACTCACATCATGTCATCAGTGTGACCCTCCTGGGGATAAAGCATTCCTCTCACAGACTGGTCAGGGCCTCAACCCCTAGCCAGGTTTATTTCCACCTTGGTCTTGGGTATAAAGTTGCCAAACTAATGGTGGAAATAAATAAACACCAGCTGTGGCGAGATCCTTTTTTGAGTAGTTCGGAAATAGGAAAGTATGTGAAAGTGGAAACTGTTTTCTGATGCTGTTTGGCATATAGCACCTATTCTATCTCATAAAAAGTAAAAAAAATCTCAAAAGCACCGAAGTTAAGGTCTTTAATCTCTTTACCCCACTGCCTCTGCCCCCAGTTCTCACAGGCTCTCTTCAACGTCAAGCCTTGTCATCAGGCCTGATTCGGCGTACTTTGGAAAAGCGAGCCAGTTCTTTGGCGGAAGTCACTGACCGTTGATCACAGCCTGTTCAGAATTTAAAGGAATCTAATCGACCTCAGTTTCAGAAACAAAAAACGGACGTTTTCTATTTTAAAGCTTTTTATTATAACTTTTCTAGCAAACACAGGAGTAGAGGAGAACCATATCCACCAGTTTCAGCAGTAATCCGAGGCTGGCTGCCTTGTTTCTTCTGCATCCCTGCACACTCTCCTTTGTCCTGGAATTTCAGACATTTCATTTCAAAGGAAGCAAATCCCAAACATGCCATTTCACCTGTAAATATCTCATTATGTACCTTTACCTTTGTAAATCGATTCCCAACACCTTAAAAAAATGAACAAGTTTCTTACGATGCAATATCTAATCAGCACTCACAACTTCCCGACTGTCTCCTAATTTGTTTTTGTACTTTAGTTGAACTGGGATTCAAGTACTGTGCATTGATGATACAACATCTCAAGTTTTTGGACATACAGTTTCCTTCCTTTCTCTTTATCTTCCTTGCTGTTTTTCTCATCGCTGTTGATGTGTCTCCTATAGTTTTCCTGTAGTTCCTATAATCCGAGTGTTGCTGATAGTGTTATATTTAAGGAAATAAGAGTAACGCAAGTATGTAATTTTTAAGAAGGTTTTTAATGTATATAAATATTTCGCTTTCTGCTGAAAACAGCCTAGCTCTAGAGTTTACAATTTAGTTAGGCAGGGAAATGGAAGCATCAGGAGACATTTCTGCATTTTTGTTCCTGCTCCCTCTTTGTTGGAAGACACCTTGGCCGATTATATGCAGAGGTGTCACTTACCCCCTGCTGAAATGAACTGGGCGGGAACTCCAGCTGTCCTTCATCAGCAACGCCAAACAGTTATTTTGGGCAGAGAAATGGAAGAGGACTTTTGCCTGTTGAATCTGTGGAGGGGAACTGGGGTGATTGAATGTATGCATCAAGCCCTTTGGTCCCAATGCTCCTCTGTCCCTGTTTGCTACGGTGAGCATCCCCTTGGGGACTGTTCATTCCAGTGGAAATAGGATCACAGAATCGTTTGGGGGTGGAAAGGACTTGCTGAGGCCACCTGGTCCCATCTGGTAACCTTAACAGAGATTGTAGCATCCATTCTGCAGAAAGAAGCTATTTGTTAACAACTTCCATATCCCACACATAGCTGCTGTACATTCTATGTGGGCTTTCTGCCTTGTCCTTCATTGAAACAGATCGTTAAATTGTGTCTCTCTCTGCAGTGGGAGTGTGTGCTTGGGCCCATATATGTGTCTGTGTAGCTCTTTGGGTAAGATTAATATTGATTCTTCCCGGCTGTTCTGTACAGTGCATACACACCTTCAACTATCCATATATAGGAATGGTTTTTATAAAAAGGAAGGTGTTTTTAATGAGTAAATTTTGACATAAGATTGCATTATTGTAGACTCACTGTGTGTAGTGACTAATTTTATGCATCAACTTGGCTGAGCCACTAGGTACACAGATAATTGATCTAACATTCTGGGTGTTCCTGCGACAGAGTTTTGGGATGAGATTAACATGTAAATTGGTAGGTTTTGAGTAAAGCAGATTGCTCTCCATAATATTGGTGGGCCTCATCCAATCAGTTGAAGGCCTGGCTGGAACAAGAAGACTGATTTCCCTAAGTAAGGAGAAATTCTCCAGCAGATGGGCCTCTGGACTGGACCTGTGGTATCAGCTTTTGTGGATCTCCAACCTATTGACCCACCCTGTAGATTTTGGGCTTGTCAGTCTCCATAATCACATGGGCCAGTCCCTTATTAGTATTTCTCTTTCTATATGCACATCCTGTTGGATTTGTTTCTCTGGAGAATGCTGACAAATGGTGTGGGGGGGGTGGGGGGTGGAAAGCAAGTCAGTATACGCCCTGGATTTATCTGGCTGACTGTTTTTGAAGTGGCGTTTTCTATTAAAGAGATATTTTAGTATATGTGCTGCCGAAGCGAGCACTCTATTAAAGAGATAGAAAGATCATCAGAGAGGCCATCAGAAAACTGAGATTCTGGCCTTCTTCTAGCAAGCTGTCTTTCGGTTCCTGACCTGGTCATTTTCCCTCTCCGAGCCTCACTTTCCTGCCTGCAGAGGGAGTCTGAGCTGAGAGATTTCCAGCCTGACTCCATGAAATAACAAATGTTGAACATTTGAGCCAGCGACTGAGGAGGTATCTGAAGGCGGTTCTCCTGACAGCTGCCCGAGGGCTAGATCAGAAAAGAAGCCGAGGATGTATACAGTAGTGGTGGTGGTACAAGGCCAAGCACAGTGAGGACAAAATCATGAACAGAGGGGATACTCTATGCGTCAGATAGGACATTCTTATCAGTTCAGTGTAAAACATGGATGAGTAAATGCCCACGTGAGAACCTGTGGCTTCCATGCCTTCTCCTCGAAGGACAGATGGTCTCCCTTTGAGGGCACCCAGAATCCGTCTCTGAACTGCAGGAATTCTTATTTTTTTGCAGCAGGAGTAGGGTGGTGGTGAAGGCTTGACAGCTGTGACAAGCTGAGGCCCTCCCGTCCAAACCGAGGGGCCCCAGCACAACCAACAGACAGGAAATGCCTGACCCCAAGGACATTTGTGCTATTCTCGACCCAAGAGATTGGAAGGCGTCTCACACTAGCTCTGGCCCATGGGATTGTCCATTGATTTCTCTGTTGCCTTGCTTTGAGCCTTTCTCTCTTTTTTTTTTTTTTCACCTGGGCTTTCCCCTCCAGGTAAAAAAGCAGTGACCGCAAGGAGGAAACTGTGTTATTTTAGCTTCTCCCGTCTGGTGAGTACTCAGTACTTAGCTGCGGTAATCTTTTGGCTTTCTGTGGGAAATGAATGTTCACCTCGTGTGGCAGCCTGCCACTGGGGAGGTTGGCATTTTGGGTTGGACAGTCTGGGTATGTGACTGGGGAGGTTAGCTGCCCCCTTTGGATGCGGACACGCTCTTCTTGATCACTGGAGGCATCCAGGCAAATATGGCGAGGTGGATTTCTTTGCCCCTGGGGTTCTTTCCGACCACAAGCTCCCTGTGAGGAGGCTGGACCCTGATGGCTATCTCCCGGGAGAGGCTAGTGCTGGTTGGCTGTTTACTCAGTTGGTGCTGAGGACTGACAAATGATTAACCCTCTGGAATCCCTGGTAGACCCCAGTTATGGTCATGAGTTCAGGCTTTTGAACCGCAGACTGAAATTGTTTTTCCAGCATTCTCCCCAGTCGGGTGTCCCTGCCTGGCCTCTGCTATGGAAACCCTCCCCAGGGAGCGAGTGGTGCACCGGGGGGGGCGTGGGAAGTGAAGGCTGGAGGCCACAATCGGCTGCCGAGGGGGGAGGCGGGGAGGCCGGCCTCCCCGAGCGGAGGTAAGGAAGGCACCCTGGAGAGGACGGGGAGACAGGAAGGCACTGCAGCCTGGAGGAGGCGGAGTGGGAGCCGCTCCTGGCCCTCTGCCCGGCCGCTTCCTTCCCGTGACATGACAGCCCTGCCGGCCTGGCTCCTGGCCACCTGGCAGTGGCCACGGCACATGACTCCCCCACCGGGCCCGCCGGCCGGGAGCCTGTGGGGGGGAGATCTGCGCGCAGGCCGACCCCTGCACCTGCCAAGGGCCCCCGGTGAGCCAAGCTCCGCTCTCCCGGCGCCTCCCGGGGCTCAGCGCGTCCTTCCCAGGCAGCAATGCCAAGGCAAGGGGCCCGGACATGCTGGCCGGAATCCTCAGGATACCTAGGAGCCGTGTCACCAGAAGCTCATCTGCTGAGCTATGCAAGCCGTGGTGTTCTTTATGTGTGGACCTGGGTGGGGGGCCCTCTGTTTACCTCCCGAATTACTGGATTATTTGAGTCAGATGAGCTGCATCGCCCAGGGGGAGACTGTCTCACAGCAGGGGCCTGGGAGCATGTCTGGCAACTGCACCGACCCTGGCCAGAGGTGGCATGACCATGTGGGGTCCTGTGCCAGATGCCCTGGAGAACCACGGGAAGGTGAGGGAGAGGCCTGGGTTTGTCTGCCCCAGCTTGCTCCCAGGAAGTGCGGTTGACTCCATAAAGTGGTGGGGCTCTCGCTTTTGGAAAAGGGCTGCACATGTGCAAAGGGGGGCCATTGGGGAAACGTACCAATAAACTGTGGTTCAATTCTATTCTGGCACTGCTACTGGCTTCACTTCCTCATTCCCTCTCTTCCTTCCCCCTGTACCTCCTTCCAGCATACTTTATCCCATTTACTTCCACTCTGTGGCGTTATCTTGACATTGATCTGATTAATCTTTCCAGTGGGGTTGAATTTGTCTAGAAGACACTTGAGCATTTTCCTAGGGACTTTCTAGGGTAAAGAACATGACTCTTTTGAGTTGGGGGGCATGGGGTAGGAAGAGGGGACATGAAAATATTGCACATTCTAGAAACTAGGATTTAAGCAGTCTTGGCAGAGTTGACTGATCTCACCCCGGAGTGATCTGCATCCAAGGAGAAAGGTGTGGTGGGGGTAGGGGAGGGGGCAGGCGGTGGACACTTGGGGCGTTAATAGCTTTGCAGGAGTAGTTGAGTAAACATGAAAATGTCTAATGACACAGTGATGTCCCTTTGGATTACCTCTCTCTTGCATGTCATATGACAAGCTAGAAGAGGACTCAGGTCCATTCAGACCCAACCTCCTCATGGAGGAGCCATAAGGATCCCAAGGATCCCAAGTAAGAAGCCCAGAGGGGGCAAATACTCAAAGTCACACAGCCCAGGGGCTGCGCTGGCCAGAAACAAATACATCTTCCTCCCCATTGCTGCTAGTTCAATTAGAGCTAGATGCAGAATTCACTGGGTCTGCCTGACTGCCTCCACCATTACCTGTTTGGTTCTCTGCCCCCTCCTTAAATTTCTGTCTCTTCTGCAGGAGTGGGCAGGGGAGTGACCCCTACCGCCGAGTCCGGGTTTATTGAGCGCCTCATTCAGCTTCCTTGCACTTTCTGAATGCAGGCTGTATTATCCACATCTCCAAGCCACTAGGGAACTGCACCTTCTTCCCT
The DNA here is from genome assembly GCA_028646535.1 of Procyon lotor. Lineage (NCBI taxonomy): Eukaryota > Metazoa > Chordata > Mammalia > Carnivora > Procyonidae > Procyon > Procyon lotor. Next base: position 87,738,108 of record CM053606.1, on the reverse strand, counting down.
CACTCCTTGCTGGCTCTTGTGTCCACAGGGTGGGCTGTTCGTTACAGAGCCTTTAGTAGCGAGGCCACAGGAAACTGCGATGTACTTGCCCAAGGCCATTCTTGGTGAATACAGCCATGACCTTCAATTCAGGAGGGGTAGGTGTGTGTATATATAATTTTTTCAATCAAGAAGTTTGCTTAAAGTTTCCTAACATTATAACTACCGTTTACCGTGTCTCTGTGCCTGCGGCTTTTCCTAATCTCACAGGATATGAGCAACAAATCTCACAGGCAGGAGTATAGTTGGTTTTTTTCGATGCAGGATCTGAAGATGAGCAAGGTTAAGTAACTTGCACAAGGTCGAGTAGCTGACAGCAGAGGATTTGAACCTAGGTCAGTGTAGCCACAAATCTATCCCTTTAGGGGCCCTGCCTAATGCCCTTCATTATCCACCCCTGGCCTTGCCCAAGAAAGCATGTTGCTAGTTTTTGTTTTGAGGATGCATGGGAAAGGAGTTGGAACAAAATGTGCTTGCAGATCTACGTCAGCTATACCACAGTGTTTAGATAACGTTTCTGAAAGTTGTCTTCCATAGGTTGAGATAAGCAAAGACAGACAAGCGTCTGTCCTTGTCTTCTTGTTGTTTCTAAAACAATGTAGCTATTCCAAAAGGTGTAGCTTATCACATTAAAACAAAGTTGGCTTTTCTGCTGATAAAAAAAAAATATATATATATATATATGTATATATATATATATATATATATATATATATCTCCTCATTGTAGAAGACAGAGAGTTTCACAAAAAAGAGAAGTGATCCCAAGCAATACACCAACTTTTGGCTAAGACTGTGGGCGCTGTAACTATCCTGCAGGGGTTTGAATCCCCACTGTGCCACTGGCGATGTGTATGACCTTGAGCTAGTCACAACTTCTTTGCCTGTTTCTTCATGTGTCTCTGAAGTTGAAAATTAGACCCTGCATCATTGAGTTGTTTAGATTTAATGGTGCAAAACTCTTAGATGTGACCAAGAGATGTTTGATTAATACCTCAATAATGTTGTGATTTTCCTCTCTGAACCTGTATATACATGTGTAAATATATACGTGTGTGTGTGTATGTATACTATATAGTATGCATATACTAATAAATGAGATATTTTTAGGGGCACCCAGCTGGCTCAGTAGGTTAAAGCCTCTGCCTTTGGCTTGGGTCATGATCTCAGGGTCCTGGGCTCGAGCCCGCATCGGGCTCTCTGCTCAGCAGGGAGCCTCCTTCCCCCTCTCTCTCTGCCTGCCTCTCTGCCTACTTGTGACCTCTTTCTCTCAAATAAATCTCTTTCTCTGTCAGTTAGATTTCTCTTAAATCTCTTTCTCTGTCAAATAAATAAATAAAATCTTTAAAAAAATGATTTTTTTTTTTAAAAAAGCCAACTAGTTTTCATCTAACGATATATCATGATGGCCTTTCCTTACTTCTAAATAATGTTTTCTATTACTTGGTAGCTGCCTGGAACCTCGTGATGGGATGGTATGGATGGAACTGAATTCATTATTGTGGATCATGAAGATTTCCGGGTCTGCTCTAACATAGTACACTCTTAAAGTAATCTCAGTAGATGTTACACCATGAATGGTGTTCCTCTAGGTGATGGGAGCTTCCCACTCTTCGTAGAGCTTACCTAATCTTCCCTCTCGTGGTGCGAATGAGGATCCAGGCATGTTCCCTTTGGGAGCCCAGAACCTTCTGAGTGTGGCGGCTGTGAACTTCCATATTCCAGCCCCAGCTGGGAAACTCGGCCTCGGCCTCTTTTCCTTCCTCTCCCTTAAATCTATAAAAGCTGTGTTTCTTCATTTAAAATTTCTGGTATGAATTATCTCTGGGTTCCTGAGAAGTCACAAATCAGAAAGTACTCTCGTTCTGTGTTTCTGTGCCTGAGGTATGAAGAAGGTGTGGTGTCCTTTTTTAAAGGGGTTAGAGGAGAAACCCTAAGCTTCTCTGCTTTCCGGGTGGACCTCTAACGCCCACCCTTCTAGGTGGAGGGCTGTAGTCACTTCTGTACCCTTCTAGGCACCATGTCCTGCCATTTTAGTTTTTGTTTAGGTTTTTTTAAGATTTTATTTATTTGTCAGAGAGAGAGCAGGCACAAGCAGGGGAGCAGCAGGCAGAGGTAGAGGAAGAAGCAGGCTCCCCGCTGAGCAAGAAGCCCGATGTGGGACTCGATCCCAGGGCTCTGGGATCATGACGTGAGCTGAAGGCAGCTGCTTAACTAACTGAGCCACTCAGGCCTCTGGCCCTTTTAGTTTTATGCGTTTCTGGCAACATGCTTATTTGATGATTTTATTGATGTCTGAGATTAGGTCCCCTGTATGTGCCCCCGCCCCTTCCCTGCTTTTAGCCCCTAGCAAACCAATAGGTCACATGTTTTGAAAATCTTCCTCTCCCCTCTCCACTCCTAGCCTTCAGGGTGTGTTACATATGCAGACTCTAGGGATGTACTTGTCTGTAGAGTCTGAACTCCAGAAGGCAAAGAGATATGGGTGGAAGTGATTTGGGGTCAGTTGTCTCTCGTGTAATATTCCTCTTCAAAAGTCTGTGGCATTACTGAGATTTTCTCCTAGCGCCTAATCCTGAGTGTTTGGAACCTGTCATTTTAAACTGCACAGAGTCTAAAGAAACTTAGCTACATTCCAGGACACAGTTGACTAAACAGCCTCAGACACGGCCATTTTCTGATGATGGTTACGGGCCAGCCTTGGCTTTGCACTCTGATCTAGGGAGTACATCCTCATCTCTGAGAAAGGGTAGAATGTGCTAGTTAGGGCCACGAGTCTGCCAAAATTGTGGTGGTGCTGGTATGTCTGAGGTGTGCCGGAATGGGATCAGGACTTAAAAAGAGAAATAATGTGTATTCCATAGTGGAAGGAGAAATGGCCCGTGTATGCCACATTTGTAACGCCCCAAGTATCCGTTCCTCGCTACCGTGTTTTCCAAAGCCCATTTTACCGTTTCCTTCTGACCTCCTCCCTGGGAGAAAGGTTAGGTAGCACTGTCGTCCTTGCACTCCTGATGAGGACGCGGAGACAAGGACAGGTGGACTGCCTTGCCTCGGACCCCGGAATAAGGCTGGCGGGAACCTGCAGAGCCAGGGCTGTCTTGGGGAAGGTCCTCTTAACAGGCAGGAAAAGCTCCCAGCCAAGGAAAGAGCATCTTGCTCAGCCGTATTCATGTAAGTCCTGTTTGGGGGCTGCTGAGCCAGAGAGCGCCCGACACTTCAAAGTCACGGTTCCAAGATCCTTGACCGATAATCTGCTTTGCTGCCTTGAGCTGAGCCCTAAGAGTGATGGATGGCAGAAGTGGATTATTTTTGGCTCAGCTGCTCCATCCTGGCAAGGGGCCTTTAAATGTAAACCTGACATCTACAAAGGGTTTCAGAATCTGATGTCATTTTCTGCTTACAATTCACATGTTGGCCTGTGCTATGGATGGGGTTACCGGTTATGTGAGGGTCATGTTCCTGTTCGAAGCTCCCTATAGAGATGGCTTCAAGCACAGAGGGTCCTTGCATCCTCTTCCACCACCCCCACCCCCCCCAGCAGACCAGCTAGAGCTTGAATTCTCTTGACTCACCGCATGCAGGAAAGCAGCAGGTCCTCACTGGCTTAATCCCCACCTTGCTGCTTACAAGTTAGTCTAAGGCTGATGGAGTCCTTCTTTGTGAGCTTTACATCTTCTCAGCCAAAAAATGGAAACAGCCACTGTTAAGGCTAAAAAGCCACATTAATAGAAGAATCCACTTCAGAGATGGAAGGAGATGAATCTGCATCCAATCCGGTGGGAGTTGGCACGTGGTTTCGGAATGCGTGGCCACTGTGCCCACGCCACCCGGCCCAGCCTTGTTGGTGCTCGGTTCTGTGCATCTTAAAATGTGAGGTGGAGCAGAGATTTGTCGTCTGGGGCTTGGAACTCTACACATTTTCTTGGACTGAGCCACTGATTTTCGTGGAAATCAAAGCCAGATATGGTGAGGGGGTGAGGCCAGTCTGACCTGACCTTTATCTGTGTTTGGTCTGGAACAGGGGTCCCCGGTCACCTCCCTTGTGTTCTTCCTGGATGGAACAAGACAATAAACAGGGTGTGTGTGAAGCCCAGGACTCAGCAGACAAAGGGATGGGCTCCGATTTTGAGAACGCCGAAGACAGAGAACGGGACCCAGAAGAAAGAGGAATGGGCTCTGACCCCCAGGACGCAGACAAGAGAGAAGGCCCCCCAGAGCAGGAGCTGGGCTCTAGCCCACCCGATGAAGCTCTGGGAGGGGACCCAGAGGAGAGGGAACTGGTGTCTGACATCTGCCCAGGTGAGGAAAAGCTGCCTTTTCCGTGGAAGTTGCCCCCACTCACAGTTCCTTCTAGCTCCTCTTGAGTTAGAAGCGGCCGCAGCGTTCTTTGTGGGAGAACCCTCTAGCAGAGGCCATTCCAGCCCCGGATTCTGTACCACCGTGAGCCTGAGGAACATCTTTTCCTTCAGTCCCGTCTGAGGTGGGCTGTTTTGGTAAACGTGGATGAAGAGGGTAGCTCACTGGTGCCGCACTTCACAGTGCACTGAACACTGCTCTAGATTAACACTTGCAATCACACAAGAGGGAACACAGCTAAAATCAGAACCTGCCTCATCAGGTTGTTGGGGGAGTTTAGATGAGTTGCTGCATGGGAAGACTTATCACAGCAGTGAGCTAACAAAGTAGCCAGATGTTTGTAGTTACACTCATCATGGTCTTTGTTTGCAGATAAGTAAACTCAGTGGTAAGTGACCTGCCCGGGTTTATATGGCTAACACCCAAAGTGCTCAAGGCCTCTGCCAAATCCCTGGCTATTCCTGACCTGGAAAGAGGAAGTGCTGGCCCTCCCCTCCTCCATCCACTTCCTTGGTTCCATCTCTGGGCATTTGTTGCTTTATACTGCTCTGTGCATGCCTTAGGGACAGAAATGAACTGAAATGCCTTGCGGTCAAGACTAATGAGGTTACATTCCCTCCCCTGTGACACATCCCAGACTTCCTGCTGCTCTTTGTTGCAGTGTACACAACACCTAGTCTTTCATATCTTAGTAACTTTCTGGAGTGCCCTCTGCTCAGGGTTAAGCAGCCAGAGACAGGTGTGTGTTCTGGAAGTCTCTAAGCTGGGATCACCAAGCTCTAGGTCCTGTGCTCGCTCCTCCTGCCTGACTTACATAGTAAAGCCCTTAAGTTGGGTGTGTTTGGTTTGTTGTTCGACCCCCAAGTTATATTTTAAAAACCAGCCCATTACCTGGTTAGGATGGGTGATCTTTTCTTGTGGTTGGCTGAAGTGGCCTTGTCTTTTGAGGCCAGGGCCCTGAAAGGAACTGGGAGCTGTGAGACTGAGCTAACGTCTCCTGAGATCCCACAGAGTCCCACCTGGCCCATTTCAAGCCGACCGTCAGGGCTTCAGATGCCTGTGCTCCAGCAGGGCCTCAGGTACAGTGGGTGGGACCTGGGCCCCAGAGACAGTTGCTGCAAGAACTGGCCAGCCAAGGGGTGGGCGAGTGAGCTCTGCCTGGGTTTTTGAGCACACTCTCCTGTAGGCCTTCCTCAGGAGGCACTAGGTGGGCAGGAGGCCCTTGGAGAGAGAGGTTGAGAGTACCTCCGGGAGGGTGGCCCACACTCTTACTGAGACTGGCCTCCGCTGGGTTTGCCCCTTGAGCATCAAGTATAATCACGCCCACTACCACCTTTTCTGTTGCAGAGGGACTGCTGAGTGAGGAAGAAGGGACTGCCCTCCGCGAAGATGATGATTACCAATCTGGTGTAGCTGAGATGGCTATGTTCCCGGGACTGTCAGAGTCCGACAGCATTTCCCGGAGCCCTGGGGAAGAGGAGGAGGAGGAGAGCGCTGGGGAGAACCGGCTGGACGAAGAGGAGCAGCCGCCCCCTCCCATGCTCCCCTGGAGGCGGCACCTCTCCCTGGGGAGTCGGCACCGGAGCGACAAGGCCGCCCACCGCCGCTTCCGCCGGCTCCATCACCCCATGGCCATGGACCTCGGGGAGCTCGACAGCCTGATGGCCAGCATCATGGACGCGCCCACCATCTGCCCGGACTGCGGGGAGAGCTTCAGCCCCGGCGCCGCCTTCCTGCAGCACCAGCGCATCCACCGCCTGGCCGAGGCCGCCGCCGCCGCCAGCCTGGAGCCCTTCGGCTTCGCGGGCGAGTGCGGCGCCGTGGTGGGCATGGTGGGCGTGGGCATGGGCGTGGCGGGGGGCTTTGGGGCGGGGCCCGCGCTGGCCCGGCCCCCGCGCGAGAAGCCCTTCCGCTGCGGGGAGTGCGGCAAGGGCTTCAGCCGCAACACCTACCTGACCAACCACCTGCGCCTGCACACGGGCGAGCGGCCCAACCTGTGCGCCGACTGCGGCAAGAGCTTCAGCTGGCGCGCCGACCTGCTCAAGCACCGGCGCCTGCACACGGGCGAGAAGCCCTACCCGTGCCCCGAGTGCGGCGAGGCCTTCAGCCTCAGCTCGCACCTGCTGAGCCACCGGCGCGCGCACGCGGCGGCCAGCGGCGCGGGGGCGGCGGCGCTGCGGCCCTTCGCCTGCGGCGAGTGCGGCAAGGGCTTCGTGCGCCGCTCGCACCTGGCCAACCACCAGCGCATCCACACGGGCGAGAAGCCGCACGGCTGCGGCGAGTGCGGCAAGCGCTTCAGCTGGCGCTCGGACCTGGTGAAGCACCAGCGCGTGCACACGGGCGAGAAGCCCTACATGTGCTCCGAGTGCGGCGAGACCTTCAGCGTCAGCTCGCACCTCTTCACGCACAAGCGCACGCACTCGGGCGAGCGGCCCTACGTGTGCCGCGAGTGCGGCAAGGGCTTCGGGCGCAACTCGCACCTGGTGAACCACCTGCGCGTGCACACGGGCGAGAAGCCCTTCCGCTGCGGCCAGTGCGAGAAGCGCTTCAGCGACTTCTCCACGCTCACGCAGCACCAGCGCACGCACACGGGCGAGAAGCCCTACACGTGCATCGAGTGCGGCAAGAGCTTCATCCAGAGCTCGCACCTGATCCGCCACCGCCGCATCCACACCGGCAACAAGCCGCACAAGTGCGCGGGCTGTGGCAAGGGCTTCCGCTACAAAACGCACCTGGCGCAGCACCAGAAGCTGCACCTGTGCTAGGGCCTGGCCGCGGGGAGGCTGCCCTGGGGCGGCGGGGGTGGGGGGGTGGGGGGCAGGAGCATGTGGGGAGTAGCGGTTCTGGGGATAGACCATGTAGAGAGAAATGGGAAAGGGCGGGAGGGACAATCTGAGAGTGACTGGGGAGTCTCTGTTGGTGTTATGGGGTCTTGAAGGGGAGGGTCGAGTCAGCGTGGTTCTTTTGGGGTGTTATGTTTTGCCTGCCTCCTCCCCAACGAGGATGTGCTTGGGCCATGACTTCTTCAGATACACACAGTAGGGGGTGAAGAGCACGGAGGAGCAGGCACTTTGAGGACCTTGAAGAAGGGAAGTTAGGGGAGTAGGGGAGTGAATAGGACTGCACAGCACGCAATGGAGTAGGTCGGGCTGTGAGGGCCTGTGGGCATCGGGAGAGGGTGTGGTTAGAGAGAGGGTCGGGGGTAAAATAAAAGGCGGGTATGAATCCTTCTGTCTTGGTCTCACCAGGTGTTAAGCCACTGTTTGCCCTGTACCCCCCACATCAGCCGTAGTCTCATGAAAAGTAGAGGAATCTTGTGGATCCTATGGGAGAGGATATGTAGTATATTCTTCCCTTCCTTTCTCTGAGCCACAGTTAGCTGCTATTTTGAGGCCTCCAGGGGAAACTGGGCGGGGAAAGCTTACAGGCTCTGATTTCAAGGGCAGAATTGAGGTTTGGAAATTCGTTGGTAACTGGCTTTAAGATCACCTGGGAAATCTTGATCCTGCCCCTGGTTCTTTGCTACTTCCTCTAAAGTAGTCTAGCTTCATGCTGGGTCAAGGTGGTCTATGTGGATGTCAGGTGTTAGGTGTGTGCCAAGCCCGGTATTTCAGGTCTCGCTTGTGATCTTCTAAGTGCAGGGAAATGAAACAGCCCCAGCTATGTGTGACTTTCCCTTTCCCAGGTCAGCATGATGCTTGTTTGAAGTGAATCTCAGATCAGCAACAGTTGCCCCTGTGACCTACTACAAAAGTCATCTAGCTCAGAGTTTTGCTAGCCTTATGTGAGAAATCCAGGAGAGAAAGCGTTCACATGTGGGGGTACAAGGTTTCTTTGTCTCGTTTGTCTTCACTCTGTATCCAGTGCCCCCCTCCCCCTTGGTAGTAATGGGGAGGTAATCGAACAGCTCCCTCCATCCATATTGATACAGGCTTTTGGTCTGAGTAGAGATCTCTTTTATCTACGCAGGGAGGCACAGTAGAAAGCTCGAGGCTTTACACGAGGAAGGCACAAGCAGGGAGAGATGTAAGTGCAAAATTGCCAAATAGCACAAGCAATGAATGTTTTCTGGTTGTTATATAAATGCCAAAATAGCACTTTTGTATTTGTAAAGTGCTTTATGCTTTTTAATGATTGTTAGTTGTTTCTCACACCTTTGTGAGGTAGATCAGTATTATGACCCCTGTCATAGGGAAGACCTGGGGACAGGACTACAGCAGGCTGTTTGGAAGAGAGGCTGATGACCGTGGGGATAGGTACGGTCTGACCTTTTGTGTTCTCCTGCTCAGCTGCTAGAAAGACTTAACCTGTCATGATTTATATAATAGAATGAAGACACTGAAAATTCTTAATGCTTCATGGAAAACTTAAGGCTAGTCTAGTAGGGCCAAAGATGTCCTTATTGACAAAGCTGGTCTTTGTCACATAATTAGGGTGTCTTAGGTTTGTTCTGTTTCTAGTAGGGGGCTGTAGTTAGACGACTCTTGTACAGAATTTGGTGACCTATACTGAAAAATCCCTCCCCTAGGTTAGCCTTTAGAAGTTAGAGTTGTGGAAAGCAGTCCGGTTTTCTTCACTAGTGATTGTTAGTTGCTCTGTACTTTTCATGGAAGCATCTTCCCAAACTGTTGGACACACTTGAAAGAAAAGAAGAAAAACTGCAAGATTGTTTTCACAGTTTTAGCAAACTTTCTGCGGATGCTGGTAATTTATACTTGATCAATTGTATTTTAGCAAAGAACCTCCTTGGGGACTGTAGGGAAGCATGTTTTCGTCCTTACAAAAACACCTTCTAAAAAAAAAAATCCTGAGAATTCTGGGCTTGTACAATGCCTGTTGATCTTGCCCTCTTAATCAGTTTATTGTTATTTACAAATGCAAATAGATTTTCAAAAGATAATTTTGCAAGACACTAATTCTTTATTTTCTTTTAGTTGAGTAATCTGAGCAAAGTCAATGTCCATTATTTATTCTGATTCTTTATCCTGAATACTAAGTGTATAGGACTCCTTTGAAAATAATATAGCCAATTTGTAGGTGACCTTATTCCTTTGTGTGTTTTTTTATGCACATCTACCTCTCCCAGATATTTTACGTTCTCTCAAGTCTGTGCCTATGAAATCTCATGCAACTTTTGATTATTCATGGATTGATTATCCACTTTTTGGGTTATTTGGCCTTTTGCTGCCATTGTACTCTGTACAGTCTTATCTGCAGCTGTTACGTATGGGCAGCTTTCAAGAAAGAGTCCGAGAGGGAAAGGAGACTGAAGCAAATACGAAATAATTTGGTAGCAGTGGAAATGTTTGGATTTCATTGACCTCTCTTCTTTCAAGTACCACGGGTAAGAGATTCAGCTACCACTTCAGCATCCGTTTGATGAGCAGATCCCTCAGCAGAAGAAAACAGGCCAACCACCAACACCCCCGCTCTAATGGTGCATTTACAATGTGATTCCATTTTTCTTACACTTCTTCAGGGAACGTAGCTGCATTAAGTGAATTTAAATGCAGTCAGGAAGTTGGTTCTTGTATCTGGTTCGAGAATAAGAGTTTTTCTTCAGCAAGCCCTGTTAACTGTGATGCACCCTTAAAAATTCTAATTTGAAGACTCCTTCCATCAACTCATTCATGCTGGTGGAGGCAAGTGTATCATTTGTTTCCTGGGGAGTTTGGTCAAGTGCAGGCTGCTCTTTGCTTAGCAAAAGCCAGAGCGGTTTCGGTAGGTTAAATGGCTTGATTCATTCTTGAGCCCTGAGTTGGAAAGAGAAGATGAGAAGTTAACCCCTTGAGCCATGTGGTTTCTTCAGGATCAAGAGGCTGTACATATGTGAGAAAGTACAGATGAAGAACCTGTGTTCATAGACAATCTGAACTGTGTTTCTGAAGTTTGTGCACATTTTCCTTCACTGTAATGTTATTTTACAGCTGTCTGTTAAGATAGTGAATAATTTAATGATCCTAAAAGTAACAGGTTTTGTGTGAGTGTGTGCTTGTATATGTGAGAATTGCCTTATTTTCAGGT
>CM053606.1:87687005-87727187 GCA_028646535.1 Procyon lotor | reverse complement strand
ATATGTGAGAAAGTACAGATGAAGAACCTGTGTTCATAGACAATCTGAACTGTGTTTCTGAAGTTTGTGCACATTTTCCTTCACTGTAATGTTATTTTACAGCTGTCTGTTAAGATAGTGAATAATTTAATGATCCTAAAAGTAACAGGTTTTGTGTGAGTGTGTGCTTGTATATGTGAGAATTGCCTTATTTTCAGGTTGTTTTATTTAATGATGGTTCCCTGGACAGCGTTCTGGTGTTCAGCAACCAATATGGAATATTTGTCATTAAATCCATATCAGTCTTCTTTCATGTCATTCTTTCTTCTTTGTCATCCATTCAGTGTCACTGAGATCCGTATACAGAAGCTTATTGTCTGGTTGAACAGGGGTCCGCAAACTACTGAATCTACCCTATCTCCCTTTGCAAGTAAAATGTTCCAGGTTCTGGATTACGGTCCTCTCCGTATGACCTTGCTCACATGTTGCCTGTGGTTGGTTTTGCTCTACCACAGCAAGGCTGAGTCTTTGTGACAGAAGCTACATGGCCCACATTCCTTTTTTTTTTTTAAGATTTTGTTTATTTATGTGACAGAGAGAGATCACAAGTAGGCAGAGAGGCAGGCAGAGAGAGAGGGGAAAGCAGGCTCCCCGCGTAGCAGAGCCCGATGTGGGGCTCGATCCCAGGACCCTGAGATCATGACCCGAGCTGAAGGCAGAGTCCCCAACCCACTGAGCCACCCAGGCGCCCCACATGGCCCACATTCCTAAAATGTTTACTCTCTGGATCTTAACAAACAAATGTTGCTGACTCCGGTGTTCAGATGTCCCGGTGCATCCTAGATCATCCCGGAACTGGCTGACGTCTACACACTCTGCCTATTTTAACCAATAATTCAGCAGGGCACTTCCGTACTCCTGTGGCTTCAGGATGTTGGGAAATGTGTGAACGCTATGCCACTGGTATCGGTTTCTTCCTTCCTTAGAGCAACCAATCTGTGGGGCATTTTGATAGGCAGTGGAGAAAGTCGATATGGGGAAGGGGGGGCAGTCTTAGGTCTCACCCCAAATCTACTAAAAACAATGTATTCCTGAGTCCCATCACAAAGTATTTTCTTTCCCTCAGCTCTCAGAAAGGTAACTTAATGGCTATTGATAATACTGACTGAACTTAACCAGCCAGACTGGCCTTTTACTTAAAATATTTTTTAGCAGGTCTGTGCCCAACCTCAGGCAAACAAGACAACAGTTTGTAAGGAAGGGATTCACAAGAAACAGAAAAGATGAAGCATGAAAAGCACTTTATGTTCTTGTGATGATCACAAGCACCTCCTTGTGTGAATGTCCGCCAGCCCTTTCCTGCCTGGCAAGGCCTGTGGATTTCGGGTCCCAGTCGTAGAAGGAGGCACTCAGTAGAGTGTTTGCAACCTGCCTCCCTAAGCTTGACTATTGAGGTCTGAAGCAACCTCCAGTCTAGCTCCTGGTCCCTAGGAAAACTACTGAACCAAGTATTTGAGGTATTTGTTCCTTGCTCTGTGGGGACATAGCAGTGAACCTGGACTTCTGGGCTATGCCACACGAGAGGATGCTGGGCCTGAACTTGCTAGCGCAGGGCTCTGTCTGCGTTCCAGGTGGAGAAGATGTATCTGGTCAACTTGGGATTCTTTGGGCTGAATTAGTTTGAGATCAAGATTTCGTTAATCTAACCTTAACTATATAGTAGAATTACCTGGAAAGCTTAAAAAACAGACCTCCCCCGCCCAAAACAAAAACAAAAACGGAGCGCCTGGGTGGCTCAGGGGGCTAAGCATCCAGCTCTTGATTTCAGCTCAGGTCATGGTCTCAGGGTTGTGAGGTCTCAGAGTCTCAGGTCTCAGCTCCTGGGGGAGGAGCCTGCATAAGATTCTCTCTCTCCCCCTCCCTCTTCCCCTTTCTGCCCTTAAACAACACAACCACCACCAACGGCAAAACCCGACAACAACCAAAAAATTGGTCCAGACATGGGTCTGGGGTGAAGTCCAAGTACCTGTAATTTTACAGACCTCCTAGGCAACTTTTATATGCAGCCGGGACTGAGGAGTCCATAGGACCAATTAGCCACCTTCGTTCTTTCTTGGGGATTACAGTAAGTGAAACTAAAAAGACTCACACCCTCTCCTCTGCTAAAGGTAGGGAGGTAAAGGGTATTGTCAGTTGCAGCAGTCTTTGCTGCCTGCCCACTCCTGCTAGGCCTACTTTTCATGTACACCTTCCCCACGTAGATAATAAGTAAGGGCCCGGAGAAGTGCCTGTTTTCGCCATTCATCAGATAATGCCAGATGGGCGTCATGGACTGCTGCCGGCCTTTCTTTGTCTTTGCCAATCGTAGACTGCTGGCCTTCCCTTCTTTCTGATCTTCATTCCGTCTCAGCTCACTTAACAAAGCAAAATTCCATGCATTACTCCCTTTCTGAGCTGCCCTTGGCAATAGAATTGTTTTCTGAATTTTGCTCCTGGAGGGAAAGGGGAGGAGCTCACCCATCAGGTCTCCGGCTTGAGCACACCAGAGAGTTCCTCTCTTTCCTGGCCAGAGCCTCGAGTATCTGCGGATTACAGTTCCCTGCTGGTCGCCTCATCTCACCCAAAGCCCATTCCCATGGTTTTTAGTTTCCAGGGGCCCCAATGGGATCCCGGCGACTGTTCCCGATACGTCTGCATCCCCCTTGGTGACCTGCCGCCTCATCGCAACCATAGCTGCTCAGCTCCGGAAACCAAAGAGTCGGGTGGCTAGGTATTTCATGTACCAAACTGGCCTCCACACGTCTATGTTTGGAGGGGGTTCGTGCTAAGTGAAAGGACTGAACGGTCCCAGGCCAGGCCTCACCAGCTGCTGGAAACTAGGGGCTCCCTGAAAGCGGTTTGACATCATTTATTCACAGAAGAGGCTCCCCTAAAATGCCTTCCCTGACCCATGAGGACTGGAGTGGCTCTTCTGCAGAGATGTTTCCTGAATGTCCCGGACACATTTCCTGTGTATGGGCAGCCTCCCTGGTGCCCCGAGGCTGTGGCTCATCAAGAGCGGAGACCCGGAGCAGCTCACTCCATAAGCACGCTGAGCGCCCCTTGATGCTGGGGGTACAGGTGAGAGAGAGAGAGAGAGAGATGCTCACATGTTCTAATGCTCCAGAATGGGACAGGGGAAGGCTGGTTTTGCTCTCTGCATAACATCGAACCCAGCTTCCTGGTGGTGAATCATTTTGCAAACCCTGAGTGTGACTTTTGGGTTTTGGCTCCCAGTGGGGGAAGGAAGAACTCTGAGATACCAAGGCGGCAGGTGTTAACGCCTGGGTGAGGTGGGGGCCTCCAGCTAAGTAAGAGGGGGCCACAGCAGACTTTCTGCAGAGGATGTGTGCCGCGGTCACTGCTGCGGCAAATCAGGCAATGTCCATTTTCTCCAGCTTTGGAGGGTGGCGGAAAGAGGCAGTGTGGCCTTGGAGGGGTTAACAAAGCAAGGGGCTGCTAAGGGACCTGGCTGGACACTTCGGTCACGGGTGTTCGAAGGTGCGTGAGTAAAGCCAGGACTTCGAGGCTCCACCTCCAGGCTTCCACCAAAGCGACTCTACTGCTCTCTGGGTTAATGTCAGTGGACACAGTAGGGGTCACGGACGTGACTTCACAGCCAGACAGCTGCTGGACTGAGGGAGCCACTGCCTAACGTTGCTGCAGCCTTCGCTGGGCACCTCAGATAGACTTGATCTTGGCCTCGTTGGTCCACTGGAAAGATGCCGGTGTGAGGTGTGGGGAGAAGATCAAATGGAATCACAAATGTGAAGCTTCCAGAAGGTTTAGGGGCTGTGCAAATATTAGGAAACAAGGCAGTTGCAGCGCAGTTGTCCCGTAGCCTGGCTCCTAGGGGTCTAGAAGGAGGAGAAAAGCAGTTGCTTGTCTGCAGAACTGCATCCTCTCTGATTTCCAGCTCCTATGCGGGGGCGGGGTGTGGGGATGAGGGGATGGGAGACCATGGCCTTCACTCCTTTCCCGGGGACAGAGGAAGAATGGAGGAGTCGGTCCTGCTGTCCTCGGAGGGAGGAGTGCAGGACACAGCTCTGGCCGTGCTCTTGAGCAAGGCTCCGATTTCTCTGGGCCTGTTTTCCCCTTCAAGCAACACCATCTCTATGGACTCTCCCCACTCTAGGGTCTGGTGGTGGTCGGAGAGCTTAAAACTTGGGAAACATCCACAGCTCAACACGAGAATGTCACTAAAGCTCGTCTAAGTCCACGTTAGGTTCCGGGGCTCAGGTGTGACCCGACTGCCAAGGAGGGAGCGAATGCGCTGGTGGCCTCCTGCTTGGTCCGGCCTTGGTCGTCTGCAATCTGGAGGGGTGCTGTGCCCTGTACAGATGAGGAGCCAGACCCCTGGCTGGGGCAGGGCTGGGGCAGGGCTGGGGCAGGGCTAGGGAGCTGCTCTGCCAGCTCCAGCTTTGCACAAACGCACAGCTGTGTTGTTCCCAGGTGTTACCGGGAAGCCTCGCTGCAGAAGCAGGGCGGTGCCAGCAGTGGTGGGACCGCTTACCATTGTCCCGTATCATTGGGACGGACCCTAGACAGGAGCCGCAGCCTTCAATGTGCCGGTAAGGAAACAGACCCAGGAGAGCAGAGAGAGTTGCATAACTTGGAAAAGGGCCGAATTGGAAGAGAACCCAGGTGTTCACTCCTGTTGCAGAAATGGAAGCTTCTACAGAGAGAGAAGAGTCTCTTCTCTTTTGCCCTTGTCTTCCCCAGCCTTCCCTGGCCCGGGCTACTTTTGTTCCTGTCCTGGAAAGCACCTGCTTGTCTCTGTTCCTCCGAGACCAGCATTCCACGAGCTGGGTCGGCGGCCTGCGTGGGCTCCACAGAATGATCAGGCAGCTGGGGTGCCCGTTAAGCCTGACCCCCCACCCCGCCCTCTTTCCAGGTAGTCTCTCTTATCCCTATTTCTTTTTCTTTAGCAAATATGCTGGCTCTGTGCCTTCTTGGCCTCCAGGAGGCTGTGCCTCTCCTACCCATTCTGAGCACTGTGCTCTCAGGCCAAACTCAGGGCAGCAAATATAAGGTCAGCAGTACAAGCAGGCACAGAGTCCCTAGCCTTGTCTTGTTTGGGGAACTCATACTTGGACAGTCTTCACTCCATTCCCTCCAATCCCGTTTATTTTGATCCCTTCCCTTTCCTTTCTTTTCTTTCATTTATTTGCTTTTCTTTAAATATTTAATTAATTAATTAATTTTTAAAGATTTTATTTATTTATTTGACAGAGAGAGACACAGCAAGAGAGGGAACACAAGCACGGGGAGAGGGAGAGGGAGAGGGAGAAGCAGGCTTCAGGGAGCCTGATGTGGGACTCGATCCCAGGACCCTGGGATCATGACCTGAGCCAAAATCAGGAACAAGTCACTTAACCGACTGCGCTACCCGGGCCCTCCCAGAATCTCTTTCTTTAAGAGCATCATCTTCCTTCCTTCACTCCTTGCGTATGGACCGGGTGCTCGCTCTGGGCCAGATGTGGGAATACAGCTGTGTGCAGGTCGTCAGCACAGGGTCCTCGTGGTGCCTTCCAGAGTCCACGGTCTAGACAGGGAGACGCACTAGTTCATAAGCAGCCACCTGGACTGTGTGACTAGTGCCTAGTGGAGACACACGCTTCGCCCCTCCCTGGAAGACTAGAGACTCTCTAGGGGAGGCCCGCTTAAAGCATGAGGACAAGTTGGCCATGGTGGGAGCATGGTGGGTGTGGCTGGAGTGTCTCCAGGTGGGGGTTTGAGACATGTCAGTAGCTATAAAAATCCCCCCCCACCGATATCCTGCGTTGCTCCAACCCTATGTTGCCTGGCCTCAGGTGCCCCTGCTGTAAACGTTCCTCTTTCCTTTACCACGGGGCTTCTAGTGTGTTCTTGAGAGGCCTGCACCCTAGCCCAGCTCTGCTCCTGATTTATGGGTGACCTTGGGAAAGTCACTTTACTACTCAGGCCTCAGTTTCCTCATTTGTGAAATGAGGAGGGGAAGGAGCCCATAGCTAAACGCTGATCTAGGGCTTACTTTAGCTCTAAAGTCTGAACTCCGCAAACACTTTGATCTGTCTCGGGGGGTGAAGGGGGGGTGGGCAGGGAGCCTCCCGGGTTTACCTGTGATTAGGAAGGAGTTGTTTTGCCTACTGATGAAAGAAATGCTCATAGTCAAGACTGGCCGCTTAGTTCCTGAGGCTCGGGGCAAAATCATGCTAGCCCCACGCCCTCGAAACTACCCTGCTTACTTGTAACTGAGCCGGTGACTACAGATTCCAGCTGGTGCCAGGGGGAGTTCCAGTCCTGGCGCATGCAAAGGATATTCCTGCCTCAGTAAGGGCAGGGTCTGTACTCAGAGGACAGAGCCAGGAGCCCATGTGCCCACCCACTGTGGTCGGCCCCCTATTTTGGAAGAAGGGCTGACCTTGCTCGTGCAAGTTCTTTGTTTCTTGAGGAAAGACTGCACTCTTAATTAGTGGGGAGCTTCAGGTTTCTAGAACAGACTGGTGACTGTTCCAGAGTTTGCAACTGACCCCAGGGTCCCCTGCCCTTGGGGACGGAGTGGCCAATCCACTTTTTGTTAATCCTCCCCTCCCCCTCCACTCTGTCATAATGAGTCTCTTTCATGCCTGGAAACACCAGCTCCCATTCCCCCCACTCAATACCCTTGTGTGGGATCCCCTGATAAAGGACGACTCCCCGCAAACTTCCTTCGGAGTCCCTTGATGCTTTAAGAGGCACTGTCAGTAACCACGTTCATCACTTGAGGAATGAGAGATTTTCTTCTTCTTCTTTTTCTCCTGATGGGCTTTTCTTCCGAATTCAGTTTTTAAACCTAGAATGTCCTTATTTTTGTAGTCTAAAAACTCTCTGGGCATTACATTGTTTCAGATCGTACATCTAATTTCTAGTCCCCTGAAAAATCTTACCAGTTACCTTCTGCCTTCATAAACGTCTTTCGCTCTCACATTTCTTTCAACTGCTCACTCTTCCTACAGGGCAGATGGATTGCTCCTGCTACCCCACATCCCCAGCCTCTTCGGGTTCATTGATTTCCTGACGTTATCTCTAAATTCCTTCTTGCCTTGTCATTGCTTCAGCCTCCCTGGCTCCCTTCCCTCCCCATCTCAGCAATTCCGTTTGTTTGCGTTTTGTCTGCCTATCTATCCATCCATCCGTCTATCCATCCAACCGCCTACCCATCCGTCCGCCTGTCAGTCCGCTATCCATCTGTGTGCCTGCTTTGTGTCAGGCACTGGCCCAGGTACTAGGGACACAGAGATGAAATGGCGAGTTGCTGCCCTCAAGGACGAGCCGGCGTGGTGGAGGAGGGCAGGATATATACATAATCACCATGCAATTAGATATGCACTCGGCACGCAGATGATCAGTGGAAACTCTGGGTGGTGACTAGCACTTGGGAGGGATATGCTGGCAGGAGCGGTGGGCAGGGCCTGAGCAGGAGGGACACGGTGCTTTAGTACCGGAGTACTGGAAAAGCGCAGTATTTCCAGGAAGTATTCCGGTATTTCCTGGCGTAAAGTTGGGGAATCCGGAGATAGGGCAGGAACTGGTGACGGTGTAGTCCAGAGATGTGGGCAGGGGCTAAATCTCCAAGGGCCTTATCTGTTCTCCCGAGACACTCAGGGCTCTCCTAAGGGTCCTGGATGGTTTTTAGGTCAGGGGCAGACATGGTCAGGTTTGATGTTGGGTGGACAACTCAGGGAACAAGGATGCAAGGGGATTTATTTCATGGTGACTCTCAGAGGCAGGGAGGCCGGGCAAGAGACAATGATGGCCTGAACCAGGCCGGGTTCCTAGGAAAGGAGGGGATACCCTTAGCAGGCACTTTGGAGGGGAAGTGGGGAGGACTTACTGGTAGTCTGGAGGAAGAGTGGGCGAAGGACTCCTCAGGTTTCTGGCTTGGGAGAGTGGGTGCGTAGAGGGTGCTGTGACCCTATTTGGGCATTTCCTGAAGTAGTACTCTCCCTTCTGCCTCAGGCTGGCCCCAGTTGCCTTCTGCATCCCGTTTTGTTAACGCTACATAAATCAGGCCTTATTTCTTGCCGAGATTCTTAAGCATCCTCTTAATCTCTTCCAATCCATCCTACACACCGGTGCCGAAGTATAATCTCCAGGTTCTTTAGCCTGACTGTCAATATGCGTTGCCAGTGAGGGCCTGGAGACGTGCTCTATGCCCTTAATAAGTATGATTTTCCACAGGAAGCGAGGCATATTACATGTAAAGTAGCTGAATGTCAAATGGTCTTTAGAAGGGCAAATGAATTGTGCTCTGAGGGGAAAGAAGGAAGGAGGCAGAGTATCTCCTAGCGGTGACCCCAGGTGATCCTGGTCTTTCCCCATCATATCTTTCCAGGTGTGTCTTCCATTCTCCCTGACACCTGTGCTCTCTGGTCTGTCCACACCGCCTGAAAGGGACTCCCTTCTCCCACCTCTGACTCTTGGCAGACTTCCTTGTCTCTGCCTAGGATACATCCCCCCCCACCCCACATTTCCGCCTGTTGAAATCCTAGCCATCTTTCAGTATTCAGCCCAAATGCCAGCACTTTATGGAGTCCCCTACCCCGATGGGATCCTCTTTCTTAATGGCCTTGGTACATTTTTACTGCCGCATCTCGCATGAGCCTGGGAACAGAGACGGAACCCTGAAAGGCTTAACTGTGGGTCTGGCCTGCAGATGTGTTTCATGAGTTTTTACTCTTGTTTTTTTTTTTTTTAAATCAAAATTAATTTATTCACAAAATCACAACCAACATCAAACATACAGAAAAGCACAGACTATGCTGTAACCTATACCCAGGACCTACCGCCAAGAATGAACACCGCGCATTGCCCACTCTTTAAGAGATAAAATATTACACATACAATTGCTGCACCCGCCCACACATTCCCCAGAGCTGCTCTTCACACTGTTTTCGAAATTTAGAATTAGGTGCCAATATTTAGAAGTCGAGAGATTTCACATAAAGATTTGAGAAGGTTTTGCTTTCCTCGGAGAGTCCGAAGATCTGGGAACTTGGGGTGCATCCCGAGCCCTGAATCGGGGGAGGGGGGTGCGGCGGCTGCCACCTCCCAGGAGCAGAGAGTGTGGTCTCCTGCCCACCACAGTCTCCATCACTTCCCCCAAGGCCACTGGGCTCTAGCCCGCCTCACTCACAAAGTACCTGTGATTCGCTCCCGCGGATGTGTGAGTTTCACGTCTTTGCGTAGACCCCTGGCAGCCCTTTGATTACTCGACCTGAACCACTAACTCGCTGGATCACCTTGAGCAAATTACTCACCTCTCTGTGCTGCCCTTTCCTCAGATGTCCAATTAGGATCATTATATGAAATGTAGAAGGCAATACCTGGTACATTAATTCCGCTGCCCGTGGTCCATCGTGATCTTTGGTCCAAAACTCTAGGGGCTAGATGCGTTTTGAAATTCAGATTTCTTTTAGATTTTAATGAGGTAATAAAGTAATCTTGTCTATTACATAACACCCCCGGGAGGTTCTGGGCCTGCACTTTGTAATTGCAACACATTGAAATATCTTCAGGAGAAAAAGCACGGATATTCACATGACCTGTGATACAGACTTGGTTCACCGTCCTTATGGGAGCTTCCTGGGTGTAAGGGCGTAATCTGCAACTGGTTCCTACAGTCAGAGGGCAGGGAGAGACCTGAGGGGCCACTCTGGGTTGGTAGGCGGCAGATGTAATAAGCAAAGGGACCTTGCTTAAGAGGCTTATCTTGGGTGGCCCCAAGATGAACGGATCCTTGCGCCCATCTGCCAGATCTTAAAAGTTTATGTAGAGGCCTTCCCTGGGTTCGGTTACTGATACTGGGTGGGTGTTCTCAACACCACATCGTTATCTCAAGGCCGTGTCCTTGGAGTGGCCTCTAGGAATGGGAAAGGCAAGCAGGGCCCGCATTCCAAGGACAGTGGAGGGGGTGAGGAGCCTCCCAGGGCCCCAGTCCGGCCTGAGGGTCAATCGGGGGTCACATCTCTTGGATGATGATAGCTCCATCCATTTCAGGGTGGGCCAGGCTGCCTGGAGCTGTCAGGATGCCAGGGATGAGGGGGCCCATCCTGACCCCAGAGCTGCCCTGCTCTCATCTCAGACTACATTCAGCTCTTCCTTGAACATTTGGACTTCCTAATGAGAGGTCAGTAATGCTCTTTGTATGTTAATAAAGTAACTGAGAATTTTATACGTGGGGTGAAAGACAGGGTCCCTGGGTTCCTACAACAGCTCGTCTGGCCGGCCTTCTGGTCTGCCTCACCCCCTCTCACCCCTTCAGGCCCCCTGCCACCTTCCTGGGGACCCTTCACCCAGCCATTCACCCACCTGCCTGCTCCACCTCTGCCCTGAGGCCCTCCTCATTGTCCTCTCTGACACCCTAAGCTATCCAGTCTCCCCTGGGTAAACCCTTCCCACCTGGGAGGCCAGCCTCCTCACTCCCCTTCGCCCTCCATCCTTCCCACCTCCACCCTTCACCCTCTCCTTGGCACCACCGCTCAGGATCCTCACCTGTCTGGAACATCTCTCTCTTCTATCCGAGTCCCATCAGCCCTTAAAGGCCTAGCTGGGGCCCCTCTACTCTTTGGGGCTTCCCCACCCCACCCCCCAACATCAGGTGAGCTCCGATCTCTGGACTCGCCTACCCTTAAGGCTTAACCCAGGGGCTGAGCCTTTACCTGCACTTTGATTCATTCATTCACCCAGTGGCTCCTGCTGCATCCAAGCGGGGGAGGGGCCAGGAAAGGAAATGGGGGAGAAGGGGATGGAGGTGGAGACTGGAGGTGAGGAGGAATGGAAGGGGAGGAGAATGGAGGAGGAGAGAGGGAGGGAGAGGTAGGGAAGGTAGGGGGAGGAGAGGAGGGAAGAGTGCTTCTGCGCATTAGCTCTAAAGGCTGGGAGCCCTCAGTTCCGTGCCCAGTGTAAGTAAGAAGGGCCAACTTCATGGGCCCAAACATTCCAGGGCCTTTATGCTTATTCAGCCAGATCGCCAGCTCATCACCTCCCCTCTCCTGTCTCTGCTCCCACTGCCCTCCCTTGGCCTCTGGCCACAGTGGCCCTTCCTTTCCCTGTGAGAATCCCTGGGGGGTTCATAAATATGGAATCTCACCAGGCTAAAAACTCAGCTGAGGGGCCCTTGCCCCAGATTCCGCCCCGCTTCTTCCCTCCCATGGCTCCTGGCACACACGTGTCAAGGTGTGTGCTTCGTCCGGGAGGGGACAGGGGCTGCCCCTTGTGTTCTGTGCCCTGGAGGGAGGCAGGAGGGAATGTGTCCTTCTCCCTTACCTCCCACAGGACGGGGCCCACTCTGCTCTGACGGCCACTGCGGATCCTCTGGCCCTTGGGATTTTGAAGGTGATAGAAACCTTTGCCCTCACCAGAATATTTTTACCCTTTCTCCTTAGAATGAGAGCATAACCTCTCTCCTTTGCAGGAGAATTCATAATCCATGCAATCCCTAGGTAAGAAAGAACTCATCTGGATGTTGGGTGTGACCCTTCCGTGGTTCTGGTTGGTAGAGACTGGCAACAGCCCTGTGCGGGGCAGGTGGCTCTCACGTCCCACACTCCAAGCCCGACTGCCACCTCCTCACCCGTTTCAGGCCACCGGGTCTCTGCTGGCCCAGACTGTTTCTTTCGACTGCGGGTCCTCCGTTGAGCTGAGGACCGTGTCATCACTCAAGTCCCCAAAGCTGCCTTGGTCGGCCTCCTCTCCTGAGGGCGGCAGAGAAGGATGCTGGCTGTACAGGCCAGTGATGAAGGGGAAGATGGAGGGAGAGGGCAGAGGCTGGGGAGGTAGAGGGATAAAGCCTCATTCCAGCAGGCAGTGTGAGAGAGAGATGGGGAGAGGAGAAAACAGTAGGGAGGAGTTGATTCTGCAGAGGGAACGGAGGTGGTAGACCGCTTTGTCTCTTGCACCGGGTAGGGGACAAAGTTTTAGAGGCATTCACACCTGTTTACTTTCCTGGAAACCCATGGTGTGGTTTCATGATGTGATTTGAAAGGTTAGATACAGGCTGCGAATTGCCAGGGTGGCCCCGGTGTGTCCTATGTCCTAGGGGTCTTCAAGGACACTGACATTGGCAGCAGAGTCTGCTGGTGTCTCTGCTTCTCCTTCCCCTGCCCAGGCCATCAGGCAGGGGTTTGCAGACCCTCCCAGCTGCCCTTGAGGAGTTCTTCTGAGTCTCCGGCACAGGGCTGGGCAAGAAGGAGGCGACCCCAAGGAGCCGGCCTCTCCCAAGGACTCCTCCTGTCAGTGCTCGGCTGCACTGCTGACGAACCCCTCCACCCCACCCCCATTGTGCTGTAAACCGAGGCAGTTCAGGCTGCAAGATTCAGTGGACAGATGGGGGCTTTCGAGTCAGTCTAAATGTCCCGGTCACTTAGCAATTAGTGAGTGGTATCTGATGATCAAGTTTCCTTATCCGTAAAAGGCAGAAATAATCCCTACCTCAGAGGTTTCCAGAGAGGGTTAAATGAAGTGATATTTGCCTGAAACATAGCAGGTGCTTTGTCGATCTTAATCTCACTCCCTCCCCCCCACCCCCGCTTCTGCCCACCTCCATTCCAAGCTGCTTTTCTAAATAGGAGATAATGACCCCTAGAAATGCAGGGGGAAGGAGAAAGGTATGTATTCACGTCAACCACAGCGTCTTCCAGATTAGGCATTAAAACATTTATTAGTCTTTCCACTGAGCTGTGTGTAGGACTAGGAATTTATAAAAGATAAATGCTTTGTAATAAAGGAAATGGAATGAATAGGCAAAACTCTACATAGAAGAGACCCGAATAGCTCAGAGCCAGGAGTGGAGGCTTTCATATGAGCAGCTACAGCATATCTCCCTGTCTGTCCTCCACAGTGTGGGCGGGACAGAAAGCTTCAGGTTGGGCCAGGGACTGGGAAGGTTTCCGGTGGTAGGAGGAAAACACTAAGGCGGCCATCTTGTGAATGGGAGACAGTAGGACCTGGGCTTGTGGCCTTGTTTCTTCCTGTATGAAGCCAGAGGGAGAGGGCTCCATGGATGTCTCCCAACAATATCCGCATCTAATTGTCACCCCCCAGGTTAGTGAGTCTTTGTTTTTAGGGTCTCTTTGTGCTGTTTCACCAGGGAACCAATCCACTCCACGGTTTTCTGCTTGGCTTCTTCCCAGCTGAAGAGTGGCTTATACCCTAGATCCCGCTGAGCTTTCTTATAGGAGAAGGTAAATACACTATTTAACAATGTCATTGTGTGGCGGTTGAAGGGGGGTTGATATTTGTAAATTGGACTGAGCAGGAAGCTCACTATTTCCAGTAGGAAGGCAAGCCAGTACTCCAGACATAGGGGGAGGCTCATTCTGGAATCAAGGGAGAAGCCCCATTCCTTGCTCAAAGTGTAGTTGAGGTCATCATAGCTTTGGTGAGGTGTGTCATCCGAGATGTAATAGAACTGTCCTCGGACGCTTGGGGCCTTCTTGGGGTCCCGTAGGGCCCTCAAGGCCAGAATGTGAGCCCAGGCCACATTGCCAACATAGACAGGGTTGACGATGGAGAACTTGCTGTGATGCGTCAGGATGCAATCATTCCTCAGGGCCGCGTATATAGAGCTGTAAAGGAATACACTTCCTTCCCCGTAGATATACATGGGCCTTAAGGCACAGGTGTGGAAGGTGCCGCCATTTTTAAGAGCCCACCCATTAGCAGCTAGCACTGCCTTCTCTGCAAGCTTTTTGCTGTAGGGGTATGGAGCAGACCATTTTGATTCGAGATGCTCTTCTTCGTGGGCATTCTGGATGATCTCCCTGTAGGAGTTGGGCCCAGCCACTTCAATGGTGCTGGTATAGATGAAGATCGGCACGCTAGCCTGGGTACAGGCTTCCAACAGGAGCTGAGTACCTGCCCGTGGGGAGTACACCGTCAGTGTCAACAAATAACCCAAAGGGCCAACCAAGCCTGCAGACCATGTCCAACCCCTCTCCCCAAGTGAGATGATTACTGCAGATCAGGAGTCCATTCCTCTGGGGCACCTGGGTGGCTCAGTGAGTTAAGTCTCTGCCTTTGGCTCAGGTCATGATCTCAGGGTCCTGGGATCGAGCCCTGCATTGGCTCTCTGCTCAGTGGGGAGCCTGCTTCCCCCCCTCTCTCTGCCTGCCTCTCTGCCTACTCTCTGATCTCTCTCTCTGTCAAATAAAGTCTTAAAAAATATATACTAAAAAAAAAAAAGGAGTGCATTCCTCTGTGTCTCCTGCTAAGATCTGAACATGCTATAGCCATAGGAAAAATGCAAAAATGAGAAGAAACTGATCTTTGAGTTCTGGAAAGCAAGAATTTCTAGGCTTTTTGGATTTCCCGGAATGTGAGTATACTTTGAATTCTGGAAAAGGACAGACGGTTGCCATTTTATGTTTTGCTGAGTGAAGACATTAGAAAATTATCACTTATCCCTATCACCTTGTTAAAACCAGCTTATTTTAAATAAAAAATAATTAGGAGGCCATACTCTCAAAATATGGACTAGAATTTTACCTAGTCCTGACTAAGCATTCCCTACAAAGGCCACTCCTGATTCTGACTGTGACTCCTTTTACCCAGGTCTGAAAAGTGGGGGTGAGAAACCTTCCTTTTACATAGTTTTCTGGAGCCTGACACTGGCCTTCTAGGTTGAGCTTGCTGGAGAACCAGAAGGGGGAGTGTGCCCTCTGGTGGTTTAATAACTATAATGGGAGGATCTTGCAGAATCCCTTTAGCTGTGGGAGGTAAAGCCCAGCGCCTTCCCATAAGAAAGAATACCCCCCACAAAGTATCATTTTTATTTTTTTCTCTCTCTCTCTTTTTTTGATATTAAAAAAATCCTTTTTAAGGTCTCTGTGCAATTTTATTTTCGGGAGAGACAGACTTTTTTTTTTTTTAATAAAATCTAGAGGCTGAGAAAATTTGGGGCTAATTGACCTGCAGAGGGGGAAATGACCATTATTTAAAGGAACTGAACTTAGTTTTAATTAACTGATGCCTCTACCACTTCCCAAGGATTTCAAATTACCTGTTGTTGGGAGTCCTGAGAGGGACTGAGAGGCCCTGAGAGGGCCACCCTGGCAATTCCTGAGAGCAGGAATTAGCAGAGGGGGCTAAAAAGGAAAAATCCGTTAACCTAGCACCCTCCTTGCAGTGTGGGAGTGGTGAGGATATGGCTACGTAGAAACTAGAAAGGGTTTTTCTTGCAATTGTACTACTTTAGGCTGGAGACCCTAAAGCGACGAGTTGCTTTAAAAAAGGAGCCTCTGTCTAAGGACTAACTTGGTAGAGCAGGGCATGAAAACCAGACCAGATTGGGGTTGGGGTGCTGTGGACCTAGAAAGACTGGCCCCCAGGGCTCAGAAGGATGACTTTGCATGTGAAGCTAGTGAAGGATTTAAGCTAATCCCTTAAATAAATGTGTCTCGTTTTAAAGTAGATTGGAAAGTCACAATCGGGAAAGAGCCACCAGGCATTTAAGGGATGAGGATCTAAGGGGGGGGGGTGTATTTGGGGGCATCTAGCTAGAAACGACCCTTTAATAAAAGACCCAGGAGTGAGCTGAAGAAGTACTCTTGTGGATAAGGGGGAAGCTATTATCATTAAGAAGGTATCATGGGAAGGCCAGTCCTGGGTAATTCCGTCCTGCCAGACTGCTGTAAACTGGCTTTGCAGGTCTCTTGAGAGGAATCCTCCTTTGGGGTGAGCAGGAAGGTGCTAGATGTTCTCATTAGGCTAAGTGATCTTGCACAGGAGTCTTGCTGGAAGGAAACTGGCCCGGAGCTATGGCCCTTCCCTCCTAATGGACACCGGGACCCTTCCTATCACAGAGCTCTTAGCTCTCGACCTTACTGTGTGACCACCAACTCAGAGGCGCACAGAAGGGCTAATACGATGACCAGGGAGGCACTCGTAAGGTCTGGTCCTAGCTCAGAAGAAGCAGAAGGTAGTTAGATCGTGAGAGTTTAAGGTTGGATTGGAGTCGACGCTTGATTGGAGCTTCAGTAGAAAGAGCTTTTGTGGCCTTTGGAGACACACAGGTGTGGGCTTAAATGCTAGCTTTCCTACTCAGGGGGACTTGGGCAAGTTCCTTAGCTTTGCTCAGCCCCAGTTTCCTCCTCTAAAAAACTGAGCACAACAGCCTTGAATCTCTCAGCAGTGATAAGAAAAAGCAGCTAGAACAGGCTCAGCGGGCGTTCGGGGATGGGAGCCTTCTCCTCCCTTCCTGTTCTGTTTTCTGAGCCTCATTCACCCACCTCAGTCCATAGCCTCCCTGGGATATCGTACCCGTCAGATTGACATTCATGATGGTCTCTCGGGGAAGGACATTCATGACGTCAATGATAGAGGCGGCGTGAATGACAGCCGAGATGCCCTGGCAGGCTCTCTTCAGGCACTGCTCATCCAGAATGTCTCCTTCCATCACGATCACCTTGGTCTTGTTCTGGAGCTCTGTGTGAACACGAGTCAGGTCACTGGAAGGTTTTCTGGATCTGGAAGCTTCCTCATAAAGGTGGCATTTTCCCAGGTCTTCAAGGACAGGTACATTGTGGGGAGGGGGAGGATGGGGGACAAATCCGTGGCGGGAACAAGTAAACAAAGGCACAGAAGTCAGAACGTGTAGCATTTATTGGGAGAGAGCGAACATCCGTTTCCAACCCATTTTATTCTAAAGGGAGGAAGGAAGGAAGGAAGGAAGGAAGGAAGGAAGGAAGGAAGGAAGGAAGGAAGGAAGGAAGGAAGGGAGGGAGGGAGGGAGGAAGGAAGGGATTCGTGCAGTGAGGAGTCAAGTACAGCTGGGATGGAAATTGTTAAAGAGATTCATGGGAAGTTCATAAAGTTCATAAAGGAGAATTAGGGTAATCATGGAGGGTGGATATAAGTGGAAAGAATTTGAATTTCATTCTGTAGGGAATGAGGACTCACGCATGGATTTGGAACAAGAAGAGAAACAAACAGAGTTGTGGGGTCGGTGCAGCCAACTCGGCCGTATGTAAAATGGATTGGTGTGGGGCATCTAAAAGAGAGCAAAGCAATGGAGAGATTAATCGAGAGAGCAATAGAGAGAATGCAGCAAAGTTCAGAGGAGGAGGACAAAACCAGGGCACCCCCAGCAGCAGGAGGGAAGGGGAGGGATACAGAGGCTCGACTCTTCAGAGCCTATCTCGCCGGGTCCTGGTTCTTACTGGAGGGATGGGAGAGGAAGAGGACCAGTGGCCTCAGCCCGAGTATTTCCTGCTTAGGTGACCAGAAGGATAATGGAGCCAGTGACAGGGAATTTAGGATAGGCCCAAATGAGAGGTTTAACTGAAAAACAAAAACAAAAACAAAAACAAAACCCTGATTAGTTATCGTTTAAAGCAGATATCAGTGCTGAAATGAGTCAGCCACCAAGGGACTAACACTCAGGCCGCGGAGCCAAGAGCAGTGGATTCAGCCTCAGGAGTGTCCGCTCGTCTTCGGAAATCCACCCGCAGGGGCGCTGCGGGAAACGTCCTCACCTCACACTAGCCCTGAACTGAACATGGTGCTATGTATAGTTTGGATTAATACCCTCCACTTATTTTGTGCTTTCTGTTTTGCCCACACCTTCACAGTGTTCTGATTTTTTTTTTTCATGGCTATCTCATGACATAGGTATTCCGATTTCCACTATACAGGTGGGGAAACTGAGGCGGAGACAGGTGAAGGGGCAGGTCTAGGTCACACTTCCGGGGAAGACAGGCCTGTCCTCCTGCCTTCAAGCCTGGTTCTCTTTCCCCTGTTGCCCAAGAGCACGACTCGCCCCTTTTTTTTCTCTGAGGCTGATTAAGAATAGGTCTATGAATGTTATGTATGTATGCATTTAAAGGATAAGACAATTTAACTGAAATAGGCAATGAAGGTCCGAGAACAGTGAGAGAGAAACTCAGAGTGAAAACTTCAGGGCAGGGAAATTTCCTTCCTGGGTTACAACTTGGAAGAACCATCTCCTTCTCCCTAAGCCTCTGCCAAGTTTGCTCTGCCCTGGGCTAGTTCCCGTGGTTGGGCAGCTCCAAGAAGGCCCCGAAGTGGGAGAAAGGCAGAGGCAAAGGGCTGGGAATCAGTACGATTTTCTCTCATTGCCTCCCCACCTCTGCCTCTCCCCGCCCCCCGCCCCCGCTCCCTCCCCCTCCTTCTGTCTCTTTGCTGTCGACAGTGGCAGGCGGACTCAGATCAAACTATTAGTTTGCAGGGGTGCAGAGAGACCAGAAGAGGGCGCTGCCGATGTCTTGGTGGTAGAGGCGTAGCTGCCGCCCTCCCGGAGGGCTAACTCCGCAAGTATTCTGCGCAGACAGAAGACGCCCTTGCTCATGTGGTGTAGGCTGCGTTGTAGGGAGGCCCAAAGAGAAGCTACTAGACAAATTAGTGGCTAAGAGCACAGCCGCTGCACTTAGACATTCTGGGTTCAATTCCAGCGTTGCCATTTCTCAGCTGGGGGCCCTTGAACAAGTTAGCCTTTGCTATGGTCTGAGAGTTTGTGTCCCGTCAAATTCATGTGTCGAAATCCTAATGCCAGTGTGATGCTGTTAGGAGATGGGGGCCTTTGGAAGGGGATCAGGTCACGAGGGTTTGACCCTCCCGAGAGGGATCAGTATTCTTAGAAAAGGGATTCCAGAGAGAGCCTTCTACAGCAAGAAGACACAGGCTCTGAACCAGGAGGGGCGGTTCTCCCCAGAACGCGTCTGCTTTGCTCTTGGACTTCTGCCCCCAGAACTGTGAGAAATAAAATTTTTGATGGGCTTAAGCCACACAGCCTGTAGTATCTTTTTATAGCCGCCTCGACAGACTAAGACACCTTTCTGTGCCTGCTTTCTCGTCTTTAAAAAGAGGAGGATAACATTACCTATCCCCCAGGGATGGTCTGAGGAGCAAATGAGTCGACAGGTGTTGAACATGGAGCGCAGCTCGGGGAAGACCCCCCTAGGGTTCTCCACTGGAATCTGTACAGAGCCCCTGCCCGCCTGGGACCCCGCCTGACTGGTCACACCGGGGAACCTTCTTCTGGGTTGTGCATGGCCTTTCCAGACCTCAGCTGTCAGACTGTGAGTATCATTGAGACGTAAAGATCGCAAACAATTGGTGCTGATGGTGTATGTTCGTGTGTGTCCATCAGAGGCAGTGTTGAAACAGAGGGTAGAGGAAATAGGACGTGTGAGACGTTCAGAGCGCAGTAAAGAGGAAGAGAAGAGTGGTGGGCGCAGTCCTGGAGGGTGGCTGGGGGTGGGGAGCTCCGTGGGGGGGAGGTGGGGGTCTTCTGGGCACCCCAGCCCGAGTGTAGACACCCAGTTTGCAGGGGCTCGGGGGGTTGCTTGGGGGACACATAGTGGGGAAATGGGAGAGACTGAGGACTCTCTTTGCAAGAGGCTGCCTTGGAGTCATATGACCAGGGTGTCTGTTATGAGGCTCTAGTCTGAACCCCACAGTCCATTAATGGGGGGGGCCTCAGCAAGTCGCTTTACCTCCGTGGACCTCGTTTCCCTCAACACCCTGTTGGGTGAGACCCCGTCCCTATCTTCCTCACGGGGCTGTTTTGAGGATTTAGGGGGCGAAACAGGTTTTTATAAGTCTAGATATGCATTTGCACCAGGGGCAGCAGTCTGGGGAAAACAGCTGAGCGGTGAGCAGATTCTGCTGTCACTTTTCTTGTGACAGGGACACTTTTCTTGTGAGCAGGGACAAATGGGAAGAAGAGATGTATGGGGAATCCACATGAAGAATCCACGCTCTGGAGCCTCACACTCTGTCTCTGGCTCTCTCCTATGCTGTATGCTGTGTGTCCTCTACACCTCCCTCCCTCCCGCCCAGTCTCTCTCTCTCTCTCTCTCTCTCTCTCTCACATACACACACACACACACACACACACACACACACATGCACACTTGCACACTCAGCTTCACCTTCACTGGAGATGCTAAATGAAGCCACAGAAAGATTGCCGCGGGGCGATCAAGAGGGGCAGGGACCCCCTGGTAGAGTCTCCAGGTTAACGGTGCTTGCTTGCCCTTTGGAGGCATTGCACAGCCATTGCCAAATCCACAACCTTTAGAACATTAGAGTTGTTGACAAGGGAGAGATATACAATTTTATAAGAGAAGAAAAGAGATCTGGAGGCCACAGTGGCGTGCCTACAGTCATCTGGGTCTCGAGTTCTGGATCCGGGTTAGACCCCGTCTCCTGACAGCCCTGTATCTCTCATGCTACGCCGCCTGAGATTTCCTTTCTGATGACTTTGGCCAGGGGATCAGCCTTGATTTGGCTACTGCTTTCCTTGATTTGCCAGACGAGAACCCCCTCCCCATACCGGTACGGGGCTCAAGATGGAGCTACCCACCCATGAACTCAGGTTCACTTACTAGAAAATTCCTCCTGCTGTTCTGGTCTGAAGACTTTGTCCAGTGCCCGGATCTCCTGAAGCTCCTTCTCCTCTGCCAACAAGCGAATGATCCTCTGACCCAGAAACCCTCCTGCACCTGTCACAAGGCAGCTCCACCCAGCCATGGTCAAGTCAAATCTGGTTGCCAAGAAGCACTCTCCAGGAACGGAAAAACTGGGGAGCAAATTAGATTACAGGGTGACCCTGGAATGGCCAGAAAGAGAGGTCATAGGCTTGTTATAGGCTTACAAAAACCATTTTGTTC
Source organism: Procyon lotor (assembly GCA_028646535.1). Lineage (NCBI taxonomy): Eukaryota > Metazoa > Chordata > Mammalia > Carnivora > Procyonidae > Procyon > Procyon lotor. Next base: position 87,706,515 of record CM053606.1, on the reverse strand, counting down.
CCTCCACTCAATTTTTGCAAAACTCCCATGCCCAGGAATTGTTTTTTGGTTTTTTTTTTTTTTTAAAGTTTTTATTTATTTATTTGACACACAGAGAGAGAGCGAGAGATCACAAGTAGGCAGAGAGGCAGGCAGAGGGGGGAATGGGGGAGAAGCAGGTTCCCCGCTGAGCAGAGAGCCTGATGCGGGGCTCGATCCCAGGACCCTGCGATCATGACCTGAGCCGAAGGCAGAGGCCTTAACCCACTGAGCCACCCAGGTGCCCCCCATGCCCAGGAATTGTTGAAAGAAAACGAAAAAAGCACTAACCTGTTAGATTGTTGGAAGCCAGTTGAAAGAGTCTGGGTTCTGGTCTCCTTATCTCCCAAAGGCAGCACTGGAGTTTTATGCACTCTTGTTCCTGGCTCAGCCTCTTCACCTTGAACTCTTACCACATACTCAGTGCTCACTCCTTCTCCAGGTTCCCTCCTCCCCCCAAAAGTAGTGACCTTTAATATATCTCTCATTCCTCTGAGGCACAGGAAGCAAGTTTCAGGGCCACAGAGTGATAAAGGTTTGGTTCTCCCCGCAACAAGACATCCGGCTGTCAGTGCCAGCTGTCTGGGAGCCGCGATTTGCGGATTTAAATGAGCAGATGAAATCTGCCAGCACAATGGGAATTTTTGCCTCGTGAAGTAAATGTATCTGGGGAGAAAATCCACCGTGGAGTCCATTAGCTCCTCTCTCGGAGTGCCATTTGAAGTGTCACTGTCTTGCAAAGTGTAAGACACTTTGCGACACTTGGCGCCATTTGCGACGGCGCCAGCTTCAGTCACCCTTGAAGTACTGTGGGCAATGACTTTCTTTCCAACCCCATATATCCAGAACCCCAATTTTCATGTTCCCTTGGAGACCTCCAGAGTTGGGGAGGAAGATCACCACTGAAGGGAAGCTCTCTAGTGATAACTGTTTAGCTCTATGGCTTGGAGAAGGAGTTGGGGCCACAGTGAATCTCATGGACGTTTGGGCTCATCTCACATTTTGGTTACAAAACCACTCTCAGCAGAGTCTCAGAGGATGCTGTGAATGCTTTGGGAGTCTGTGTCCCACAAGTGTCCAAATACCACCCCCATAAGCTCTTTTTTCTACTTTAGAAAATTGAGGTGTGATTTACATGCATTAAAACATCCAGATCTTAAGTGTTAGTTCAATGACCCTTGACAATTACACACACCACGGTAACCACCGCCCAAGACAACATATGGAACATGTCCTTCACCTCAAAAAACTCTTTCCTGCCCCTTTCCAGTCAATTCCCACCTCCCCCCACCAATCTACCCCAGAAACAATGACTTTTCTGATTTTTAGTCCCAGTAGATGCTCTTTGATTTTTTTTTTCCTCCTAAAGTCTTTATGGTTCCAGATATATATTTAAATATAGAAGCCATATGGGCGCCTGGGTGGCTCGGTGGGTTAAAGCCTCTGCCTTCGGCTCAGGTCATGATCTCAGGGTCCTGGGATCAAGCCCCGCATCGGGCTCTCTGCTCAGCTGGGAGCCTGCTTCCCCTTCTCTCCGCCTGCCTCTCTGCCTGCTTGTGCTCTCTCTCTGTCAAATAAATAAATAAAATCTTTGAAAAAAAAATATAGAAGCCATGTGAGATTAAATTTTCCATGTGGATTACAGAAAAACTTACAGTTATATTTCTCTACTGTTTGTCCCTTTTCGCTTTCATCAGCTTCTTTTACTTATTTGCTTTGTTTTATTTGCTTTGGCTTTAATTTTCTCTTGCTTTTCCAGGTCCTTAGGGTTAAAGCTTAGATTATTGATTTTATCCCTCATCTTTAATGATTATTGACACGTAAAGCTATAAATGTCTCTCTAAGCACTGGGTTAGCCACACCCAACAACTTTGATATATTGGATTTTTATCATCATTTAGGTAACAATATTTTCTAATTTACTTGTGATTTCCTCTTTAACACATGAGTTATTCCAAAGTATGTTGTTTAATTTCTAAAATTGGGGATTTTCTAAATATCCCACTGTTACTGACTTCTAATTTAATAATCTCGGGGTCACAGCATACACGCTGTATGCTTTTGACTCTTAGATAATTATAAAGACCTGTTTTGATGTCTAGCCTATGGTCCTGGTGAAAACACCACATGCACTTGAAAAGAATGTTTTCTTCAGGGATGTCTGGGTGGCTCAGTGGGTTAAGCCTCTGCCTTCAGCTCAGGTCATGATCTCAGGGTCCTGGGATCGAGCTCCACATCAGTTCTCTGCTCAGCAGGGAGCCTGCTTCCCCTCCTCTGCCTGCCTCTCTGCCTACTTGTGATCTTTTTCTGTCAAATAAGTAAATAAATTTTTTTTTTTTAAAAAAGAATGTTTTCTTCAATTGTTGGGAGAAATACCCCACGAAGATTGGATTTGACACCCTCCTCTGGGCCTCTCTTTCTCCTTGTGTTGTGGACATTCTCCTCTTCCCACTTGAGACCTGACTCCTCGTGCTGCCAACACCCTTGCCGAGGGAAGTTTAACTATAGTCACTGAGTTGTAACAGCTCACTCTCTGAAGCAATCAGCACTAGCCAAAGGCCCTCGGTCTTGCTGAGACCCGTGGAGCCCAACCTAAGGCTACCAACGAGTATCACACAGCTTTGCCTGCTACAGTCATGCTGTAAGTGAACCACACACATCCCCTACCCGGTCTGGGACTAGGGTACTCATTCCCCTAGCTGTGGGAGTGTTGGAGGCTCTGGGAATCGCTTTCAGCCAAATAGCCTATAGAACAAGGGTTTAGATTCTCTGAGTGGAACTAATAACTATAAATTCTATAGAAAATGAGAAATAAATGAAGGGCAAGTCAGATGGGGGCCACAAAATCACATTTCTTTTATTTCCAGACAGTTTTTTGAGATATAATTTACTTGCCATAAAATCTACTTGTTTTAAGTGTGCAATTCAACTATTCTTTAAAAGATTATTTATTTGTTTGTTTATTTATTTGTTTATTTGACAGAGAGAGATCACAAGTAAGCAGAGAGGCAGGCGGGGGTGGGGGTGTGGGGGGGAGAAGCAGGCTCCCTGCTGAGCAGAGAGCCCAATGCAGGGCTTGATCCCAGGACCCTTAGATCATGACCTGAGCCGAGGGCAGAGGCTTAACCCACTGAGCCACACAGGCTCCTCTCCATATTATTTCTTGACATCTCCAATCGTTATTGTGCACCTTTTTAAAAATTATAGCTGTCCTAGTGGGTGAGAAGTAGTGTCTCATCATGCTTTTGATTTGCTTTTCCCTAATGACTAGTGATGCTGAGCATCTTTTCATGTGTTTATTGGATATTCTGATACCTTTTAGGTGAAATATCTATTCAGATCTTTTGCATATTTTAAATTGGGTTACTTATGTTCTTATCGGTGGGTTGTAGGAGTACTTCATATTTTGGATACAAGTTCGTTAATAGATAAGTTAACCTAAAAAACAAAACTGCCGGGGTGCCTGGGTGGCTCAGTCGTTAAGCGTCTGCCTTTGGCTCAGGTCATGATCCCAGGGTCCTGGGATCGAGCCCCACATCGAGCCCCACATCGGGCTCCCTGCTCGGCAGGAAGCCTGCTTTTCCCGCTACCATTCCCTCTGCTTGTGTTCCCTCTCTTGCTGTGTTTCCCTCTGTCAAATAAATAAAATCTTTAAAAAAAAAAAACCAACAAAACTGCCAGTTATTTTACCAGCAAAAATGGGTTTACACAGGAATAGCAGAGAATTGCAATCCAGATAAACAAGCTAGGACAGAACCATAGGCTAGCGCACAGAACAAAAAATAGGAACACTTTTTTTATAGAGGAAAAGGGGAAGCTGGGACGCTGTTAACAGAAAGCCAATTGGGCTGAACTGCCATTTTGAAGCATAGCAACTTCATTGATTGAGCTGTGACAGTGTCATTGTTTGGGCTTCTGCTGGGGGAGGAGGAAAGCTTTTTTGGGTAGTAAAGTGGTATCTACCTGCAAGGTGCATCTCCTGTTGAGTATGCAACTGACAATGAGTGGTTGGCATAAGCCCTCCCCCTTCTAGCCTACCGATTCCATCCTAAATGAAATTTCTTTTTATTAATATCCACAGATAAATTATTTGAAAACATCTTGTCCAGTCTATGACTTATCTTTTCATTTTCTTAGTAGTGTCTTTTGAAGCACAGACATTTTTAATTTTGGTGACATGTCATTTAAAAATTCTTTTCTTTGGGAGTGCCTGGGTGCCTCAGTTGGTTAAACATGGGTTCTCGGTTTTGACTGAGGTCATGATCTCATGGGTCATGAGACTGAGCCCTGCACTGGGCTCCACGCCCAATGGGGGTTCTGTCTGAAGATTCTCTCCCTATGCCCCTCCCCTCGCTCGCAGGTGCAATCTCTCTCTAAAATCAATAAATAAATATTTAAAGAATTTTTTTTTCTTTTATCACTCATGTTTTTGCCTAACCCAAGGTCATAAGGATTTTCACCTATGTTTTGTTCCAAGGGGTATATAGTTTTAACCTTCACATTTAGGTCTATGATCCATTTTGGGGGAATTTTTGCCTGTGGTGTGAGTTAATAGTTTACATTCATATGGACACTTGATTTTTACAAAGATCCCAAGTAAATTCAATGAAAGAAGAGGATTTTTTTTTTTAAAGCAAATGGTGCTGGGACAGGTGCTTAGGGAAGATCAGAGCATGTCATGTAAGGTGTGGTCCATCTGCCTCTCTACCATTTGGCAGTCAGAGTTTGAGAAGAATTCCCCAAAGTGCCATAGCATGGGTTAACCAATATGCTGTGTTAGGAAAACTCATAAAGACCAAGGCTTGGCAAAGAAACAGAAGGCATGATTTCCCTATCCTTCCATTCTACACAGATGCTTAAGTGTGCACAGTGTGGGTCTGCATTCTAGGGGAGGGACACTGGCCTCCTTTATTCCATGTTTGTATCATATGATCACAGAGAGCAGCTTTATCGAAGGAGCAACGCACATGATGTTAGTGCCAGATATTCTGGGTTTGGAATGTCAGCTGTTTAGTAAGGTTGTAAAAAAAATCAGTTGCCCAGCACCTGGAGTCCGTGGAGCTCACGGGAAGTGTTTCTTTCTCCTTGGGGAAGAAAGCCACTGGTTCCACAGAGAGACACTCAGGATCTAGTCCTTTATGCCGGGAAGAGTGGATTGCTCTTCTTGGTACCTTGCTAAACCCCTGGATCACTTCAGCACAGTTATGCCCCCTTATGCCATCTAGAGAAGTAAGCTTGAGAAGTGGAAGCATACAATTTTTTATTTTTTTTTAACTTTTTTTTTAAAGATTTTATTTATTTATTTGACAAAGAGGAGAGAGATCACAAGTAGGCAGAGAGGCAGGCAGAGAGAGAGAGGGAAGCAGGCTCCCTGCTGCGCAGAGAGCCCGATGTGGGGCTTGATCCCAGGGCCCTGAGATCATGACCTGAGCCGAAGGCAGAGGCTTTAACCCACTGAGCCACCCAGGCGCCCCCAATTTTTTATTTTTTATAAATACATTTTTTATTTAAAAATGTAATTTTTAAAAGTCACAGGATTAGGTGAAATATAGGGCGAGAGTATTCATGGATAGAAGGAAAGGCCTCAGGACTAAATCCTAGAACAGACATAACAACGTTTAGAGGCTCAACAGAGGAAGAGGAGCCAGCTGAAGAGCCTGAGCAGGGGCAGTGTGAGACAAGAGGAAAACTGGAAGAGTGTGCCACCATGAAAGTCAAGTGAAGAAGGTATTTCAAGAAGGGAAGTGTGGTCAACTATGTTGAATGGTGCTGGGTCATCTGATGCAATGACAAAAAGAATTGACTTTTGGTTTTGGCAACATAGAGTTTATAATTAACTTGATAAAAGCGAATTCCATGAAAAGTTGTGTTGAAAGTCCTAGTAGAATACGTTGGATTGAAAGTCCGATTGGAGTGCATTGAGTCCAAAAGAAGTTAAGTGACTACAAACAACAACAACAACAACAACAAAATCCAACAAACAAACAAAGAAACAAAACCCTCACCTGTTCGAGGAATTGCACCAGGAACATCTCACTAGAGACATGTTAAAGCCAGTGCAATCAAGAGTTTGTTGTGGTTGTCACACTGTTTTTGAAATGGGATGCTCCCTTTGTTGCTGAATCCTTAACACTTAGCACAGTGCATGACACATAGTAGATGTTCAAAAACTGTTGAATGTTTGACTGAATGAAGTGTCCATGTCTTAAGCATCTTTATATTCCCGTAAGAAATAGCATATTAAAAAAAAGAAATAGCATATTATTTGACACATTATAGGCACTTAATGTTTGCTGAATAAATGAATGAATGGATGAATGAATGAATGAAAGGATACATAGACAAGATTTTCAAAATGTCTTAATGCCTTTTAAAACCTTATGGACTAACACATAAAAGAAAGTAGAAGAGAGCAGTGACCACAGAAATAAGGGTACTAGGAAGCTTCCCATATGAATGGAACTCTCCGTATTTGCCTGTCTCTCCAGTCTTGGGAGCAGCAATTTACCATATACACTCCCCTCTCTTACAGATCCAAGGAGAGCTATTGATTTTTCAATCTGTTCGGCTTTTTCACCTATTGTTAGGATGGAGTGGTGACTTCCAAGCCCCTTATATGTGGAACCTACATGTATTATCTCATTTTCAAAATAAATTTTATTTTTACAACATTTAAGTTCACAGCAAAATTGGGCGGAAAGTACAAAGAATTCCCATGTATACATGCACAGCCTGACCCATTGTCAACATCCTACGTTAGAGTGGTATATTTGTCACAATCAATGAAGCTGCATATTGTGATATCAATGAAAGTCCATAGTTTACATTAGAGTTCACACTTGGTGTTGTCCATTCCATAGCTTATAACAAATGCAAAATGGCGTGCTTCTACTAGTACAGTATCATATAGAAGAGTTTCAGTGCCCTAAAAATTCTTTGTGCTCCACCTAGTCATCCTTTCCCCTCCTCTAATGCTTGTCAACCACTGATCTTTTTACTACTGTGTTTATGGTTTTGCCTTTCCCAGAATGTCATATCATTGAAGTACACACCTTTTTGGACTTGCTTCTTTCACTTAGTAATATGCATTTAAGGTTTCTCTACGTCTTTTCATGACTCAGTAGCTCATTTCTTTTTAGCTCTGAACAATAGTCCATTGAGTGGATGTACCCCCATTTTATCCACTTACCTACTAAAGGTTGGTTGCTCTCAAATTTTGTTGATTATTAATGAAGCTCCTACAGGCCTGCACATGCAGGTTTTTGTGTGGACATAAGTTTTCTACTTATTTGGGTAAATACCAAGGAACACAATCGCTGGATCTGATGATATGAGTATGTTTGGTTTTATAAGAAACTGCCAAACTGTCTTACAAAAAGTGGTTGTACCATTTCGCATCCCTACTACTAACGTTGAGCATTCTTGTTGCTCTGCATCCTCATCAACATTTGGTCTTGTCAGGGTTTTAGACTTTTTGCCAAGCTAATTAGTATAGAGTAGTATCTCATTTTTTTAATTTGCAGCTCCCTAATGACATATGACGTGGAGCATCATTTCGTAAGCTTATTTACTATCTCTATGTCTTCTTTGGTGAAGAGTCCATTCAGGTCTTTTACTCATTTTAAAATTAGGTTTTCACTTTCTTATTGTTGAGCTTTAAGAGTTCTGTGTAAATTTTAGATAACATTCCTTATCAGATATCGATTTTGTCAATTTTTCTCCAAGTCTGTGACTTGTCTTCTTATTCTCTTAACAATTTCTTTCTCAGAGAAGTTTTTAATTTTAATGAAGTCCACATTATCAATGATTTCTTTCATAGATTGTGCCTTTGGAGTTGTATCTAAAAAGTCATTGCTGTACCCAAGGCCACCTAGATTTCCTCCTATATTATGTTCTAAGAGTTTTGGTTTTTCATTTTACATTTAGGTCTGTGATCCATTTTGAGTTAATATTTTTGTGAAGGGTGTAAAGTCAGTGTCTAGATTCTTTTTTTTTTTTTTGCATGTGGGTGTTCAGTTGTTCTAGCTATTTAAACTATTTGTTTAATAGTTTATTTAAACTATACAATAAACAATAAAGCTATTTAAACTATTTCTTTATTTTATTTTTTAAAAGATTTTATTTATTTGACAGAAACACAGCGAGAGAGGTAACACAAGCAGAGGGAATGGTAGTGGGAGAAGCAGGCTTCCTGCCAAGCAAGGAGCCCGATGTGGGGCTCAGTCCCAGGACTCTGGGATCATGACCTGAGCTGAAGGCAGACGCTTAACGACTGAGCCACCCAGGCACCCCTAAACTATTTCTTTAAAAGATGATCTTTTCTCCATTGCCTGTGCTCCTTTGTCAAAGATCAGTTGGCTATGTTTACATGGGTTTATTTCTGGGCTCTCTATTCTGTTCCACGATAATCTATTTTCCATTCTTTCACACATACACACTGTCTTGATTATTGTAGACTTATAGTAAATCTTGAACTTAGGTAGTGACAATCCTACAACTTTTTCTTCTCCTTTAATGTTGTGTTGGTATTCCAGGTCTTTGACTAGCCATATCAACTTTAGAAACAGTTTGTCAATATCAACAAAATAACTTGCTGGGATTTTTATTGGGATTGTATTCAATCTATAGATCAAATTGTAAAGACCTGATGTCTTGACATAGTGGGTCTTTCTATCCATAAGATGGAACATGTCTCCATTTATTTAGTTCCTCTTTGATTTCTTTACTCAGAGTTTTGTAATTTTCCTCATATATATTCTGTACACATTTTGTTAGATGGAAATACCTAAGTAAAAGGAATTTACTTAGTAAGGAAATACCTAAGTATTTACTTTTCTTGGGTGCTAATATAAATGGAATTGTGTTTTATTTCCAAATTCCACTTGTTCATTACTGGTATATAAGAAGGTGGTTGACTTTTTGTTGTTAACCTTATTATCTAGTGGCCTTGTTGTAATTGCTTATTAGTCCTAGGAAGATTTTTTTTTTTTTTTGGTGTATTTTTTTGGATTTTCTACTTAGGTAATCATGTCATTTGCAAACAAAGACAGTTTTATTTATTCCTTCCTAATCTGTACATGTTTTATTTCCTTTTCTTGTCTTATTAGTCAGGATTTTAAGCATGATATTGAAAAGGGATGGTGAAAGGGGGCATCTTTTCCTTGTTCCTGATTTTAGTGAGACAACTTTGAGTTTCTCACCATTAATTATGACGACAGTTGTAGGTTCTTTGTAGATGTTCTTTATCATGTTGAGGAAGCTCCCCTCTATTCCTAGTTTGCTCAGAGTTTTGGTTATGGATGGCTATTTGATGTTATCAGATGCTTTTTTTTTTTGTATCTATTGACATAATCATGTGATTTTTCTTCTTTAGCCTATAAATGTGATGGATTATTTTAAGTGACTTTTGAATATTGAACCAGCCTTGCACACCTGGGATAAATCCCACTTGGTTGTGGTGTATAATTATTTTTATATATTGTTGAATTTGATTTGCTAATTTTTTTTGATTTGCTAATATTTTGTTGAGGATTTTTCATCTATGTTTTGAGAGATATTGGTCTGTAGTTTCCTTTTCTTGTAATGTCTTTGTCTGGTTCTGGCATTGGGGTAATACTGGTCTCAGAATGAGTTAGGACATATTCCTTTTGCAGCTATCATCTGGAAGAGATTGTAGAAAATTAGTGTAATTTCTTCCTTAAATGTTTGGTAGAATTCACCAGTGAACCCATCTGGACCTGGCGCTTTCTGCTTTTGAAGGTTATTAATTATTGATTCAATTTCTTCAGTAGACATAAGCCTATTCAGATTGTCTATTTCTTCTTGTGTGAGGTTTGAGACATTGCCTTTTTTATTGACGTGTAGTTGATATACAATGTTATATTAGTATTAGGTGTATGACATGGTGATTTGACAATTCTATACATTATGTAATGATCACCACAATAAGTGTAGTTACCATCTGTTACTGTACAAAATTATTATAATATTATTGACTATATTCCTTATGTTGTACCTTACATCCTATAACTTATTTATCTTATAACTGGAAATTTGTGCCATTTACTCTCCTTCACTTATTACACCCATCCCTCCACTGCCTCCCCTCTGGCAACTACCAGATTGTTTTCCGTATTTATGAGTCTGTTTCTGTTTTTGTTTGTTTTGTTTTTGAGATTCCAAGTATGAGTGAAATCATACAATATTTGTCTTTCTCTGTCTGACTTATTTCACTTAGCATAAAAACCTCTAGGTGTCCATGTTGTGAATAGCAAGATTTCTTTCTTTTTTATCACTGAGTATCAATATTCCATTTTGTATATATACTACATCTTCCTTATGCATTCACCTATCAATAGACACATAGATTGTTTCTGTAAATAGTGCTGCAGTAAACATAGAGATGCACATATCTTCTTAAATTAGTGTTTTTATTTTCTTTGGGTAAATACTCAGTAGTGGAATTATTGGATAACATACTTATGTTTTTCATTTTTTGAGGAAACTCCATAGTGTTTTCCATAGTAGCTGCACCAGTTTACATCCCCACCAACAGTGTACAAGGGTTCCCTTTTTCCACATCCTTGTCAATACCTATTATTTCTTGTCTTTTTATACTAGCCATTCTTCCTGGTATGAGGTAATATCTCATTGTGGTTTTACTTTGCATTTCCGTGATGACTGGTGATGTTGAGCATTTTTTCATTTGTCTGTTGACCATCTGTATGTCTTCTTTGGAAAAATATCTATTCATACCCCCTGTCCATTTTTCAAATCAGATTATTTGCTTTTTTGGTGTTGGGTTGTATGAGTTCTTTATACATTTTGGAAATTAACCCATTATTGTATTCATCATTGGCAAATACCTTCTCCTATTCTGTAGGTTGCCTTTTTGTTTTGTTGATGGTTTCCTTCATTGTGCAAAAGATTTTTAGTTTGATGTAGTCCCATTTGGTTATTTTTGTTTTTGTTTTAATCTTTTGAGTTTATTTTTGTGTAAGGTGTGAGAAAGCGGTCCAATTTCCTTCTTTTAGATATAGCTGTATAGTTTTCTCAGAACTATTTGTTGAATAGACTCTTTCATTGTATATTTTTGCCTTCTTTGCCATAGATTAATTGACCATAGAAGGGTTTATATTTGGGTTCTCATTTGTGTTCTACTGGTCTATGTGTATATTTTTGTACCAGTACCATGTTTTGATTACTATAGCTTTGTAGTATAACTGGAAATCTGGGATTGTGATACCTCCAGCTTTGTTTTTCTTTCTCAAGATTACTTTGGCCATTTGGGGTCTTTTGTGGTTCCATACAAATTTTAGGAATTTTTTGCTTTAGTGCTGTGAGAAATATTGGTATTTTGATAGGGACTTTATAGATTACTTTGGGTAATATGGACATTTAAACAATATTAATTCCTTCAATCCATGAGCATGGTATATCTAGTCATTTACTTGTGTTGCCTTCAATTTCTTTCATCGTTGTCTTACGATGTTACGAGTTTTCAGAGTACAAGTCTTTCTTTGCCTTGGTTAAATTTATTCCTAGGTATTTTATTCTTTTTGATGCAATTGCAAATAAGATTGTTTTCTTAATTTCCCTTTCTGCTATTTTGTTGTTAGCGTATCGAAATGCAAAAGATTTCTGTATATTGATTTCGTATGCTGATACTTTATTGAATTCATTTATTAGTCAGTCATAAAGTTATTTTGGTAGAGTCTTTAAGGTTTTTTATATATACTATCCTGTCACCTGCAGATAGTGACAATTTTACTTCTTCCTTACCACTTTGGATGACTTTTGGTCTTTTCTTGCCGGATTTCTGTGGCTGGGACTTCCAGTACTATGTTGAATAAAAGTAGTGAGAGTGGACTTCCTTATTTTTTTCTTTGTCTTAGGGGAAAAACTGAGAGCTTTTCAACATTGAGTATGATATTAGCTGTGGGTTTCTCTATATGGCCTTTATACGTTGAGGTATGTTTCTTCTATACCTAATTTGTTGTTTTTTATCATAAATGGATGTTGAGTGTTTTCAAATGCTTTTTCTGCTTCTATTGAGATAATCATATGATTTTATCTTTTATTTTACTATTTTACTAATGTGATGTATCACCTTGATTGATTTGTGTATATTGAACCATATTTCCACTCCTGGAATAAATCCCCCTTGATCATGGTAGATGATTCTTTTCATATATTTTTGAACTCAATTTGCTAACATTTTGTTGAAGATTTTTTGCGTCTGTACTCATCAGGAATGTTTGTCTGTAATCTTTTTTGTAGTGTCTTTGTCTTGTTTTGGTATCAAAGTAATGCTGACCTCATAGAATGAATTTGGAAGTATTCCTTCCTCTTCTCTTTTTTGGAATAGTTTGAGCAGGATAGGTATTAACTCTTTTTAAAATATTTGATAGAATTTACCTGTGAAACCATCTGATCCTGGACTTTTGTTTGTTGAGAGTTTTTTGATTACTGATTCAATTCTGTTTTTAGTATTCAGTTTGTTCATATTTTCCATTTTTTCTTGGTTCAGTTTTGGAAAAGTGTATGTTTCTAGGAACTTATGCATTTTTTCTAAGTAGTCCAATTTGTTGGCATATAATTTTCATACTATTTTCTTGTAATCCTTTGTATTACTGTGGTGTTTGTTGTAACTTCCCCTCCTTAATTCCTGATCTTATTTATTTAGGTCCTTTCTTTGTTCTTGATGAGTCAAAGTAAAGTTTTATTGACTTTATTTATATTTTCAAAAAACCAGCTCCTGGGGCGCCTGGGTGGCTCAGTTGGTTAAGCGACTGCCTTCGGCTCAGGTCATGATGCCAGGGTCCTGGGATTGAGCCCCACATCAGGTTCCCTGCTCGGAGGAGAGCCTGCTTCTCTCTCTCCCTCTGCTTCTGCTCTGCTTACTTGTGCCCTCTATCTCTCTGTCAAATAAGTAAAATAAAAATCTTTAAAAAAAAAAAAAAGAAAGAAAGAAAAAAACCAGCTCCTAGTTTCATTGATCTTTTCTTTATTTTTTTTTTAAAGTTTCTTTTTTTTCCTTCTTTCTTTTCTTTTTTTTTTTTTTAGTGGGGAGAGACAGAGGGAGAGGGAGAGAGAGAATTCCAAGCAGGCTTCATGCCCAGTGTGGAGCCCGACATGGGGCTTGATCTCACAACCCTGAGACTATGACCTGAGCTGAAATCAAGAGTCAGATACTTAAACAATTGAGCCACTCAGGCACCCCTAGTTTCTATTCTATTCTATTCTATTCTATTCTATTCTATTCTATTCTATTCTATTCTTTCTTGTACATATAATTTCTTTCTTTCTACTAACTTTGGGCTTTGTTTGCTTTTCTTTTTCTATTTACTTTAGGTTTAAGTTTAGATTGAGATTTTTCTTGTTTCATGAGTTAGGCCTATGTCACTGCAAACTTGCCTCTTAGAACTGCTTGTTCTGTGCCCCAAAGATTTTAGAATGTTATGTTTCCATTTTCATTTGTCTCAAGGTATTTTTTAGTTTTCTCTTTGATTTCTTTTGACCCATTGGTTTGTTTAGTAACATGTTTGGGCTCTGTGTGTTTACATTTCTATTAGTTCTTTCTTACAGTTAATATCTAGTTTTATTCCATTGTGATTAGAAAAGATGCTCGACATGATTTCAGTCTTTTAAAATTTATTGAGACTTGTTTTGTGAACTACACATGATCTTTCTAACCTGGACAAAGTTCCACATGCATCTGAAGAGGATGTGTATTCTGCTATTTTTGGATGGAATTTTTAGTATATATCTGTTAAGTCCATCTGGTCTAATGCACTGTTCAAAGCCACTATTTCCTTATTGACTTTCTGATTGGACAACTGTTTCCTTATTAATTTCTGTCTGAATTATCTATCCATTGATGTTAAGTGGGGTGTTAGAGTCCCCTACTCTTATTATATTATTGTCAATTTCTCCCTTTATATCTGTTAATATTTGCTTTATACATTTAGGTGCTCCTATGTTGGATACATAGATATTTATAATTTTTTAAATATCCTCTGGGTAAACTGATCAACAAATTGATCCCTTTGTTACATATTGCCCCTTTTTTTTCCTTGTTACAGTCTGCTTTAAACCCTGTTTTATCTAAATATTGCTAAACCCAAAAAGCTTTGTTTTGTTTTGCTTCCATTTCATGGAATATCTTCTGCCATCCCTTCACTTTTAGTCAGTATGTTTTAGGTCCGAAGTGAATCTCTTATAGGCAACATATGAATGGGTCTTGAATGTTTTTTTATTCCTCAGGTCACCCTACGTCTTTTAATTGGGGTATTTACATTTAAAGTAATTATCGATATGTATGTATTGTCTTTTGTCCATTGTTTTATGATTGTTTTTGTGGTTCTTCTGTTTCTTTCTTTTTCTATTGCGCTCTTCCCTTGTGGTTTGATGATTTTCTTTACCGTTATGCTAGCATCTCATTCTCTTTATTTTTTGTGTATCCATTATAGGTTTATAGTTTGTGGTTACCATGAAGTTCACATATAACACCCTATGTATATAGCAGTTTATTTTAAGTTGATATTTGCGTAAGTTTTGAATGCATTCTAAAAACACATTTTTACTCCCCACTCCCTGTTTTATATATATGACCGTACTTTACATCTTTTTATTTTGTGTATCTCTTGACTAATTTTTATAATTGATTTTACTACTTTGTGTTTTAATCCTCAAACTAGCTTTATAAATGATTGATCTATTACTGTATGTTTCCTTTTATCAGTGAAATATTTGCCCTTCATAATTTTCTTAGTTCTAGTTATGGCCTTTTCTTTTCCACTTAAAGAAGTCCATTTACTATTTCTTATAAGGCTGCTTTAGTGGTGATGAGTTCCATTAACTTTTGTTTGTTTTTGAAACCCTTTATCTCTCTTTTAATTCTGAATGATAACCTTACCAGGTAGGATATTCTTGGTTGTAGGTTTTTTCCTTTCAGCACTTTGAAGATATAATACCACTTCTTTCCGGCTTGCAAAGTTTCTATTAAAAATTGGCTCATAGTCTTATGGGGTTTCCCTTGTACATAACTGTTTGCTTTTCTCTTGCAGCTTTTAGGATTCTTTATTTCTAAGTTTGACATTTTAGTTATTATGTATCTTGGTGTGAACCTCTTTGGGTTCATTTTGTTTCTGTGCTTCCTTGTCTTTCCTGGTGTGTTTCCTTCTCTGGGTTAGGGAAGTTTTCAGGTATTATTTCTTCAAATAAGTTTTCTGCCCTTTTATCTCTCTCTTCTTCTCTGGAAACTTCATGATATGGATATTAGTATCCTTGATATCGTCACAGAAATCCCTTAACCTATCTTCATGTTTTAAATTTTGTGGTTCAACTTGGTTGCTTTCTTTTACCCTGTGTCCCAGATCACTGATCCATTCTTCTGCATCCTCTAATCTGTTGTTGATTCCCTCTAGTGTATTTTTCATTTCAATTATTATATCCTTCAGCTCTAACTAGTTCTTTTTTTATATTTTCTGTCTTTTTGTTGAAGTTGTACAGACTTTATCCACTCTTCTGTCAAGTTCAGTGAGCATCTTCATGACCATTACTTTGAACTTTTTGTCAGGCAGATTGCTTATCTCTACTTCACCTATCTTTTTCTGTGGTTTTATTCTGTTCTTTTGGAATATATTATTTGGAGCATATCTGTCTTCTCACTTTATCTGACTCTTTATGTTTGTTTCTGTGTATTAGGTAGGTCAGCTCCATCTCCTGATCTTGAAAGTAATGGCCTTAGGTAGAAGGGGTCCTGTGGTCCTCTGTAGTGTAATACTCCTAGTCACCAGAACCACTTGTCCCCTGTGTGGGCTGCACATGCCCTCCTATTATGTCTGAGCTGTGACTATTAAAGCTGGTGAGTGGGTGAGTGGGCATTGGTGAGTGAGCTGGCCCTCAACCCAGCTGTCTGCAATGACTCTCTGCAACTGCTGTGGGTGTACTGGTGGGCAGGGTTTGCTCCTGGGGTGGTTAGCTGAGAGGCCTAACAGCAGCTACAGCAGGCATGCTAGTGTACGGGTTAGCCAAACCCCTCCTTGGTGCAGGAGATGCTTCGGAGGGATACCAGTCCTGGCCAGAGCTGTCTACTTGGTATGGTGGGGCAGTAGTCACATTGGGGGGGATCCTGGTCCTGACGTGGTGTGACAGAATGGGAGCTGCTTTGGAGGGGCACATGCCAGGATGAGTGTGTCGGGGGCAGTGAATCCACAAAGGAACACTTCGGTGGGGCAAGTGGTGCTAGCAAGTAGACGGGGAGTGTCAGAACAGCTTCCCACAAGCACCTAGCCATCTGGACTGAGGCAGGGCAAGAAAAATGGTGCCTGCTGGCACCGCAGTTCCCAGAGAAATCTCCTGCAGATCCTTGAGCTTCTGGCACACATCCTAAAATTGGTCAGTAGATCTTCTCCACGTATAACCCAGGCACTTTTCAAACTGCAGTTCTGTGCTGGATCTTGGGCTGAGTGATAAAGTGTACTGTCTTTTCAAGGGTGGAGACTCAGTTTCCTATAGCCCTCCTTCTCTCCAGGAGTTAAGCTTTACTGATTTTCAAAGTCAGACTCTATGGGGGGGGCGCATCTTCCCAGTGTGGGTCCCCAGGGCCAGGGTGCTCAGTGTGAGGTTTGATCCCCCTTGCTTCTCCTGCTTGTGATGTTCCTCCCGCTATGGGTCACTGCACTGGGGCTTTGGTTTCTGACTGTGTCTCTGTCCCTTTTACCCTTCTCAGTGTGACTCTTTTTATGACTTGAGCTGTGGAAAATCTGTTCTGCCAGTCTACAGATTGTTTCCAGAGTGATTTGTAATATATGTAGCTGTTGCTTTGGTGTGTCCATGGGAGGAAGTGTGTTCAGGATTCTACTTTTAATCTTGTAGGTTTCTTGCAGATAACATTTGGTTGGGTCTTGTTTTTTTTTTATTCTTTTAAGATTTTATTTATTTGACAGAGAGAGAAAGAGATCACAAGTAGGTGGAGAGGCAGGCAGAGAGAGAGAGAGGGGGTAGCAGGCTTCCTGCTGAGCAAAGAGCCTGATTCAGGGCTCCATCCCAGGACCCTGAGATCATGACCTGAGTTGAAGGCAGAGGCTTTAACCAACTGAACCACCCAGGCACCCCTGGGTCTTGTTTTTTGATCCACTCTGACAATCTCTGGGTTTTTTTTTTTTATTATTATTATTGCTTTAGACCATTTCTGTTTAAGTATAGTCTTGGTAGTAGTTGGATTAATATCTAACATATTACAATGAATAAAAAGTGTTGTCAAGGATGTGGAGAAAAGTGAACTGCTATGTGCTGTTTTTGGGACTCTAATATTGGTCCAACCACTATGGAAAACAGTATGGAGCCCCCTCAGAAAATTAAAAGTAAAACTACCACACGATCTAGCAATTCCACTTCTGGGTATTTATCTGAAGAAAATGAAAACACTAAATTGAAAATATATATGTGTCCCATGTCATACAGCATTATTTGCATTAGCCAATAAATGGAAACAACCAAAATATCCACTGATGGAAGAACGGATAAAGACACACACACACACACACACACACACACATTATTCAGCCATAAAAAAGAAGGAAGTCTCGCCATCTGTAATACCATGGATGGAACTCAAAAGCATTATTTAAATGAAATAAGTCAGATAGAGAGAGAGACAGATATTGTGCAATTTCTCTTATATGTGGAATCTAAAAAACAAAAACAAAACAACCAAGCTCATAGATACAGAGAACAGACTGGTGGTTGTCAGAGATGGGGCTAGGGGAAATGGATGAAGGGGTTAACAGGTTAAAAAAAAAAAGAATTAAATCAAAACTGTAAACAGAAGTTCAAGAGGACAATAGCATGTCCAAAGAACTAAAGGCTCCTGGGTGGGAGCCAGTATGGAGAATTTGTTTGTGGAAGTAAAATGTGCAAGAGTCGCTGAAAGGCTAGAGCCTGTGGAGTGGAGTTGAATGAAATTCCAGAGGTGAGCTGGAGCCAGGGCATGCACGGACTTGAGAGAAATTCACGACAATGACTTTGGTTTTCTCCTAAGAGCAGAGTGAAGCTCAAAAAGGAATTTAGTCATGCTGTGGCATGATGAGAGTTGCAATTTTATAAGATCACTCTGGGTCCTGTATGGAGAACAGGTTAGATTAGATTAGAAGACTCAGAGAAACCTATTAAGAAAGGATGGAAAGTCTGAAAGAAAGGATGGTAACTCTCATTCAAGTCATGGTATGGAGATGGAGGAAAGATAATGGGCTCATGAGAAAGAAAAGGAAACATCACATTGCCCTATTTCAGACCATGGTCCACGGTATAGTGTGTGAAACCCCCAAAAGTCCATGATTATTAGCTATGATAGAACTTTCTGGTTCAAATCCAAACTCTGTCCGGTGCTCAGTTGATTTCGTAAGAGGCAGGAGAAAAACAGTTCATGATATGTCACAATATGTATACTTTGCCTTCTGGGGCTGGGGCAAGTGACAGGTGGTGGGAGGAATGTTGACAGCCAGCAGGCCACAGGTGTAAGGGGCTCACTCGCTCCACATATGCCCTTGTTTAAAAAAACCTACCAACTTGGAACCTTAATTAGCCTAGCTAAGCAGCCCTTCCTCCCATGTGTCAAAAGAACATGAAAATCAACAAATCAACCAATCAGCCAGAACTTTCCATAAACAGTTACATGAAATACATGGTGTCCTTAAAAGAATGCACTAACCTTTTGAAATGCAGTACCCATAGCTCAACACAATGCCTGTGTATTAATACTCTAAATAATGATAATAAGGAGGAAGGCAGCAATTATTTCATATTAGAGGGACCAAGGCAAGATGGCAGAGGTGTAGGAGGCACGGAGAGCACTGGGATCCAGAAAGAGGCCGAAAACCACTCTAAAAGCTGGCAAACACAACAGGAGAGAGAAGAGAATAAGAACAGCAATTCTAGGAGCAGAAAATCGACCACTTTCAGAAGGTAGGATGTGTGGAAAAAGTGAATTTAAAGCGACGGGAAGAGAGACCCCGGGGGGAGGGGCCGGCTCCCAGCAGCCGCAGGGCCGCGGAGCACAAAATCCGGGAACTTCTAGTCCGCTCCGCTGAGGGACATCGCTCCGGAGGCTGACCGGGGGTTCAGCCCTTGTGGGAACAGTGTGGTTTCGGGACCGTGGGGTCACCGAGGGACCAGGGGAGCCTGAGTGCGGCAGAGCTCCCAGGTATTGGGGCGGAGAAGCCGGCGGCAGAGACATATAGTTCATATAGGGCTGCCGCACTTCAAGTGGGGACCCCACGGGAGGCGGCTCCGGAGACACCCCTTCCTTCCTCCTCCGGGAGGAGTGGTGCGGGCGCGCGCAGCAGGAATCTGCTGGTCTGGGGACTCCAGATGGGGCCGCGCACCACAGATAGAAGCGCTTCGCCACGGGCCAGCTGAGCACAGAGCACGGACCGTGGACAAGGGAGAAGGGAGTGATAACGGCTTTCCTCTAAGGGCCTGTGGAGGA
>CM053606.1:87667927-87686505 GCA_028646535.1 Procyon lotor | reverse complement strand
ATGATAAGGTACTTAAAGGCCAAAAACTTACACAGACCTTTAATGATCTACAGCCAACTTTAGCTCCCCGCTAGGGATTCACATTCCGTCCTCCACACCAACACCTGCATTCCCTTACAATGGGGAGCACACACAAGATAAGGTAGGAATGGTTAAATATGAAGACAATAGGGTTTTACTTCAGACTTTGCTAAAGAATCCACAAGATGAGGCTCCCAGGTATCTGCTCACCAGCAGCAATAAAGGGCTTCCACAAACAGCTTGGGCCATTCCATAGTAAACTCAAATGTTGCCCCTCTTCCTTTGGTTAATGTGCAAAAGACATACGTGACTATATCTTTTTCCAATACATAGAAACAGGGCCATAAAAATTGTTAAGGTTCTTGCTGTTCAAAATGAGATAAGCCTGTCTCTGCCTCGGTCTTAGAAAAAACTATACGTTCCACAAAAAAACTTTTATTAATCTAAGCCCCTTTATCTAAGAAAATCATTGACTATTTTCCATGTAACCTGCTGCCTATAAATACAGAGTCAAAACCAATGAGGCAGGCGGGGCGCCTGGGTGGCTCAGTCCTTAAGTGTCTGCCTTCGGCCCAGGTCATGATCCCAGGTTCTTGGGATCGAGCCCTGCATCAGGCTCCCTGCTCTGTGGGAAGCCTGCTTCTCCCGCTACCATTCCCTCTACTTGTGTTCCCTTTCTCGCTGTGTTTCTCTGTCAAATAAATAAAATCTTTAGAAAAAAAAAAAAACCAATGAGGCAGAGATGCCTGTCTGGTGATTGAAAGAAACCTCTGGCTCTCTCATTCTTTTCGCCCACACTGTCCATCCTTCAGGGAACCCCTGGACTGCCTGGGCTGGACCCTAGCACTATTCCTATTGCTGTTGCTCTAAGATCAAACTCCTTTGCTATGTTATACCAGTCAGTTCCTAAAAGATGATTTTAATGTCATGATAAAAAAGACTGCAGTCTGCTCCAAGGAACAAGCAATAAGAAAGAGGTTTTGCTTTGGAAAACTGGAAGACGCTCAGGAAACATGGTAGCTCTTTTCAAATACTTGAAGGACTATCATGAAGGCGATTGAGCTCTTTCCCTGCACCTTTAGAGGCCAGAATCAGAAACAAGCGGAGGAAGCCAAACAAATGGGGGAGCAAATTTTGGCTTAATACAAAAGAAGAATTTTATGATAAATATATGTGGCAGATGAGGAAACGCACTGCCTCAAGTGTTCAGGAGCTCGCTATCACTCGAGGTGTATAAGCCAAGGTTAGAAGGCCACTTTGGGGTGGTTGGATTTGATGACCTCCAAGACTGCTTGTGTCCTCACACAGTCTTCCTGTGGACCAGTGTTCTGTTAAACAAGCATCTGATGGGACTCTGAGAACTCTATCGGTGGTAATGGAGACCAGTCAGTGGCTAAATACTTAAAGCCTTTCACTTTTCAATTTCACAAAGGCTTTTGGTGGAATGGAGAAGCAATGTCTCAATTCCAATGTACTCAATGTACTCTCTCTATAAGCAGAGACCAATATAGACACGTTACCTCCCCCAAGCCCCCCAACCCCCAACACACCCACACAACCCTCCACCGTTTTCTCTTTTAAACCTCCCAGGGAACCCAGTTCTCAGGCACGGTGTGCACAGCCTTCCAGAGACCTCAGCGCTCTTCCTTCTGACAAGACCTGGGCTCCACCTAGTGGTCTGATGTGATGTTTTGCACGCAGTGGGTGCAGGGTTGGGGCTGGGAGGGGGCGGTTCCTGTCCCCAGAGCAGGTTTCCATGCTCCTTGACTTGATGTCTCTCCCCAGTCTTGCTCTGTTGACTAGGGGATAGTTGACTTGAGTTGGTGGGGATGCCATTCCATTTGGCATTTTGGGGATGTCTGCCTCCTGGTACCCATACTAACCCCCATGGTATCAGCAAGAAAAGGACTTACAGCTTCTAAAACTGCGTCATCAAGCCCAACGGGTTCAAAAGAGGTATTTGGGGAATCTTTACAGAAAGTGAAGTAAGATAGGCTGAGGCATCAGGGACCCATCTCCTCATACCCACTCGCTTATCCCCACATTCCATTAAGCTCATTGATACTGTCTACTTAATTTATACATGATAGGTGACTGATACATAAATAGATAATAGATAGATTTTGTGTGGAGTTAACAATAGTTTATGTTGCTAAAAGGAATATGAAAAACTCTAATCACTTCCATTTCCCCTCATGTTAGGGGAAATTAAGACCAATAGTTCATCCTGTCATCCCAAAATAGTATAGTCTTTTGGGTATCTTTTAGGGTCAGACCCATTTTCTAGCCCTATTCCCTCTTTACATGCGGCAGAATATGACTGCAGTGGTTCCAGAAATCGTACTGTGTCCTGTTGCTTCACTCTCGTCAAGGAGTAAGTTTTATAAGCAGCACAACTGAACCCTGGAGAAAACAAGTGATTTGTTTAAAACACATGACGCATCCAGCAGTGACCAACAGAAAGAAATACTGGTCACTCCCTTGCCTCTCTCCCTCCCTACTGAGTTTAGGACTCCGTGCTTAAGACGCTAACATAGCAGCATACATAAAAAGTGAACACTTGGGGGTGTTCAGTGGCTCAGTGGGTTAAAGTGTCTGTCTTCTGCCCAGGTCATGATCTCAGGGTCCTGGAATTGAGCCCCGCGTCAGGCTCTCCGCTTGGCCTAGAGCCTGCTTCCCCCTCCCTCTCTGCCTGCCTCTCTGCCTACTTGTGATCTCTCTCTGTCAAATAAATAAAATCTTTTTTTAAAAAGGTGCCAAATTATCTCAATTATTTTTAATCACTGTTATGCTCAGCAGCCAGCTATACCGAATATATAGTTTAGGTTTCAAATGCTTAAAGATGAACTTTTGAGGAAATGATGACAAGAAGGATAACATCCATATATAGATGGTTTTCTGCCTGAACACAGAATAAATTGAACTAAAATGGTATTCATCTAATTTTAAGAACTTGCCTTAGAGTAAACAATTTAGGACATTTGGAGACAGGCATATCCAATACGCTGTGTGGGGTTTCTCTTCTCAGCAATAGAGGGTGTTATTGTCATAGTTAGAACACCACCATATGCACTATAAACAGATAACAGGATAAAGGAAGTAGTTGTTCTAGACCAGTACTCTGCAGTTGCTTATTTATCGATGATGGCTAACTCCAGTAATGGAATGTTTTTCGATTAATAAACTATTAGGTTCTGTTTTCTATTAAATAATAAACTAACAATTCTCTTTAAGCCCTGTTGCCCAGGAGGTCCTAATCTAAGTACATTTAGTCAAATGTAACCCAGATATTCTGAATTAGCGTCCAAATCTGCGGCTCCACTTATCATTTGTCACAGAAAAACAAGTCTATCGAAAGTGATAATGGTTTTTAAATTAATAATACAGTGGAAATGTATTTTTGCATTGTTCATTTATTTAAAGGGAATAGTGAATTAATGACTGAAAGAAGGTATGGAATGCACAATTCTTTCTTGACCAGTGAGTAATAATTCTCTGATTCCATTAGAAATAGAGAGACCCCACAAAAACATCTTGTTATCCACATAACTCCCTAAAAGGAGATATTGTTATTTCTGCACCATGACCATATGAGGTTAGGAATTGGGCACACCTCAGAAGGCCATTCCTAGGACTTGAAGGAGGGCTTTAGACAAGTTGATTCTTAAGTTCAATTTTCACCATTACTGGAAAAATGTAGCCCCCAAGTTATCCACCGAAAAACTGAGAAAACTTTAATTATACAGATATTATATAGATTATATTTAATATAATAGATGACAGACTTAATTATATAGATTATAAACAGGTCAAAAATCATTGGGTCATAGCTCAGCTTGATCCACGTAGATCTAACCTACTTCACAATTTAAGTTCCTGGCTAAAAAGCCCAGGTATGTAGCTTTTGATGTGTATTTGTATTAGGATTATGATGCCTTGACAACGGTATTCACCTGGATTTTTAATTAGTCTGGTGGTTGACTACTACTGAAGCCTTGGAAAACCCGTACTGGGAAGCTGTGGAGATAGCTCATCTCAAATACCAGGTAAAAATAAAAAAACTGGTCCCTTTGAAGAGTGATGCCTTTCAAAATTACTTATTACTTGTGAGAGAGAAAGAGAAAGAAAGGGAAAGAGGTGGGGGAGAAGAGATAGCGTCTAAGGCTCACGTCAATTCTTAGAGTGATGTGTTTCAAGGTAACATGTGGGCCAAGTTTGCCCTGTTCTCAGCAACTTGTCTTGGGCGCTCTCTTATGGAATCTGGAGCTACTCAAGTCCTATCTTATCCTGTGGTACACATAGAGGAAGGGCCATGAGGCGGGGAAATGTCTAACTGCCAAGCTGCTCCTAGAATTGGAGATGAGTCTTCCGGCTAATTTCAAGCAGATCTTTCTACCTCTAAAAAACAGATTCTTCTTTAACAACCGGAAGACAAATCAGCCCAGTTGCCCACATACAGCACAGTTGTTTCTGGATTCCTCTGACCAGAAATTTCAGTGGCACAGAATTCTATTGTGTATAGATTGTCAATTTGAGGAGATTTAACCAGGATGAGGGTTGAATTGGTCTGGGCAAAGGCTCTATTCCTACACTGGTCATGGAAAGTCTTGTCTTATGTTATACTTTATAGAGAGATACAGCTTTGTGGAGAAAAACAAAAGGAAAAACATAATGGTTACATGAAAAGACAAAAGAGAGCAAATGTGTGTGTGTGTGTGTGTGTTTCCAAAAAGGGAAGTGAGATATTGGGAAGAGAGATTAAAAGGTTAGATTAACAAGAGAAATGAAATCTGGCCATTTGCAATGACGTGGATGGAACTGGAGGGTATTATGCTAAGAGAAATAAGTCAGTCAGAGAAAGACAATTATCACATGATCTCTCTGATATGGAGAATTTGAGAGGCAAGGCGGGGTTTGTGTGGGGGGTGGGGGAGAGAAATGAAACAGGAAGGGATGGGGAGGAAGACAAACCATAAGAGACTCCTAGACTCACGAAACGAACTAAGGGTGGCTGGGAGGATAGGGTGGCTGGGTTATGGACATTGGGGAGGGTATGTGCCATGGTGAGTGCTGTGAAATGTGTAAGCCTGATGATTCACAAACATGTACCCTGGGGCAAATAATACATTATATGTTAATAAAAAATTTTAAAAAAATTTTAAAATTAAAAAAAAATTTATTAAAAAAAAAGGTTAGATTAATCTAAGAAATTCTGCTGTGTAAATCCTAGTAGAGTATAGCAGTCCAAAGTTCTCCTTATGTAATCAGGGCTCTACCAGCTCTTAAGACCAGAAGCTAAGAAGCAGTGAAGTATCCATGTTCCTTTAATATTATCATTCATAAGAGTCAAATCTCAGTGTCCTTATCTGTAAAATAGGAATCATAACATCTTTGCATGCATGTTAAGCGGATTAAACTGTGTAATGCATATGAATTGTGAAGTACTCTATGAGTATTCTGTCGTCTAAAACATGTCAAAAAACATTCTGCTTTTGTGAAGATGTAGATTCTGTTTTTGTGAAGCTCTAGATGATGATGGCAAATAAGTTTCAACGTGAACGTTAACTTCAGTAGGTTGGAAGTGGTAGCAGCGCGTCATGCTGAGAACTCCTTCGGGTGACAATCTTAGTAAAACAGGAAGAAGCTTTGTGATCGATTAGTGATGTCTGTAATGCACAAGGGAAGGGTGAGTGGCAGCACGTGTATTTCTTGTAGATGACAGAATGTCTAATGTGAAGATTCAAACCCCCCTGGAACTGAAGTTTCCACTTTATAGTAAACATGTCTTTAATATTATGAGAGATAAGTATATACACACACTATATAATTCATAATATCTAATAATAAATATGATATGTAAATATATAACTTACGTATATCTATATCTATATATCTATAAATTTTATATAATTAAATTTTATATAATTTCAGAATTCTTTTTCAACAAGTTCAAGATCTTTTTTTTCTTTTTTGTAGGTGGTAGATGCAACAGGTTCAAGATCGTAAAGATCATGACGATGGCCAATATCTTTCTATAGGGCTCCTGGAATGAATATTTGTAAATGAAGTCTATACAGTAAGTTGCTCATCCCTTTCCTTCAGTGTCGTTTTTCTGATCATACCCACCATGATCTGAACATAGTTTAAGTATATATTTGATTAATCTATCTCAGTGTTAAAATAAGCCAAGTGCTAGCCAATGTTGATGAAAGAAATCATGTTGGGTGTAGATTTTCTTTTTTCACCGTATTTCAGTTTTATGAAATATTCCTGGTCAGCTCCCTCCCCTTCCTGCAACACTCACAGTCATAATTTCTCTGCCTTTCTGGAGCAAGGTCATGTAGGCAAAGGTCCCTGAGATTATGCTTATCAGTACGGCGAATGGTGTTACGTCAAAAGGGCTACTTGGAAATTCCGAGTACTGAGCACAGCACAAAAGAGGAATTTCCTTGACTCACGAAGATTGGGTGGGCCGTGTCAGTGACAATAGGTCCAGGAAAGCGGTTGCTGTTAGGTGACATGAAACATTTCTGTCACTGCAGCTCATGAAGATAGGATCATTTTCCTTCTTTGCATTACACATTTTGCATGTTTGCATTTCACATTTCATGTTTCAGCCTTCTGCCCGTGCTGTTCCATTATGCGTCATCATCTAGACTTTTGTTGTGCCTCCTCCCACTGAATGCTGTATTTATTATGTGCCTCTTTTTGCTCATGTAGCCACACCACACGGTGGGCCGGAGCTCAGGGTTTTCCAGACCAGCTGGCCTCCTACCACACAGCAACAAAGCCATTTAGAAACGAATATAGTTCAGTCACTGGCAGATTTGGATAAAAACTGGGAGTTCAGAAGATGAGCCCTGAAATGCAAAGGTGAGACCAAGGGTGTGGTGAAAAAAGCAAGTCCTGAGCTCCAATCCGACCCAACTGAGAAACTCCTATGGGTCTGTTCTCCTCAGAGAAGCTCTCTTAGGACTTGGTCCATCGAACCACAAATTTTTAACCCTCTTGAATTCTCTCCTTTCCATGCATATCTTATTTGCCATTTCTCTATTGCCTCCTCTTGGGAGCTCATTAAGAGACATGTCTCGTGGCCTTTGAATCACACTTCACACTGACTACTGCGATGCATGGGAGCATTCAGTAAACATTTGCTGAATGAGAAAGAATATCGTTGTCATCTGGCAAGAAGAATGTGTCGCGCATCCAGGCCTGTGTGAGGCATTGGGAGTAACGGTGACCAAGACAGCCGTGAGCCCTGCCCTCAGGGAGTTCATGGTCATAATGGAGAAAGGAGAGGAAGGACCCAGCAGGCAATCGCTGTGACATGGTGGATATTTTGAAGTGACAGAATGAGTGTGGAAAAAAAGAAAATTCGTGCAAAAAGCCCTGTCGAGTCTCTTGGGAGTCAATATTAAATCTCTCCATTTAGAGCAAGAATGGCCAACTCAAATGTTTGCAGGAGCCGAGTGGTGAGATTAATAAGATAACGGAGACGCACGCGAGCTCTAGGGACTCCAGCCAACTGGGGTCAAGCAGGCCCGAATGCTGGCCCAGTGTCACCGCATCTAATTTTGTCCTAGGAAGCAAACAGTTTGGA
Source organism: Procyon lotor (assembly GCA_028646535.1). Classification (NCBI taxonomy): domain Eukaryota; kingdom Metazoa; phylum Chordata; class Mammalia; order Carnivora; family Procyonidae; genus Procyon; species Procyon lotor. The sequence goes on along the minus strand of CM053606.1, from coordinate 87,678,884 downwards.
TTTGCATGTGAAACCTGATTTCCAAATGCTGACAATTAATTTTCTGTTTCAGTGGCTCAGAGCTGGCCTGTGAGCTACCAGGTTTCCATGTGTGATTCGAGGTTCCCACGGAAGAGGGTGCCCCTTAGCAAGAGCCTGGGTGCCAAGCCTCCCTTGCTGGAGCCCATAATCTCTCCATCCCTCAGCCCCTCTCCTCCCTCCACCCCGCTTTCACACCCTATTCCGAGAAGTGTCAAGGGTTCTCAATGGAGACTGCTTGGGGAAGAGTTGACATCCACAGCTCGTGAGAAAACAGGTTAACCTTTGAGAAAAGTCAGAGATGCGAGTGGGGAACTCTCTCAAGTCTTGCCTCGTGGGCAATAGTCTCCTTTTAAAATCGTTAACCAAGGTCAGATGAACAAGTCAACACTGAAACTGTATCCAAGCAAGACTCCCTAACTGTAGGCGGGAACAGAGAAGGGGCCAGAGGAAAGAGTCCAGAGGACAAGACCGACTCCAGATCTGTCCCTCCTCCGTCCCCTGGCAGGCTCGGGGCATATTTGATAAGGTGAAGGGAAATTGCAAAATTAGAACTGGCAACCTGCACAGAGAGGCCCAGTGCAAGGCCGTGGGCCCGAGGCTGGCTGAGAGAGTTGAGGAATTGTGGGGAAAGAGGACTTGGCAGCCTGACTTCCTGCGGCAGTATCCAAGGCTAATTAGTTTGCAGTGTTCTGTGTGCGCCCGAATGGAAATGAGCCCAGTACTGAGAGGCACGGGGGTGAGGAAATCAAAACCACATGCACCGAGTAGGGAAGGGGAAGGGATTGGTGGGAGAGGAAGGCGAGGGGGAAACCTGTCCTTTCGGCTACGTTTTCTTTTTTTCAGGACAGGGCTCTCATCATTCTGTTTCATGACCAGTAAATCACCACCATGGCCCCGTCCATCACATCTCCCATCTGCTGCCGAGCTCATTAAACATCAAAAGACGGCCTATCGGTTCTGCTTAGTTAGAAGTCTGACTTACCAGAGGTCTGACCAGGGAGGAGCTTGCATGTTTTTAATAATGGCTTAAGGAACTTCTTAACACCCCATAAATTACTTAGCACCCCGAACTCTTCCTGTAATCCAGCGGGCATTTGGAGGCTGCCGAACCAACACAGACCTTCCCCCATGGCAATGGTGGCCACATTCCAGAAGACAGTGGAGTGTTAGTTAATGCTTTCATGCATAATTCTGTGCCTGTTCCAAACAAACAAACAAACAAACAAAATGAGTCACCTTGCTGTGTAGTTCCTCCACCCCAAATGTGCAGCTCAGAATTCTTTTGTCTTCCTATTTCTGACTCAACATCTCGAGGTGACCTGGCGGGGTTCCTCCACCAAGGTGCTCTGGAATCCCTTGCTGAGCTCCTCAGAGCAACAGGAAGTGGTCGAGTTGAGAGACAGATTAATAAGCAGGGACAATAGAACCACTACCCTGCCCCAACCTCGAGGGTATATGCTTGACAGATACTTAAATCAATAAATATTTATTGAATGCCTACTCTGGGTGAGATCTTACAAAAATGGATTCAGACATTTTGACTCCCCTTAGAGGGGCCACATGGTACAGACACACATGAACATTTTAAGGTTTTAAAACAACAGCAACAACAACAACAAAACCAGGAGAATGAACTTTCCTCCACCAGCACCCTCTGGAAGTTCCTTAGGTGTCCAGGGGATGTCGCTGTCACTGTTTGATGCCACTTAAAAACCTACATGCCTAGACCTGTAAAGGGACGCAGGCTGAGGAAAGTCACAGAATCCACGAAGGGAAACTTCAGAGAGGTACAACTCTGGGAACCACGTCTTCTCTGTGAGAAGAATGGGTCAGGAGCGCGGCCCATCCTCTTGACTCCATTTTATTCTCAATCCACTTGACAAGGACACAGAAGAAATTTCTAAGCACACGTCTAAGCGTTATTGCCTCTCCGAACAGTCTCTCTGGCATGAGGCTGTTAATGGAAACAAAAATCAAGAGGGATGACTGTCATGCTATTCATTTATTGTTGATGGCATACTTGCTTCATGCCAGGAACTGGTTCATGCTGGCGAAGATCCTTAGACCCCAATCCTTCACCTCAGAGAACTCCCCTGCCCATTGAGAGACCGAGCCCACCACAGCAAGAGACATGACTGAAGTATAGAGATGATTCCACAGGACAAGGAGAAGGCGCTAAACTCGGACGCAAGGATAGGGAGGCAAAGCTTTCTTAGCAAAGATGTTCCATGAGCTCGGTCTCAATCAATTAGCCAGAGACAGGGAATGGGAACATTCTAACGCCACAGGGTGGCTGTTGGCGATGATTTGTCTCCTAAAGGTGATTTTGTTATCATTGTCTTTACCAGGCAGTTAACAAGCAATTACTCTGCCCAGGAAATTGTGCTAGGTATCATAGATTCAGTAATACCTCTATATTTAAGTGACACGAAATTTAGGTGTGATGAGTGAATGGATAGACAGATGACAGGTGATAGATGATAGATAGATAGATAGATAGATAGATAGATAGATAGATAGATAATTGATAGACAGATATAATGACAATACTTCATCTGTACTTACGTCTGGTTGTGCCAATATTTTTTTTTTAAGATTTTATTGATTTATTTGAGAGAGAGCCCACATGAGATGGGGGAGAAGGGAGAGGGAGAAGCAGACTCCCTCCCCACTGAGCAGAGAGCCCAACTTGGGGCTTGATTCCAGGACCCTGGGATCATGACCTCAACCAAATGCAGCACCCAACTAACTGAGCCACTCAGGCTCCCCAAGACAGTGTCTGTATTAAGGGACTTCACACAGTGCCTCATTTTACCCTCACTTTCCTGAGAGGGAGGTAGGAAAGACATTACTTAATCCATTTGAAAATGAAGAGGCTCACATACTAATGAGTGCGCAGACGACCAGGGCCCACCCAGGACCGATGACTTGAAGGAAGGGGGAAGGGGAGGAAAGATGTGGGTAAAGAAATAGAAAACGTCCCGAGCAGGTCCCTAGCAGGCAGATCTGGGCTACATGCATGCTGCAGCCTTGGCAGCAAACTCTTGCTTCTGATGGAGGAAATACCTCCCTGGAGGCTTGGAGACTTGAGGGAGGGGCCGGGGACACACCATTAACAGCCATATTGAGAGTCACAGGGGTGGAAACACTGTAAAGTAAAAACGATCTGTGAGTCCGACATGACTCACTTGCCTTTTATGATGTGTTTGAGAATGTCAGCACCATCTCGGAGTGGGGTCATCACAGTCTAGGGGCCAGGACCATCACTATAAGGACTTTTCTGCCATCCCTCACTCCACCCCTAAATGCCACATTCCACAAAGTTTAAGTCTACACTCTGCTTAAGTGCCTCCTCCTGCAAGAAGCCTTCCTGGACTTCACAAACTAGGTTAGAGGCCCTTCCTGAGTTACCCAGGCACACTTACCACCAGGTATCAATCCTCCCCATAAGGACATCTCTGCTTTCTGTATAAAGCATCTAGTTCCTAGAGCCTGTGAAATACTTTTTTTTTTTTTTTCCAATTTAAAAATTCTTTAGAAACCGACCAGGTTCCAAAGCGTTATTTGTGATAGTCTTTTTGATGTGTCAATTTGGCTAGACTACAGTACCCAGTGATTTGATCAAACACTAATCTTGGTGTTGCAGTGAAGGTATTTTGTAAATGTAATGCAAGTCAATAGACTTTCATTAAAGGAGATTATTTTACATAATCTGGGTCAGCCTGGTTCAGTCAGTTGAAAGATGTTAAAAGAAGAGCTGAGGCTTCTCTGAAGAAGAAATTCCACCTATGGACAATAGCTTTGTGTTAGTAGCCTACCCCTCCTCCCCTAAGCCTGTCCTATGGACTTAGGGCTTGCCTAGCCAGCCCCTGCAATCACATCAGCTGATCCTTTGCAATAAATCTCTTAATAGGTATGTCCTACTTGTTTTGCTTCTTTGATCGAATCCTGACGGACACACTATAAATTCAAAATATCTGAAAGGGTTTGCACTGGCAGTTCCCAATGCATTTCCAGTAAATAAGAAGATGTCAGATGCTCACAGCTTTAAATCATTCTTGCTGATACCAGAATGTATGAGCGTTCTGTTTCTCCTTCTTGCTGATACATTGTATCAAGTATCTTCCAACCGTGAACCCGTTTGATCTATGGGAAATCCATTGATCTAACCCACTTCCTCAATCATTTCTGCCAGGCTGGTGGCGAACAAACCTTCTTGGCAGTGAAGGTGAGATGAGATTGGGCTGCTTGCCCCCGTGAGGTAGCACAGATCTGAACTGGCTCGAGGATTACATCGCCGCCCGTGATTCACTCCAGAAATTGAAGTGGCATAATTTTTTTTTACCATGCTTAGTTCCAAGTTCTAGAAAAAGACCCCCAGCCATTTCTAAAATTGAAAACAGCCTAATGGAGACTAGATTTGGCTGTCTGGCTCATAATGGAAGGAAAGAAAGCACTTGGGGTGTTGGTGGTAGTGGTGAGGTGCCTACCAAGTACTGTCATTCTCTAGCCGCCCACTATAAAGTTTTCGATTTCATCCGTCTCTGCATCTCTTGCTTACTATGATCGGTTGCGTAGGCAAAACACTTTTCTCAGCCTTCGTGATTCACTCTGGTCTTTGGGATTACTTCTGGTCTCTAAAAATTAATACCATATGGATGTGCAACCTTCCATTTATTTCTTTACACCTTCTGTTTTTAAGAATTATCTCTACTTTCATTTAGTCGTAACTGTGTCCCTTTTTTCAGCAGTATTTAATATTCTTGCTGCTTTTGTGCTTTTAGGGTATGTGAAGTCAAAAGTGTTTGTGAAACATCTCAAAATCACGCACAAATGCGGCAGCTATACTGTGTGTCACAGGAGAAATGCTTGGCGGAGACCCAAATGGCAGGGCACTGGCCAATAGCGCCATCTGTTGGTTGTGGGTAGAGTTGACTTCCGTTCACCTCTGTTCTTCATAAAGCTTTATTCTAGTGATCATTCCTAGGAGGGGGAACCTCAGTTATGACTCCACCTCTCCTAGAAGTACCTGATTTCCGTGCATGTTATAGCATTTAATGGTAAGGGCCACTTTGGTCACCAAGTGATGAGAGCTGGGCCTTCCGGGAGGACAGGGAAGCCCACATAAGGACGATCTACGTGAACCCCTACTGCCCTCCTACCACAGTCGAGGCTGTTTTCAAGTGACCTCATGGCTGTCAGATTGAGGACCATGACCTGGACCAGAGGTTCTCTTCTCTGGTTGCGCAGTAGAACTTGTGGGGTGAGGCTCAGGCTTTGATTTTTTTTTAAAGTTCCCCCTGTCGATTTGGGGGTACAGCCCAGGGCTGGAAACCACTTACCTAAAGGAATAAGAGAAAGGCACGGAAGAGTTAATGTCCCACACATTTGTCAAGGTGTCCACCTCCCTCGCCCAGCACCCATCTCTTCAGCCACAGTGATTTAGTAAATCAGATTTAGCGAATCTACTCCCGGGAGAAATTAGGGACAAAGATGTTTCCTGTTTTTCCCAAGATTAATCAGCACATTTGTGGCAGGTTCAGGTCCAGACCTTGGAGCTTGGGGTCCTCAGCCATAAGAGCTGCAAGTTAGAAGCCATTGGGTCCCTATGCCTCCTATGCTTTTTGAGATTGTAATGTAAGTCACTGATGGATTGCTGCCCTACCCCTACCCAGAATCCTTTGGACATGACCCTGGCCAGATCAAAGAACAATTAGAGAAAAAGCCAATCTGGCCCCTCTGTGGAAAGCTTAACCCTAGAGTTTTGTTATGGTCGGAATGTCTGTGTGCTACAACACCGCCCCCCCCCTTTTAACCCTCAAAGATGATAGTGTTAGGAGACTGTGCCTTTGGAAGATGCTTAAGTGATGAGGGTAGAGTCCTCATGAATGGGATTAGTGCTTTTATAATAGAGATCCCACAGAGATCCCTAGCCCTTTCCACCATGTGAGGGTACAGCAAGAACGCACAGGCTACACACCTGGTACAAGGCTCTCACCAGATCCCGGCCGTGCTGGTGCCTGGTCTTGTATCTTCAGCCTCCGGAACTGTGAGAAACAATTTTCTGTTGTTTTTAAGTGTTTCCTGTGGGTCTTGGCCTATCATAGTGATGCTATGGGCTAGCAATGCCTGGGGGCACTCACCTGGGCTCCTTCTGTTTGTGGGGGGCCCCCACCGACACTTCCCCGACTGGAACCAGTGCTGTGGCTGGACCAGCCCTTGTGGTTTTCATTACGACTGCAAGGTGCATCTCTGCAGCAACCATTAGGGAGTCTTGAAAAAGCAAGTTTCATTACTCACAAGCCTTGGGCCTGGGGCCACACAGCGAGTTTGTGGGGTAGCAGGGGGTGGGGTGGGGTGGGGAAGAGGACCTGGTACTTTCCCTATGTTGGGGTTGAGCGTGGGATGCCTAGGTTCACTTTTATTGGCAAACTTATAACATAAAAGGGGGAATTAGCTACCCGGTCTGTGGCATTTTGCTGTAGTAGCCTGAACATGTAAGATGGGCTTGTAAAGTTGCTGAGCTGGACTCTTAGGCCCCAGACCCTCCGAGAGAGCCTGAGGAAGCCAGCAGGTGGTTCGGCTTCCAGAAATACTGGGAAGGCGGCAGCCTGAGTTTTGGGATGCTGAGCCACCACCACACTCACACTCTTCCAGTAGCTAAAAAGGAAATCTTACACATTTCAACTCAGAAAGAGTGAGACCATTTAAGCTAATCAATAGTCTGAATGTTAGAATATTTAAATGCTGGCTTGGTTGTTACTAAAGCCAAAGACATTTAACACAGGGCTCTACATTAAAACAGAGATAAGAACACTGGAACTTAGGGGCGCCTGGATGGCTCAGTCAGTTAAACATCTGCCTTCAGCGCGGGTCTTGATCCCAGGGTCCTGGGTTTGAGCCCCTCATCAGACTCTCTGCTCAGCAGGGAGCAGGCTTGCTGAGAGAGGCACTCTCTCCTTCTGCCTGCCTCTCTGCCTACTTGTGCTCTCTCTCTCTATGTCGAATAAATAATAAATTAAAATCTTGTGGGGGAAAGCACACTGGAAATGAACATACAACTTGTGTGAATACAAGAGCAGCCATGGTGCCGAAAACAGTAGGCAAACCGTTCCCCATACAAGTCTATTAACATCTGACATATAATCAACAAAATCCCGCATGGCTTTCCAGGATCTGCTGGCTGCTGTCACTGCCAGCTTCGTCATATCCCACAACTTCCTTTCATCTCTGCTCTCCCCGGTACCTTCACCCTGATATGCTAAACAACGGATAGGTCCTCACAATATACCGCACTTTTCACACCTGTGCATTCCCACATACTGTTGCCTCTCCTTTGATTGTGCTCCCTCTCCTGCCCACCTGCAGAACTGCAGTTCTTTCAAAACGCAACATGAAGCCCTCCCTGGATAGGATGGGACATGAACAAATAGCAAACAGATAATGCAAGTTGCTGATAAAGATATACATATATTCACTCTCATCTGTAATTTAGGAAAATCAAACTTAACGAAATATGACTCATCCTCAAAATAACAAAGGTTAAAAGTGATAATAACGATGTGACAAGTAGATACATTTCTGGTGGCATTTTTTTTTAAAGATTTATTTATTTATTTATTTGACAGAGAGAGAGAGAGAACATGAGAGGGGAGAAGGTCAGAGGGAGAAGCAGGCTCCCTGCAGAGTTGGGAGCCCGATATGGGACTTGATCCCGGAACTCCGGGATCATGACCTGAGCTGAAGGCAGTCGCTTAACCAACTGAGCCACCCAGGCGCCCCTCTGGTGGCATTTTTAAAAAGTAAATTGGAAATACATATCAAAAGCTTTAAGAATGTTATTTACCCAGTAATTCCACTTGTAGGGATCAACTGGAAGAAAATAACTGGAAATTCAGAAAAAAAGTTTTTAATTACCAGGCTTACTTCAGACTTATAATCACTCAAAATTAAACAGTTTAAGTACCAAATATTAGGACAATGGTTAAGTAAAATATTAAGATAAAATACCATGCAGCCATTAGAAATAAGATTTATGGAGATTATAGCTACATGTATTAGTTGAAACGATTTTAGCTGCAATTCAGAGCACCAAATTCAAGATGCCTTAGGCAATAATGAATATATGGGCTCATGAGATAGAAAAGTTCAGAAGTAATGCAGGACTTCAGGCATGGTTGGATCCAGAGGTCCACAAAATCATCTGGTCTTTGTCCACATTATTTTTCATTTCTTTCACACCCATCTTCATATGCAGTTAATTCCTCAGCCTAAGAGCCAGATTGGCTGTGGTATTTCAAAGCCTCATCTACAAACCACTGCCATTCAGGGGGAGAGAGACTTTCTCCTACAGTATGGCAAGCAAAATTCCTGAGATTCACTCTCATTAGACCAGTTAAAGCCACATGCCCACACTTGAATCGATCCTTGGGATAATAATAATAATGTAATAATTAATATGTTAATTGGTTCAGTCTAGCCCAAGGTTGGCAATTTTTTTTCCCTGTAAAGAGTCAGATAGTAGATACAGTAGGCCTGGGGGGCCATGATCTCTGTCACAACTAGTTGTCAGCTCTGGTATTGTAGCACAGAAGCAGACACAGACAATGTGTAAATGAAGGGCAGGGACATATGTGTCCCAGGCTGAGTGCCAGATTTGGACCGTGGATTATAATTTGCTGAACCCTGATCTAACATGTGTGAATTCTAGGCCAGAAGTAAGAAGTGAAGTCAGCTCTCTGAAACCGCAAAGATCCTCAAAGAGAAACAGAGAAACTAGAAAAAGGAATGTGGGAAAAAGAAAAAAAAAAGACTGTGGCCAAGTCTACACAACACAAAATTTATCATTTTCACCATTTCTAAGTATACAATTTTAAGCAAATTCACAATGTTGTGCATCTCTACTTTCAAACTGTTTTCATCATCCCACAAAGAAGCTTTGTAGCCATTGAACTGTATTTCCCATTCCCAATCCCCAGCCCCCAGGCCCTGGAGACCTCTTTTATACTTTGTCTCTCTGAATTTGCCAATTCTAGGTAACTTGTAAAAGTAGACATAACGATATTTGTCTTTTTGTGTCTGGCTCATTTCACTTAGCATGTTTTCCAAGTTCCATCCATATTGTAGGTCGGATCAGAACTTTGTTCCTTTTATGGCCAAATAATATTCCATTGTTTATCCATTCGTGTGTTAATGGACATTTGGGCTGTTTCTAAATTTGGGCTGTTGTAACGCAGGCGGCTATAAACACAGGTGTGAACATTTTCAAATTAGAAAGCCACACACATGGATTTGTCCCATAATCAAATAAGGCATAAGTATCATCTTACATAACACCTCTCTTAAGACATTAGATGTTAGGGGCGCCTGGATGGCTCAGTGGGTTAAAGCCTCTGCCTTCAGCTCAGGTCATGATCTCTGGGTCCTGGGATCGAGCCCCGCATTGGGCTCTCTGCTCAGTGGGGAGCCTGCTTCCCCATCTCTGCCTGCTTGTGATTTCTCTCTCTGTCAAATAAATAAATAAAATAAAAAAAAAAAGACATCATGGTGTTAGTATATTAAAGACATCATGATGTTAGTATATAAAAAAGACATCATGATGTTAGTATATTTCACATCATGAAATCTGTAGTTCTAAAAAAAAAAAAAGCACCAACAAACACTAATTGTATTAAACTAAGAGGATTCTTACCTCTTGACCATGGACTCATTATTTTAAAACTAGAACATCTCCAACCCATGTTAGAGTTCAAGTGAACTCTAGGCCCACTCTGTGGGCATGTGGCTTTAACTGTTCTTTTTTTTTTTTTTTTTGGCTTTAATTGTTCTAATCAGAATGAATCTCAGGAATTTTGCTTGACATACTGGTAAGGGAATGACCCATAACCCATGTTACATTCAATCTCTAACCCATTGAACATACTTATGCTCAAGCAAACCTCTAGGTTTTAAAAGAACGTTGGATACAAACAAAACTGTAGACATAACTATAAATTTAGCTAGACAATACTAAATTTACATAGAAATGCTCAACATCACTCATCATCAGAGAAATACAAATCAAAACTACAGTGAGGGGTGCCTGGGTGGCTCAGTCGTTAAGCGTCTGCCCTCAGCTCAGGTCAGATCCCAGGGGCCTGGGATCGAGCCCCGCATCGGGCTCTCTGCTCTGCAGGAAGCCTGCTTCTCCCGCTACCATTCCCTCTGCTTGTGTTCCCTCTCTCGCTGTGTTTCTCTCTGTCAAATAAATAAAAAAATCTTAAAAAAAAAACCAAAAAACTACAGTGAGATACCACCTCACACCAGTCAGAATGGCTAAAATTAACAAGTCAGGAAACGACAAATGTTGGCGAGGATGTGGAGAAAGGGGAACCCTCCTACACTGTTGGTGGGAATGCAAGCTGGTATAGCCACTCTGGAAACCTCTATGTTTGAAAACCTCAAATCTTTTTGAGGTTCCTCAAAAAGTTGAAAATAGAGCTACCCTATGACCCAGCAATCGCACTACTGGGTGTTTACCCTAAAGATACATATGTCGTGATCCGAAGGGGCACGTGCACCCAAATGTTTATAGCAGCAAAGTCCACAATAGAACCTTGGTGGAAAGAACCTAGATTTCCATCAATAGATGAATGGATAAAGAAGATGTGGTATATATATACAATGAAATTCTATGCAGCCGCCAAGAGAAATGAAATCTTGCCATTTGCAACAACATGGATGGAACTGGAGGGTATTATGCTAAGCGAAATAAGTCAGTCCGAGAAAGACAATTATCACGTGATCTCTCTGATATGAAGAATTTGAGAGGCAGGGGGAGGGTTGTGGAGGGGTTGGGGAGAGAAATGAAAAAGATGGGATGGGGAATGAGACAAACCATAAGAGACTCCTAAACTCACGAAACGAGCTAAGGGTGACTGGGAGGTGGGGGGGGGGG
>CM053606.1:87615894-87660410 GCA_028646535.1 Procyon lotor | reverse complement strand
CTCTTCCCTCCTCTCTCTTCTAGACAGCCACTGGGCTGGGGAAGGGTAGCTAGAAGGAGGGGCCACCGCTCCTGGTCTGTAGCCCTCACGCCTTCTGCTCCAAATCAGGAAGAGAATTGTGAAAACTTACCTGTGAGGCTCATGGAGGTGTGGAATTCATTTTTTATAAGGTTCAAAACTTCCTCAACGCCATGTTCACCCTGCTCCCAAGATGGGGGTTGGGGAGAGACAAAAAGAAGTGTGAAGAACATTCCACACCGGTGCTGAGTATCGGTTCTAGGTGTGCTCCCAGCTGCAGTGGGGAGGACGGGGATGTCTGAAGACAGGGAAGCAAAGAGAAAAATATGGGAGTGGGGGGCCTGAGAATGTGCAGCCTGCTGCCGAGGACGCAGGAGATGTGGGCAGGGTGGGTGCTATCCCTCAGGGATCTGTGACACCTGGAACATCAGTTCAGCTTGGATGGCAAACCACGGTAAAGCATGAGGGCAAATGAGAAGCCCAGTACCTCCCCGCTGGTTTACCTCTCACCTTATAGGCAAGACCCCACAGGATCGGTCTCCCCAGAAACACACACTTAGCCCCAAGGGCTAGAGCCTTGAGCACGTCATTGCCAGTTCGGATCCCACCATCCAGGTACACTTCCATTTTCCCTTTCACAGCGGCCACCACTTCTGCCAAGGCATCGATCTGAGAAAGAGACATGCATGGCTTGAGGGACTTCCGTTTCCACTCTCAGGGATCATGGGGCAGAGGTGTCCCCCCTCAATGTGGGTTAGGCAATGTTGGGGCTACTTTCCCGAGCCCCAAGGACTTTCTTTTTATTTTTTAAAAAGATTTTATTTATTTATTAGAGCGAGAGAGAGCAGGAGGAAGGGCAGAGGGAGAGGGAGAAGCAGGCTCCCTGATGTGATGCGGGGGCTCAATCCCAGGATGCTGGGATCATGACCTGAGCAGAAGGCAGATGCTCAACCAAGCCCCCAGGTGCCCCGTGAGCCCCAGGGACTTTCTGCAGGCTCTCCCTCTTGCCATTTTTTCCCAGAGTACAGCTTCTCTCTGAGTCACTTGTTCAACTATGAAACTCTTGGTTCCTCTTCACATCCTAAAGGGGATATTTCCCATTATGGTGTTCACTTTAATGTTCTTTTTGAAATACATTTTGACTTCTGATTTTTCTCCTGCCTTCTCTGTTTCTAGGGTGGCACAGCTAGGAATGTTCTCCATTATTAAGGCGCTGAGTCTTTTTGGCAAAGCCAATGTGTCTGGACCACAGCCTGTCTTGTGTAACTGGGATGCACATTGTTCCTTACACACCACATTTGAACAACATGTTCCCAACTCCTGTATGGGTTATCTGAGACGTGGGTTGGGAATGCAAGCATCAGGGCTGTCAAGGTAGGGTTGAAGACTCTAAAAGGTGAAACAAAAGCAGCCTATCACTTGACCACTTGGCCTGGTTTCTCTCCCAGACTTGGTCTCTCACCTTGCCTCCCTAGCTCCAGGCTCTGCAGCTACTGGGCCTTGCCAACCCACAGTGCCCCAGACTGAGCCGTAGTCCTGAGCACCTCTAAGTTGAAGAGGAGAGGTGACAGCAGAGTCTGGGAGCAGGGTCCTTGCACACAGAGTTCTGGGACTGCCTCAAGGCTCCCATTCTATGCCTCTTGGACTGACAACTGCAGAGGAGGCAAAAACGGGCCCTGGGGGACTTCTGCTGCAGAAGGAATCAGTGAGAATTCTATCTCGATGAGCTCCCTTGGGTAACTGAGCAGAATATGAAATTTTGGGAAACCCATTTCCCAGATCCCAGGAAGAAATCCAGGAAATATATGGAAACTTCTAGAGAAAGGAACTTCAAAGAGTCATACACTTCACAGGGAGGGGTCTGGGGTGAGAGGAGTAAGGCATTGGCCTCTGGCACAAAATTTAAGGAATTCCAAAACACTCAGATAAATAACATTTGAATGCAATCAAATGGCAAAGTTTGACCTGTGAGCTGTGGGTGCTTGTTTTTATAAATAAAGTTTTATTGGACCCAGGGCCAGGATGACAGTGAGGCAGGTTCTACGAGTGCAGGGACAGATCCTATCTTTATTTAAAATGTTGATATTTTGTTCACCCTGGAATTTTTTGCATTAATTTTTTTAAATAGTGCATTTAACTATTATTTATCTTAAGAAGTTTTTCTGGCACCTTCTCAAATTCTGAGCCAGAGGTACCTCACTAGCTTCACATCAATCTCAGCATTGTCCCTGAATGAACTTAGGTTTGGTGGTTAAGTCAGATGGCTTGGGAGAATGACGTGTTGATCAGCATGTGGAGAAGGAGACATTCTCTCTCTGGCTCCTTCCTTTGCCAGCAGTCATTCTCTACTGAGGAAGCACAGTGGGGAGCAATTACTCAGCCTCTTCCTCCATGTATTACACAGTCCTCCCCCCAAGGGAACAAGACTAGCTAAACTGATTCATGAGAGAGAGAACCGGTTGCAGAATGTTTCATTAGAGTTATTTCGAGAGTCAACATTCTACTCTATTCGCTGCTTGCTGGTGGTGGGCTCTTTTTTGCTTTCTGTCCCTACCCATAGGCACAATGGGGACAGCTCAGGACTTGCTCTACTTTTTTGCATCCTGTCCTGCCAATTTCTGGGTGTGTGGAGGTGGCCTGTGGGCATCCTTGCAGGAGTCGGGTGAGAGAGCTCACTCGCATGTGTTCTGCATATCTCCTTTCCCCTGGGGTCACAGGTCAAAATTTGGGATTGAAGGTAGGATGCCTGACTGTTCCCTTCAATCAGCTCTTATGGAGAGCTCCAGTAAACTGTGCCCCTTGTCTTCCAAGTGGGCTTGTTACTCTGTGCCCGTTCTCTGTCTGTGAGATCCTGGTGGGGGAAGGGGCGAGTCATTGGCACCTTAAACCTCCAAGTTTCACAAGCCTTGAAATGTACAAACCGGTCCATACAGCTTCTCCATTTCCTGCAATTCATCTTAAAGAAGTAACTGAGACTGTGCTAAGGATTTAAGGATGGTCGCTGATACATTGTTTAAAATAATGAAAGCTTTGAAGTCATCAGGTGCTCAACAATAGGCAGCTGGTTATATAAATTGTCTATTCATGCTATACGCTCTTAAAAAATGAGAGAAGTGTATACATCGAAATGAAATGATGTTCTTAATATATTGATAAAGTGAAAAAAGAAAAGTTACAAAATAATATGTCACTTTTTAAACCTAAAATGTCATCTTTGCTTTAAGAAGTTGATAAAAAAACAATTCCCAAAATACTGTCACTAATGATAATCATGAAATTAGGGGTGATTTTTATCTTCTTTTTGCATATGTACTTTTAAAAAAATGTTATTTATTTATTTGACAGAGAGGGAGAGATCACAGGTAGGCAGAGAGGCAGGCAGAGAGAGAGAGAGCAGGAAACAGACTCCCTGCCGAGCAGAGAGCCTGATGCAGGGCTCGATCCCAGGACCCTAAGATCATGACCTGAGCCACCCAGGCACCCCAACATATGTACATTTTGTAATTTATCTGCAGTGAACATGTTTTACTTACATAATAGGAAGGCCAAAAGAACTTGAGAGAGAAGAAACCCACTTCCTTTTCTTTCTTTTTTTTTTAAGATTTTGATTTATTTATTTATTTATTTTTATTATTTTTTTTGAAAGATTTTTTATTTATTTGACAGAGAGAAACATAGTGAGAGAGGGAACACAAGCAGAGGGAATGGTAGCGGGAGAAGCAGGCTTCCTCCCCGAGCAGGGAGCCCGATGTGGGGCTCGATCCCAGGACCCTGGGATCATGACCTGAGCCGAAGGCAGACGCTTAATGGCTGAGCCACCCAGGTGCCCCTTGATTTTTATTTTTAGAGAGAATGGGGGAGGGGAGGGATGAGAGGGAGGGGCATAGGGAAAGGGAAGGAGAATCCCAAGCAGACTCTGTGGGGAGACCGGAGCCTGCCCTGGGGCTCGATCCCACACTCCCGAGACCATGACCCCAGCCGAAACCAAGAATCCGAAGCCCAACCCACTGCGTCACCCGGGTGCCCCCACCCACACTTCCTTTTCTTAGAATGAATCAAGTAGTGATAAAAGAATCTCTTGAAAAATATAAGCTATATATGTCCAGGAAAATAAATCAACAATTAATTCCCATTTAAAGATTCTTTCCTTGCCTGCCTCCTCTTCATCTGTAATGGACATAAATTTAAAAGATAGGGGGGAAATCACAGACTGTCACAGATTTTTAGAAAAGGATTCATACGGCATTTTTTCGTTTTACTCTGAAAGATGGTTATTTATTCATTTAAGTGAGGTACTGTTCCTTCCCAGGATCTGTCATATGAGAAAATATGTTGTTACACTCCATGCACACAGGCAATCTTTAAGCTGAATGCCTCCCCCAGAAGGCAAGAGACCTCAGTGCCTTTGGAATGTCTCTCCCAACTGTGTGAACTTGGACAAGTTACCTAACATCTCTGAGCTCCAGGATCCCCACCTGTAGAAGAGTGAGGATGATACGCGTCTTGCAGGACGGTTGTGCAATTTAGAGATGATATATGTGAAGTTTGTAAAAATGATCTGGTGCACACCAGGCTGTTAGTAGTTAAAAGTTCTTGCAATCACCAGTATATGTGATCAGGGAGAGGGGAGTGTGGGCCAAAGTGCACAGAGTACCATGCTGTAGTCACGGGGATATGAATGCACATGAGCGTGCACGGGCAAGCACACACACACACACACACACACACACACACACGCACCCTTTGAAGTTACCCCACTCACAGAAGCAGGAACGTCATCAAGCTGCCTCCCGCCATGGTTGGAAACGATGATGCCGTGGACATTGTGTTTCACAGCTAACTCTGCATCCTCTTTTGTCAAGATCCCTTTAAGGATGATGGGCAATCGAGTTAGGCTCTGAAACCAGGAGAGATCATTCCAGCAGAAGGATGAGTCAATGAGGGACATCTGGAAATAAGGCATTGAATGTCTCTGTGGGGAAGAAAGAAGAACGTTAGACCTGAGCTCCGTTAGGACTGTTGGATCCATTCCTAACCGAGACCCATTCAGACAGCGGCCTTTCATAAGCCTTAAAAGAGGAGTAACAAAACCAACAACACTTCCAGCTCCTTTTCCTAACAGAATTTGTGCAAAAGAATTACTATCGCAGCTGCTTATTCATTAACCATTAATTGTGTCCCTGTTCTGCCAGGGATCTGGGGACACAAAGACAAATAAGACACAGTCCCTACTTTATTATTTTTTTTTTTATTTAAGTTCAATTAGCCAACGGAGCGTACATCATTAGTTTTCGGTGTAGTGTTCAATGATTCATTAGTTGCATATAACACCCAGTTACTCAGCCCCTACTCTGAAAGATCTCAGAGTTTTGTGAAGGGGATAAACAAAAGCATTTATAGGCCGACGTAACATATTATGCTTGAGATATGCCCAAGTTTAGAAGAACTAAGAAATACTTCCATGATCCTGAATCAGATACTATCTTCTATCTAAACCTTGGCTCACCACGTGAATCAAATACCTGTAAATCCCAATGTGTTTCCGGAATCTGAGATAAGGATTTCGGAAAACTTCAAGGCTGATCTGTGGTTCCTGAGAACTGAGGAGTCACTTAACAATCACAGCTGCCCATTGGCTGAAAAGGCTGATATCATTATCTCTAGTGTAACCAAGGGACCCCTGTGTTACCATGACTTTCTCTCTCTGGGGTGCTCCATCCCATCTGACTGTAGGATTTTAAGGGGGAAGTGGCCTTTGCAGTCACTGATTTCAGAGATTCCAAACAAGGGTACTACAGCTCCAGGGAGGAGTTCTAAATGTAGAGAGATAGTGACCCTCAGTTCTCAAGGCAGCAAGGGGAGAGGCCTGGGCTGGCTCCTCCATGGGCCGGGTACCTGCTCTGTTTACTTAAATGTGCCATCCAAAACTATCGTTTTCTAAGTGTCCCACAGTGTAGACAACGTTGGAAGAACTTGATGAATTTCCTCTCCTGTGCCATGAAAAATTCCTTTCCACAGCTTTCCTATTTCTTTTTTTTTTTTAAAGTAGTGTTTATTTATTTTTATTTATTTATTTTTTTTAATATTTTATTTATTTACTTGACAGAGACAGAGAGATCACAAGTAGGCAGAGAGGCAGGCGGGGGTGGATGGGGGTGGTGGTGGTGGAGGCAGGCTCCCCGCTGAGCAGAGAGCTCGATGCAGGGCTCGATCCCAGGACCCTGGGATCATGACCTGAGCCGAAGGCAGAGGCTTTAATCCACTGAGCCACCCAGGCGCCCCAGCTCTCCTATTTCTTAGCACCCAGCCCTGGCCAGAGCACTTCTGGTGACAGGTTGGGGAGCTCCAGGAGCGAGGCCATTCCGTGTTATCTCCTGTTCGCCCGGTAGCTCTGGGGAGCAGGGACCAGATCTGGTTTTTTGTACCGTGACCTCTGCGGTGTCTGGCAAGAGCAGGCACTCAGTGACTTTTTGTGGCAAGAGAGAAGGGAGGAAGGAGGAGAGGAAATTTCTCTCCCGCCATGGCTGCCCATTGGATCTGGTATCTCGCCTACCTCCTTAGGCGAGCGAAGGTCTTTCAGCAATAAGTTCATCTGTATGTCCACTTGGTTTCGAATGTCACATCGCCTGTTGCCCACTTTGGGTGTATCCACAGTGATGACCAGAGCTTTGAAACCCAGGGCTTCAGCCCTCTGGACCAGCTGTTTGTTGAGCTGCCGGTCTGACGTCACGTAGAGTTGGAACCACTTGAGGCCCCCGGGGGCAGTAGCCACAATATCTTCCAGGGCACAGCTGGCATAGGTGCTGGTGATGTAGCAGATCCCGGCTGCTCGGGCAGCTGCAAAGCAAAAGGCACAACTCAGGTTGGAGGGAAGGCGGGGCTCTTGACTGGGCCAAGAAGCCCTCGGAGTCTGTGCCGCCTCTGACCCATGTGCCCTGGGAGAGAAGACAAAGCTTGACTTCATTCTGCTTCTCATTGGGAGGGGGGGTGTATTCGGTCAGCCCGGGAGCTCCCCACCCCCACCCGCTGTATAGCCTGTCTTCCAGAAGCTGTCAAGATTCCTGGCTGGAGGGGCGCCTGGGTGGCTCAGTGGGTTAAAGCCTCTGCCTTCAGCTCAGGTCATGATCTCAGGGTCCTGGGATCGAGCCCCACATCAGGCTCTCTTCTCAGCGGGGAGCCTGCTTCCCCCTCTCTCTCTGCCTGCCTCTCTGCCTACTTGTGATCTCTCTCTCTCTCTGTCAAATAAATAAATAAAATCTTAAAAAAAAAAAGACCAGAGTGGAGAGTGAGTTGACGCTTAACGGACCGAGCCACCCAGGTACCCCTGGAAGCATTTTTAAAATTACTAAGTGATGTGCTGTCAAAGGCTTAGTGACAAGGAGGTTGGCGAGGATGGCGGTGACGGTGATGTTGACACTGCTGCATATTTCTCATTTCCTGCTGGGACCGTTGTTTTCAGCAGGGTTCTCCACTAGGTTAATGTCACTACCATTCCACAACCCGTGTGCCGAGAATCTGGCCTAATCAAGATTTAATTTTTTCAATTCCTGACATCAACAGGAGAAACCCCATTCTTCAGCCCCACTATGAAAACAACACCGCTAGTCCAACTGTGAAGATTTAGTAAAGCAGATATAGTCCTAGTCCAAAGGATAGTCATACTTTAGCCTAGCCAGACTTGGGTCCAAACCAGACAGATACCACTTGCGACTCTAGAGTCCTTTGATTCATTGCTTCCCATATCACAGAGTCAAAGGGAAAGATCCCAGGGAAGTCCTGGGCAAATTGCAAATAAAATATTTCCTAGATGTGACCTAGAGTGAAGATTATAAAGGGAGGGGCGCCTGGGTGGCTCAGTCGTTAAGCGTCTGTCCTTGGCTCAGGTCGTGATCCCAGGGTCCCGGGATCGAGCCCCACATCGGGCTCCCTGCTCGGTGGGAAGCCTGCTTCTCCCTCTTCCACTCTCCCTGCTTGTGTTCCCTCTCTCGTTGCCTTTCTCTCTCTGTCAAATAAAGAAAATCTTTAAAAAAAAAAAAAAAAAGATTATAAGGGGAGTCACAGGACTATTTTCAGCCCTCCCCTCTTCCTTCTGTTCTCATTTTTTGGAGCAGAGGGATAAGGGAAGAGCATAAGGGGCTACTAAGAAGGAGATATATGCAATAAGAAACTTTTTGTCATATAAGATGACAATCAGGGGCGCCTGGGTGGCTTAGTCGGTTAGGCATCTGCCTTCAGCTCAGGTCATGATCCCGGGGTCCTGGGATCGAGCCCCGTGTCAGGCTCCCTACTCAGCAGGAAGCCTGCTTCTCCCTCTCCCGCTCCCCCTGCTTGTGCTCTCTCTCGCTGTCAAATAAATAAATAAAATCTTAAGAAAAAAAAAAAGATGATGGACAGTCAGGGCGCCTGGGTGGCTCTGTCAGTTAAGCCTCTGCCTTCGGCGGCTCAGGTCATGATCTCCAGGGTCATGGGATTGAATCCCATGTCAGGCTCCCAGCTCAGTGGGGAGTCTGTTTCTCCCTCTGCCTCTGCCTCGGCCCCCTGTTTGTGCCCTCTCTGTCTCTCTCCCTCTCAAATGAATAAATAAAATCTTAAAAAAAAAAAAAAAGATGACAGTCAGTCAAGGAGAGGGGAAACACAATGTGTGGGCAGGAGCACCCGCCAGGGGCTTTGTTAGGACCTCATGTCACGACTCTCTCCTCATCCTAAATTCAGAGACTTACCATTCAGCCCCAGCAGTGGGCCATGAGGGATCAGGTCAAAGAGAGCCTATCCTTGAAGCCACGCTGAGAATCCCCTTCCCCACGGACTGTGAGTGGCCTGCATCCCTCCCTTGAGGGATGGCCTGCTTGATTTCCACATCTGTTCCTCTGTAGCCACCCTGTCTAACCATTCGTTATGATGGAAGTGGATGTTTTTCTCAACCTCAGATGAAATGTTATGTGAACATCCTTCCTTAATTCTGACCAGATTGCTGTCCCAAAGCTCCTTCTGGGAAAAATCCTGCTATTGTTCTGAAGGGGACCTGCACACTTCAGGGCCCCTGGGAAGGGAGCCTCGAGGTGCAGCGGGGTCATACCTCTGGCTGTGCTCATTTCTCCATCCGGCCACAGGAGGCAGTGGAAACCCGTGGGCGCGATGCCAATGGGGGCCGTGATCTCCTCCCCTTGGATGGTGGTCCGGGTGTCTACTTCTCGAACATCTCTCAGGTACCGGGGGCGGAGGCGGATTCTGTGCTCAGGAACAAAGATTTTTCCATTAGTGGGCTTATTCTCCAGCATGTAGCTGTTGCCTGGGGCTGGGGCCTCCAAATTCGGGTGTAGATCTACACCAGACTGGGTCCCAAGGAACCATGGTGGGTCAGTTGGCTGATTAGGCTGCATAGACCGACTTTCCTTCAGAAAGCCTTTCCCAACACCCTGGCCCACAATAACCCCACTTTCTCTAATCCCCCACTGTATGTGTGGTCCACACCGCCTCTGGCCTTGCTCTGGCCCAGGTCTGTGTCTTTGAGTCTTGCCTTCCTGAGCTGACTCTCAGCACTTGGAGGCTTTGCTTGATTTACTATAACGAGGATTAGAAAAGAGAGGAATAAGCAGAAAGGAGTTCTAGGCTCTTTGCCCATGGGTTAGAAACAAATCTCCACTGAAAGAGGACAAATCCCAGAGGATGATCATGGTGGGGGCTTGTTTTGTTTAATTTTGTTTTTCTTTTTCGCTAGAGGCTAATTCATTTGAAGATTGGACTGAACTACTGCTTTAGAAAAGGGTGGGGAAATTCACAAACCGTAAATATATAAAATACACTTTTAAGTCCAATAGAGACTTGGTTTCAGGATTCAAAATGCTTGTTTTTCACAAAATATTATTATTCCCACATACAAACATAGAAAGGTTTTGCTAGATATATTGTTGGTACAAACTTGGGGAAGATGCAAACTTCATCTGTGAAATGGGAGTAATAATCCAAACTCCATAATTGTCTCATGAAGGCAAAATGAGCTAAAGCAAGTAAGGGGACTATTAGAGTGCTGAACAAGTATGAAAATACAGAATATGGTGTCCACCTTGTATCCCATTTTTCAGTTTTCTCCTGGCCTGTCTATCACAGGGGACAGCAAACTTTTTTCTGTAAAGGGCCAGATAGTAAATATTTTAGGCTCTGCGGACCATGCGGTTCGTCACATTGATTCAGATCTGCTGTTGTAATGCAAAAGCAGCCATAGACAATATGTAAATGACTGGTTTAGAAAAATCTAAATAAACCAACCAGTGGCTGGTTCTAATAAAACTTTATTTATAAACACTGAAATTCGAATTTCATATCATCTTCACCTGTAACAAATTATCTTTTTTGTTTGTTTGTTTGTTTTCAACCATTTAAAAATGGAAAACAAAAATCCTTAGCTTGTGGACTATCCAAACACAGGCGGTGGGCCCTCCATGGCCTGTGGCTTTTTACCACGCTGTGCTCTGTCCTATGCTCTTTCATCCCAGCTCTGCTGTGAAATCAACATCTTTTCACCCTTAAGACTCTCCAGGTCTCCATATTTCTTCTGTCCCCTCTCCCAACAGACATTATCTCCTTCAAGCCAGAAGTTTAGGAACTCAGGAGATTTAGGCCTACCCTGTTGACTTCTCCTCCTCGCCCAGGCGACCCTGGACTCTTGTCCTATCTTGTCAGGCGGCAGAGCTGCTGGGGTGACTCATGCTAGTTCTGCAGAGGCACGAAGATAAGCGCTTTCTCCATTCATCCTCTCCCTGGCCACGCGCCCCCAAATCCCAAAACAGTAACAACAAAACCCATGAATACATCTTGGGTACTCTGTGTTCTTTGGAGGCAGAGAGCTGGGCTGCTACCTTCCAGGACCCCTCACCCAGTGCACCTTAGCTTAATAGAAAGGATACAGAAGACCAGACTTTTTAAATGCTGCGATGTTATCATCCCGGGTGAAGCACTCATCAGCTCCTCCTTCGATAAAATCCCAAGTTGACTTAGACAGATGCTTCTGGGCATAAGCCTGAAAGTCTGTCAGACACGCCAAGGGCATTTCTGGACCTTCAAAGGAAAAACCAAAACCCAACAAGACACTGAGATTATGTCAGATGTAGAGGAGAGGGTAAGTGTGGAGGCTGTGGCTTGAAGCTGTTCGGATTCTACATGAACCCCCCCTGTATTCCTTATCCCAATGGAGGTGCTGCCAAAGATACTGGTCCCCATGTTTCCATCCTCCAGCCCCCGTACCCAAATGCTGATTATCTGCTCTTCTAAATATCCCTCATGTTTGTCCCCTCATCTCTATGATTCACGGCCTCAGACCCCATTGAGGCCCTTCCACCTCTTGTAAGATTATTACAGAGATGTCTTCTCTCCGTCTCTGAGCATCCAGATTCATCCTCTAGATCATCTCCCTTCAATTCCCTGGATCTTTCTGAAGTGCAAGTCTGATCAAATGCCCCTTTGATGGCACTCACAGCTTTCCTGGATGAGCTCCTAACAGTCTTATCAGCTTCAATTCTGGGTGGCTTTTCCTTGTCATTTGAGTCACTACAAGGGTTTCCTGAACATTCCCGAGGGCTGTTTCCTACCTCTGTGCCTTTTGGGGGAGGAGATCATCAGGCTGGGAAAATTGGGGCTGCTCTGATACGATTACCTGTGAGTTCCTAGGAATCTCTGGATGAATGGATTACCTGGGGCTCTGGTTGATATCAGGAGAAGCTGACTGTTTTTGACTCCTTGCCAAGGTCATTGAACATATTCACTTTGAGACCAAGAAAAGAACATATGCGTGACCTCCATTCATTCCCATCCCCAAACTGGAGTAAACCTGTAGTTTGGTACTTTTGGTACGCCCTCCGCCCCTCCTAAAGAGGAAGGAGGGCATGGTTTGGGGATAGATCCGTCTAGTAGGGGCAAGGACAGTGGGAACTCTAGCTACAGAGAGGCTGAAGGCACTGGTCGCAGCCGAGGACAGCATGTGGAGCTCCTACAGGAGAGGATGCCAGCAGAAAAGACTGAGAAGTCTGCAATCCATACTCCTGGGCATCTCCCTAGCAGCTAGCAGTGGGGTGAAAATTAGCCAGAGGCTGTGAATAGAAATGGAATGACCTTTAAGCCATTGACTGAAGGACAGGGATAAGCCCCATGAACTAGGGCTTCCAACGTGAACGGGCTGGATCCTCTAATGGACACGGGGGCCAAGGAGGCCAGATGTGGAGGGTTGGGGATCTTGGTGGGGATAAGGATGGGCCAGAACTGGTGGAGGGAATCTAGGGCCATGCCGGAATCTAGTCAAGTCCGACAGAGAAGTAACCCCAAACACCTACCCAAGGGGCTGAGCAGAAAGAAATTACGGCAGGCAGAAAACAGCCCTTGGGATGTGCAGTGAGGAATTTGGAGTATAGCCACAGAGCCTTTTATAGGCAATGCACTTTGTCAGTGGGTGGGCGGGGAGTAATTGAGGTGCTGAGTTGAGTGTGACAAGGTACAGCGACCATGTCTAATTTATCTCATTCCTGCCTGACCCTTCAAGTCTCAGTGACTTTGCTTGAATGAATTTCTCATTGTAGTTATCCGTCAGTATTGTGATCACTGGTTTAAACCTCTGTGTGCCTAAGAGTGAACATATCAGGCCTTGAAATGCTCAGGCCTGCTTGCAAAGTTGAACCTTGGTTGGGGTCTGGGAACTGGGACTTCGAGAGGGTTCCCGCTACTCCCTGATAAGAATGGCATGGCTCGCTGGTCTAAATTGTACCAACGACGTGGTTTATGCTGAACATCTGAGGGTCTAGAATTTGGGCATGGGTTTGGCAGAGAGTGTCAATATGACCAGCCCCCAATAAAAAGTCTTGGGCAGTGAGTCTAAAATTTAGATCCTCCATGGTGGTCAATGCTTCACAAGTGTTGTCACAACCCACTGCTGGAGGGATTAAGTGCATCCCTGGTAATTCCACTGGGAGAGGATTCTTGGAAACTTATACCTGTTTCCCTCTAGATTTTGCCACATGAGCCTTTCTCCATGCCAATTTTGCTTCTCATTCTTTCTCTGTAATTAGTCATAGCCTCAACTTCATGCAATGTCCTATGAGTCTTCCTAGGGAATCCCTGAATTGGGACCCTCAACACACTTTGTTTTGTTTTGTTTTAACATTTTATTTATTTATTTGACAGAGTAAGAGAGCACATGCACAATTAGGCAGAGCAGCAGGCAGAGGGAGAGAGAGGGAGGGAGAAGCAGGCTCCCCTCTGAGCAGGGAGCCCGATGCGGGATTCCATCCCAGGACTCTGGGATCATGACCTGAGCCGAAGGCAGATGCTTAACCAACTGAGCCCCCCAAGAGCACTCCCCCCAACATGCTTTCTATCTCCAGGCATTAGGATGGTATGTGACAGTGAGTTGCTGTTCATGAATGTTCATTATTTGAATGTAACATTCCCCTGCATTTTTGCCTTATCCGATGAGGTTTCTACTCATCGGGTTTCTACTCCCAATGTCTCAACAAATCTCCATTTCCTACACGTTACACACTCACAGAAATGCTCTTCTGCAGATTTCTAGTATAAAACCTCAACAAAGCTTGAGCCTAGTCCAAGAGAAATGTCTCAGATTCACTCAGAATTACTTGCCTGGAATAGTGGAAATGAGAGCATCTGGAAAGTTCTTGGAAATAAATAGCCTAGCATCTTTGTATCCACCGAACATTGTATTACCACGTTTCTATTTACCATTTCTTTTTCTGTCTACCGTTTCCTTTCTACTTCGCCGCGAAGTAGACAGAGAAGGCATTAGTGTCTTCATTTTGCATTTGGAGAGAGTGTGGTCTCGGATATGGAATAACTTGTGAAAGATCAGGCAGTGAAGTATGACAACGAGAGGCTCGGAGTCACATCTTCTGGTAGCTTCTAAGATAGACATTTTCCTTTTTTGATTTCATGGTGCAGAGCAGAATAGTTGGTTCACACAAATTACTTGTTTCATTGAATTTAGAAGAATTTCACAGGGTGAAAATATAATTATGCATTTTTGTCTTTTCGTAGCTTACTAAAGTACTGAGCCCATTTTTTTTTTTTATCAGAGGTCCAATATGGGGCCTCTAGTTCAACAGAAGGACAATTTCATTGTTCAAAGCCTTCCCACACGTGGAAGGGGGACTTAGCACTGTATGTTCTCATATATCTCAGTTTGATCCATACCAGAGTTAAAGCCACCAGGAACTCTAGGGGGAATCCAAGTGATCGAGTGGGTGTCTTGTATTCTCATTTTATTTGATCTCCGCTGCAGTATTTTTCCTTCTTTCCTCCTCTATCCCAACCACCCAAGAGGAAGAGAAAGTGGAGTAAAGGATAGAAAGGGTAAAAGTCTCCTGTGAGAACTTTAGCTCACTGTCGGTCAGGTAATTTTTTCAGGCTTTTTGTCTCTTGGTAAAAAATGGTGAGGTACAACGAGCACACAGGAGATGAGAAAGCTCAAACAGAAGAGCAAGGACATTCAGTGGTACCCATTGCTCATGGTTGGAAGGTCAAATAGTTTTCCCTGACCGAGAAAGAAAGAACGACATAGACTATGACCTGTAGGCATTTCAAGGCAGACCTTTTCTTCAAGATTACCATTTGATCTAAGGCTAATTAGGCTAGATAAACAAGTTGTCTGTCTCTGAAGATTTTAAATGACTCATAATTCATGTTGGTGTCACTTTAGGAATCTGGTTTATCAGAGCTTCCACTTGTGTGAGAAACCCCTAGGTAGTCTATAAAAAATGTCAGGGTGGAAACCACGGGGCAGGTCACCGAGATACAAGGGGGGAGCATAGGCTGCTTCTGAGGACTTGGCTCCAGGTGCAAGTGCTTGATGATAAAAGGTGATGTCCTTGAAGACCCTCTGGCCTGGTCCCCTGGGAACTTACGCCAAGTTTCTCAATGGAGTGGGAGAGATAACATCAAGGCTACTTTGGGGACCTTGTCTGAGGGATTACACTGGTCAAGGTTGGCTGAAAGTGCTTTAATCACTGTGTGTGGAGTGACAGCCTCAAGGAGAGTGGCCGCAAAGCCCATAGCCATTACCATAGCAACGGTAGCATGGGGAGGGGAGGCGTGGCAGCAGGAGGGGGCCCTGGTGGTAGAATGTGTGGTGGCAGAGGATGGGGGGGGCTCAGGGCTGGGGCCACAGT
Organism: Procyon lotor; assembly: GCA_028646535.1. Lineage (NCBI taxonomy): Eukaryota > Metazoa > Chordata > Mammalia > Carnivora > Procyonidae > Procyon > Procyon lotor. The sequence goes on along the minus strand of CM053606.1, from coordinate 87,645,228 downwards.
CAGTGTCAGGACCAGAGAAGACATAAATTGGCAGTGCCTATGACCGAGGCTCATGAGCTCCTCGAAAGTCCTCCAAACGGGGAGGAAAGGTCAGAGTAAAGGAGTTGGATTTCTAGAAACTTCTGGTCAGATATCAGAGTGTCCGTAACATTCAGGTGGCCTAAGGAACCAAGGATTATATCCGTGTGGGAGCGAAGGAACAAGGGGCCCAGGGGAGGTCTGACAGCCACCAGCCTCGTCAAATGCTGTGAGAATGGACTCTGGTTTCTGTCAGCCCAGGATCAGTTCTGGTCTTTCTCCTGAGCCCTCACATGGCATGAATCGGAGACTCAGGACCCCTTTCGGGCCACAACAGCCATTTTTAAAAAATTTTTGTTCTGATTTGTGTAATAATCATCTCTCCTCTTCAGCCCACCACCCCTCCACTACTCTCATTAGCTGGTTTTCCTTTTCAGGAATTAAACTTCTTTTTCTCTCTCTCTCTCTCTCTTTTTTAAGATTTTATTTATTTATTTGACATAGAGATCACAAGTAGGCAGAGAGGCAGGCAGAGAGAGAGAGGGAAACAGGTTCCCTGCTGAGAAGAGAGCCTGATGTGGGGCTCAATCCCAGGACCCTGAGATCATGACCTGAGCCAAAGGCAGAGGCTTTAACCCACTGAGCCACCCAGATGCCCCAGGAATTAAACTTCTCTTGACCTGTCATCATGTTCTAGGATGTTCCTGCAGAACCTCTTCTGCAGGTATGATGGGGAATGACTCGTGTCTTTGTTTTACCCCAGAAGCTTTGTTTATTACAAGTTGGAGGTGTTTTTGAGGTTCTGAGGGGAAGCACTTTTGCATTGGGGATATGTTCGCCCTGGAGTTATTGTGACCTAATTAGGTCATTAACTACCCACTGCCCCACCTCCCCAGGCCACCAGACCACAGATCCTGCCTGGTGAGAAGACAGTAAGAGCTGCAAGGGACATCAGAGAGGGGGAGAGACGTGTGCTAGCTTACACCATAGCAGAATTTAAAATGAACCTAGGTCTTCTGTCTCCACCTTCAGTGCTCTTGCTGACATAATAGGAGACATTTGGCAATTCCCCCTGGGATTTGCCTGACAATGGTCCCTGGATTCACTGCTCCTTATTTGAGAACTAGCTTCTCATAAGGTGGCCAGGGGCGACTGGGTGGCTCATCGGTGGAGCAGGCAACTCTTAATCTCGAGGTTGTGAGTTCGAGCCCCATATTGGGTGTAGAGCTTACTTAGAAATAAAATCTTAAAAAATAAAAATCCATAGAGAACCATCTACACTGGATTTCATCATCCTAGTTCCTCCTCTATTTCTTCTGACCCAACTTGGTTAATGGGTATCAGCCAGAAAGGCTGAGGTTGGAGGTAGAGCACCAACTGGGCTAGTGAACTGGTCAGTGGACTAGTGAAGGCATCAGACTGAGAGGCCCCCTGCCTGGGGGAGGTTACTGACACTTAGTAGTTATATGAAGATAGGCAAGTTACTTCCTCTCCCGGGGCCTCAGTCTCTCATTTGAAAACTATAAGTTTTTATATATTTCCTTTTAATCCCTACCAGGTTTGCAGCCACTGGAAATTAAAGGTTGAGTTGGGGTCCTTGGGGGGGGGGGGGTCTTCACATTCTGTGCTTCCCTGGTGGGTAAATGCAAAGACCTCATTTAGGTGAGGCTGGGTTAACATTCTAGTCCACCGTTTACTTTGCGGCGGAAAGTTCAGAACAGGGAACCAGCATATCCTTTGGGCTTATTTCCTAACACCAAGTAGCTGGGTACTCACAGCCTTCCTTCTCTCTTGCCCCTCAACCTTGAGGCCGCTCTTTCTACAAGCGGCTCTGGCACTATAGCGCCACCTTGTGTTCAGTGGGGGGAACTGCTTGACGGCTACAGCACCGCTTCTTTTCTACAAAAGGGTGCGAGCTCTCACCCAGTATTCCCAGGTCCCAGACCGAAGGGTTGGGGGGTGGGGGAGGAATCCATCTTACTACATGTGTATTCTTCTTCCTCCTTCCTCAGTTTGTCCAAACCACTGGCTGATCTTCTGCACCGCCCCGCCCCGCCCCAGGAAGTCTTTCTCAGCTCTGCTTCCCTTTCCCACATTGTTCCCATTTCTTTTCCCTTTCCATTTGCAAACCAGAAATAACTCCATTGTGGTGGATGAGATTAGTGCTATATAGTCTCTTGGGTTAAGAACAGAAATGTTAAAAAAAAAAAAAAGTTATGATTCTTTACTTGAGGGGCCTCTGAATTTCCTCTCCTTTAATTGAGCCTGCTTTTCCCCATCACCATCATTCATGAAAAATAAAAGAAACTGTATTACATAATTTTCTTAGTTTTCAGTTTCGGCCTGTGACTAGCAATGCAATAGCATTGCGCTCTACTCTTTTGCATTGCAAATATGCCAATTTTCTGCTACTTTGCCCACAAAGTGGGTATTTCCAGTGACCTGGGAAGCCCACCACTATTTTAATAGCATTCTTTCTATGGGAAAGTATGTGTTGAGTTCCAAACAAATAACTTCCAAGTGGAGTTTTGGAGCACAGCCATGTTGTAAATTGTGTGCTTCCTACGGGGGCGTTGGAGACTCTTTAGGGCATAGTGGGAGACCTTGATCCAAGTGCTCGTATGGTGTTTTGAGAGGTTGGGGATTTTCCAATTCTATTGAGCAGAGGAATAATTTGATTACACAAAGACCCTGGGAGACAGCATGATGGCTCCTTGATAATAAAATGACAATAAAATCGCAACTATTTATCAAGAGTTTCATGATGTGCCATGAACCATGTAGATTGTTTATGTGTATCACTACTTCAACCCTTATAAAAATTCCCAAACACAAATGTCACTGTCCCCATCTCACAGGTGAGAAACCTGAAGTTCAGAGAGATTAGTTCATTAGTACTTTGCCCCACATCACACATGGGGGGATGTGTTCTGACTTCCACGGCCTGGCTCTTAAGCACCATAAAAAAAAAAAGCAAATGTATACAGCCAAGTGTGGTTTCTAGAATGAAAGAGTTGGCATTTAAATGCCATGGGCATATATAGCTTTGTTTGCCAAGTTCCCTCAACAATCCGCAGCTCAATCAGAAAGTAAGAAAATTTCATTATTTGGCTGGTCGTCAACAGTAACCAGTTGAGTGATTAAGCAATCTTAGCAATCTAAAAGCACTCTTACATATATTATTCTATTGGATGCCCCCAGGGGGACAGTGATCAGAAAGTAGATGTGCAGCAATCCCATTTTAAAGAGGAAAAAGTGAAAACCTGGAGAAGCCAGGGGGGTTATCTATATGTGCACACGATGAGAATAGCGATGCCTGACCGGGAATCCTTCTGGCTTGCTGTGGGTCTAGTTGAGCGGAGATGGAGTATTAGTGGTGCATTAGGAGACATTCGGGTCTCTGTCTTGCAGGGTCGAGAGAACTGTATAAAGTGAGTTTGGCCAATTCCCACACAATCTAGGCTATCGGGAAAGGTGTCCCGGGTGGAGATCCCTGCTCTGGCCTCCGCATCTGCTCAAACAGATGGCATGTTCCAAAACAGACATCCTAGACTGGGCAAATACTCAGAACAAGCCCTGAACAAGTCTTTTCACCACCGGCTTTAGGTCTTGTAAGGACATTTCTGCCTGGTAGTGGTAGTGGCTAGGACGAGGTAGCAGGAGAGAGCTGTTGGAAATGGGGAAAAACAGCTATGGAAGGGAGCCCTGTCTCTCTTTGCCTTCCTCCCAGCACCGCTCACAATGGCAATGACTTCAGATTATCTTTCTGAAGGCCACGGCCTTCAGCTGCTAATGATGTTCCCTAAGGCATTCCCTAAGGTGGAGGGAGTCCATGGAGTCAAGAAGATAGACTCTTGGGGCACCTGGGTGGCTCATTTGGTAAGCATCTGTCTTTGGCTCAGGTTATGATCCCAGGGTCTTGGGATCAAGCCCCACATCGGGGTCCCTGCTCCATGGGAAGCCTGCTTCTCCCTCTCTCACTCTCTCTTATTGTATTCCCTCTCTCGCTGTCTCTCTCAGTCAAATAAATAAAATCAAAGAAGAAGAAGAAGAAGAAGAAGAAGAAGAAGAACAAGAACAAGAACAAGAACAAGAACAAGAACAAGAACAAGAACAAGAACAAGAACAAGAACAAGAACAAGAACAACATAGAGTCTCCTAAGTTTTGTAAGTTGGCCCACTTGGCTTAAACCTCCAGGTCTGCTACTTGCTCCCCATGGTTAGGCGAAAAAATTATTCTTGGGCACCTGGGTGGCTCAGTCAGTTAGTGGCTGCCCTCAGCTCAGGTCATGATCTTGGGAGCCTGGGATTAAGCCCCGCATCGGGCTCTCTGCTCAGCAGGGAGCCTGCTTCCTTCTCTTTCTCTGCCTACCTTTCTGCCTACTCGTAATCTCTCTCTCTGTGTCAAATAAATCAATAAAATCTTTAAAAAAAAGTGATTCATGAAAGAAGAATATTAAGGCCTATCCCACAGGGCCCTTGTGAGGACTAAATGCTCTAGCCCACGCGAAGTTCCCTGAACAGCACCTTGCGTCGAAGAGTCCCCAATACCTGGTGCTTCATGGGCATTATTCCCTTTGTCGATGACGTGGACATTCTCATCTGAGGCTCTGGAGCAAGTTACCTCAGTTCTGTGATAGCATAATTTAGACCCCGTGCCAAGTTTACTCATTAGTTTATCCAACACCATTTCCCGGGTACACACAGTGGGCCAGGAAGGCAGAGACTGTTACTACTCATCATGGGCTCCCTGACAGCTCCCAGTTGCTAAGAGATAGGCAGGGCCCTGCGACTGGTTCTGGCCCGTGGGCTGGGGGTGGGGTGAAGTAACAGGTATTAAACCCCAGGCCAGGAATTGGAGAACGGATGTGTGGCCCTTCATCTTTCTCTTCTTGTGGCTATAACAGTGTGGACACCGCACTCCCTGGAAGCCGTAGCTATGAGATAAAGGCAGCTTTGGTCCCCGAATCACCATTTGGACAGGAGTAGCCCTGGGGATCAGCTGATTTTGTATAGGCAGGAAATCAATATTTATGAATTAACTTTTGGGATGCCAGTCTCTGCTCTCAAGAAGTTTACAGTCAAAGACGGACTTCAGTAGCTCATTCTCTGTTCGTCACTGTGGCATAGAGTGTAACAGGAGTCCTTTCCTGCGGGGAGCTGTCTGGGGATTTAGGAGTATTCCCATTGTTTCTCAAGTAACATCCATAGATGATGTTCTACTCCATCTAGTTTAGACAAGCTCCGTTTCTCAGCTCTCTAGAAAATGAGGATGTGACTGTTTTGTAGAGATCTTGTACAAACGAAAGGATTCCATAAAATGCAGAGTAGCCTAGTGGTTGAGTAAAGTGTGGGGACTTTCGCTTCCTGTTTGGAGGCAGGAGAACGCAGCAAGCCATTTCTCCTTTGATTCTATTTCAAGACCCTCTATTTTGTTCCACTGACCTATGTGTTTGTCATTATACCAATGCCACACTGACTCCATCGCTGTTCTTGGCCAGTTTCCTCCAGATTGATCTACGGGTTCGATCTGACCCAGTCACAATCCCGGAAAGCTCTGCATTGGAGGGAATTGGTACCTAGTTCCGTGCAAGCTTATTTCTCAAAGAAACGACCCCAGTCCAATTGTTTGAGAAAAGTTCATTTCCTCACCTTTTGGAAATGATCGCCATGCCACTGGTCTTTTCTGTCAGCGGTCAGGAAGCAATGGTCAAGTTACAATGTACATCCCAGAGGACTGGGACTTTTCCCTCTTGAGGACACCCAATAAATATTCCATTGAGTGGTTTCTAAGACTTGGCTTCTCTACACCTAACTTTCTCTGTAGCATCTCTGAAGCAAAGCCTGCCGTTGCTAGTCCCCTCAGTGTCCCTTGGCCTGTCTCTATACAGCCACCCCATTTGGCCACATCTCTCCCCTTGAAAACTCACAGTCAGCACCTCTGACGGCCACGCTGTCTCCGGTCTCTCTTCTAGAACTCCTGCCACTTGATCTGCTTCCCCCTCTTCCAAGATACCCAGGATACCCAGGAACAAACCTGATATTAGTGTCTTCCAGTCCCCGGGGAGAGTGGCTTCCAGAAGCAGCTGTGGAAATCCTGGCTGACTGCTGGACGTGGCAGGAAACCTAGGTCACTACCCCAAACTCCATGAGTTCCTGGTAATAATTTTCCAGCTGGGAAGTAAATGAGCAACTAGGCCCGCACAAGGTTAATCTTGAAATGAACTTTGTGGGTTTCACAAAGTCACTTCAAATTTGAGCGAGTTCGTTACTAAATGAAACTTCAGAATAAAATAGTTGCTTCTTTGCCCCCAAGCCATGTAGGTTCCCAATTCATCAAAGGGTTTCAGGAAGGGAGCTGGTGATCTTAGGTGGAGAATTACAAAAGCCTTGGTGCTGTAAAGGAAAAGCTTGTCTGGGAAGGTTCACTGAAGGTCAATAATTAAACAATAATTTGTTCAGGTCCTTCCCTCCGGGCCTGCCCCAGCTCTTGTCATGTCTCCTCCGTCGTGTAACAACAGTGAACATTTATGAAGTGCTTACGGTGTGCCTCACACATTGCCTGCCTTATTTTACTCGACCCTCCCCTGCAGCCATATGGGCAGATACTATTTTCCCCATTTTTTCGGAAGACGAAATGAAGTTATTTAACTTACCCTTTCCACCCTAAGGAACAGAGTTGGGATTTGACCCAAGCTTGCAGCCACCATTCATTCGGTGGCACGTGGAGATTGTAGGCAATTCGGTGGACCATGGCAGTGGGGTCTGTCTGTCTTTTAGGATCTGTGGTTGGAGCAAAAAAAAAAAAAAAAAAAAAAAAATCACTTTCCTGCAGAATCATTTTATCTGTGCCCCCTGCTCCTCTACGCTGTATTTGCTTGGAGAGTAATTGCTACCTGTTGTGTTACCACTAGATGGCAGTGTGACCTCAGAAATGCTTTTCAAAGGACCCATACTCTGGGTTCTGGAAATTCCAGAGCAATTTTCACTCCTCCACAGTCAAGTCTCTAGGCCATGCCCACAGTCAGCTCCCCCCAACACCTGGCCTGCTCACTGTCCCCTGATCCAGACTTTCCACTGCCATTTTCCAATCTTGGTGCCTGTCCATCCCTTCCAGGGGACATTAATGTAGTGGTTAGGAACACAGATACGTGAGCTCCAATCTGTGGCCACTTAATTTCTCTTCTATTTCAATTTCCTATAACGTCTCCCACACTTTAATGAGAAGGAAATGAGAGAATGCCTTTAAGGGTCTCGTAAAAGATACAACATATAGGTCTCATAACTAGATTCATAGCTTGAATCTGGTTGAAAGTAGATTCTCAAGTTTGAATCTAATACAGTGTTTTGGGGACATTGTGAATCTGATCACTGAGCTAAGGAGCATCCTCTCTTCCAGCGTGACTAACTTTTGCCTCTACTTGCACCAAAACACATTGTTTTCATGCCTCTGCCTTGTACAGGCTGTTCCTTCTTTCTGGAACATTCTCATTGCTCCTACTTGCCCTTAAGACTGAGTTGGTGCCTACCCATCCATGAAGCCTTCCCCAGTCTGCCAGGCAGAGCTGGCAGTGTGGGGTGTGTGTGTGTGTGTGACAAACTCTGTCCATTATGGTGGCAGCTTTTGCAGGAGTTTGAGTTCTTTGAAGCCGGAAACCACGTTGTGCTGACTCTTGAATCCCACTGCCCAGGGTAGGGCCTGGCACATGGTGGGTACACGGCGATTATTTGTTGCAGAATTAGGAAACAGGTGTTACAAACTGAATTCTCAAAGAAGCAGGCATAGTATGCAGCCAGCATCATTCATTCCCATTTTTGCCCACTTTACCCTCCTCTTTTTCCTTTCTACTACGGGTCCCACCAGAAGAGTAAGTCCAATTTAATGCAAAGGTCAGGATAGCTTTGGTTTCTGGACTGCTGATTGAAGTTCACATTTCTGAACTTGCAGTGACATGAGTAGATCCAGGGGCCGAATTCCAAGTGAACACGCAGTCTATTGAATCAGCTTCTTGGGAGATAGCTTTATTAAGTCCCAAGATTCTGATCTGCCCCCAGCTCCGTGCCCACATACCACCGCACCGCTGACTCCCACTGGAGTCCGCCATTATGAATGCTGAATGAGCTACCTTGGGCTCAAATGGACCCACTAAGCCTGTCATAGCACTATGGGTAAGAGGAATTTTTGGTGCCTCTGGAAAGCAGCTGCCTGAAATTACCCTTCTCCTTCCCCGTAGACACACTGAATTTGCAAGTCCTCTTTGCCTGACAGTGTTCTGTGGGCACTCAAGGTCCATTCCTTGGTGTAGGGAAATTCAGGCTCTGTGAACATGCTGCCGGGCGGTCTTACACCCTACTGGGAGGTGGCAGCAAACTTTGGGTGTGCTTCAAACCTATTTGATCCACAAACCAGATCTACTTCTTAGCATCATGGGTTGGCTATTATTTTAAACATTAAGCTACAGTTGGACCCCATTGTCCCAGGCCCCCCCCATTATTTCCACTGTATGATTCTTGGTCGCTTAAAGTCTGAGGCATGAGAAAAGAAATGCAAGAGAAGACAGGAACAGAAATAGACATGGTTACGGTCTCCTAGTTTCCAAAACTGTCTTGGGTGTCACTCTTTTAAGTTCTAGCATAATGTACACGTGATAAAACAAATTCCCTTTAAATGTACAGTTCGATGAATTTTGACAACACTGGTATAGCCACTGACGCAATCAAGATGTGGGCTATTTCCACCCCAGGAAATTTCCTTGTTTCTTCCCAGTCAGTGCCCTCCTACCCACAGCAAGAAGCCCTGCCCTGATTTCTGTCCCTGTGGCTTAGTTCTGCCTGTTCTAGAATCTTAATTTATGGGAATCCATTAAATGATTATTTATGTGTGTTTAGCTTCTCTCACTCAACAAGATGCTTTCGAGATTGATCTATGATGTTGCTTGTACGAGTTGTATTTATTTGAGAGAGGGAGGGAGAGAATGAGCAGTGGGGAGGGGCAGAGGGATCGAGAGAGAAGCAGACTCCCCACTGAGAGCAGGAAGCCCAGCTCAGGGCTCGATTCCAGGATCCCGAGATCATGACCCAAGCCAAAGGCAGATGCCTAACAGACTGAGCCACCCAGGCCCCCTTAGGGTTGTTCTACTATGTTAGCATAACGCAAATTTAATTTATTCCTTACCCTGTAGGTGGGCATTTGGGTTGTTACCAGTTTGGAGGTTACTATGAATGGAAGTGCCCATGAATGGAAGTGTAGGAGATCTCCTACACAATTTTTTTTTCAAGATTTTATTTTTAAGTAATCTCTGCACCCAACATGGGGATTGAACTTGAAACCCAAGATCAAGAGTTGCGTGATCTTCTGACTGAGCCAGCCCGCTGCCCCACTCTGCTATTCTTTTTGTGAACACGTTCGCATTTCTCTTGGCTAGATGCCCAAGAGTAAAACTGGCCGGTAACAGAGTAGGTATATCTTTAACTTCGTTAGAAAAACTCCTTCCACGTGGTCATGCCATTTCCCGTCCCCAACCCCAGAGTACAAATTTTCAGTTCTTTGGCTTTGTGTAGGTTTGTTCTGTTAGCACATAATCACCACTTAGAATGGTTCAAAGAACCCTAGCAGTGGGTCTCAGGAACAGATTTCTGAGTGTTCTTTCCCTAAGAGATGCTTCATACTTTAGTACCCTTGTTAGGAAAAGGGTTCTCCCCTCACTGGCGCCTTCGACACAGCACGCAAAATTAGGAAGGTTGTCCAAGGAGCAGTAAAGGAGGAAGGCTCAGCCCACCATCCAGATCAAACCCAACAACCAATCTGATGACAGATATCCAAGCCAGATCACCCTCCGACTGAAGAGTGCCTTTGCAACAATTCGCTATCCCATCCCTGAGTAATCAGATAAATTTATTTGCAGTCCGTTAGCTAATTGTTCCCATACTGAGCACAGATCTTAACTAAATGTCCTCAATGACATTTAGATCTCTGGTCTGTTATGAAATGGTTGATGATTTACCATGCTCGTATCCTGCCAGAAGAGTTGACTTTAATTTGCTTGAGATCGCGGCTGATGTCTGAGATCCCTAAAATAAGATACGAAGTAAAGATCACAAGACAACATGTAAATGCTGTGAAAGATACAGACTCTGCCGTCTGGACAGGGACACGGCCAGCGAGCTGTGTGGCATTTGGAAAGTCACATCACCTCTCTTGGCGTCAGGTGACGCAAAGCCAAAGTGGGAACAATAGTTCTTATTTCTCCCCACCTTCCTGCTACGGTGGGTGTGAGATTCAAATGGGATACAGCTGCATTCAAATCCTACCAGAAGTTTGACTCTGTTACTTTTTTTTTTTTAAAATGATTTTATTTATTTATTTGAGGGAGAAAGAGAATGTGCACAAGAGCAGGGGAAGGGAGAAGCAGGCTCCCCACTGAGCAGAGAGCCCTGACGGGGCAATCCCAGGGCACCTGCCAGATGGTGACCTAGCCCAAGGCAGACGCTTTAACCCTTTCACCGACTGAGCCACCCAGGTGCCCCTTGACTGTGTTACTTACCTAACTTTCCAAATTTGGGTTTTCGTCCCTGCAAAGTGAAGGTAATGAGAGAATGCCTTGCAAGGTTGTTACAAGAATCAGGTAATGTGCATAAAACACCTGTCACCGTAGGTGCTCAGCAAACGGGAGCCTCCCTATTAAGGGTGCCCTTAACCAGAGGGCAGTTTTTTCAAATGGCACAGCTACTCAGTTGACAACCCACCTCTGTTGAACTAGGCACTGTGTCCCACTGGTAAGGCTCACCAGGTGACAGCAACAGCACCTGGGCTCTGATGTGTAACCCGGGTCACATGGGGCCACCGTCTTTTGAACACTAAAGAGTAGATAAGCCTGCTCTGGCTCCCATCGCCCGTGAGTGGGGCATTCTCAGCCCTCCCCTTCATGCTTCCGTGGATTCTTAGCACCTGCCTCTCTTTCCCGTTCTTCCTGAGTTCCGGCTTCTGCTGAATTCTTGATTATCCCTTTTGTCTTCCCTCCCGAGATTGTTGTCTCATTTTCATTCTTCACTGATCCCAATGGAAAACCCATCTCCTTGTCTTTTTCTCTTCCATGATAGTGATTTCCTTCTATCTTTATTACATACAAATAACCAGGTTGGTCTGTTAGGATTTATTGGAGTGCAAGGTTTTATACTAGCGTGCACCTGTATTTTTGCTCTTTTACTGGATTCCTGCATTTCTCATAGAGAGTGGCTTCTGATGTTCTTACTTTCTTAAGTTCACAATCATTTTACATAAGTGCAAGCGTGTGACCCAATTATATGTTCTAGTTTGTTCCTGTGTGAATATAGACATAGTGAAACAAATTTTTATTTTTTATTTTTTTAATATTTCATTTAGTTATTTGACAGAGAGAGACAGCAAGAGAGGGAACACAAGCCGGGGGCGTGGGAGAGGGAGAAGCAGTCTCTCTACCAAGCATGGAGCCTGATGTGGGGCTTGATCCCAGGACTCTGGAATCATGACCCAAGCCATGATTCCAGAGTAAAGCAGACTCCTAATGACTGAGCCACTCAGGTGCCCCTGAAACACATTTTTAAAAGTCACAGGCTATGGGACGCGTGGGTGGCTCAGTTGGTTAGGCAACTGTCTTTGGCTCGGGTCATGATACCAGGGTCCTGGGATGGAGTCCTGTATCAGGCTCCTAGCTCAGCGGGGAGCCTGCTTCTCCCTCTGCCTCTGCCTGTCACTCTGCCTGCATGTGCTCTCTCTCTCTCTCTCTCTGACAAATAAATGGGTGAACTCTTTAAAAAAAATAAAAAAAAAAGTCACAGGCTACTACATGTTTTCACCTTTCTGTTACAGTTAGGACATCATATTGATTTTTATAATAATGTGCATACATAGGTATATTACCTATAAAGTTAATTATAGGATGGTAAAGGGAGGCAAAAACTAAGTATATATCACAAAAAGAGGGCGTTGGGTCTGATAGTGTTGAGAACGAATACCGTGGGTGCAACTGGAGTGGTATCTTTCCATTCTTGTGGCTTCTCTGTTTGCTGGCCAGTGCTCTTACAGAGCAGGGGGCGTCCAAGGGAAACCCCACAGTATAGAGTGAGGTCTGGACAGGACCCTCCCTGTGCAAGCGCCAAGTACTTTTACGTGCCAGTGGCTTCCATCTCTTTCCACTAGATGCCAGCAGCCTCCCAGGAGACCGGATGGCCATACAGCTCTGGGAGTTTCCAAAAGCAGCGCGCCGAGTGCGGTTTCCAGGTCCAAGCACACTGCTGTCCTCTGGAGTTGGATGGCCGCTCACAGCATCTTGATTGCTTGGTTCCCTACCTGGTCTGATTTCAGAACAACAAGGTCAAGTTTAGGCACACAGCAACATATCAAGGGAGAAACAGGGTAACCACGATGGGATCCCAGCCTCTGCGCCGATGGCCTTGCTGACCCAACCGCCCCCACACCCACCCACAGAGTACATCTGCTGGAGACTGACCGTAAATATTTACCTTTCATTAAACACGTCATCGCTGCCATTCACTTAGAGTATCCAGCACCCGCACGGAAGCCAGGGGCTGAGGCTCGGCGACGGGAAGCAGTGAACCTGTGGTTCCTTCTAACTGCTGGAAAACGGTCTTCTCCCTTCTGGGATAAGGTCCTGTCTGTGCTGAGACCCATCTTAGTCTTGGGTTTTGCTGAATGGAATCGAACAAGAACGAGTACTTCCTAGAAGTGAAAAGAGATCCCTCTGGGTTCCTAAGGATGGGGTAATAATATGGAGAGACACAGAAAGACATGGACAAATGACATAGAGGGAGGCTGCCCAATAGATGTGGCTTCCTATAGGAGTCACCAGCCACATGTGGCTACTGAGCACTTGAAATGTGGCTGGTGTGACTGAAGACCTGAATTTTAAATTTTGTTCAGCATTAATTAATTAAAATTTAAATAGCCATATGCGACTGTATTGAATAAATAGAGATTATGACACAAAGGCAAAATCAAAGACCTACAAAGCGTCAAGTGCTCTGTCGGATGTATATATGCACATGTGTATACATTATATATACTACATATGTAGCTCACACACATGTAATTTACATGCAATTTAAATACACGTAAATGAGAGCCCGCCCTCAGAGAGGTAGTTGGAGTTGGACCTAGAACTAGAAGCTACAATAACATTGGGAATGGGTGAGTGGACAATGGGAGGAAGAGAATTTGCCAGAAGAGAATAAGATGGACTAACTGATTGGGGCCAGAGTTTTCCTAAGACACAGAGATTGAAAGGAGCCCAAAGGAGTCCCTTTCTGCCAGAGAAGGACAAAAGGAGGTGACCGCAGAAAGACAACTGAGGTTATCAAGGACCCTCCTCTCCATAAGATCTGTGGATTTCAGGATAAAGGGGAGGGGCAAGCATACCGCAAAACGAGCTGGGGGCAGACAGTCCAGGAAAGGAAGAGAAAGGAGGCTCTCTGCCCAGTGGGAGGGGAGTATGGTGGGGACTTCTGGGACAGTGGGACCTGCAGCATGAAGGTGTTCACTTTAGCCCACGAGTCAGGTGGAAGATATGCAGAACTGGGCAGCGAGAGACCTTTTCAAAGACCATGGAAATCTACTTGTTTGATACAGCTCCCGTGTAATTTCCTTTTAATTATAGTTATTTTAATAATTTGTATTAGCAGAGTGAGCAAGGTAGTCGAACCCAACCACTTCCAAATAATAAACAAGGTACTCTGGGAGAGAATCCATCAGTGCGGTGAGAGGAGCACTTCATTCAAATGTCACGGGCATTGTGCCTTTTGAGCTCCGGGACATGTTGTGGGTTTGACAGTCAAGGAAACTGAGGCTCAGAAACGATGAGAAGCTACTCAAGGGGGTACAGCTAGGATGAGGCAAACCTAAGTTTTATACCAAGATCTTAGTACTTTGTGTTTAGTGTTCAAATTGAGTGGAATTAAACATGTTCAGGACATTGTCGCCTTCTTGCTTATAATGGCCCAGTAGACAAATAATTGGCAAACAGGAAAATGAAATTGATATTTTATAGACATTGAGGTTTTTTCTTTTGTGTTTTTTGTTTGTTTGTTGAGGTATAATTGACACAGAATATTTATAGACATTGTTTTTTATAACTCCTTGAATAGTTTAACTTTTGGATACCAAATAGTTTTCCCCCTAAGTTTTGTTTTATGTTTAAATTATTTTAATTGAAATAAAATTGGTATGTAACATTATATAAGTTTCAGGTGTATAACACTATAACACTATAATTTGATATATGTGTACACTACAAAATGATCACCATAAATATAGTTACCATCCATCAACATATAATTGAGCCCCTTCATCCATTTCACTCCCCCTCAATCTCCTTCCCCTTGATAACCACCAATCTGTTCTCTGTATCTATGAGTTTGTTTTTATTTTGTTTTCTTTGTCCATATGTTTTAGGGTTTTTTAGATTCCGTATGTAAGTGAAATCATATGGTATTTGGCCTGACTTATTTTGCTTAGCATAATACTCTCAGGGTCCATCCATGTTGTTACAAGTGGCAAGATTTCCTTCTTTTTAATGGCTGAGTAATATGCCATTATGTACATATACCACAATTTCTTTATCCATTTTCTTTATCCATTCATCTGTAGATGGACAGCTTAGATTGTTTCCATATCTTGGCTATTGTAAATAAAGCTGATGAACGTGGGGGTACATATATCTTTATAATTAATGTTTCCATATTCTTCAGACAAATACCCAGAAGTAGAATAGTTGGATCATATGGTATTTCTAATCTTAATTTTTTGAGGAATCTCTATACTGTTTTCCATAGTGGCTGCACCAGTTTACATTCCCACCGATGGTATAAAAGGATTCCCTTTTCTCCATATCCTCTCCAACACTTCTTTCTTGTCTTTTTGATAATAGTCCTTAGTGATGTTGAGCATCTTTTCATGTGCCCGTTGGCCATCTACATGTCTTCTTTGGAAAAATGTCTATTTAGATCCTCTGCCCATTTTTTAATCAGGTTTGTTTGTTTTTGTTATTGAGTTGTATGAGTTCTTTATATATTTTGGGTATTAACCCCTGATTGGAGGTATGATTTGCAGATATCTTCTCTCATTCAGTAAGCTGATTTTTTGTTTTGTCGATACTTTCCTTCACTGAGCAGGAGCTGTTTAGTTCGGTATAGTCTCATTTTTAAATTCTTTCTTTTGATTTCCTTTGCTTTTGGAGTCAGATCCAAAAAAACATTGCTCGGACTAATGTCAAAGAACTTACCACTTACTACAAATTTTATGGTTTGAAGTTTTAACTTCAAGTCTTTAATCCATTTTGAATTAATTTTTGTGTATAGTGTATGGATAGTTTCATTCTTTTGCATGTAGCTGTCCAGTTTCCTCAACATCATTTACTGAAGAAATTGTCCTTTCCCCATTGTATATTCTTGACTCCTTTGTCGTAAATTAACTTACCATGTTTGTGTGGGTTTATTTCTGGGCTCTGTATTCTAATCCAATGATCTATTTGTCTGCATTTATGCCAATGCCAATGTTTTGATTACTATAGCTTCATAGTGTAGTTCGAAATCAGGGAGCATGATACTTCTAGCTTTGTTCTTCTTTCTCAAGTTTGGCTATTTGGGGTCTTTTGTAGTTCCATAGAAATTTTAGGATTATTTCTTCTAATTCTGTGAAAAATGCCATTAGGATATTGATAGTAGTTAAATTGAATCTGTAGATTGCTTTGGGTAGTATACACATTTTAACAATGTCTTCTAATCCATAAACAATGAAGATCTTTCCACTTATTTTTGTCTTCTTCAATTTCTTTCATCAATGCTTTATAGTTTTCAATGTACAGATCTTTTACCTTCTTGGTTAAATTTGTTTCTAGGTATTTTATTCCTTTTGATGTAATTGTAAATGATATTTTTTTTCTTAATTTCTCTTTCTGATAGTTCATTACTAGTGTATAGAAATGCAACAAATTTCTGTATATTGATTTTATATCCTGCAACTTCGCTGAATTCATTTATTAGTTCTACTCATTTTTTGGTAGAGTCTTTAAGATTTTCTATGTATAGTATCATGTAATCTGCAAATAGTGACATTTCACTTCTTCCTTTGGGACTTAGATGGCTTTTATTCTTTTTCTTGCCTAGTTGCTATGGCTAGGACTTCCAATACCATGTTAAATAAAAGTGGTGAGAGTGGGGATTCTTGTCTTCTTCTTGACCTTAAAGGCATTGAGTATGATGTTAGCTGTAGGTTAGTTATAGATGGCCTTTATTATATTAAGGAACATCCCCTCTATACCCACTTCATTGACAGTTTTTTAGCATAAACAATGTTGAGTTTTGTCAAATACATTTTCTACATGTATTGAGATGATCATATGTTTTTTATCCTTCATTATGTTTATGTGGTATATCATGTTGATTAATTTGTGGGTGTTGAACCATCCTTGCATCTCTGGAATAAATCCCATTTGATCATGGCATATTATCCTTTTAATGTATTGTGGATTTTGGTTTGCCAATATTTTTGTTTAGGATTTTTTCCATATATATTCATCAGGGATATTGGCCTATAATTTTCTTTTTTTGTGCTCTCCTTGTCTAGTTTCAATATCAGGATAATGCTGGCCTTGTAAACTGAGTTTTGGAAACATTCCCTCCTCTTCAATTTTTTGGAAGAGTTTGAGAAGGATGGATATTAAATCTTCTTTGAATGTTTGTTAGAATTCACCAGTGAAGCCATATGGTCCTGGACTTTGGTTTTTGGGATTTTTTAATTACTGACTCAGTCTCCTTACTAGTAATCAGTCTATTCAGATTTCCTATTTCTTCCTGATTCAGTCTTGTAAGACTGTATGTTTCTAGGTATGTATCTATTTCTTCTAGGCTGTCCAATTTGTTTAGCTTATAATTGTTTGTAGTAGTGTCTTATGATCCTTTGTATTTCTGTGATATCAATTATAATTTTTCCTCTCTAATTTTTTATTTTATTTACTTGAGCCCTCTCTCTTTTTTCCATGGTGAGTCTGGTTAAAAGTTTGTCAATTTTCCTTTTCAGAGAATGAGCTCTTAGTTTCATTGACTTTTCTAATTGTCTTTTAGTCTCTATTTCATTTATGTCACTCTGATCTTTATTATTTCCTTTCTCCTGTTAACTTTGAGCTTTGTTTTTTCTCTTTTTGGTTCCCTTAGGTGTATAGTTAGATTGTTTACTTGAGATTTTTCTTGTTGCTTGAAGTAGGCCTGTATTGTTATAAACTTCCCTTAAAACTACTTTTGCTGTATCCCATAGATTTTGTACTGTTGAATTAATTTTTGTACTGTTGAATTGATTTCCATTTTCATTTGTCTCTGGGTATTAAAAAAATTTCTTCTTTGATTTCTTTTTTGACCTGATAGTTTTTCAGTAGCATGTTGTTTAATCTTCACATAATTGCCATTTTTTCCAGTTTACTTTCTGTAATTGATTTCTGGTTTTACACCATTGTGGTCAGAAATGATGCTTGATATGATTTCAATCTTGAATTTATTGAGTTGTGTTTTATGGCCTAACATAGAATCTATCCTGGGAAATGTTCTATGTGCACTTGAGAAGAATGTATATTCTGCTGTTTTAGGATGAAATTTTCTGTATATATCTGTTAAGTCCACTTGGTCTAAGGTGTCAGATGGCTGATGCTTCATTTTTTATTTTCTATCGGGATGATCCATCTATTGATGAAAGTAGGGTATAAAGGTCCCCTGCTATTATTATATTGCTATTAATTTCTCCCTTTAGGTCTGTTAATATTCACTCTATATATTTAGGTGCTTCTTTGTTGAGAGCATATAAATTTGCAAGTGTTATATAAACTTTTTGGGTTGACATTTTAAAGTCATGTAATGCCATTCTTTGTTTATTCTTACAGCCTTTATTTTAAAGTTCATTTTGGTTGATATAATTATTGCTACACCAGCTTTCTTTTCACTTCCATTTGGATGGAACATCTTTTTCTATCCCTTTATTTTCAGTCTGTGTGTGTCCTTAGATCTGGAGCAAGTCTCTTGTAGGCATGGGTTGGTCTTTTTTTTTTTTTTTTTTAATCCTTTTAGCCATTCTGTATCCTTTGGAGAATTTAGTACATTTACATTTAAAGTAATTGTTGATAGGTATGTACTTATTGCCATTTTGTTTGTTTTCTGGTAGTTATTGTAACTCCTCTTCATTCCTTTCTTCTTCTCTTGCTCTCTTCCCTTGTGGTTTGGTGATTTCCTTTAGTGTTCTACTTAGATTTCTTTCTCAACATCTTTTGTGTATCTCCTATGGATTTGTGCTTTGTGGTTACCATAAGTTTCATATATAACGTCATATATATATATGTGTGTGTGTATATACACATATATATGTGTATATACTCATACACACACACACACACACACGCACACACACACATATATATATCTCCACATCCCTTAAGCTATCTTTACTTTTTAAAGTTCTTTTTTCTTTTTGCTGCCCTGTTTAGGTGATGTCCACTGCCCTGTTTTCCAGGTCACTAATCCATTCTTCTGCTTCATCCAACAGAAATCTGCTATTGAACTGCTATAACATAGTGTTCAATTCAGCAATTATATTCTTCGGCTCTGTGATTTCTGTTTGGTACTCTCTGATCTTTTTTTTGTCTTTGTTGAAGTTCTGACTGTGTTTATTCTTTCTTCTCCTGAGTTCAGTGAGCATTACTATGACCACTACATTGACCTCTATCAGGTAGATTTCTTATTTCTGTTTCTTTAAGGTCTTTTTCTAAAGTTTTGTCTTGTTTCCATTTGGAGCATTTTTTGGTTTTGGGGTTTTTTTGGGGGGGGTGTCTACTCATTTTGCTTGACTCTCCTTGTCTCTGTATTAGGCAAAACAACTATCTCTCCTAGTCTTGAAGGAATGGACTTAAGTAGGAGATGGAACTTATCATTCAAACTTCTCCTAGCTTTTGATTGTTTCTTGGACCTTTGTGATTTTCTGAGTAGCCTTATTTGACCTTGATAGGTCCCAGTTGTTGAGGATGTGTCAAGACCTGTTAGTGTTCCAGAGGGAAGGATCACAGACAGTGCCCAGTTTCAGGCTAATTGTAACCTAGATCCTCAGGCTGTTGCTTTTTAAGTATGCAAATATGTACTGTCCTGTGTGTTGGCAATTATAAAACAGGCTGACCTCCAGACTAAGAGATCTGGAAGGTGTCCCCTAGGTGACAGTTGCAAAACTCATGGCTTCAGATGTGCATAAACTCCTGGGAGCTATCATGAGCTGTGATGAGAACAAGGGAGGGTGCTAATATGGTGTGTTTCCACCTGCATTGCCTGGGAGCAGCTCTGTAGTCTCTGGATGTGTGGCGAACATGAAACCACTCCTCAGGCTGAACTTTAGGACAAGGAATGGCCTTTTTCACATGAAGAGTGGGAGTTCGTTTCAGTCTGCTGTTTGTGCAGTGCTCAGGGGGTGGTAGCTTGCCAAAAATTGTGTCCCTGATTGTTTCAGACCTGTGGGGCCCAGAAATACAATCCCCCTGGCCACCAGGCCATGTGCTCAGTGGGCATCTGTGTGGGCTGCATGTGCCTACTGGCTGTGGCCAGCTCTGCCACAGCCACGATACATGGGGAATGGGAGCTCAGCTGGTCCCTGTGGCAGAGTGAGCATGGCTATGGTGCATGGGGGCTAGCAGGCTGTGGGCTGGAGTGTGAGGAGTACAACAGTGCCTAAGTCCCTGGACAATATCCCAACAGATCTCTGTCTGTCTTGCAGAAGCTTTCAGGCAAGCAAATGAGTCTCCTTTGCATATGGTCTAGGCACCTTTCACATTGTTTCTTTTGTACTGGGCTTCTGGATGAATGAGTCTGTTCGTGAGCCCTTTAAGAACAGATTTTCTGTTTCCTATAGCCCTGTGGTACTCCTGGAGGTAAGCCCTACTGGTTTTTAAGGCCAGATACTTGGGGGCTTCTCTCTGGCCTGGATCCCAAGGGTTGGGGTGCCTCATGCAGGACACAAATCCCTCATCCTCAGACATGAGCTCTGTATTATGAGATCTCTCCCAACTGTGTGGGGCTGTGCCTGGGGTGGGTTTTCTTGCAAGACCATGCCTCTATGTCTTCTACGTGTCTCACTGTGGCCCTTTTATCCTTTTCTGTGGGGCACTGGTCAGCTACATTTCAGGTCCTTTTCTGAGGGAAGTGTCGCCTTGATACTGTAGATTTGTGTTACTGGGATGAAGTGAGTTCAGGATCCTTCTACACTGCTAACCTGAGACCTCCCCTCCCCCTAGGTTTTAAATGTTAGTAGTAGAGGATAGTTTTGAACTGTCAGCCTCTGAGTCATGGGCCCAGCACCTTCCATGCTCTATTCTACAGCATAGCTATTTATCAAATGATATAGATGATGCTAATTAAATAATAATATCACAACCATTGACAGCCCCATACTCCAATTAGAGAGATACAGCTGTGGCCCCTAACTAACCAGAGCAGAACTATTATCAGTGCAATTGACTTTTGCTTTAAGGAAGACGTTGGTTAACAGCCTCATTGCTCAAGTTGAAGCAAAAAAAAAAAAAAAAAAACATGGAATATCTTAAGGTGGGCTATTCATTCACTCAACAGGTATGTCTTGTGGCATACAATAGTGGCATGCACTATTGTAGGTGTCATCTATATTCTTGTCATTCTAGTGCTCAGAGCCTAGAATTCTAGTGCACTCAGAGCCTCCTGGGAATTTCAAACTCGCTTGCTTGACATTTAGGATTCTTCCATGTCTAGCTACCACTTGCCTATGGGGGCTGTCACACCTGTCCCTTCATGCATGATCCTGGCTGATTTGGCATTGCTACCTGGCCACATAGCCACCCCTCACTGCTTCCTAGGCATCCTTCTCAAAACTATGCACTGAAATACCCCAGAAAGTGGGGGTACTCTTTCGTCAAGGGTATACATATATAAAGCTCTCTTATATGTAGAATTTTTCTATGATACCAAGTGGTTCTGGATATGACAAGGCCTCTAAGAAACCAAATTTAGGAAAATTCCACAAGTCCGTTGAAATGATTCAAGCAACTTGTTGCTATAAATTCTATAAGTAGGTAACAGGGGGGAAAAAAAGGTGGTAATTACTAGTTTAGTAAATTTATCATTTAACAAATTAATGATCTTACAAATCTGAATTTTTTGTTTATTTGCTCTCAGCCAGTTGATTTTTGTGAATTTCTTTTTGCTTGCTGGTTTTGCTTCCTTGTATCTAGGAAGCAATGAGGCAGTGTAGAAGAATCCTGAACTAGAGGAGAAACAGTTTAGAATTATGATGATATGTGAAGAGCCAGCTAAACCAAAGACAGTGAGATTCAATTTCACAAAGGGGTGTGTTTTGCCTGCCCTCCCTCTCATCCCTTTCTACTCCTCCTTTTTCTGTTCCATGTCTGTCCTGTTTATGGACCCCTTAGTATGCACAGTGAGTTCATCTTTGAATCCCTACAACATTCACACCATTGTCTTGAGCAGAATAGTGTCTGTTGACACTATTTATGATGGAGAACTTGCTTTTAGGATCCATTCTTACCTAAGGAATTCCGCCTGAAAGTTTTATTTTGGTATAAATGACAAAAGGGGCTTGGGTAAAATGACTGAACCATATCAGTCTTCTTTCCAGAAGGCATTAATGTGATGAAGAAAAGAGATTTGAGAAGGCAGACATATGGCTTCTCTCCCTGATCTGTCTTGTTCCACATTCTGGAAGATAACCCCGAAGTTCCCTGTTTTGTTTGTTTTTATTTGTTTGTTTGTTGTCTTGTGGCATACAATAGTGGCATGCACTATTTGTTTGTTTTGTTTGTTTTTGTTTGTTTGTTTGTTTGTTTATCATGAAAGATGAGACTGAGCTTAAGATGGGTCAGGACCTCACATAACAAGTAAATGGGGACTCAGAACTAGAATGCTTGGTATTTGGACCAGTTGGGGGTAGGGGATGAGAGAACTAATGCTTACCTTTTTTTCTTTTCTTTATTATGGAAATCACAAAGTCAGATAAAAATCATTGCTTCGGCTTCTTCCCAATGAAGATTTATGAGATTATCCTCGTGGTTGCTTGCTGGAATGCTGCAGGGAGAAATATTAGTTTTATACACTGATACAATGTCCACAATTCCACATGAAAATGAATTTAGGGGCCGCCAAACCTGGACAGGCCACAAAGCTGTACAGAGCCCTGATGAATGAATAGGACCACATTATAAGGTTCTCCAGAGAGTGGGGCAAAAAGAACCAACTGTCTTTCTGAAATATATCAGCAAGAATGCAAGCCTTAATTAACAAAGCCCAAGGTTGATTTTTCTTGCTGCCTTTTTCTCTAAAAGACAAATAATAAGAAATGAATGAGGTTGAAAGCAAATGAGAACCATATTTGGAAAGCAAAGCGTACTCAAACTTTCAGCTGAGCTGGTTGCAAAGAGCTAAAGTTCTTTAATCATCTTACTGGAGATGTAGCCAAAAAATGCAATTTGAATCTCTCTCTCTCTCTCTCTCTCTCTCTCTCTCTCTCTCTCACACACACACACACACACACACACACACATTTCCACACCATACCCTCCTACTTTTTCACTGTAGATGAATCAAGATGGTGGAGACAGGATATGATGAGAACCATTCCTGTTCTCCATCTACTTTATAAAAAGCCTTTGGCAATTGGTAATCTTTGCTGCCATGGTTTGGGGAATCCATCTATCAATTCTTATTCTCTAAACACTCATTGTGCATTTATGAATTGGCGACAAGGAGCTAATAAATAGCTGGAATAGGTAATGTACTGTGAATATGCAGAGAATGGAAAGCTATTTAATATCCAGATTCTTCTAACATTATTTTTCTAGAATAAGATGAACCAGTTTGGTCCTAAAAGAACATTGCTACATTTGAAGATGGGGATGGGATGGGAAATGACAAGTTTTCTAGAATTAAAATGGTGTCTACCAAATTGCTGAAACACAGAGGATTTTCTTTGTGTCAGACAAAGCCTGGTCCGCTTTATACAGAAGTAGAACGATGGTTGAATATGGTGGTGTGATTTCAGGATGGTTCAGCAGACACTCCATGCTTCACAGTACCTCGGGGTTTGTTTAAGTCTTGAAACATTACTACTGTCTTTGTTAACGTAGAGACAGAAGACCTACCAATCTCACTTTATGGATGTAGGGAAGATAAAGGCTTTGATGGATGAAGCCTAACTTAGATTGACATCAGAGGAATCTGATGTACTGTAGGAACATTTTTACTCAACTCATGATGTTTCTGTTTGTGAAAGGGAGCTCATTTAGTGTAACTCCTGGCTTCTTTCAATCCATTACTCATACTTCCCCAAGGGGGGATGGAGTACCCTAACTGTCTAAGCATGCTCGGCTCAGTTCCACCCATGTTCCTCTTGGGAGTGAGTTGCTCACACAGAGAAGCATTTTATTCTAGGGGAGGGATCATTTTCCTTATTAGGGTCCAGCACTGGCAGATCTGCTCAGCTAACAGATAACCATATCCTCCAAACCTGGCCCCCAGTAGAAACAAAGGGTATTTTTGTCTCCATTTGCCAGTTAATCTGTACAGAACGCAGACAGAAAAGACTGTGCTGTATATTGGGCTCCCTCAGACACCCAGCATGCTTTTTTTTAAAGATTTATTTATTTATTTGAGAGGGAAAGAATATTTATTTTAAATAATATTTATTTTAATATAATAATATATTATTTATATATAGGAAATATATTTATTTTAAATATTATTTAAAATAATATTTATTTTGAGAGGGAAAGCGAGAGAATCCTAAGAAGACTCCCCACTGAGCATGGAGTGCAGTGTGGGACTCAATCCCACCACCCTGAGGATCACAACCTGAGCCAAAACCAAGAGTTGGATGCTCAACCAACTGAGCCACCCAGGTGCCCAACCCCAGCATGGTTTGAATGTCCAGAAACATGAATGGATGTTTTCAATGTGATCCTGGCTATGTCTTTCCTTAGGTGTTTGAAATTAGGCAGATATATAGGCTTTCGATGCTTCAGTTTTCTTGAATGTGAAACTACTTTGTAAAATCATTACCTTATAATTATATGCCCAATTGGATGCCGTTCCAAGACTTATGTTTATATAATACAGTGCACTGTCAGACATTTTTTTTCCAGCCAGAGGAGCTTCCAGAGCTCTATATAGGCAGATTCTGAGGAATCTCTGTTAGTTACATAATGGATGGCTGATCAGGTTATAATTTTCTGAGAGAGGATATAATTGAATTTTTCTGGACTTTGAGCCTTCATAGAACTCCCTGTCTCCTTGGAAAGAGAAGCTCTGGCAAGGGTCTATAATTATTTGCAAAAGGATCTCAGGGGCCTTCTGAACTCAGCCCATGTCCCAAGGATCAAAGTAATAGTGATCCACCAGAGTTGGGCCAGATTAGCCCTAACCAAGGCCAGGGATAGGGAAGATCTGTGAAATCCCTAAAAATGAAATTATATCGAGGAAAGGAGGAATGAGATTGATGGCCTGAGCTCAACACAAAGCCAGCGTGTTAACAAGGACCACACTAATTCTACACAACCACAAAATACTGGTGGAAAAACCAATAAGCACCATTTAGGTCAGGAGTCTGCTGGTTGACTGGGGTTTCATGATCTATGCTGGGCTCAGTTTCGTGGTTCTGCAGATCTCCAATAGTCTTTACAAGTATATACTGGTTTGTTGGAGCTCAGCTAATCTAGACCAGCCTTGGTTGGGGTGACTCAACTCAGTTCCACAAATGAAAATCCATGGCCTTATTATGGCCTGGTCTTAAAATTGGCACACTGTCACTTGCTCTTTTTTTTATGACTTGCCAAGGCAAGTCACATGAACAAATTCAAAGTTAAGAGGCGGGGAAATATACTCTGCCCTTTAGTGGGGGAAACTCCCAAAATACATGGCAAAGGACATGGATATAGGGAGAGGTGGAGAATTGGGACCAGTGATGCTGTCTATCAGTGTTGGGGAGTGGTTTGGGCATGAACTGGTAAAGTTCATGCTTGGAGCACCTCTAGATACAGTGCTCAGGCATCAATGTGTTTGCTCTAGAGACAGATGGCTGAACAAGGCAAGGTGAGCTCAAAAGAGTTGCAATCTTTGTGTGGAGGACTATGGTGACCTAGGCAAGGTCTTCACAGCATTAGAAGTCAAGAGTAGCTGTCAAGTCATGAAGGGCCACCAGTCACTATGGTGGATGCCAGGTTCTCTTTCCAAAAAATAATTACAAACCTCTTTGCAACTGTGTGAGCTCCTGGAACTCTTCATGGGTGAGATATTGGGGAAGGATTAAAAAATAGGATTCTGTGCTCTCCAAGAATACAAAATGCAAGAGATTTTGGAAAATTAATAGATATAGCCATAAATGGTCACTGAATTGATGACACAGTGATTTCATGCACAGCGGAAAACCACTCACCAATAGACCGACCTCGTCTGTCCACCATGCTCCTCTTTCTCCTTTCATTTTCCTATCTTCTTCCTAATTTTCCAAAGTTTACAGTTACAGATTTTGAGGAAAGCGTCATGATTCCTATTTGGAAAATGGTCAGTGTTATGGGTGAAAGGAATTAGAAATATCATTGTGTTTCATCCCCTTCCTGGAACAAGTTTTAAGATAATCCTCCTGACAGTCAGGTATGTGATGAAAAAATCTAACCCCCAAGGCTTCGTTCAAACAGGGCAGCCATTTTGTTTCCTGTTCCTTGTTCAAATGAAGAATCTGTTCTTCCTACAAGACCATGAACAATCTGACAGGAAACCTATCGTGCTGGCTAGCTATGCGTCTAGAGGAGAACAGAGATTTGACAGGAAAGGATATACTTCTGCCCTCCCTTTCCCAGTGCACGTGGTCTTCCAGTATACCTCTTCCATGCCCCACCCTGTCCAAAGTTTAGGGTCCCAAAATTTAATGAGCAATATTTTTAATCAGCAAAGAAAGAACTCCAGGTCCACCAGACCTTTGAAGGGGTTTGCATCTCAAAAGTTTCCTGGTCTTGTTTGCTCATGAGGGCATGAGGCCATCTCAGCCCACACTGCCTACTCATCCCTGTTAAAGGAAAGGATCTCTCTGTTGCCCAGCTAGAGTCTGGGTCTCAGAAGTCAGTGCTTTGTGGACAATTATAAAGAACAGATGGGTTTGTGAATATCGGTGTGCTTTTGTGCAGGGAGAACATGGAGATTGGAATAACGTGTCATAAAAATGATGAACTTTACTTTTTAAATTTTAATTGCATTTATTGTTACATCAATAACAATATAGTCATAGGGTTTAAAATGCAAAGGTACAAATGTTATCCTGGATAAACTCTTCCCTCCAATCCCAAACATCACAGAGCTGTTACGATTAAATGAAATGATGTGTATAAAGTACCTCATATAATATTAATTCCCAATAAGCATAAACAAAAGCTAATGTAATGGCTATTCATTTCACAAAACACAGACTCGTGTAGGCAAAAAAAAGTATCTTTCTTTATTTTTCCTGTTTCAAGCCTGACTTTCTATCTCAAGTCTTCATTCAAGCTACAGGAAAGTTAACGTAATTATTTTTGAGTAAACCCAGTTAAATTCAGTGATCTCCCAGTCATTGTGGGTTATAAGCAAGTCACAGTCAGGAGGACATTTGCGGACGCGGTGTTGCAGGCTGGGTACGGATGTATTCTCAGCTGTGGATTGCCTTGGTGCTCTGATGACCTGCTGCTTCAGATATCCCCTGCCCTCTATCCATCCAAGACACTCTCCCACACACCAGCAGTCCTCTGTGATACAGCTCCATCCTTCCAGAACTTCAGCGGTCTCCTGCATGGGCTGCATGCTTCCGATGTGGGGTTCCCTTGTGCTGGCCCCAAGTCCCCACAGGCTTGCTTTCTCCCGGATATCTTCTGTGTTTCCCTCAGGAGCACTGGGTATTTTCAGATGGCCATCCATACTGCTTTAGGGATATAGAAAACTCAGGGTCATGTCAGTTTCCGTCGTGTTTGGCTACCATTTCTACCCCACTGTTGATACCTAACAATGGATTATGCTTGCAATCTCTCTGGACTTCATGTAGGTAGCAAGACACAGGTCTTCTCCATTCTCAGACCCCCAATTTAAAAAGGGTTCCTTGGGGTGCCTGGGTGGCTCAGTGGGTTAAGGCCTCTGCCTTCAGCTTGGGTCGTGGTCTCAGGGTCCTGGGATCCAGCCCCACATCGGGCTCTCTGCTCGGCGGGGAGCCTACTTCCCCCTCTCTCTCTGCCTGCCTCTCTGCCTGCTTATGATCTCTCTCTCTCTCTCTCTGTCAAATAAATAAATAAAATCTTCTAAAAAAAACAATAAAAATAAAAATAAAAAGAGTTCCTTGGTGTGCCCTCACTTGGGATTTGACAGATTAGGAGGATGCGTAAATTTTATGCCGCACCTAACTCTCCCATTTCCTCTTTGGTTCTCCTCTCTCTATTCAACTTACAGGCCTTCCTCTGTTGGTTTAGAAGTGGAGGAGGACACAGATGGAGGGAAGGCAGGAAAACATGTGTGCTGCCTGCGCACAGCTTCTTTCACATTTTTCCTGTCTTATGCTTGGATAGGCTTTCTGAAGCCAGAGAGTCTGGTGTCTTTGCTCCTTGTTTCTGCAGTGCTTGGATTATGGAAGCTATTGAGGGTACAAATGAACCGTGCGTATAACGATATTCTTGGGAGAACATGTCCCTTGCTCCTATACAGGTCATTCCATACTCAGTTTCCTGTTGCTGCCTATGCATCTGGTTGGTGTTGATTCCAGTAGGGAACATGCTATCTCCAACAGTCTTGAGTTTTGTCTGCTCTAAAAGGCAGCTATGGATTAAGGAGAAGAGCATTGGCTTTGACCTGAGATGACTGGGTAGAGTCCAGACACCGCCTCTTCATTGTTAGGTGATCGTGATCCCTTAATCCCTTTGTACAAGCTTTCTCATTTCAAAAGAGGCAAGGATCATAATACTTCCCTCCCAAGGTTGTTACAGAAATTGTTGGGTAATGTCTCTGAAAGTGGTTTAGTATCTGTAAAGCCCATTAAAATCTCAACTATAGTTTCCCCCAGATCTTCCACCCAGTTAGATTATCTTATTATTGAAGGTCATGCAAATGAAGTGGGAAGTGCAAAATTAACTGTCCTCAAAGACAATCTGATGAGATTACTCAAGCAATCAGGCTGAAACAATGGCTGGTAATGACACCAACATAAACAGTTGATTCACGAGGAGAATAGTCCTGTGACTTTCTGGGATTCAAAGCTCTATCCAGTAGGATTCCAATAATAAAGAACAGACCCTTGGAGGGTCTTGGAGACAGACCTTTAGACAAACTTGGAGAAACTTAGTTGTGATCTGATGTTTGACAAAATAGTTTTATAGACTTGCTATGGTTTTAACAGCATCCTGCCAAAATTCCCATGTTGAGTTCCTAACCCTCAATGCAATGGTATTTGGAGATGGGGCCTTTGGGAGACAATTAGGCGTAGATGAGATCCTGAGAGTGGGGAATTCTCTCTCTACTCTCTGCCTGGCAAGGATACAGTGAGAAGGCAGCCACCTACAAGTCAGGAAGAGAGATCTCACCAGAAACAGCAGGCTGGCATCTGAGTCTCAGACTTTCAGACTCTAGAACTGTGAGAAAATAAATTTCTGTGGTTTAAGCCACCCCATCTGTGGTATCTTGTTATAGCGGCCTGAACTGACTAATACAAATGTCCTTATAAATCCTCTATTTCTCCATGGTTGGTTCCTTCCCATCAGCCCCAAGCAAAGTCTGTTTATAGAGCTTTCTGACTACTACACTGGAAAGGCAAGCAAACATTTATCCCTATCTGTACACATTTTCATTTCCTCCACCATGGGACTAAAATCCATCAAATACTTACTACAACTTTACACTCTTAAATCCACCTTCAACCAATACAGTCATTTATAGAAAGAATGTGAGCAAGCTTCTGCATTTTCTGGTATGCAGATGGTAAAGAAGTATTTTTCTTTTCCTCTCCTCCCCTCTCCTCCCCTCCTCTCTCCTCTCCTCCCCTCCCCTCTCCTCCCCTCCCCCTCCTCTCCCCTCCTCTCCTCTCTTCCTTTCCTTTCCTTCCTCCCTCCCTCCTTCCCACCTTCCCACCTTCCTTTCTTTCTTTCTTTCTTTCTTTCTTTCTTTCTTTCTTTCTTTCTTTCTTTCTTTCTTTCTTTCTTTCTTTCTTTCTTTCTTTCCTTCCTTCCTTCCTTCCTTCCTTCCTTCCTTCCTTCTTTC